>OZ010788.1:165930088-166563017 GCA_963932465.1 Maratus speciosus
TGGCACCAACAAAGCTCAAAGTTCACAATGAATGCGATACAAATGAATGTTTACTTATGGAGGGAGAGGGCCAAACTAATTTCAACTCAAGTATCTCAGAATATGTACATAATTAAATGTAAGTCATCTCTCAAATGTTAATTTATCTTGAATAATCTTTCTAAAAATGTAACTTTTATGAAGTTTTATTCGAAAAAATAATTTTCAATAAAAATGGCCGAATGGAATACGATAAAGCGAAGTGGAATGTGGATGAGTTAAACACCGGAAGCGTTATACACTTTGTGTTATTATATATATAATTATTGCTTTTCAAAGTATATGAATAATAAGATATGGGGCATTCTCACAATCTTTTGACTTTCATGTCCCTGAATAATAATTTTTTATTTAATACACTTTTTTGTGTTTTTTTTTTTAATTTCATATACTTGGGAACATCCCAATGCATGATTGCACAATAATATTAACGAGATAAATAAGTTTTGGACGATGTTGGGGGTCCAAACACATAGAAAACTCATCTAACGTCCCGTGTCCCTGATGCTGATTTTGAAGTTTGGAGCTGCCTGGATAAAATTGTTTCAATAAAAATAATTCGATGTAATTTTTTTTCCAAAACTGGAACTATTGTTTTATATAAATATGTAGCTAAAAATTAACCTGCACACATTTTTAGGGTTGTTATTATTTTTTGAACTCTGTCCCTGGGTTTTAGATTTTTTACCATCCCTCTTCTAAAATTATACAGAAAATCACTTCAGATGCAGCGACAGAATTTTTTTCAAGTTTTTGCTCATGCAGAAGTATGCTAGAGAAAGAATATCTAAAATTCTTTGACAGGAAATTTACTGCAGAATACAAATCAGCATTTAACTATCAATTTCAAGCACCGTGGCTTTATTGGTAGTCTTACCGTCCCCAAGGTTTATTCCTGCACTTTTCGAGGTAAATAATAAAACAAAAAATTAAATTTAATCCAGTCTTAACAACTGTTTCTAAAAATCAATGAACATTGTTGCTATCATTTAGTCTTAATATAATTTTCCTAAAAATCGGTGGTAATTTTCCTTACCGTTCCATCCTTACCGTCTCTTTTTTTACCATTTCGTCCCTTTTTTTACCATTTCGTCTCCTTTTTTACCTTACCGTCCCTTCTTTAACACCCCTTTAATACAATGTTATACAAAAATTCTGAATTAAAAGTACTACACTTGTATTATTTCTTATTTGAATGTCCTGTGGGTACTATGCAAATTCATTATAAGTAAAAATTTAGAAGAAAATAAAAAGTTATAGGGGTAAAATAGTAAGGAAAAATTAAACTCGCAAGTTTAACTTAAACCTGAGTTAAATTACAAAATTTTCGCTGCTGACCATTTTTTCTTTATTTTGAATCATTAAGGCATTCGTCTATCAGATTAAAATGTTATTTTAGCAAGTTTAATTTCGCCAGATTTTTTTTCCCAAAAGTCAAAAGATTGTGAGAATGCCCCATATGTGTAAGTTAAAATACTATGAAAAATGTTGTTCAAATAAATCCCATAAGAAAAGTTTTATTTATTTATTTATTTATTGCACACAATTTCGTAAAAAAAAAAAAAAAAAAAAAAAAAGAAGATTAAACTAACTGAAAGGCAGAAATTTACCGATTTTTTAGAATATAATTATATTTTAAGATTTACTTTAATCATAGGTTCTAGACAAGCTTAAAGACATTTCGAAAATTAATAATAAAAAAATAATACTTTTCACCATTTTGCTTGAGGCATTAATAGAATTTACTCGCTGCGAATGAATAGAAGAAAATAACAATTGGCATGTATTATTGCTTTTCAAAGTACATATGAATAATAAGATATGTGTAATGTTAAAATGCTACGAAAAATGTTGTCCAAATAAATCCCACAAGAAAAGTTTTATTTATTTATTTATTATATCTATTTTCGAAAAACAAAATGATTAAACTAACTGAAAGACAGAAATTTGCCTATTTATTAGAATATAATCATATTTTAAGATTTTCTTTAATCATAAATTGTAGAAACGCTTAAAAGCAGTCCGAAAATTAATTCAATTAAAAAAAATATTTTCCTCCCATTTTGCTAAAAGCATTCATTGAATTTACTCGCTGCAAATGAACAGAACAAGATAACAACTAGAATGTACTATTGCTTTTCAAAATTTATGAATAATAAGATATGTGTAATGTTAAAATGCTACGAAGAATATTATAATACCCATAAAATCATGAATGCAACGTGAAGTCAATGAATGACACGCAATGAATAGGATACGACTATATTTAAAACGGATAGAGTTTATGCAAATAATCTAAGTTATTGAGAATTAAAAGAGAAGTACAAGGATTCAGTCAATAAATAAATATACAATTCACAGCTTTTGTTACTAAACTTAAACTATTTTTATCAAAATGCACGAAACCTTATAAAGAAAGGAAATGTACACAATATTTAGAAGTGATATTTTATATTTAAACAAATTGTTTTACAGTTCGCACCAAGAAAACAAAACGAACAAAACAAAAGAAAAACAAAGTACCATTTTTATTTTAATCGATCTATAACAATTGTAAACAAACAAATGTAGCGTAAGTCTATTCGAGGTGAAATGGCAAAACATACTGAGCACAAATCATCAGTCAGCTGCCAAATTCATTGTGACTGAAAACAGTGTTTCGAATTTCAAAACCACACCTCTAAAAAAAAACCATCCTTTATATTAACGACTATCATATTTGATATTAGATGCACATTTCCAATTGGGCGGAAAATGTCCGGACCAGAATTCGAACCAGGGATCTCTTGGCTGAAGCCGCCAATGCTTCACCATCTGAGTACTCTTGGCGGCTTCAGTCAAGAGATCCCTGGTTCAAATCCTGGTCCGGACATATTTCGCCCAGTTGGAAATTTACATCTGATATAATTTATTTACCAATTAGAATAATTGTGCTAAGATTAATCTAGAGCAATTACATATCCAGCTCTTTCTGGAGTTCTATTAACTGCGGTTTATTCTGTTGAGCTGAACCAGATTTCAGACCAGATGCTATAATCAATAAGTTTAGCTGGGTGAAAAAGTTCGAACCAGGGATCTCTTTACTGAAGCCGCCAATGCTCTGCCATCTGAGCACTCTTGGCGGCTTCAGCCAAGAGATCCCTTTGTCCGAATCCTGGTCCGGACATTTTATGCCCAGTTGGAAATTTACTTCTAATATGATTCATTTACCAATTAGAATAATTATGTTAAAATTAATCTAGCAATATTTTTGAAACTTAGTATTAATTTAGTGGTACAATAATTCCATTTCAAATGTTAGCATTATCATTATTAACGATGATACATCGGAAATTATGGATTTCGATTTAGGGGTACGGCAGTCGAAAAGTATGGGAACCCCCGATCTAGAGTATTATTGAAGCCGAAAGTTAAAAAGTGTGATATTTTCAAGAATTTTGTCTTTCGAAATAACTTAAAATGTTAAACAAATTGGTTTTAATCTAATTGCTTTATTTCGTCAAGAGCAATACTTTGACATTAAAATTCAATCAGATAAATTGTACAAATAGCTCTCGAAAGGAAACAAGAAACAATTTTCAAATATCTTTCAAGCATAATGAAATTCCTTCCTTCGCACTTGGGAAATAATACTGCAGTAATTTTTGGAATCAGAGCCTTGCTCTCTGTTGAGTACTCTCTCTGATTATTTCCACATAAGCTTTTTTTCATTATTTTTCAAAGCTTTTCTTTGATGAAATGAAAATGCTCTTAATCACGTATCGAAATTTCTAGCTAGCAGCATTTCACCGATGTTGTTGTTTATTTTCTTTTGAAAATGTAGAGTACTTGATTATTCTTGAAGGATTTACTATAAAGCAATTTTTGAGAAACGTGTAAAATGTTTATCTAAATAGAAACATTGTTGAACGTATTTATTGAAGGTATAAATATATTTAGTAAGTGTGGATTATATCACTGCATATATATGGATATTTTTAAACCTATTTATATTCTCGGATACATATTGTTAGATGTACAGTCGTGAAAAAAAAGTAAACGCCCATTGTTAACTCTGCAAGAAATTATTTTAGAAGAAAGTTACTGGTACCGAACGACTGGAAAAAAGGTCTACTTTTAAATGATGCATATAAAATTTGCTTAGGGAGCCATTTACACAAAACAAACCCGAACTTAAAAAAAAAAATAAAAACCCAAATTTGATGTCATAAATAAATTCTACACTTTTCAATTTACCTAAATACAAATTTTCATGAAGTTCATTCGATTAGTTTCATAGAAATTAATTATTTTAAATTGAGCCTATTTTAGGTGCTGTATCGAAACTGAATTTCGGTACTCGATTGTTGAAATGCTATAGAATGACTATGTCACTTCTATTAAAGTATTATTTCTTGATAATATGACCGTTTCACTCGCTTAATATGTTTCGAGTATGCCAGCCCAAACGTTTCAATAAACTGAGTAAAATATATTTTTGCAAATTATGTTTTTCTGCACATCATAGACGGCTCGTTAAACAATCATTTTGCTGATTTTAAATCATAATTAGAACACTGCTTGGAAGAAAAATTTGAAATTGAGAATTCGAATAAAGCAGGACATAATAAATATAAATCTATCATAAAAATTGTTGGTTCCAATTTGTATTTTTTTAAATATTAATTTCATAAATCATAATATAAAATTTTTAATATTACAAATTCAACGTATTTATGTTTGAGTTTTGTAGTATTAAAACCACACAAAAAATTATCACATCAAAAAATTATTATCCAAATTACATTGAAATTTCGTTTCTAAGCATAGTTTAAACCGAAGATTTAGAATATAATGTCAAAATTAGGTGTTGTTTTAAAAAAATGTTTGGTCTCATTTTGATTTGTTGATGACCCCTAACCAAATTTTATATACATCATTTAAAAGTAGACTTTGTTTCCAATCCTTTGGTAACTGTAACTTTCTTCTATTATAATCAGTTGCAGAGTTAGTAGGGGGTGTTTACTTTTTTTTCCACGACTGTACATTCAAGAATACAATATGCATTCCCAAGTAGGCATAATGACAATTTCACTATCAAAATGTAATATAGAGAAGACTGGGAATGTTTGACCCAATTTTTACTGAAATGCTCGTGCTTTGTGCCAAACACAGTTTGCTGAATCTTAGTTTGCTAGTAGAGATGAATTCGGGCTTTTTATTTCGAAGCACGAGTGCGAAGCATTTTGTGTCATCAGAAGCCGAACCTGCCTAAGCCCGCCCAATCCCGATACCGAAAATACAAAGAAGAAAATTACTAACACATGTGTCGTAAAATGCACGACGCACGTCTTATTTTTGCATTCAGCTTCAAATGAAATATTGTGTAAGAGCTCATATTTTTATACAAATTATGCTATTCATTAATTCAAAATGTTAATTATGATTGCTTTATAAATTTAAATGCTATTGTTAAAATGTGTTTCATTGCTCTAGATGAAAAATGTGAGATTTGATCCTAGACAAACATTTCGCAATTGTCATATGAAAAAAAAAGTATGAAAATACATGGAAATAGCTGTACTAAGTTTTAATTGACTATCTTATCTTTTAGATTATAGATCCTCAAATCGTACCCTGCCGTGTGAATTCATAATATAAGTATACCAGTAGACCTGTGCGAGATTTTCGCAATGCAATTTTTGAATTTTTTTGCTGATACTTTTTTCCATATTTTTTAATTAATAGCAATTTTTTAATCAAGCAACGTGTTTTAACGAAATTTGAATGTAATATGTTCAAAAACTTGTCGTATGATACCTCATTTACCGTTGTAAGTTTTGTATGCGCATAGAAAAAGAGAAGTTGACATCGGAAATAAAATATATATCAGTGGATCCATACACTGTAAAAAAAAAAAAAAAAAAAAAAATCTGTAAAGGTACTGAAATATTCCTAGGAAACTTCGATTCCTGGAACTTTTTATGTAACGGCTACAATCAAAATTCATGTAACAGATACAGTTTTGCACCGTAAATCAAAAAATCTCTAAGTTTACTGAGATGCCTAGGACTTCTATGTAGCAGCAACCCGGTTTGCAGATAAAATTTTAGTAAGATTACTGTAATTTTAGTAGACTCTTTTGTAAAGCTACAGAAATCTGTAGCTTTACAAAAACTGGTTTGTAGATTTACATCTTTTTTTTTTTTTTTTTTTTTTTTTTTTTTGTACAGTGTACAGATAAAATTTTAGTAAGCATACAGATTTCGGTAACTTTACATCTGTAAAATAACAGATTTTTTTGTTACAGTGTACGAGAGCTTCGCACTTCAGCCTGATATATTTTTTTAGCAATACTTAATATTTTTACTTTCTTCTTTCCAGAGAAGAAAGTATTGTAATCGAGATTTTCCTCGATTTCCGGTGTTCAACGGATTTACACACTTTAGAGACCAGAGATACCGAAAAACATGTTTATACAAAATGTCTGTGTGTCCGTGTGTCCGCTTTTTACCATCGAAAAGTGTATGAAGATATGCATAGAATTGAAAAAAAAAATGTATGTATATTTTTGGCCATGGCAAACAGGTCCTCCTTCAATTTGGAAATTCTGCTGGAAAGTGGAGCTCTAATAGCGATTTTTGTGCAATTTTCATTATTGTGCCATCGAAAAGTGTATGAAGTTATGCATAGAATTGTACCAAAGTTCAAAGGTAGGGTAAAGTGCCAATACTTCGTCCCCTCTCCTAATTTCGTCCCCCATAACTTCTCGCTTCTGCCAAAGTGGCGCCACTTATGACGCAAGGCACAGGGAACGGAAGGAAAAAGGGGTCAGTGTTGAAAGTTTCGTTCGCCAAGACGCATACATAAATTAAAGACGGCTAATTTCCTATTTTTAGAAGACCTGAGTTTCTATTACGTCGTTTGTAGAACGTTATTTACTGTACTGTAAGTATTTATTTCTTATCCGTTGCATGTATTTTAAGTTGGTAAGATGCTCACAGTAGGATACAGTGAGTTTTAGGAGGCCCAGTTCATCTTACGAGAGCTGAAGCTCCGTCATATTGGGAAGTAGCGTGGTGCCAATTTCGTCCCCCTTGCAGTTTTTATTTTCGCCCCGGGGACGAAATTAGGAATGCTTTTTCATGACATTTTTTTCAAATTTTTTCCTCATGTTTGGATGGTTAATGTTTTGTTATGTTATTCTTCCACTGATAATTAGTCCATTTCTTTATGCCTTACTTTAATGTAAATTAAATTACTTACTCATTTAGAAATAAATTTTGATTTAGTTATAAGTTAAGCCTCTGAGATTTTTTCTGGGGGGGGGGGGGGAGACGAAATTGGGATAATTTTTTAAATACTTTGAAAAAACAATTTTTCGCATTGTTAAAACTTTTTCTACGATATTTGCCTATGTTTCTATGTGCGTGGGTAGTTAGTCTATCTAAAGTCCAAATTTGGTAGATTTTTACTGAAAATTACAACTTCCAAGAGCCTGAAAGTGGCTGGAGGACGATAATAGGGCACCTTACCCTATGTTTTTTGCTATGGCAAGCAAGTCCTCCTTAAATCTCAAAATAATCCGCCGGAAGGGGGGGCTGTAGTAGTGATTTTTCTCAATTTTTCTTAGTTTTGATGTACATCGAATGTTCATGAAGCCACGGGCCATTCGCATTCAGCTAACCCGGCGATTCTCATGCAGGTGAAAAAGAACAGCATAACGAAAAATATTGATTTCATTAAATATTATGATTGAGATTAACTCTTTTTTAGTCCGATTAGTAAAATGAAGTAGAAACTTAAGATGTAAATCATAGTTGGTATTGAAGTAATAACACATGTGTAAATTTTTTTTTTGAATTAATAACTTACACTATATGGCCAATGACAATTGGTCACTTGCGATTTTAGACGTTTTGTTAAATATCTAGAAAAATACATGAGGAATTATCCTGAAACTCCACGTGTGTAAACTGAATAGTATAGGTCATATATTTCCGCGAAGATTTTTTCCCGAAACCTCATAGGGGACCGTCAACAAATTGAAAAAAACGAATATATTTTGAATAACCCTGTAAAAACTAATGTAGCAAAAGCGTTCAATCTGTAGAACATGATTAAGAGGCTTATTTTAATAAACTGTGTTCATTTTTATGAGGATAGCGTGTATATTAGTAGAGAAATTAAGGTTTTTATAAAAACAGTCCCAGATTTTGCCAAGTGTTTTGCTTATAATTTGCACAGTTCTTAATATAAAAAAAACGTTATTTTCAGAAAATATGACAAACAACATTGTACAGAATACCTTGCAATCAGAATTAAAAAATAGTAAAAAGTGGATGAATAATGAGCAGGTTTACTAAAAAATGTTTCACAGCGCATGCGCGAATGCAATAAAAATATAATGTGCATAATGTATTAGCTAAGTGCATAGAGCAACTTTTGTGAAAGTCTCAAAAACATAGCTTGAAAATTCTGAAAATTATCGTCGATAGAATAAGCCCGAAATCCGTTGTTCCCAAAGGAAGCAAAAAGATGAGGGGTTGTATCCAAATATAGTAGTACATGCAATATTGTGCACGCTATCTTGGCACTAATCAGCAGATATTTGGATACAGGTTTAAACTTTTAAAGAAAAATTAAGGATAAAAAATTATCAATGATTATTACAAATATTAGCTGTTTGCAATTAACATTAACTGCTTATTATTAATTAATGTGATCGATTAATCATTTGAATGCACATACGAACATTTAATTTATAATTCACAAAATATATGAGGAGTTCCAAAAAATAATTTAAATTTATAAATTACATGTTTGAAATTAATTAACAATTTTTAATCACTACTATTGATTGAAAACATCAAAACTTTGTTTAAATATTTTTTTCTAATCAGAAAAGTGAAACTACTTTACAACTTATTAGGTAGAAAAGATTTTTGAATCCGCATAAAAATTATATAAAACAAAAATTACAAAATAAATAAATAAATAAAAATTCATTGCAATTTCATTCAGTTTTCTTTTTATTTCTTTCTTTCTTTTTCTTGAAATGCGTTCAAAAGTCATTTTTTTTTCAGAAACTTTCAAAATATCAATTCTTTAAATAAAGCAAATATAGTAAGAGCATAGTTAAATTCTACGGTCTTTACTTTCCGTTTGCCCTGATGCTCCTCTTTTAACAAATTCATCCTAAACCACATCATTTTTTAAAACAAATCTTAATTTAGAAAGTCGGAAGTAACGCTACTTACGCACGTTTTGAAACCATTTCAAGACTTCAGATTCAACTAAAAAGATAATTCTTTATACACTAAATGTTATTTTAGGAGATTCGTGTTTTGAGAGATATTTTTCATTTACTTTTTTGCTTCAGTGTATGCTTTGAAAGCAACTTTTTGGATGAACTATGTTGTGCAAGTATCATTTTGAGATTCTTTTTTTTTCCAATTTAAAAATTTTTTATAAAGGGAAATTTCAAATTTCAAATTATTTGAGCTTAGAAAGGATTCGCCAAATCCAATTTATTTTGTAAATAAAAATATCTTAATAAAATATTTATACTCATAAAACGTTCCTTAGTTATATAATATGTATCTGATTTAAACTAATGATTACACAAATAATACTAGTCGGATGTGCCACTCCCAAAACTTTCTTCTATCTCATGCATGTTAATACTTCAAAATTCGCTATCATAGTGATAAAATTAAATGACAATTTATGTCCATCATAAGGATTCTAAAGGTATGAAATGCCGTGCATTAGTTCTTGAGATATGACTATCGCTAAAATCGTGTAAATCCTGAATAATGCAGCATAGCACCGCCACCTGCTGAGTGATTTACACCAATACCTAATCAGCAACAACTTATGTCAACCTCTAACTGATTCTGAATTTTCATGAAAATCCGTGCATTAGCTTTCAAGATAGGGTTATTGCGGAAATCGTGAAAAATTCTGCATCAGCAACGCCACCTGTTGGGCGATTTACGTCAAAAACTAATCAGCACCATTTTATATCAGGGACTAACTGAATCTAAAGTTTTATAAAAATCTGTCCATTAGTTCTTGAGATATAGCTATTGTTGAAATCATGAATAATGAAGCATATCAGGGCCACCTGTTGGGCTATTTGCACCAAAAAGTAATCAGTACCAATTTATATCAGGGACTAACTGAATCCAAAATTTTATTAAATTCCGTGCATAGAGCGCCCACAAAATTTGTGTAACATACAGACAAACAGACTTACAGATTGACATTTTCTAAAAATAGTCAAATCGTGTTCAGTACCTTCTAAAACGTGTAAATCCGTAGAAAACCGGAAGTCGGATGCTTCACGAATCCAATAATTTCTTCTTGTAAAGATAGAAGAAATTAATAATTAATTATGAAATAATTTATGATAATTAACTACATTTTAATGAAAGTTTATTGTAATTACCATATACGACTAGAGAAAATTGATATAATATTCAAATTATGGGGTTAATGCTGTGCTGTGTACCGTGCGCGAAGCAATTAAACAAAATGAATAAAATAGATAAGGAGATTAATATTAATTTTTCCTCCGCTAATAGGGTAAAAAAAAGAAATCTTTTTTTCTAAGAGATAGGTCTTTGAAATGGTTTGTGTTTTTTTAATACTAGTACTAATTACAAAGAATAAATTTCTTAGTAGATTTCTGCAACATTTGCATAAACAATCTTTGAGGTAGATTTCTACAAAATTTACAAGACATATCTAAAAATAATCTTATCGTTTCATATCGTAATAAAAAATGGATCGTTTAGAAGAACTATAAGATGTGTTGATTACTTTAAAATTCTATCTGCACTGCCTGTCTGATTATACTATAATTTGATGAAAACATTTATTTATTAAAACCCTAACTTAAACTTTAACCCTTATAATAACTTTTTTAACAATGCTCGTAATAGAAATAGTCAAATACTTAATTTAAAAAAAAAACCCTCTTTTGAAGAAAAATTATAAATTTGTTGTTCTTTTCAACAGCTGCATATTACCAATTATGTTGTTAGGGGCTATACATATATCACGTTATCACTTTAAGGGGAGGGGGGTGTCTGGCACTTGATATCGTAAGATATCTGTAGGGGAGGGTGGGTTGTCTTTTGATATCGTTATAATTTTTTATCCAACCAAAATTTACATTTTTTTTTTTAAATTTTCCTTCATATCTGTTATTTTATTTTTTTATTCTGTTTTTTTATTTTTATGAGAATATAAAGTTATTATTAAACCCATTAAATGATTATAAAATCCCTTTGTTCCAAAACATTAAAATTCTTCTGCCATATGCGCATATAGTTCATTGTTAGAGAAACCAGATTCAAAATTATACTTGTTATTTTTACTAGTAAAAAATGGGGAATAATGTTGTCTACCTGTTTTGTTTACAAGGAGTTCTCTTTACCCCCATGTAAGAGGCAAGTACAAGAAGACAATATTACTGTTCAATAAATTATGTAACAAAAAGCTGTTATTAAATACTTTTAAATAGAAAGTATTTATTTAAATTGTTATTTGATGTAGGGTTATTTCATATATAACAGTGATATTTTATTAACTTCTTCTCTTAGTTTAAGTCAGTAAAGTATGCGAATAATAAATGTAAATTATGATATCGTAAAAGGGGGTCGTATCGTTCAAAATTGCCAAAAAGTGGATAACGTTATATATGTACAGCCCCCTTATTATCACTTCTTTATCGAGCCTATTGACCCACTGAGGACAAGTAAATGTGTTTCTGTAACGTTGAATTCACACCAGAATTTCTGAAAAGTTGAATTTTCAAGTAAGAAAATGCAATTTTACAAATATTTCTCGTAAAGTTATAAAAGTAAAATTTTGTTTAAAAATTCTGGTATAAATTTTTATTAAAATTAAGTAATATAAAAAATATTCCACCGCCTTTTAAGGGGGTAATAAAAACTGGGTTGAATAATGGCACATATTTCATTTTAAGTGGAGAAAATGAGTTTAGACTATAATACAAATTCATAAAAAATTTGATTTATCAAGTCTTCCAGTAAAAATAGTATTTTTTAAACAATGCCCGTAACAGAAATAGCCAAAAGTGTAATTAAAAAATCTTTTTTGTAGAAAAATTATATAAATCTATTCATCCTTTTAAGAGCTTCATATTGCCCATTACGTTGTCATTACCACTCCTCTCTCAAGCGTCTTAATGAAAGCTGGACTGAATAATTGCGCATATTTTATTTTATGCGGAAAAAATGAGTTCTGACTATAATATAAATTCATGAGAACTTTGATTTATCAAAGCTTCCGGTGAAATAGTATCTTTTGAACAATGCCCGTAACAGAAATAGCCAAAAATGTAATTAAAAAAACCTCTTTTGTAGAAGAATTATAAATATATTCATCCTTTTAACAGCTTCATATTGCCTATTTCGTTCTCATTACCACTTCTCTCTCCAGTGTCCTACTGAAAGTTGGATTAAATAATTGCGCATATTTTATTTTATGCGGAGAAAATGAGTTCTGACTATAATATAAATTCATGAAAACTTTGATTTATCAAAACTTCCGGTGAAATAGTGTCTTTTGAACAATGCCCGTAACAGAAATAGCCAAAAATGTAATTAAAAAACCCTCTTTTGTAGAAGAATTATAAATATATTCATCCTTTTAACAGCTTCATATTGCCTATTTCGTTCTCATTACCACTTCTCTCTCCAGTGTCCTAATGAAAGTTGGATTAAATAATTGCACATAATTTATTTTATGCGGAGAAAATGAGCTCTGACTATAATATAAATTCATGAAAACTTTGATTTATCAAAACTTCCGGTGAAATAGTATCTTTTGAACAATGCCCGCAACAGAAATAGCCAAAAATGTAATTAAAAAAACCTCTTTTGTAGAAGAATTATAAATATATTCATCCTTTTAACAGTTTCATATTGCCTATTTCGTTCTCATTACCACTTCTCTCTCCAGTGTCCTAATGAAAGTTGGATTAAATAATTGCGCATAATTTATTTTATGCGGAGGAAATGAGTTCTGACTATAATATAAATTCATAAAAACTTTGATTTATCAAAGCTTCCGGTGAAATAGTATCTTTTGAACAATGCCCGTAACAGAAATAGCCAAAAATGTAATTAAAAAACCTCTTTTGTAGAAGAATTATAAATATATTCATCCTTTTAACAGCTTCATATTGCCTATTTCGTTCTCATTACCACTTCTCTCTCTAGTGTCCTAATGAAAGTTGGATTAAATAATTGCGCATATTTTATTTTATGCGGAGAAAATGAGTTCTGACTATAATATAAATTCATGAAAACTTTGATTTATCAAAACTTCCGGTGAAATAGTATCTTTTGAACAATGCCCGTAACAGAAATAGCCAAAAATGTAATTAAAAAAACCTCTTTTGTAGAAGAATTATAAGTATATTCATCCTTTTAACAGCTTCATATTGCCTATTTCGTTCTCATTACTACTTCTCTCTCCAGTGTCCTAATGAAAGTTGGACTAAATAATAGCACATACTTTATTTTATGCGGAGAAAATGAGTTCTAGCTATAATATAAATTCATAAAAACTTTGATTTATCAAAACGTCCGGAGAAAATAGTATCTTTTAAGCAATGCCCGTAACAGAAATAGCCAGAAACTTAATTTAAATAAAAAACTCTTTTGTAGAAGAATTATAAATATATTCATCCTTTTAACAGCTTCATGTTGCCTATTGCGTTCTCATTACCACTTCTCTTTCAAGCGTCTTAATGAAAGCTGGACCGAATTATGGCACATATTTCCTTTTGTGGAAAAAATGAGTTCTGACTGTAATATATATTCATAAAAATTTTGATTTATCAAAACTTCCGGTGAAAATAGATTTTTTTAAGCAATATGCCCGTAACAGAAATAGCTAAACACGTAATTAAAAAAAAACTCTTTTGTAGAAAAATTGTAAATATATGCATTCTTTTAACAGTTTCATACTGTCAATTACGTTGTTATTACCACTTCTCACTCAAGTGTCTTAACCCCTTCGGGACGTGAGCCTTTTACGAAATATTTAATCTTTTGTCACCGGTTTTTAAAATCAGAAATTTCTGTCTTCTTGAATCGAGAAAATGCGCTGATTAAATAAGGCAAATTTTACTGCTGAGGAAAAACAAGGATTCTAAGCGCTTCATGCAGCACGTATACGTGTCGCTCTTCCCCAAGGGGTTAATGAAAGCTGGACTGAATAATGGCTCATACTTTATTTTATGCGGGAAAATGAGTTCTGACCTCTTAGTGGCTTCTGTTTTTTGCAAGGGTTGTATAAAAAACAAAACAAAAACGAAAAAACATGCTTCAAGAATAGAGTATGTAACATTTTCCAACACATTTAGAAAAATGTAACAGAACTGCACCGTTTAATAAGTTAAAATTTTATGTCTAATTCAACCATATGGAAACGCATAACTCATTTCAAAAAGCTATTTCAGCTATTCCGATCTACAATCGGAAAATTTCCCGAATTCTTTGAGCAGCCTGTATATTATATATAGATTTTATTTATTAACTACATGCGCGCGAAAATTTAGTTCAGTTAGGAAATACCCCTTAGTTGAAAATTCCTCTTCATCAATTTCCACTAATAAGGAGAATTGTACGTGAATTTCTTTGTGCAGCTCTGTTTACGAGATATAGAATTTATATACAACGAGCAGCATGCAAAAATTAGTTAAATTCAAAAGCGCACATCAAAATAAAAAACGCTTACCGAAATTGAAAACGCATTTCCGGCAATTATTGCTCAAAGATTTTTTAACTGATTTCTTTTGTGTGTTCCTGTAAATGAACGACAAATGCTATGAATGCCCTATTCTATCGTAATCAGCTTGTAGTAAACTTCCGTAACTTATATCAGTTTCAATACATTTGAAATAGAGTAATATCATTAAAATAGTCTGCAAACGATTTTCTCCCATATACCATAATGTAATGGAATTCTTTTGAGTGCCCCTGTATATGAACTATTGATGCTACACACTTCATATACAATACCAAACATGCCATGGTAAGCATAATTAACATATTTCCATTGCATGAAAATCCGAGCATAATTAAGTAAGTTAGAGTATGGAAAAACGGACAGACAAACCGAATGCATAAACACATGTAAGCTTTGTTGGAAAGTGTTAAAAACAACCAACAAAATTAAACGACAGTCACTTTTAGATCTGAAAATGTTTTTTGAAAAAAAATGTTTATAACTATTCATTAAGAAACAAGAATTTTTAAGTAAAAAGTGCAACTGTACGTATAGTACAGTTGGACCGGTTAAGACGCTCACGGTTAACCCTTTATATACTGAATTATGAATTCATGAAAATTTTATCTTCTAAAGCATTTTTCGTGACTTGTTTAAACTACATTAGAAGATTTAAATAATCATTTAATAAATTTTAGAAGGATTTTAGAAGGATTAATTAAATTTGAATTTATAGGGAGTTTGTGCAATATTTATAACCACACTCAAGTATTTTATTTTAAATATTTTCCTTACTATTTTGTAGAATTAGGAAATGTACAAATATAATGTTCTTACAATAGAAATATAGAAATATTTCCGAATTGAAAAATCTCCTTCCCCACCCCCTTCCCCCTCCCAAACAAAAGAAAACTCAAAAGATGCAGAATCAAAATAAATCATCTTTTTTAAAATATTTTTGTTTTGTGTAACCAATAATGCTTTTGGAACATGATAAAGTAATGTATCTATAACTTATTCTAAAATGTATTAGAACTAATCGATGTATTAAATGAATTTTATAACAAGTTATTATAATGGTTCTTATAAGTACCGTCAGTAGATAAAGGGTTAATACGCGGTTTTTTCTCGTGTCTCTTGAACATTCCCAGGTTACAAATTATAGGGGACAACTACCATACATATATTTTTTCTGTTGTTACAATACTTTTTTCTCTGCATATATACTAAAGGTACAGCGATGAGTGGGGTAGATTTTGAAATTTCTTACATACAATAAAACACGTTGTTTGATAAGGAAAAAGAAAGGCGTTAATCAAACATTATTGATAAAATGTATCAGCAAATATCAAAGATTGCAGCGAGAAAGCCTCGCACGGGTTTATACAACTTTTTTTTTTTACTCTAATAGATTTTTTGCATCATAGAGATTTTTTTAGAATTCTCATTGATAATTTAAAACTGTATGAAAAATAGCAGTTAAAATTAAATTTCGAAACTTATTAATATTGGTCTCTTGCCAAGAGTTAAGAGGGGAAGAAATCGCTATTTACATTCAACCTTTTTCATTCTGTTCATTTCAATAATTTAAGCTCGTACGGTTCGATTACATGTCTTAAATTCTTGATTTATTTATATTTTATTGTTATCATTGACTGATGAATGTTTTAATTTCGTTATGGGATATAAGCTGGAAACAAATGATGAACTATTTATATTAATTTAAGTGCTAATCTATTTGCCCGTCCTAATCGTCTGCACATGATAGAGATAGATTTGAAAAAAAAAATTCAAGCTTGAAAATTATTTTAAAAACAATAATGATTGAGTAAATTGCGATACAGTTTTCAAACAAATTGCGAAACAATTTTCACACAAATTGCGAAACAATTTTCACACAAATTGCGACACAGTTTTCAAACAAACTGCATTTGAAAATACATTCCCCCCCCCCCCCCCCTATTCGACGGTGTAAAAATTGAAAATTTGCGGTATTTATAAATTAAAAAAATTGCAATAAAAGATAGTAAAAGTTCAATTTAATCGTCTGCTGTTGCCAACGTCTAAATGACGTCAGCGTTACGCACGGACACGTTTGTCCTTTGTAATATAAGTAGATATTAAAAACTAGCTCGCTTGTCCCGCTACGCTGCTGTGGTCGGTTTCTCCACTCGAACCTTGAATCAGTTGAAATACAGGGTGATTCATAATGAATGGGACAAAAAGAAAACATGGTTGTGAACGTTGTAATTAATATATTTAGAAAATTCAAATTTACCTCAAAACTACATTTATTCAAGTTTCTACAGGTGTTCAATATGTGCCCCTCCGGTGACACGACAAATGTCTACACGGTAATCAAGCTCCTGCCACACTCGTGATAGCATATCCCCAGTGATGGAGTTCAACACTGCAGTTATCCGCTGCTTCAGTTCCTCTAAATCCTGAGGAAGTGGAGGCACAAACACCTTGTCTTTAACGAAACCCCAGAGAAAAAAATCACAGGGCGTTCACGAATTCTTTCAACCACTTCGGGTTTAGTTTCTTTTCGTCCTGGGCTTTTGTTCTTGCATAAGCAGCCGGTATCCTGGAACTGCTTCACCCACCTGCTTATGTTATACCGATGCGGTGGTTGTTTACGAAATTTCGTGCGAAAATGTCTTTGCAAACAGTTACCGAGGAGGTTTTGGCATATTCGAAAACGCAGTACGCTTTCTCCTGCATGGACGACATTTTGCTTAACAGCGCCTCTAGCGGCGAGTTCGTCATTCGATGATTTTTTCCTGTTGCTAAATAAAACTTGTATAATTGTAGTTGCAGAATAAATTTGTTTCGGCTGAATAAATCCATTACGGCAGTCACACTGCGCTATTCTTTTTTGGCCCATTCATTATGAATCACCCTGTATATCGGTGAATTTGACATTGTGTTTTAAAGAAATTTGTGTGTTCACCTGGAATGTTGTTCAGCATTGCTGAAAACGATGCAAATGCCATTGTGCTATTATATGTTTTAAAGCTTCAGACAAAAGTTAGACTGTTAAGGAACAACCCCTTCAGTTGATGATTTAGAGTAGTATTTGTTAAAGAACGATAGAACAATATATAGTGTACTAAAACCATCCCTGAAAAATTATTTATCTAGCAGTGCATGTCTTTTTAAAATCTCTCCAGTAGAACTTTTTAAGAAGGCTGATCTTTCATAATCGAACTCACCTGATTATAAAACTTTCCCCATAATTTTCTAAGTAAGCAACGTAGAACAATATGTTAAATACTAAAATATATCCTGAAAAATTATCAAATTAACAGTGCAAGTTTCGTTGAAATCCATTCAACGGAATCGTTTAAAAAATCAATCTTTCATGATGGGATTAATCTAATTATAGAAATTTCCTCCATAGTTCTGTTACTAAGCAACGTAGAACGATATGTTATCTAGGTACTAAAACCTGTCCTTAAAATTTATCTAATAATAGTGCAAGTTCCATTAAAATCCATTCTGCAAAACTCAAGCTATAACAGTCGGAACTAAATTCTCTTGTATTTTATACATATAGTACATATTACATAAAATAAATTGATAACCACTTTTACTGACTAAAAGAATCCAATGTGAATAGAATATTCTTTTAAACAACTCTCTTAAAAGAAGTAATCAAATACTTAGCTTTAATAAAATTATTTTGGAAAGGAAATATAAATTTATACTTCCTTTTTTAGGTAGCTTTCATTACAAAAAGCTACCTATTGCAGCCGTTCGGAGGAAAGCGATTTCAAAAAATTTTGGTATATTTTCATCGATCATGACCCCCAGACCCCAAAACCACCCTTCGTTCAAAATTTATATATATATATATATATATATATATATATACAGTAGACTCTCGTTTTTACGAACCTCTTTTTCACGAACACTTGCGATTTTACGAACTATAGAGTGGTCCCGAATACTCTCCCATAGAAGCAATGTAAATTTTCGCTCCCATTTACGAACTACGGATTATGAAAATCTCTTTTTTGCGAACTCAGTTTTCATATTTCTGCATTTTTAAAAAAAATATCGGAACGCAGTGTCACGTCAATTAAACTCTGAACAGGTGCAATGAGACATCAGGTGCATTCCAAGAATGTGTTGTTTTTCTCAATATCTTTCGGAGGGAGGGGGCATAGCAACAATTTCAAGTAGTGGTTGTCAGGACTAAGGCACTTTTTTGAAAGGAGCAGTAACTATGAAAGGATTTCAAGCATAGATAAAATGGAAACATATATTTTCCAAAATTTTATTTAAAAAAAAAATAAGTGATTATTTCCATTCCTAATTTTTTATCTATATTTTTATCTATGTATTTTTACCTACTAAGTACTAATCCAGTCTGTGTTTTCATATGTAATGTTTTCAAGGCATAATAACGTATGTTTCTGTGTACTAAAATTATTTTTTGTGCATAAATTTGCATTTATTTCTTGTATATTTAAAAATACATGCATAACTTTATTAAATAATAAATAACCTTGAAGTACTGCTTCCTGTATGAAGAGGGGGCAGTTTGAAAAAAATAGACAAAAATAGTGTACGTATTCACATCATATTTTGTGTTTTTCTATTTTGCGAACTTTCTATTTTACGAACTATTTTAGTGTTCCCTACGAGTTCGTAAAAACGAGAGTCGACTGTATATATCTGAAGTTTGTCACACTGTAACTATCGTTTTTATGAACCGATTTCGATGTAATTCGGTGTGTACATAGTACATACCAATGTCTCGACCGAGTTCGTTGACCAGCTTCATCCGTCGTTTTGTTTCAAAATGGCGGCCATTTAAAATTAAAAAAAAAAAAATTAAATTTGAAATGTGGTACCAAAAAATTGAAAATGGAAAAATATTTTTTTCTTATGTATTTTACCTTTATACAAAGATTCCAGAACAGTTTTTGTTTCGTCTATATCTTAAAAAATGGCCGAGTTATAGCATTTTGAATTTCTAGCGTGGCTGACATTTTGAAACGTCCTGAATTTTGTCACGCGGTAAAAGGCGTATTTATGAACCGATTTCGATGTAATTCGGTGTGTACATAGTACATACAAATATCTCGACCGAGTTCATTGGTCAGCTTCATACGTCATCTTGTTTCAAAATGGCAGCCATTTAAAAAAAATTTAAAAATTAAAATTTAAAATGAGATACCAAAAAATTAGAAAATGAAAAAGATTTTTTTCGTATGTGTTTGACCTTAATAGAAAGATTCCGGAACAGTTTTTGTTTCGTCTATATCTAAAAAAATGGCTGAGTTATAGCATTTTGAATTTCTATTGTGGCTGACATTTTAAAACGACCTGATTTTTGTCACGCGATAACAGGCGTATTTATGAACCGATTTGGATGTAACTTGGTCTGTACATAGTACATGCCAATGTCTCGAAAGAGTTCGTTGGCCAGCTTCATTCGCCATCTTGTTTCAAAAGGGTTGCCATTAAAAAAATTAAATTTAAAATTTAAAATGAGGTATTAAAAAATTGGGAAATGAAAAAGACTTTTTTTATGTGTTTGGCCTTGATACAAAGATTCCGGAGCAGTTTTTGTTTCTGAAAATTTGTTCTTTTGTTTATATCTTAAAAAATGGTTGAATTATAGCACTTTGAATTTCTAGCATGGCTACCATTTTGAAACGATCTTGTATTTGTCACGAGATAACACACTATTTCTATGTAAAAAGGCATGTGGATAGTATACATATCTCGACCATGTTCGCTCTCCAGATTCATCAGCCATCTTGTTTCAAAATGGCGGCCATTAAATTAAAAAAAATTATATTTAAAGTGAGGTGCAAAAAAATTAGAAATTGAAAAAGGTTTCTTTCTTAAGTATTTGACCTTGATATAAGGATTCGGGAGCATTTTTCGTTTTGTGTATATCTTAAAAAATGGCTCAGATATAGCAGTTTCAATTTCTAATGTGGGTGACATTTTGAAAAATCTGATTCTTTGCCTGCGACAGCACTCGTATATATCAACAGATTCCGATGTGAGTGATCATGTGCACAGCAATTACTAAGGTCTCGACCAAGTTCACTGATTAGCCTCATCCACCATGTTGTCTTAAAATGACAGGCACTTTAACAAATCGCCGAATTTGACAGCCAAATATAAGTTACTTTAAGGAAAAACAGCTTGGATAAAGCTGACTAATTTCGCGAAATTCTCATTCATTATATTGATAAAAATTAGCATTAAATCTCCTATATTCGGTTTCCACTAAATTGAGCTTCGTGTGTTTGAATAATATAAGTTGGCTTTTGAAAATAAGGAATATGAAAGCTACCTCTTCCTCCCGGCACTGGCCGGAAGGACTTTTTTTAAATGCTGCATATCTGCCAATTATGTTATTATTACCAGTTCTAATTACGTTATTCATAAACTAAAATGCATAATTTAGAGAACTTTTCTAGAATCTTGTTGGAAACTGGATTGAATAATCGAGCACATTTTATTTTATGTGGAGAAAATGGGTTCTGACTTCTTGTAAGCTTCTGTTTTCTGATAAAATAACGGAGCACATTTTATTTTATGTAGAGAAAATGGGTTCTGACTTCTGAGAAGCTTACTAGTTTTACTTGACTTCTAAGTTTTCTGTATTGAATAATGAAAGATATTTTATTTTATGTGGAGAAAATGGGTTCTGACTTCTTACAAGTTTCTTTTTTTTTATATTGAATAATGGAGCACATTTTCTTTTATGTGGAGAAAATGGGTTCTAACTCCTTACAAGCTTCTGTTTTCTGTATTGAATAATGGAGCACATTTTATTTTATGTGGAGAAAATAGGTTCTGACTTCTTGTAAGCTTCTGTTCTCTGATAAAATAATGGAGCATATTTTATTTTATGTAGAGAAAATGGGTTCTGACTTCTTAGAAGCTTTTGTTTTCTGTATTGAATAATGAAAGACATTTTATTTTATGTAGAGAAAATGGGTTCTGATTTCTTACAAGCTTCTGTTTTCTGTATTGAATATTGGAGCACATTTTATTTTATGTAGAGAAAATGGGTTCTGACTTCTTACAAGTTTCTGTTTTTTTTTTTTTTTTTTTTTTTTTTTTTTTTTTTTTTTTTTTATTGAATAATGGAGCATATTTTATTTTA
This sequence comes from Maratus speciosus, assembly GCA_963932465.1. Taxonomy (NCBI): domain Eukaryota; kingdom Metazoa; phylum Arthropoda; class Arachnida; order Araneae; family Salticidae; genus Maratus; species Maratus speciosus. The sequence continues at coordinate 165,952,020 of OZ010788.1, forward strand.
TGTGGAGAAAATGGGTTCTGACTCCTTACAAGCTTTTGTTTTCTGTATTGAATAATGAAAGACATTTTATTATATGTAGAGAAAATGGGTTCTGATTTCTTACAAGCTTCTGTTTTCTGTATTGAATATTGGAGCAAATTTTATTTTATGTATTGAAAATGGGTCCTGACTTCTTACAAGTTTCTGTTTTTTTAATTGAATAATGGAGCACATTTTATTTTATGTGGAGAAAATGGCTTCTGACTCCGTATAAGCTTCTGTTTTCTGTATTGAATAATGAAGCATATTTTATTTTATGTAGAGAAAATGGGTTTTGACTTCTTATGTATTTCGGTTTTTTGTATTGAATAATGGAGCACATTTTATTTTATGTGTAGAAAATGGGTTCTCACCTCTTAAAAGCTTCTGTTTTCTGTATTGAATAATTGAGCACATTTTATTTTATATGGAGAACATGGGTTCTGACTTCATAGAAGCTTCTGTTTTCCGTAAGGGCTGTGTATCTTGAATTCTGGCAAAACTAAGCAGCTTTCCGTATTTAGCTGGGAGGATGGTTTTAGAAAAAGAAAAATATTTATATACCGTTGCCTAAGAAACAATTATTTAAACTAAACTGTCTAAAATTTAATATTTAGAACACATTAGATACTCATCTGTGTACAAATATATAAAATCAATGTTAAAATTTAAAAATCATTTAAAATATACCTAACGTTTCGAATTTTGCTTGTAAAGTCATCTTCAGGAGTTTTGACCTTCGTTTCGGAGCTCACTGTTGACACACCAGGAAGCCAATGCATAAATGCTGTGAACTGCTTGAACTTCGTGATGTGTTAACAGTGAGTTATGAAACGAAGGCAAAACCCCTGTAGATGGCTTTATAGACAAAGTCCGAAACTTCGGGTGTATTTTAAATGTTTTTTAAATTTTAATATTTATTTTATATATTTGTATGCTGATGAGTATCTAGTGTGTTTTAAATACAGTAAGGTTTAAATGAAAAATTCCTTGTATAATTAGCTCCTAAATACGAGTAAAATGTCTTTAAGCTAAGTTAAGCTAGGGTAATTTGGTACTTTATTTTTCTAAATAAAAAAAAAATCCCAACCAAATAAAAAAAAGTTATAGGTTTTTATACGTCAGTAATAACATAAATGATAATTGGAAGATTTAAATGCAGTAACCCAGCTCAATAATATAGAGGGCAACATTTTAGATAGGATGCAATGATATTTTAGACAAAGTTATAATAAAATAACAATAAAAACTTTTTCAAACAATTTCTTAAGAAATAGCTATCAACATTGTTGTATTTACAAGTGTAAAAAATTACAAAAGGCGACAAAATGAACCTTACTCAATAGTACAGGCTAGAGCGAAACAATTTAGAGTGAAAATAATAATATTTTAGATATTACACAGTCTTCTGAATAATAAGGTCTATATAAAAAATAATTTTTTCCAACAGTTTATTTATAAACAAGAACAGTGCCCATTTAAACTGATTTCATAGAGCTCACAGGCTATTCACACTAATTGTATATTATACTCTTATTTCAAAGAATAATGCCCCTCGAAAAATAAATTAAGGGAGGGGATTAGCCCCCTCCTTTCCCTTCTTTATACTTAACCAATGAGCCTCCAAATATCATCAGGGAAGCGCCTTATCGAAATAAACCGGATACCAAATTTGAAGCAAATCGGATAGAGAAACCGATTTATCTAAATTAAGGGGGGTATTATCCCCCCTTTTCCCGGCTTTATATTTAACCAATGAACTTCCAAATCTAATCAGGGAAGCGTCTTATCAGAATAAACAGATAAACCAAATTTCCAGCTAATCGGATAGAAAAACCCGTTTATCTAAATTAACGGGGTATTAACCACCATTCCCCCCCTTTAGACTTAAACAACGAATCTTCAAATCTAATCAGCGAAGTGCCTTATCATAATTAACCGGTATACCAAATTAGAAGAAAATCTGATAATTCTGCATGGAAACCCCATTTATCTACACCGAAGAGCCAAAACATTATGACTATACCCACATTTTGCAATAAAGTCGCCTGGATGGTGCGGGGGGCACGTAATCAGCTATGGATGATATTTGACTATTGCTAGGGAGTATGAGGAATCATTTTTGCGCTTACTTCTACTTGTGATGGGAAAAGCAGCCAAGCGACATTGATAGAGGACAGAATTCAATGGCTCGACGGCTCAGAACGAGTATCTCCAAAACTGCACGACTCATGGATTGTTCGCAATATATTTTTGTTAGTACGTATGAAAAGTGGATGAATAGCGGTGAAATCATTAGCAGATGCCATGACGTCGGACGTCCACGTGTTATCAAGAAAAATGGACGTCAGAGACTCTCCCGCTTGGTAAAGCAAAATCGGCTACAGGCAATGGCTCGGTTGGCATCGCAGTACAATACAGGTCCAAGGAGAATAGTTTCTGAGTAAACTGTTCAGCTGACACTGTCGGATATAAGGCTACTCAGTAAACGTCTCACTCATGTGCACACAAAGTGTTGACACAAAGTGTGAAGAAAAGTGTGTGTTGACAAAGCATCATCTCCGACTACTCCTACACTAGACCCGGGAACATCGTGGCTCGACGATGGATCATTGGCAGAGAGTTGCCCGGTCGGATGAATCACGATTCATTATTCAACACGTTAAAGGCAGTGTAAAGGTACGCCTTCTTTCAGGCGATCTGTTGCTCTCCCTTATGCAGCAGGTCATACACAGCCCGGTGGAGACGTTATACTACTTTGGGAAACGTTCTCATGGGCGTCCCCGAGACCTCTGATTGTTGCAGAACAGACTATGAAGGCACGGACTATCTGAACATCATTGCAGAACAGTTGTACCCTTATATATTCTCTGTCTTTCTAACTGGAAATGAAGTCTTCGAGTGCGACAATCCTCTATGTCACGGTGCTCGAATTGTGATGGAGTGTTTCCAAGAACTTAATATCGAATTCCAGTTAGTATCCTGGCAGTCTAACTCAACGAATCTTAATACAATAGAGCAGATTTGAGATGCCGTGGAACGGCAGTTCAGCGCTCAAAAACAACCATGTTGTAATATTTCGGATTTGCGCGACAGCTGCTTGAATATCTGCTACAATCTGTCTTCGGTCATCTACCAAGGACTTGTGTCATCCATGCCAAAGCGGGGTGCAGCTTTTTTGCGGACCAAAGGCGAGACATTCGCTATTAGGTAGGTGATCATAATTTTTTGGGTCGTCAGTATAAGTTAAGGGGAGGGTTACCCCCCCCCCCCCGTTTCCCCCCTTTATACTTAACCAATGAACACCCATAACTAATCAGGGAAGTGCCTTATCAGAATGAATCTAGAAAAAAAATTGAAGCAAATCGAATATTTCTATCAATAGTTATCGCGTTACGTAAGTAACACGTATGTACATACGTATATACATACGTATGCATATGGAAGATAGGCAATACTCTTGAGAGTATGCTTTCAACATGCCAGTTCAATCTTTTATTCATACGTACATCATCTCGCTTTTCCTGTGGCTTCATTTAAGTAGAGAGATATTAGAACCTCGGAAGAGGGCCATTTTGCACAGTTTTTGACAGATTGCAGAAAATATTTTTTTTTCTTCCTGTAAATGTGCTGCTTACATAATAGGGATATATCTAATATACAGTACACATGTGTAAGCACTTGTAATAATTTTTTAAAGATTTACATACAAATATGATCATGATAATAATAATTGAAAATGAGGCTGCAAATTACTCCGGAGATTTATTATTTTCCTTATTCATGAAATAGATATTGAGCTATTTGATTTATGATGAGCCTAAGTGGGAAGCTGAAGCAAATTATATTTAAACTATTTCTTGCTGTTGGAGTAAAATTTTCTTAAATAATTATTTTCTCTTATGAAAAAATAATGTTTAGATCAATAACAACATTGTTCTTTAAAACTAGAATATTTAACCAATTCAATTTTTCTTTTATTTCCATTCGAAATTATTTATACTTAACAAACACATTGTGAAATTATAGTTTTTGACTCTTTAAAAAACTTGATGTGCATATACTTATACATGCAAAGTGTTTTGAAACAATTCACAGATAGTTGCAATTGGAATTTTTATTATGTTTTTCATTTATATAATATAAAACACATAATATAAATTGATAACCACTTTAATTTATTAATAAAATCCAATGTGAACAGAATATTCTTTTAAACAACGCCCCTAATAAAAGTAATCAAATACTTAACTTTAGCGAAATTCTTTTGGAAAGGAAATATATGTTAATACTTCTTTTTTTTTAAACTGCTGCATACCTGCCAATTATGTTGTTATTACCACTTCTACTTACGTTACTCATTAATTAAAATGCGTAATTTAGAGAACTTCTCGAGCCTCTTAATGGAAACTAGACTGAATGATGGAGAATATTTTATTTTATGTGGAGAAAATGGATTCTGACTTCTTACGAGCTTCTGTTTTCTATAAGGGCTGTGTATCTTGAATTCCGGCAAAATTCAGTGGCTGGTAGGATGGTTTTAGAAAAAGACAAATATTTATTTACTATTGCCTAAGAAACAATATTTTTAAAATAAAAAAATGCATTGGTGACGTATAATTAGCTCCTAAATATGAGTAAAATTACTTTAAGCTAGGGCAAGTCGGGGGTGTTTTTGGTGCTTAATGCTTTTAAACTAAAAAAAAAATAACAAAACCTCTAGGTTTTTAAAAAGAGTGAAATGGTACAAGGCAAAACGCACCCTTCTTTAGGGGCAGATTCATAAAAGAGAGAAATAATTTTAGCCTGTACTTAGTATGTTACAGCTATTTTTAAAACAATATCTAAAAAAACCAAATTACCCCTTATGGTGTAATTTGGTGTCACGTTTTATAAATACTGCCACACCACAATCGTATATTTTGGGGTAATAAGGTGCATGCCCTTTTTTTTTTACCTTTACAGTGTACTATGCAGAATACTGATATTTTTTAAAATCAGATATTATTTGAGAGCACTGTGAATTTTTTTGAGAGCATATGCTTTTAAAGGAAAAGTTTTAAATAGAAATTACCTGAAGAATTTTGAAGGCTCTGTTGAAATTAATAATGATATATGCTTTTTAAAACTAAATTAACCATAAAAAATTAATACAACATAGTTATTTGAAAAAAAAAGTCTTTGTACACATGTTTTTTATACATCAGTGAAAGCATAAATGATACTTAGAATGTTTTAATGCAGTAACCCAGCTCAGTAATATAGAGGGAAACATTTTAGAATTAATGTTATGATATTTTAGATAGCGTAATAATAAAATATTAATAGAATCTTTTTAAAACAATTTCTTAAGAAATAGTCATCAGCATGTTGTTCCAACACATGTTAAAAATTTCAAAAGGCGACAAAATGAACACCACTCAATGATATAGTCTAGAGCGGAACATTTTAGAATGAAAGTAATAATATTTCAGACATTACACAGCCTCCTGAATAACAGGCCTATGTAAAAAAAATAGCTTTTTCTAACAGTGTCTTAATAAAAATCTATGCCATAGGATAAACATTTTTATACACAAGTTAGGTCTCATGTCTTACACATTTTTGTTGTCTAATTCCTAAGTTTTATCATCTTCTTTATAGTCGCAGTGTTTTTTAACTTATTGTGATGTCCTCTAAAAAAACCCCACTTTTTTAATTTCTCTCTATATAAAATTTAATAAAAAATACAAAACAATTTGATGTAGCTACATTTTCACTGCTTGTTCTGACTAAGATTTTAATGTATGGCATTTTTTATTCTATCAATAAATTTGAAAATGGCAGCCAATCAAACAAGAATTTGAAAAAAAACCACTTTTTCCTAAAAATAACCCATATCACCTAAAAAAACCCACATGTAAAAACACTTCTAGAAGTCAAAATATTAGACAGCAAAGTATTTCTTTCGTTATTAATTGGTTTTAAAACACAATTCTGAAAAAAAAAAATATTTTTTTAATAACTGTGAATTGAAGGATTTGCAAATGAAAAAATTATAAATGTAATTTTTTGCTGAATTCTCCCCAAACTTTTCTAATTTCTTGGTACGTATCTTGAGTAAATTCCGTAGTATTTCCTACTATTGGTCCATAGAAAAATAAAATTTAAATTTTTATTCTTAGCTCTAAATTCGTAAAAATCTAGAACCATTAAAAAAAAAAAAAAAAATATTGAATAACACTAATGAATTTTAACTGAGGTTGGATTGGTTATTGTAATTTTTGTCCTCTGTCTGTTTGTTTGTCCGTCACAGAGTTCGTTCTCAGAAACTGTATAAGTTAAAGACTTGAAATTTTGCATACGTATAGCGGAATATCCAAAATCACAAAATTTTGAAAAAGTGTTATATTATTTTAATTAAATGAATTAATTTAATGACATTCGACCAGTTTTGTTATTTAAACTTTTAAAAGTACAGCCAAAAGAATTAATTTTAAAATTTTTAAATTAAAATTTTTAAAACAGAATCTTAATTTCAGTCTTTTTCGCACCGACTTTCGCTCCGTGGTAACACGTTTAACTATTAATCAAAAGGCTCTTCGTTTGATACTCGGCTTCAGGGTTTGAATTTTTTTTCTTGGAATAGCTTTCATTATCTATTATATTCAATTTTACAGAAATTTTATACTTTTTTTTGGTCATTTTAAGGCCAAAGTTGTATAATATTTTATCTATTATTTTTATTTATTTATTTATTTATTTATTTTTAGAAATTGCAAAATTTTAAATAGATTACATTTCATTGTCCGATAAATTTATTTATTTATTTTTAACTAAAATTAAATCATGGAATTAAATATGCTTTTTATATATAAAAATATATGTTGTTACAATTGTCTGAAAAGGTTGAAGCAGGATTATTTTCTTGAGGTTCATTTTGTAAAAAATAAGTTATTTTTGTGGAAAATACATTTTATAATGAAAGATGAAGTCAGTTACTCAAATTTGAACAAAGTATTAATTAATAATAACTAGCTGCCAGAACTGTAACATTCTCTCGATCTGTTCCTGCTATTACTTTACCCACTTTCTGTCTTTAGAGTGACATAATTTCAGTGTTTGGATCTATTGGAAACCCAGATTCATCTAAATTCCAAATACACTCTGGTCGGTTCATTTTATTAAACTTAGTTATTTCTTTTTCTAAAAGATCATAAAAGCCATTAATTAAAAACGGATTTCTAATGTTCAAGTATCTTCAAGTGTTTTCATTTAATTCTAAGTAATATTATCTAAAAAAATAGTTTGCTGTAATTTGAACCTTCGGTTAGTTTTTGCTTTATCCTCTGTAATGGTTATTCCTGCCTTAAGGCTGCTCTCAAATCCAAAGGGGCAACTAAATTGCAGAAGTTTTAATTCGCCCTTGTTCAGAAAGTAGAAACGCATGAAATTGGCAGGTGTTATTTAGAAACTTTGTAATCAAAAGACATTTTCCATTTTTTGGTAAACGTAAAAGATCTTTCAGAAAATACTTTCAAAGTTGCCATTCTGAACCGAATTTCCAGACGAAAGGAGAAAAAACAGCCAAAGAGAGGCGAAAAACTGATTGCCATGTGACCCGATAAGTAATTTATTTATCAAAAACGTAAAACTCATTTGGATTTCAAATCACCAATTCAGCCCTGTCAATTTTGTGCCTTTATGTTTAAAAATGAGTTGGTAAATGTATCAGAAAGTTTCGTGCTTGTTGAATGGTGAACTTGAGTACTAAAATTTGCATAAAAAACCAAAATAATGATTAAAATTAAATAAAATAAGCTTGTAAACATTAAAACAATGTATGAAATACAAGTAAAGGATATCTTTGTGTGTTAAAAGACAGTGGATGTATTTTATTTTTGCAAAAACAAGGGGGGGGGGGAGGGTTATGACACACTTGTACAAATTTATAGAAATACTAAAATATGCGTTAAATTCGCGTAATTTATTATTTTTTTCCATTTAAAATGAATATTTTAAAGAAAAAATGTATGTTCGATCATTTATTTATATATAAAAAAGTGGTTTTTTTTTAGTTTCCACATGGGTTTTTTTACCTCTGTGTTCAAAAGGTCACAAAGTGAGCCAAACATAATATAATCAGCTGAAAATTATGCATTTTATTCACATATTAATGGTTTAACATAAAAACATCTAAAAATTGATGTACGTCATTGTGACATGTCGTATTATAATAAGAAAAACTGTGAAAATGAAGCTCTTTTTTTGCTAGAATTTTGTATTATTAGCTTATTTTTTTAAAAACCAAATAAACATGTCTTAAGTAATTTTAAATAATTTTATTGTTTTAAATGGCCTATAGAAACAGGACAAAAAGAAATTTTTACTTCAATGATTTTTTTTTATTAAGTTCTAGGGTGGGTTTTTTGAAGAAGCATTTTCCTGTGGATTTTTTTTAGAGGACATTTTTTATCTGCTTCCAAACGATGAAACCGTGAAGCCACAAGTACTGGTGCTTTTACGTTTGCCAAAATGTCACTGTTTATTGTAATATGATTATCCACACTTCCCACAAAAATGTTAACGACAATCAGCAAAAACAATAAAATTGCAGTAAAAATAAATCAATTTATCAGTATAATGCAGCGGCACCAAATTACCCCATTTTTTTACGCGGTGCAATTTGGTGATTTTTTTTTTCTGCATTATTTTCAAAGATGCATTAAGAAGAAAAATAATAATTATATTATTGAAGTGTGCTATTGAAGTTTCAACATGCCAATAAAATCTTTTATTCATACATACATCATCTCGCTTTTCCTGTGGCTTCATGTAATTCATGTAAGTAGATAGATATTTAAACTTCAGAAAAGGGCCTTTTTGAACAGTTTTGACAAGTTCCAAAACCCATTTTTCTTCCTGAAAATGTGCTATTTACATAACAGCGACATATTTAAGACACATTATACATGTAAAATTACTTGTAATAATTTTTTTAAGATTCATACCATGCAATAATATTATGGTAATAATAATTGGAAATGAGGCACCAAATTACACCGACTTATCCTACATAAAAATATGTGCTTTAGATAACAAGATATTTATTATTTTCCTCCTTATGAAATATATATTGAGCTATTTAGTTTATGATGAGCCTAAGTGGGGAGCTGAAGCAAATTATTTGTAACATATTTCTTGCTGTTGGTGTAAAATTTACTTAAATAATTATTTTCTCTTATGAAAAAAGAGATATTTAGATCAATAACAAGGTTGTCATTTAAAACTAGAATGTTTAACCAATTAATTTTTTTTATTTCCATTCGAAATTGTTTATGCTTTGTACTATAATTGTGAAATTAGAGTTTTTGACTCTTAAAAAAATTTAAAGTGCATATAGATGCAAAGTGTTTTGAAACAATTTATAGATAATTGCAATTGGGATTTCTATGATGTTTTAAACTTTAGAAGGAATTCGCGTGTATATATATATATATATATATATATATTTTTAACCACTGTAACATTTTTAAGACACAGTAAAATAGGTAATAATAAACGTCGCACAATTCAAACGAAAAAACTTAAACCTTTTACTTCAAATTTACGTAACAAGTTATTTATGCTCTTTTTTTATGATGTCTTGGAATTTTTGTTATTGCTCCATCCCCGTGGAAGTGCACACATTTCAGAAATGTTTGAGAATGCAAAATTTGGAAAAAAAATTAAACATTTCATTAAGAGACTACATTAGTCATGTGAAAACACTCACGAGCTAATATTAAACCTATTGGAGCGTTCTTTTCAAATTTCTCGTTTGCATTTCAGTATTTTAAATATTTTTTGTTGCATAGGATAGCTCATGTTGATCTGAAAACGGACACTTTTTTACTTTTTTGATTTGGGTTGCAGTTTTTTTATGCGTATACTTTCATTTTCTGAACCAGTTCCGAAAGTAAAAGTATCCACATAAAAAAAAAAAAAAAAAAAAAAAAAAAAAAAAAAAAAAAAAACGGCAACTAAAATCAAAAAAGTCAAAAAGATTCCGTTTGGAGTTCAACCTCAGTTGTACCATCCAATAAAAAACATTTTAAAATATTGAAATGCAAACGAGAAATTTGCAAAGAACGCCCCAATTCTAACCCAAAGAGACGCTTCAACCAGTTCCGAAAGTGAAAGTGTACTCATAACAACAACAACAAAAAAAAAGTGCTACCAAAATTGGAAAAGTACAAACGCACAACGTTAGACATAGAATTCAGTTATCCCATGCAATAAATAAATAAATAAATAACAAAAATATTAAAATTCATGCGAGAAGTTACAAAAGAACGCCCACTTAAGTTTAACATTAGCTTGCGAGTGTTTTCGCATAGAGCCTATCTAGTGTTGGCTCTTCTGGCAGGAAATGCATAAAGGCGACTTGAAATTCGAAAAGTGCCTTTGAAATATAAGAAAATTGTCTAAGATACAAACAAATGCTTGAAATAGTAAAAAAATTCAAAATAAAATAAAATAAAACAATAATAATTAAGTCACTAAAAAATAGAAATTTCACAAATCATTCAGGTGATTTAAACTTTTTCCCTGCTAACATTATGGACGTGAAGTGTTGCCAAATTAGTAAGTCAACCAGTCAAGAAGTCAAAGCTGAATGGAAGTCAATAAAATCCGTTAAAAAATTTTTATTTTATTTCATGACATTTCGTTATGGTAAATATTTAGTAATATAAGCTAAAATATTCTGCTCTCAAATTATCGTTTAGATCATTGTAAATAGTTTGGTGAGAGTTAATACGTGCTACTCCATTACGAAATAACCCATTTGCACTTAAAACAATATAAATTGTCCAGCATTTGTCACTGCCTAATTTTTCATAACGAAATTAAAACTTCATCATTCTATTATATTAAAAAGTGACTGTCCGTTTGCACAGCAACTCCTCCTAAAATATGAAACGTTAGGCTATCAAATTAACGCCAAGTTAGCCGCATGGATCCGAGTTATAAAATTTGAATTAGTTTTGGAGATATTAATTTTTTTACTTTCCTTCTATCTTCAATAGAAGAAAGTATTGTAATCGAAATTTTTTTCGACCTCCGGTTTTCGACGGATTTACACGTTTTAGGGGTCAGAGATCACACAAAATATGTTTATAAAAAATGTCTGTCTGTCTGTCCGTGTATCCCTGAGTCCGTATGTCCGTGTGTCACCATTGTACCATAAAAAATTGTATGAAGTTATGCATAGAATTGAACCAAATTTTTTAAAAGTTTTTAGCTATATCAAGCAGGTCCTCCATTAATTTGGAAAAAATCCGCCAATAGGAGGGGCTGTAATAGCGATTTTTGTGCATTTTGAATATTGTACCATCGAAAAGTGTATGAAGTTGCGCATAGAATTGAACCAAATTTTTTGCGTATGTTTGTGGCCATGGTAAGAAGGTACTCCCTGAATTTGGGAAAATTCCGCCGGTAGGGGACGCTGTAATAACGATTTTTGTGCATTTTGAATATTGTACTATCGAAACGTGTATGAAGTTATGCATGGAATTGAACCAAATTTTTTGTGTATGTTTTTGGCCATGGCAAGAAGGTCCCCCCTGAATTTGGAAAAACGCCGCCGGTAGGGGGCGCTGTAATAACGATTCTTGTGCGATTTTGGAGCATTTTGAATATTGTACGATCGAAAAGTGTATGAAATTATGCATAGAATTGAACCAAATTTTTGTGTATGTTTTTGGCCATGGCTGGAAGATCCTCCCTGAATTTGGAAAACTTTTTGTGGGAAAATTTTTATGGGTAAAAGGAAGAAATGGGAAAACTATAGGGATTATTAGATTTCTTTGTTTGACATCATTTTCAAATTGAAATTAACTTTTATTTGAATAGATAGGAAAAATAATATCGTGACTGAATTGTATTTTTCAATACAATTTCAAGAAATACAAAATTATTTTCACATATTCAAGCTTCAGGAATCAGTTTATTTTAGAAAGCAAAAAATTGCCTGTCGACTGAAGCATAGAAATAAATTCCATTGACGTAAAAGGAAAAAGAATCCATAGTAGCTTTCTAAATTTAATTTAAATTAGAAAATCAGATCTTCAACTGTTTCCTTAAAATGGCCATTCAAAAATTTCACGAGGACGTTAAAAAAATTCAAGTGAGAATATTTATATTTCTCTAAGCATTTATTTAAATTCATAAATATAAAATATTTTTGAATAAATTCGCCTAAACAGAATAATTTTTTAATACATTCACGCAGACGACGCCATTTCTACCAGCTCCGAAATTAGAAGCCAAATCTTGGAAGACTTAAAAGCTTTTGGAAAATAAAGTTATAGAATATGTGCATTTTTATTGGGAATCTTTTGACTTAAATTGTAAATATAATTTATTATTTGAAATATTGTGTTTAGTAAAATTAATACTATAATTGCCTTCTAAATTTACAATAAAGTTAGATTTCATTTCCCCCCAAAGAATCTAATGATCTCATGCAATTTAAAAGCAACACATCGGGTTGCCATTGGAATACATTGAATGGAATACATTGTTGGGGAATACGTTGAATGAGAATAGTTTTTTCATTCATTCTTTTGTATTATTTTAAACACCTGACCAATAATTTTTTTAAAATAATTTTCAAGCATTATTTTTTGTGTATCTCTAACTCTATCGCATGTATACCGATTACAAAAGATTTAATCGTTTCCACCGAAAACAATATAAATAGTTCGACTTTTAATCCCGGCCACTATTTTATAACGCAATTAAAACTCATGAATAAATAAAGAACATAATAAAATAATATAAATTATTTTACCAATTTAACAGGCATTTAATCCAACTACGCGCCAACTACGCGCTTAAGTCACTAAAATTACCAGAAGGCTGCTGTAAATAACGAAGACTTTGGTGATTCGTTCAGCTATTAACTCCTGGCGTGCGGCTAATAAGAAAGTATTACTTTTAATAAATTTCAAAACTTTATTTGAATACATTCTTGCTATTTTTCATATAATAATGCTTTTAGGTTTGAAAAATGCTTTTAGAGGACAATCTAAAAAAATATATTACATGTGAAACATCTATTAGAGTTTTCAATTAAAAAAACTGGTTTTCATCTATGTTCTGTAACCCGGGAAGCCCATTTTGAATCCCCCAATACCTAATAAATTCATACCAAAAAGTTATGGATTGTGACTTTTATTAATCTTCATAAAAATAATCGTTGTGGTCTAAAATATGGCTATGAGTTTTCATAGCAGTTCATGCCTATAATTAGATTTCAAAATCTAGAGAAATTTTATATTTCGAAGATTTTAAGGGACCAGCAGCTGTTATTGTTTGCCTCTGTAAAAAATAAAAATATATATTACAAATTAGAAATTTAAATAGATATAAAGAAAGAAACCAGAAAAAAAATGTAATTTTTTGTTTTACATAAAATGGGCTTATATTACATTTAGAATTTTTACATTATTTCTCTGGTTCATAAATGACCATTTACGTTATTTTCCCTTGTAATATCTTAATTTTATTTCATGGTAAATTCATGGATTAACACATTTTCTTTTAAAACTTTATGAACATTTAAGAAAATTGAATAAATAATACCCTTTTTCAGGTTTCTTTAATCTAAACAACACAAAAATTTGTCGAAAGTGGCTATTGCCTTTTGAAAAAAATAAAGTTAGTACATTTTTTAACGTGTAGGTGGCGGTATTTATTTAAAAAATGTGAAAAAGACATTATTTCAACCTAAGCACACTGTTGTTTTGTCTTTATTGTACACGATCTACAAATAAAAGCTGGTAACAATAAAAAGAAACGGCTTTTTATTCTGACACCAACACTACAAAAATTATGTCGTAGACTTAATGTATTTAAAAATGGCATAACCTTATTTTCAACGAAATACTAACAGATTGAAATATATTTTGAATAATTTTTGATAGTATATGTTTCTAATTATACTTCGATGGAACGCTAATCGATTGCATTATTACCATTTTTCATATTTAAAAGAGTATATACGTTCTATTCATAAATTATCGTTAATCATATGAAAGAGAGACATGTTAAAAGGTCTTGTAAATGTTAAATCGATTATATCGAAACATCTTTAACGTTTAATATATTTAAATAACAACCTTTACTGCGATTTTTTTTAAATCTGTAATCTCATGATATATATTTCTATGATTATGCTCCGGTGAAACAGCAACAGATAAGATAATTATCGATTTAAATATTTGAATGAAAATAAACCTTCTATTCACGAATTAGGGTTGCTTTTGTTAGTGGAACAGAGATATATTACATTGCATCGCTTTTAAGGCTTCATACGTTTCTTACACGTTTTACATTTATTATATTTTTTGCTAAACATAAACTTATTTCTACAGAATTAATAATATTAGCTTATTCTTACACATAATATTCATTAAAAGTGTAATTTTCTGGATATGCTTTAATAAGATGGTAATTTATTCCATAGTTACTACTGTGAATACTTAAACAAGAACGAGAAATAATGCTCCAAGCATAGATTATAAAACATTTTCCAACGCATTTAGAATAGTTTAACAAAATTTCATCGTTTAAGAAAGTGAAATATTAAGACTACGAAAAAAATTGGAAAGTGCATAAAACAAATTAAAAACAAAATTTTAGCAATTATCATCAGTAGTCGGGGAAATATCCGAAATCTTTTGTTCGCCCCTATATATGATCTATAGGTTTTTATATATACTACATAGTATGTTAAACTTTAATCCAGTGGAGAAGCGCATGGCACAGTTTAAAATTCCCCTTCATCAATTTCAGCAATGAACGGAAATGTACTCCAATTCTTTCGTGAAACCTTGTATATGATCAATAGAATTCATGCATACCAAACTAATTAAAAAAATCCATATCACAATTGAAAACGCGCTTCCAACAATTATAGCTCATAGACAGAACCGAATTCTTTTGTGTGTCCCTGTAAATTAACGATAAATGCTACGCATCGCATATTCTAAAGTAAGCCTCCCATAGTGCACTTCAGAGATATACACTGTTGGACAATCGCTAAGGACGGATCACAAATTGCAATGTAGCATAACAATAAGCAAGATATGATGCCTAGAAGGATAAAATATCGTTTTCACACTGTTGAGACATTAGAAAAAGGACATTTATTATTCTGGAAAATACAAAAGGCTATGAAACATCTGAAAGAAAAAAATGTTTATTTGATGCTGCACACAGAGAAATGGAACAATGCATATGAAACTCAGCAGGCACTTTGGAGAAAGGTGTCATTACGGGACATGTCTACCGTGGAGTGTGATACAATATTCTATACGTCGTGTCATACTTTTTACAACATTATCCAGCAGCTGTTGAGGCAATTTATCCCTTTCCTCTGTCAGTGCACGGATGAGGGTGTTCTTGTTTGTTGGGGGATAGTTTCGACTAGCAAGTTGCCTCCCCAAAGCATCCCAAACATTTTCAATGGGGCTTAGATCTGGAGAACGCGCTGGCTATACGAGGCGTTGAATACCCTCGCTGTCTAGACAATCCTGAACAGTGAGTGTTCGATGACCTGGTGCGTTGTCGCCCATGAAAACAAATTTATCACCGATAACACCACGGAAAAGGCGAACACAAGGAAGTAGAACTTCATCAATGTATCGTTCGCCCGTCATAGTTACAGTCACAACCACATGTAGGCGCGTGCAGCCATTGATCATGATTCCGGCCCATACCATGACACTGCATGTCGGATATCTGTCGCTTTCCTGGACGATAAGCAGTACCACTCTCACGTCAGATCAGTTGGCGTCTATGACCGATGACAGACTGAACCTACTCTCATCTGAGAATAGTACGCATGCCTAGTCCTGTTCAGTCCAGTTGCGATGCTCACGACACCATTGCAAACGGGCAATACGCTGCTGTCTGATCAATGGGACACACACGACAGGTCTGCTGGTGTATAATCCTCCGTCCCTCAAACGTCTGTCTACAGCTTTTCGGGAGATCTGTGGCAGCAAGAATCTGATTTGCCACCTGCTGAGCTGTGGTGCGTCGGTTCCTTTTTGCCGATAGGACAATTTATCTATCTCCTGCAGGAGTCGTACTTCTAACACGACCTCCCCCGTGACGCCTGCTACACATTCCAGTAGTTTTAAATGATTTCCAAAACCGTGAAACAACGCTGTGGGTGATGTCGAACTCCCTGGTAACATCTGTTATTTTTCGCCCTTCTTCGATCTTTCCAATAATTTGGCCATGCATAAAATCATCTAAGTGATATCGGGAAGACATGCCGAAAATTTCACGTTCGTCAATTAAGTCTTTCCTGTAAAACTTTGACTTGGAACAACAACTGTCACACGCGTCTAATCGTTTAAAGCTCTTATTAGCGCTATCACATGATGAACAGACGTGGAAAAGAAATTTGCATACGCACATACGCACACCTCTTCTTACTATATTCCGCACTTATTCTAATTTTCCACATTTTGCTTCCTTTCATTTTCTGGTTGCTATGGGTGATAGTGTTATCCGTCCTTAGCAAATGTCCAGCAGTGTATATCAATTTCCATATGCTTGAAATTGTTGACATTATTAAAATACACTGAAAATGATTTTTCCCCGTACGCCGTAATATAAAGAAATTTTTTTGAGTGTTCCATCAAATGTATAGTAATCCGAGTATATTTACGCGAGTTAGATCATGGACAGATAGACAGACAGATAGACAAACCGAATTTATAAACATTGTTTGACTTTATTGGAAAGTGTTGAAAAGGCATATATATATACTATATTCTTGCAATATCGTTCTACTAATAAAAGATGAAAAAGCTTTGTAAATTATAAATCTTGCTATATTTAAAAGAGTCTTTACTTTTATTTTATTATCTACTAACACTAATCAATTTTTGTGTAGCTTCAATATCTCGAAAGTATTAGTTTATTACTTATGCTCTTATAAAATGACAATCGATGACATAATTACTATTTAAACGAACGTCATTCTTTTTTTATCCGCGAACTATCGTGAAACTAGTAAAAAACGATATGTTGAAAATTTTATGTAAATTATGAATTCCATCAAACAATTAAAACATTTCTTCTTCATCAACAATTAAAACATTCTTAAAACATTTCAAACAGGCTCTCTCTTTTCAGCAGCCCAAACTGAAATTGCTTTATCTCCTATAGTTCTTTTCCCCCTTCCTTAGCTTTACTGCAGATAAATGCCGTTACATTACATTATTTCTTTCTTTTTCACTTTGAACATTAAGGAGATACGCTTAAAAGCCAAAGTCTGGATTGTCATTTTGAAGATGCTTATAGGAGAAAATAACTTCCTGGCGCCAATTTATTTATAATGGGGCAAGGTTCATGTTCATCTTGTTTCTTGTATGAGAGCACGTAGTAAAAGTCTAGCTGAAAAAATCCCGTTTATTATTTATTTATTTATTTATTTTTAAAGAAAAAGTCTAACAAGGAGAGGGCCAACCTTGTTAATCACAGATTTTGATTATTTTAATATATGTTGTAGGGTAGAGGCCCCTTAGTGTCAGGTTCAACGGATTTTATCCAATGCTCCTTAGTTCTTGAGAAACCGAGGGGGGGGGGGGGGTGTCTAATATTAGTACACAAATTAAATACTTACTTTACAACAACAATGATAGGCCAGTCGTAGTTCAGTTGGTATGGTGGTTACCGGCTGATTTGCGGTCCCGGGTTCGATACCTGAATGCGCTACACTTGTTTTTCTCACCTTTTTTTTTTTACAAATTTACTTGTAAGTATAACTTAATAATCTCATTGTCAATTAAAATTTTTAATATTGTATATCAATTATAATTTTAACCTATTTAATTTTGTACTTTTAACTAAATAGTTGTAATAAAACATCATAAAACTGTTATTATTATTTTTTTAAATCACTTTTAAAATGTATTTCATATATTCTTTATCGATGCAATGATATTGAGAAATTGTGTCAATTCGGGATTTTAAAGAAACATCATTTACGCATTGCTTTAACAAAGGAAGTCAATGCGATAATACCATTATTCAGTTTTTAAAGTAAAAAGCATAATTATATTAAAAATTATCATCAGAATTAAATTACAACCGATTTTTTGCATATTAAAGATTTTTAAATTTGTAATAAGTATGCTTGCGCTTTCAATTATTTTGTTTTCCCCTTTATCTTCTTTCTGCTTTTATTTTTATTTTATTTGAATATTCCTTTTTTTTTATCATAACTAGATAGCACCACAACAGAATTTGTCACGATTTTGGAATTTTTATCATTCAATAATAGATCCAATTTCTTTTTAAACCTCTTTAATGGGTGAGAAATAATAGTTTACAAATAAGAAATGATAAATTTAAGTTTGTTAACATTATAATTAATGTATGATGTTAACATTTTTAATTGAAATTATTAAATTATAATTACAACTATATTTATAAAACAAAAAATGAGAAAAACAAATGTAGCGCTTTCAGGTATCGAACCCGGGCCCTCGAATCAGCCGGCAAACGCCATGCCAACTGAGCTACTACTAACCTATCATTTTGGTTGCGAATTAAGTATTTAAGTTGTGTACTAATATTAGACCCCCCGGTTTTTCAAGAACTAAGGGCCATTGGATAAAATCCGTTGAACCTGACACTAAGGGGTGTCTAAACTACAACATATATTAAAATAATCAAAATCTGTGATTAACAAGGTTAGCCCTCTCCTTGTAAAAAAAATGTTTTGTTTATCGTTAAATCGTAGTTAAATCAGTTAAATCGTATTAGAACGAACTTTATGGTACTGCCAAATAGAAGAAAATAACTTCCCCACGCTAATTTATTTATAAAGGTTCATCTTGTTTCGTGTATCAGCGTATGTAGAAAATATAATGTTTATTTATTAAAGTTAAGAGGAAAAAAACCGGTTTATTATCTTTTTTTTAAAGAAAAAATTAAGCAAAATGTTTCACTTATACATTCAAATCGCATGAGACAGAACTTTGTGGTACTGCCAAATACAAGAAAATAACTTCATAGCGCCGATTTATTTATAATGGTTCATCTTGTTTCTTGTATGAGAGCACGTAGAAAATGTAGTATTTATTTATTAAAGTTTAGATGAGAAAATCTGGTTTATAATTTTTTGAAATAAAGAGAAAAAAAATAAGAAAATCTTTTGCTTATAGCGTGGTCAAATCGCATTAGAACGAATTTCGGTAATGCCAAATAGAAGAAAATAACTTCCTGGCGACAACTTATTTATAATGGGACATTTTTCATCTCGTTTCTTGTATGCGCTCACGCAGAAAATGTAGTGTTTATTTGTTAAAGTTTAGATGAGAAAATCTCGTTTCTCTCTATTCTAAAAAAAAGTAACTACCGCTGTCAAAGCCGCCGCCGCCGCCGGTTTTGATTTTTTTGTGACCGGAGGCCTTTCTTCGTTAATATTAACATAAATAATGCATACAAAAATATGAAAATCGGTGGTTTTATACAGAAATGTTTGATAAACACGCTGATGCAGACAGTTTTCAAATCGAAGGATTATTTTAAGAGTTATTTAATGCTAAAGTTGGACAAAATCGTTCCACTAAAAAAGTTTTATAGCAGCAAAAACTGTGCATGGCAGTGTAATAATTTTTAGATCATTTTATGCGTTAGAATTTGCCGGAGTGCAGATTGCATTAATTTTTTTATTTTGACTCATTTTTTCAGGTTTTATTTCTATTTTAAATTCAAATTTTCAGCATTTCTAGAGATATTTTTTACAGATTTCAGAAAATTGTACTAATTTAAACTGTTGCCAACTGTATAAAAAGCGTAAGCAATAATGTTTTCTTCAAATTAAAAATTTATTTACACGTGACTATTATAAACAGGAAAAAAACTTTCAAATTAGAATTAAATAATTACGTATAAAAAGCAGGAACTTATTAAAAATTACCTCATAAAAAGTATACACGTGAATTTTAAAAGACAAAGGATATTGTAAAATAATAAATTCATTAACATGCGTTAGAAGTCTTAGGAGAAATTACGTCATATTTACGTCACATTATAGTTATTACATAAAATGAACACAAAATAATATTGCAAAAAAGTTTAAATTTAGAAATTGCGCTATACATTTATTTGATATTTTGAGAATTAATTTAAAATGTCTCATTTAAAAGAACTTTCTTTTCACTTTTTAAAAAAATACCAGGAGACAAAGACTCTCTTTACTTAATTCCTTTTATATTAGCTTATTTTGAAATGTTGTTACACGTATATACGTCATCAAGTTATTTTTATTTCGACGTTTTATTTGTGTTTTTATAAATGTTGTACGAATTTATTTGTTCTTTCGTTATTTAAAATAAAAACTATATCGATTTGTATAATTTGGCGAGTGGTTTGGCGATTTATATAATTTGGCAAAATTGGGCGACAGGATAATCAAGTAGTACCGCAGCGGATTTGCCGTTAAAATTCCCCAATCAAAGAGAAATGAATAGAAATTCGTTTATAGGGAGATCGCCACTGTTTTTTAAATTATAATTCAATCTTTCGAAATCTTTTTAAAGCCGATCAAATTAGCGTGCATTTAGAGTCTGCGGTGTCTGGACGGGGGTTGGCGAGCGTAGCTCGTAGGGGGCCGAGCCCCCTAGTAAAAAAAAAAAAAAAAAAAAAAAAAAAAACAGTCCTGTTCTAACATATATACAAAATAGCTGACCGCCGTTCTGATTATCCTTTTATAGACAATATTGAAACAGTCCCGTTTTCATATTAAAATGTAATTTTCTCTCTATTCTAAAAAAAAGTAACTACCGCTGTCACCGCCGCCGCCGGTTTTGAATTTTTTGTGACCGGGGGTCTTTCTTCGTTAACATTAAGAAAAATAATGCATACAAAAATATGAAAATCGGTAGTATTATACACAAATGTTTGATAAACACGCTGATGCAGACAGATTTCAGATCGAAGAATTATTTAAAGAGATATTTAATGCTAAAGTTGGACAAAATCGTTCCACTAAAAAAGTTTTATAGGAGCAAAAACTGTTCATAGGAATTTAAACATTTTTAGATAATTTTATGCGTTAGAATTTGCCGGAGTGCAGATCGCATTAATTTTTTTATTTTGACTCATTTTTTCAGGTTTTATTTCTATTTTAAATTCAAATTTTCAGCATTTCTAGAGATATTTTTTACAGATTTCAGAAAATTGTACTAATTTAAACTGTTGCCAACTGTATAAAAAGCGCAAGCAATAATGTTTGCTTCAAATTAAAAATTTATTTACACGTGACTATTATAAACAGGAAAAAAACTTTCAAATTAGAATTAAATAATTATGTATAAAAAGCAGGAACTTATTAAAAATTACGTCATAAAAAGTATACACGACACGTGAATTTTAAAAGAGAAAGGATATTGTAAAATAATAAATTCATTAACATGCGTTAGAAGTCTTAGGAGAAATTACGTCATATTTACGTCACATTATAGTTATTACATAAAATGAACACAAAATAATATAGCAAAAAAGTTTAAATTTAGAAATTGCGCTAGACATTTATTTAATATTTTGAGAGGATATTTTCAACTATTTTTGTTAGGAAAGCGCAAATAATATTTCATTGCTAACAAAAGTACTTTCACGCGATTATTTAAAAGAGAAATAATAGCTTGGTAAAAATTACGTCAGATTAAAAACGATTAATTTAAAATGTCTCATTTAAAAGAACTTTCTTTTCGCTTTGTTAAAAAATACCAGGAGACAAAGACTCTGTTTACTTAATTCCTTTTATATTAGCTTATTTTGAAATGTCGTTACACGTGTCTACGTCATCAAGTTATTTTTATTTCGACGTTTTATTTGTATTTTTATTAATGTTGTACGAATTTATTTGTTCTTTCGTTATTTAAAATAAAAATTATGTCAATTTGTATAATTTGGCGAGTGGTTTGGCGATTTATATAATTTGGCGAAATGGGTCGACGGGATAATCAAGTAGTACCGCAGCGGATTTGGCGTTAAAATTCCCCAATCAAAGAGAAATGAATAGAAATTCGTTTATAGGGAGATCGCCACTGTTTTTTAAATTATAATTCAATCTTTCGAAATCTTTTTAAAGCCGATCAAATTAGCGTGCATTTAGAGCCTGCGGTGTCTGGACGGGGGTTGGCGAGCGTAGCTCGTAGGGGGCCGAGCCCCCTAGTGTTATTAAAAAAGAGAGAGAACATTTAAGAAAAAATCTTTCATTTACATCATAGTCAAATCGTATTAGAAATAATTTCATGGTACTGCCAAATAGAAGAAAATAATTTCCTGGTGCGAATTTATGGTTCAATGGGCTAATAATGCTTATTTATAAAAGTGTAGATGAAAAAATAACGTTTATTATTTAAGAAAATGGAAAAAATTGAGAAAAATATTACAGTCAAATCGCATTAGAACGAACTCAGTGGAGCTTCCAAAATGTGTAATCTAAATAAAACTTTGTTAAAAATAAATTTCTAATTTTACACTATTAATACGATTTTTTTGTGGGAATTTGTCAAATGCAAATTTATTTTGGCTTATAAAACAACACATAAAATCAGCATGATCCTTTAGCGATATTAGTTACAAATATTTCTATAAAATTGCACTAGCTTTATTCAGCCAATTCATTGTGTTATATATTTCTTAAGTGTGGATATTACTTCGGATTGCAAAACAAGTTTCTTTGTAGAGACCATTTTGCTCTAGGAGCTCTAACGTATCACAGAAAATATTTTAAATCAACTATCACAGATCTTTCCCCCCAAAACTTACACTTTAGTGCTAAATTTTCTGAAAAATACTTTTCAAATTAAAGGGAAAGAGTTTTTTATATTGCTTTCAATTTATCTAATATCATGCCAGCATTTTTACATATTCTATGAGAGCGGTGAAATGATGCCAAGGGTGAAATTTCGAAGAATTTTAATTCGCTGTGCAAAAATGTTTAATAAATTTTGTGTTCTCAGACCAGTATTGAAACTTTGTGAACACACCCTGTAATGTCACATAAGTTTTACAACGCATTGTTACATTATCTTGTAAAAGTAGCTATTTATTAAGTAAAAATATGAATAAACAAGATTACCAAAGATATTGAGTATGAGAGTAGCTTTAAAATACAATGAATTAAATATAAATTATGTATACAAAAAAAGTTTTCAAACAACATAAATAGATTTAGTAAGTAGCACAAAAAATGCTGTGACAGTTCACAAACATGATTTGCTAGGCAAAATAAACACATTATTCGTAATAAAAATTAACATTGCTTATTATTTAATTATATACTTGTATTATTATTGTTCAGTTATACAAAACCACATTTTCCTTTTAATTCATTTTCAATTGAATTTACTTAAAACAACAACAAAAAACTACAACATTCTGCGACATCGTTTTGTACGTTTCTAAGTGAATAATGCAAACATCCTTTTACAGCTTTTCAACTGAACTGATTAAAATGAGAAATTAAAGAAAGAAAAATTACACTTACACCAGGGATGCGATCGCTTGTTTTATGTACTGTGGTAAACCGATTGATAAGCTATTTACTGTAAAGTAGCTTGGATCGTGTTTGAATATTACTAACCGTCAAATATTATAACTTTACTTAAGTCCAATGCAGCATGTAACTTAAATTTTATCCCTTTCTGCTAAAAAAATGAAGTATACTCAAAAATGAGTAAATCGATGTACTCCAATAGAACTGAGTATGTTTGGATAAAAAATTAACCTGGGGTATTCTCATAATCTTTTGACTTTCGGGAATAAAAATCTGGTGAAATTAAACTTGCTAAAATAACATTTTAATCTGATAGACGAATGCCTTAATGATTCAAAATAAAGAAAAAATGGTCAGCAGCGAAAAAAATTTCATTTAATTGAGGTTTATGTTAAACTTGCGAGTTCAATTTTCCTTACCATTTTACTACTAAAACATTTTTTTTCTTCTAAACTTTTACTTATAATGAACTTGCATAGTACCCACAGGACATTCAAATAAGAAATAATGACAATGTACTATTTTTAGTACAAAATTTTGGTATAAAATTGTCTTAAAGAGGTGTTAAAGAAGGGACGGTAAGGTAAAAAAAGGGGATGGTATAGGAAAAAAGGGACGGTAAGGATGGAACGGTAATGAAAATTACCACCTATTTTAGGCAAATCATTTAAAGAGTAAGTGATAGCCACAATATAGAATAATAGATAGATAATAGAAGCGTGTTGAATTTAAATAAGAAGAGTCATAAATTTTAGCCCCATTTCAAAGACATTTGTGTTTGTTAAGAAGGGGGGCTGATATTTTTTTGAAGATGGCGAGTATGCAAGTACAGATCGATAAGCTTGGAGCTTTAAACTACTCAACTTGGCAAATGGATATAAAATACCTTCTGTTGGAGAAGAACGCATGGGATGTTGTCGCTGAAACTGAGAAGGAACCTGAAATTGATGCCGATAAGGGAATTACAGCAAAGGATGTGAAAGATTTTCATACTAGGAAAAGGATTGCTTTATCCACAATCTATTTAAATATGGGAAAGGACTTTAGAAAAATCATAGGGAACAAAGATAATCCCAAAGATGTATGGGATGTATTAAAGAAACATTTCGAGCCTGATAATAGATCACGGCATATGTTCCTGTTTTCCGAGTTCATGCCCTGTAAAGTAAAGCCAGATGAAAAGATAGATTTATTTGCTGCCAGGTTAAATAGAATTGCCGATCAACTGAACGACCTTGGTCATCCTGTTGAAGAGGTGTATAAATCATTTCAACTCCTGCGTCATCTCCCAAGCCATTTCGACAGCATAGTGCAAGTTATATTACGTTGGAAGGAGGAAAAGTTTATTTTCAATGATATTCTAATGGAATTAATCGCCGAAGAATCAAGATTAGCCCTGCGAGATTTAGACAAACGTAAAGAACTTTTCGTTGAGACTCAACATATACAGAAAAGTAGACTTCGATGCTTTCGATGTGGGAGCCCAAACCATCTACAGAGGGATTGTCGACAACGCCGAAGAGACTCTAGAAGTTATAATTGACGTGTTCCATCTGTTTCTAGTGTGTCTGATGCGTCCGAATCCAGTTCCGAACGTGCCCAGTCTCCAGTTAAGAGTAACAGGAATCGCAGAGGCAAAGCGAAGGAATCATCATCAAACTCTAACAGCGTTAAACAAAAAGGTAAAAACAATCCTTTCTTGTTTTATATTCAGGCAAATTTGAGTGGTAGTGAAAGCGAAAATAGCTGGTTATTTGATACCGCAGCTTCACACCATTTTTGCCGTGATAAGAGTTTGTTTTATAAATTTAAGCCTTTAAAAGATGAAAAAATGTTTGTTGCTGTAAATGGTGTTACTTTTCCGATAGAAGGAAAGGGAAATGTAAAGTTAAAGTTTGGCCAAAGGCTGTTTTTCTTTTTTGATGTAATGTATTCCCCTAAACTAAGGAAAAATCTTATTTCAGGTCCAAAATTGGATGTAAAAGGTGTAAAATTTACTGGTGAAGGTGGTAAGGTGGAGGTGTCCAAAGATGGTCAATATTTATTTACTGCTTTTCTTAGGGATGGTACTTATCATTTGTATCCTAAAATTCCAAGTTTAGTTCCTAAAAAGGTTAAATTTGAAACGTCCCATCTATCTAAAGATGATTTCAGAATTTGGCATCGCAGATTCGCGCATGTAAGTCCAGATTTGATAGAAAATACGGCCAAAAATGAAAGTGTTAGAGGTCTTCCCCGGGTTAAATCAGGAAAATTTTTTTACGAAATATGTAAACTTAGTAAACATAGACGTACGTCATTTAAATCAATTAATAGGATTAGATCTAAACGTCCCCTCGAGTTGTTGTTTATAGATGTCTGGGGGCCTGTAAGAGAGAAAGGAAGAAACGGAGAGAGATATTTTCTCTCAATTATTGACGATTTTTCGCGTAAGGCCACAGTTTTTCCCATAAAGGAAAAATCCGAAGTGTTTGGAATTGTTCGCTATCATGTGATCCGGGCGGAGAGATTTCTCGAACGTAAAGTAAAGTACATTCGATCCGATAATGGCGGGGAGTTTAAAAATGATAATTTTAGGATTTTCTGTGAAGGGAGAGGCATTAAACACGAATTTACGGACGTGTACTCCCCTGAACAGAATGGGACTATTGAGAGATACAATCAAACGATTGCTAACGGCATCAGATCAATTTTAAGTGAAAGTGGTTTAAAACGAAGTTTCTGGCCGGAGGCAGCGTTGTATTTTACGTATACTTGGAATCGCATTTGTCACAAATCTCAGTCGAAGACTCCTTTCGAACTTTATAGTGGCTCTAAACTATCCGTTAGACACTTAAAACCCTTTGGAGCTATAGCATATATAGGTGTTCCCAAGCAACTTAGGTCGAAACTTGATGCAAAAGCAAAAAAGGGGGTAATGGTTGGTTACGCCTTTAGTACTAAAGTTTACCGGGTTTGGCTACCTGAAGAAAACAAAATTATTGAAACCATTAATGTGTCTTTCAATGAGGAACTCCCAGATAGTGTCCGGCGCAGTGGAGTCGTGATGGGTTCAAAAGAGATAGGATCTCCTATTTTTGATAAGGAATCTGATGAAGAGTTTGAAGGTGAGGTTGAAAATAATGATACCCCAAATATAAATTATTTCCCTTCGTATAAACCTCCAGATTTATCCTCCTCAGAGGAGGAGAATTCCACAGAGGAAATAAAATCAAGTAAAGATGTTTTGAGGGGGGTTCCACTCTCTGATACTGTTTGGTTAAGAAAAGTTGCCCCGAGTGCTTATGGTAATCGTAACTACATTTACTATTACGAACAGGGAAAAACTGAAAGGTTGAGATCCTTAAACGATGTAGAAAAGTATTGTAAAAAGCATCATCTTAAATTTGAACCTCATATTTTCTGTTTTAAAGGATCAAATAAATTTAAAGGAGTGGTTTCAGGTCAAGAGGATAGTTCTTGTTCAAATACGGAGACTTCTGATATTGATAAGGTTATATGACTAGATGACATCAAAATACCAACTACCTATAAACAAGTTTTAAAATCCCCGCAAAGGAAGTTTTGGGAACAGGCCATGAGAGAAGAATTGAAAACTATGAGAGAAAGGGGAGTTTGGAAACTAGTTAAGTTACCAAGCGATGCTAAACCCTTAGGTTGTAGGTGGGTTTTCACATTAAAAAAGGATGACAAGGGCAAAATTGTAAGGTATAAGGCCCGCCTAGTGGCACAAGGTTTCAAACAAATAAAGGGGGAAACCTATGATGAAACTTTTTCACCGGTTGTTAATTTTGCTATTAGATTTTTCTTTTCCCTTTTAGTCTCCTGTAAAAAGTGGACACACCTACAGTGCGACGTAAAATGTGCTTATTTATATGCACCTTTGGACGAAACAATATATATGTCCCAACCTCCAGGATTTGTGGAAAACGAAAATTTAGTATGTAAATTAGAAAAAGCTTTATATGGTTTACATCAGTCTGGCAGAATGTGGTATTTTGAAATAAATAAAATTTTGCATGATATAGGGTTTGTTAAGTTTGAATGGTGCAATTGCGTGTATAGTTTTGATGATAACATTATCCTGCTTCTTTATGTAGACGACATAGTAATTTTCGGTAAAAATGAAAGAGTGGTGGAAAAGGCTGTTAAACTTTTGACTGGTTATTTTGATCTTAAGATACTAGGTAAAACCAGAAAGCTATTGGGTGTAGAATTCGAGGAGGGTAATGACTATCTAGCAATACATCAAATTCCATATATTGATGAGATTTGTCAAAAATTTAAAAAGTTTAAGTTCCCTATCACTTCACTCCCAATAAGCAAAGGTGTAGTTTATTCAAAAACCCAATCCCCTCAATCCGATAACGAAATATTTGAAATGTCTAAAATTCCATACAGAAGTGTTTTAGGATGTTTGTCGTTCCTATCTAATAGAACCAGGCCCGATATTGCTTATGCAGTAAATATATTTAGCCAATTTTAAAATAACCCTGTATTAGTACATTGGCATGGATTATTAAAGCATTTGGGATATGTTTGTTTTACTAAATCTTTAAAATTGAATTTGAATTGTAAAAATGTACATGTAATTGCATATTCAGACGCCGATTTTGCCACAAACAGGGATGACAGAACTTCAATGGGAGGTCAGCTATTACTTTTAGATAAATCACCAATAATGTGGGGGTCATTTAAGGAAAAATGTATAAGTTTATCGACCATGGAATCGGAATTTATTGCGATGACAGAAGCTGCAAGAGAGCTCTTATGGTTCGATAGAATAATGGACGAATGCATTGGTCGAAGGATAATTTGTGATAGAAAGGAAAAATCTTTATTATTGGTTGATAATCAGGCCACCATTAGTTTTGTCAAATCCCCCATTGAAAACCACAGAACGAAGCACATAGTTGTAAAGTTATTTTTTATTAGAGATTTGGTATATAAAAATATTTTTGAAGTAAAGTACGTTAAAAGTAAAGAAAATTACGCGGACATCTTCACCAAGCCCCTTAGTAAATTTGAATTATCAGGGTTTAAATTAAACGTTTTCTTGGATTGTTAAATTTTGTTATATACCCCACATTGCATTAAAGTGTATTTATATAATATATAAATCAGGCATCAGACACACTAGAAACAGATTGAACACGTCGATTATAACTTCTAGAGTCTCTTTGGCGTTGTCGACAATCCCTCTGTAGATGGTTTGTGCTCCCACATCGAAAGCATCGAAGTCTACTTTTCTGTATATGTTGAGTCTCAACGAAAAGTTCTTTACGTTTGTCTAAATCTCGCAGGGCTAATCTTGATTCTTCGGCGATTAATTCCATTAGAATATTGTTGAAATAAACTTTTCCTCCTTTCAACGTAATATAACTTGCACTATGCTGTCGAAATGGCTTGGGAGATGACGCAGGAGTTGAAATGATTTATACACCTCTTCAACAGGATGACAAAGTTCGTTCAGTTGATCGGCAATTCTATTTAACCTGGCAGCAAATAAATCTATCTTTTCATCTGGCTTTACTTTACAGGGCATGAACTCGGAAAACAGGAACATATGCCGTGATCTATTATCAGGCTCGAAATGTTTCTTTAATACATCCCATACATCTTTGGGATTATCTTTGTTCCCTATGATTTTTCTAAAGTCCTTTCCCATATTTAAATAGATTGTGGATAAAGCAATCCTTTTCCTAGTATGAAAATCTTTCACATCCTTTGCTGTAATTCCCTTATCGGCATCAATTTCAGGTTCCTTCTCAATTCCAGCGGCAATATCCCATGCGTTCTTCTCCAACAGAAGGTATTTCATATCCATTTGCCAAGTTGAGTAGTTTAAAGCTCCAAGCTTATCGATCTGTACTTGCATACTCGCCATCTTCAAAAAATATCAGCCCCCCTTCTTAACAAACACAAATGTCTTTGAAATGGGGCTAAAATTTATGACTCTTCCTATTTAAATTCAACACGCTTCTATTATCCAGGTATGACATTGGTTGCCCATAACCTCTTCTCTTAGCCTGTATCAATACAGGTCTGATATACACTTATACTGCTATCAGCAGAGGAACTATAAATGTGCTGTGGAAGATACCTGTTACAAAACTGTATGTTGAATCCATAGAAAAGTCGGATATTGTTGACGACAGTTCTTTATTTGAATTCTATTTCATTCAATTACTTTATAAAAATACAGATTTAAGGTGAAAAATATTCACAGCCAACTTTGTTTAAAATAGCTAAGTGAATCATTAAAAATAACTTTGGTTAAAACCGGATTAACTTCAATACACCTGGAGCTTTTCAAAACAGCTTAAATTTAAATCATAGCTAAAACCGTTTTCTAAAAACATCGTAAAACTCAAACTAAATATCTTACTGTAACTTAAGCTCAAACATATTTAAATCATAATGATAACTTTAAAGAAATGAACAGAAAAGAGAGAGCGCGGCAATTGATTAGGGAAACGCAATTTATACCTTTGAACTGGACGATTCCATTTTACAAAAAGGGTAGATCCGAGAATAGTCGACTACGGAACGGCTAACGCCATCTATGAAACACTTTAAATTTAATATCAGTTCTTTTAAATTAATTTACGTTATAGGAAACAATTAACATTATATTCCAGGTGATGAAGGTATTGCTTTTAAAATAAAGAAGTTCTATAAGCATTAAAATGTAAAAAGGAAAGCTATTAAATCAATATAAGTTTACGTAAAGTTTTAAACCCATATTAGCCATAAGTGACAAGTAAAAACGGTTGAATAGATAACATAAATGTACTCTAATAAATGGATGCGCTGCTATATCAGTGATAAAGTGTTATATTTTAAAGTAAATGTTCCAATGCTTCAAGAAAGTTTCTGTTCCTTTGAAAGTTTTTTATTTTGTGTCTAATACTGGAAATCAAAGCGTTCGATGTTATTAGCAAATGGTGTAATAAGTCTTCGTTACATGCTCTTTGACTTATTTTTCGCTTATGGGACTCCAGGTACCTTCGAAACGCTTTATTTCGAGCTTCGCTAGCTTCTTCCAATAATTATTCAATTGGAACAGAAAAATTTGTAATCATATACTTTACATGAGTTAGCAATTTATGTACAGAAGCTGGCATATAATACCAACCGCACTTTGAGGCACATTATTTAACCGTTCTCATTGTGAAATTGCCAAATTTTTCCATATTAATTACTTCGTCACAGGAGATCATTTGCATTATAAATTCAAAACGTTTTATAAGTTCTTTATCCAATCCAGTGATCTCAGCTGTCTTTACAAACTCAGCATAAAATGTCTTTGCAGTGTTTCCATCGTGCGTCAAACCACAGTTCTGTTTAATAATATCTATTAGCAAACCTAATTCTTTTCTGAATTCGCGTTGAATTTTTCGTTCTTAATTTAGCTTCTCCACAAGTATCCTCTCTGAAACATTGAGTTAGTCTTCTTTCATGAGTTTCGGTTACGTCTGAAAAAGATTTTCGTGATGTTGATTTCTGCAGATTTTCAACTGCAAATGGTTTAAGCTCATTACCAACTTTAAAGGAACACTGAAGCGAGGAACAGTTTTTATTATTGAAACTATCTAATTTTTGTTCGGATTTCAGCCAGCTATCTTTTGCATTTACACAAAACATACGTAAACGCTCCTTAAATTTTCTTCAGCAATTTCTGAAACAATTAGTCCACACTGTTTACTTACAAAACTAAGTATTGATTTTTCATAGCTAAAACCATTATTTAAATTCTTCAGAAACAGAAACAGATCTCTGTTTGTTATCATATTTCAAAAGAATATAAGAAAAAAGACAAAATGAAATAATCTTGTTTAAAATAAAAAAGAAATATGCTAAAATTAATATTACTACAAGATAATTAAAAAAAAAACTCAAACCCAATAATAACAAATACTCACTGAAATGAGTTCTAAAATGTTGCAATAGAACGTTGCAGTTTTGTAGAACGATTTTAAAGACTTGTGTAAATATCGAATATGTTGCCAATTAAAAATTAAACAAATGTTTTAAATATTCCACAAAAGTCATTTGGATATAAGTAAAAATGCAAGCTTTGTTTTTCCAGTTTATTTTAGTTATTCATCATCTCCCCAAACTTGTTGTTTGCGACAAAAACACGACTTTGTTCGTAAAAACCATGCAGATACTTTCTGTATCATTTATTTTACTCATTTAAACATAAATATAATAAAAAACATCATATATATAGGCCTATACTATCGCGATAATCCCATGTTCGACATCGCCTACAGTTTGATCCACTGTGCGTCGGTCCGTCTGTCTGTCCATCCGTTCGTCCGCATATAACAGAGCAAAAACTACTCAACCGAATGGTATGAAATTTTATATATATAATTTTTACAAAATTTTGGTGAGTCATTTCAAATTTTATGAAAATCGGATGTATAGTTTAATTACAGGGTCAGTCAAAAGTTTTCCGTTACATTACGGCCAATGTGAAAAAAATATTTCAAGTGCATTTTAGTGATGTTACAGCCTTTCAAACAGAATGAAATTGATATGCACGTATGAAGTGCACTAAAATATGCATTCAGTACAATATGCGGTGCAAAAAATATTTATAGAACTACTTAAAGTACGAACACGTCTTTGCCAGGTTTGAAGTGCAATTTCCAGCTTGTTTCTTTCTAACCCGTTGTATACAAATTGCATTTAAATATTTTTCAATGCTTGATTTTGACAAGTTATGAATTATAATCAGCATCTTCTGTAATGTACTGACACCTTTCATCGACTTTCACCACTTTCATCTTTGACTTTTATCGTTAATCGGTCTCTACTAGCTTCGTCCGGAATATGTCGCACTTATAGTTTTGAAACCGCTAGAACGAAATTAAAAAAATCATTTTTTGAAAACTCATTTTGAAAACAGCGCCTTTACTGTAAATATCGCGGAACTGTGTGTGGTTTTGCGCTGTATGCCCTCTCTAAAGCCTAAGTCATTGGAACGGGATAGGAAACGACACGTCTTACACGCGTAATCGTTTGCCCGGATCCATCAGCTTTTGAGTTCATATCAAATCATATGCATGTACACAAACTCCAAGAACGCGGATGACGTATTGGATGCAGGTCTGAACTTTGTTTCTTTCAATGGCAACATCCAATTTTGACAATATATTTTAAATCAACGTTTCAAACTATGCCTATAAACGAAATTTCTGAAGCAGAAAATTAAGTTTTTGGATTATAAGCATTCAAAATTTAAATTACAAATTGAAATTGTTAAATTGCATTTTCATATTTTTATTAATATCTCCTGAAATTATAATCCTAATGCGATATTTTTTTTTGTTTGATTATAATACTAAAAATCCCAAACATAAATACATTGAATTTGTAGTTTTAAAATTTTATAATATGAATTGTAAAATTAATATACGAAAAAATCTGAATTGCAACTTACAATTTTTTTGATAGATATATATTTATTATATCCTGCTTTATGCGAATTCTCGATTTCAAATTTTTCTTCTAGGTCGTTTTCGAATTATGAGTAAAAAAGTCAAAATGATGTTTTAAGGAGTGATGACGCCCAGAAAAGCATAATTTGAAAAGAAATAAATTTTACTCATTTTATTGAAACATTTGGGTACTTCTTAGTTATTCCGTCGACAAAATTATTGTCGCCAAATTGTAAGATTAATTGCCAATAATGGTTGCCATTAATTAATTAATTGTAAGATTAAATGCCAATAATGGCCAATAAAACCATTAATTCGACTTTTTATTTCTATTTTTATTAATGTTTTACTAATTTATTTGTTCTTTCGTTATTTAAAATAAAAAATTATGTCAATGTGTATAATTTGGCGAGTGGTTTGGCGATTTATATAATTTGGTGAAATTTGTCGACGGGATAACTAAGAAGTACCAACATTTGCGCTGGCAATAGTCGAAACATATTAAGCGAGTGAAATGTTCATATTGGCGAGAAATAATATATTGATAGAAGTGACATAGTCATTCTGTAGCATTTCAACAATCGAATACCGAACTTCAATTTGGATACAATCCCTAAAACTGGCTCATTTTAAAATAATTAATTCTTGGGAAACTAATCATACGAATTACATGAAAATTTGGATTTAGGGTAATTGAAGGGTGTAGAATTTATTTATGGTGTTAAACTTGGGCATTGCTATTGAAAAAAAAAAAAGTTTGTGTTCGTTTTGATATGATTGGCTCCCTAAGCAAATTTTATATACATCATTTAAAAGCAGACTTTATTTCGAATAGTTTCGTACCAGTAACTTTCTTCTACAATAATTTGTTGAGTTAGTAAGGGTGTTTACTTTTTTCCCCATGACTGTACATAAAATTTAATAATGATATTGTATGATCTAATCGAAGTATTTAATGCATATTACTCTAATTGTAATAATGCAAATTTTGTGTATGATTTTTGAGAGATAATTTAATGGTACATAAAATTTAAAAGTTCAGCCTATGGAAGGAAATGCACTTAGGGTGGGTCGAAAAAAACCGAAATATTTATAATCGAAACGTAATAGCGCGGAAAAGTTGCCTTTTGTAAAAAAGATAAAATACGTAAAATATTACACCGATTGGTTAATATCTTTTACCGCCGCAAGGGCTCCAAATTTCGAAAAAATCGCAAAAAACATACTTTTAGATATTTTTTTTAATTATCCAAACATACTTATTCAATTTCTAATAGAACGCAATAGCCACGACAAGATATTAGTAATGTAACATTAACATTTCATTTTTGTGACATCGTTGCTTTTATCGCCACAACAGGGCCAAAATTTCTAAAAAATATTAAAAATTAAAGTTTTTCATTTTTTCAATTTTCATAACTTTTGTAATGTTTTCAGATTTTTTACATTTCTAATAGGCTGGGAAAGGCATTTTATGTTGTTATTTTCATACACATTGTTAACCATGATCACTGTAATTCTATTAAAAAAAATTTTCTCAATGATAGAAACACCTGCAGCTGCCTGCACGTAAAATTAATTTATCGCTGCTAGAGGGCCACGTTTCACTTTGTTCGTTTTTTTTTTTTGTAATGTACTCCTTTTACTCTATACTTTGATGGCCCTAAAGATAGAAATATCTGCTAGGTTAAAGAGGTGGCAAAGTTTCATCTTTGCGAAGTCAAGGAGGAACATATCTCTTTGTACTAGAACCAGGTCTGAATTATTTTCGTCATTTGACCCCTTCGTCTGGCAAGGCGACTTCTATATGCAATGACATTATAGATTTTTTGAAGAAAAATGAAATCCCGACTGGAATAATAATTGCAGTTGAATTTCGCGGAACTGTCTTCAAAACAGGATGCAAAGGTGGTGTTATAGTAGGATTAGTTGAGAACAACTTTTAAAAAACCACTTTATTGGCTTCCTTGACCCCACTTCAATGAGCTTCCACTGAGACATCTTTTCAAACATCTTGATGACAAAAAAAAAAAAAAAAAAAACAGGTTCTCTATCATATTGTGGCCCAATTGGTTGATCTCTTGCGATTTGCGAATTATTACCAATTGCAAAATTTAAGCCAATTTAATCTGATCACCTAGCTGTTGATAAAAATGATTTGTCAACTGACCAGAAGTATATGTCTGAAATATTGCAAGCTCTTTCAACACGCGTGTATACAATTGACCTTTTTTGCTGAGTCCCTGGACAAATATTTCATGCAAGGTGGATCATTACTGCTATTCGAATTTTGAGACTCTACGTTGGAACAAAGAAACCCTC
This sequence comes from Maratus speciosus, assembly GCA_963932465.1. Classification (NCBI taxonomy): domain Eukaryota; kingdom Metazoa; phylum Arthropoda; class Arachnida; order Araneae; family Salticidae; genus Maratus; species Maratus speciosus. The sequence continues at coordinate 165,987,372 of OZ010788.1, forward strand.
TTCTTAACTTGTCATACTCTTTGAGTACATCCTGAAAATGTACTGCATCAGTTGGTTCACAATTAAAATGAATCACTCATGTTTTCCAGAATTTGTGCACTATAGTTAGTAACTTACGTTTCTTGACAGATAATCTACGAAAGATTATAGTTCCTGTATTTTCACGAAATGACTATTTCGCAAATCATACAAATAGCCTCTTTGGGATGATAGCATATGAAGAGGAGAACATCAGGGCCCCAGCCATGAAGAAAATTGCAAAAGCACGAAGTTCTGTGGACTAGAATAGTGCCATACGTCACTTTATCATAGCAGACTTCAACACTGAAGCTTAAAATTGTATGGCTTTAGTCTACTGACAAAACTGAAAACTAACGGAACCACCTGTTATGGTTTCTTTATCGAAAAAAACGCTGGTGAGTTTAAAATGTTCGATTAAAGATACCAGCTATTATAACTTTCCTTGTCCCGCGCAATCACTAGAAAGATGCGTGAAATTATTCATTGGAGCACTGATAAAGTTTGTTTACTAGAACAGAGGGAGGATCACATCTGATCAGTTTTGGCCTCTCGAGAAATAATGGCTTTATCTGAAAGCAAGTTATATTATAAAATTCATTTACATTAAATTCTTCTTCATTTTAAGTTTATTTAACCCGTTTCGATTAAACATGTCTATATTTTAATTAATAAAATACTAAAACATTTTGCTCATTTTATATAATTTCTGTGGCATGAATTGGCTGTTATGAAGTAAAACATCAGTAGATAAAGCGATCGTCAAGAAAAATGAATGATTAACTTTATTTTCAAGTCTATTACAAATAGTTATAAAAAATTATGATATATTAATAGATATAAAGTAAAATTATTTATTTCTAGACACATTATAGAAATTATAAAAATTTTGAAAAAAAATAAAAAATTGAAATTTTTGAAATTTTTACAAAAAATATGGTCTTTTTGCGGCAAATAAAGATATGATTTCATCATAATAAACATTTACCGGGACATTTCTCATATCTTTATGTAGCTATTGCGTTCTATTAAAAATTGTATTGGTATGTTTGGATAATTTTTAAAAAATGATAAAAAAAACATGTTTTTTGCGATTTTTTGAAACTTTGGCCCCCTTGCGATGGTAGAAGATATTAACCGATCGATGTAATATTTTAGAAATTTATTCTGTATTACAAAAGGCAACTTTTCCGCGCTATTACATTTCGATTACAAAAATTTTGGTTTTTTCGACACACCCTATTGCACATGCCTAAAAGACGTGAAATCGCTTCTCCCGTCAGAAATGTGTTAAAACAGTGAAACAATAAATTTATTACATCCTTGATGTTATATTTACGTTTCAGTTTACACTTTATGTTTATTATCTGTTTGAAATCAAATGGTTTTAGACAACTTCGATGCTTTTAATATGAACCCATGATTCATATCTATGTAATAACTATGTAAATTTGTAATACAAATAACACAAAATGATAAAATTACATTATCTATACACAGTTGACCCCTGCAAGGATTTCACACTGATATCTTTGATATTGCTTGCTGATATGTTCTTAAATTAATTTTAACTAACTGTAAATTTTAATCAAACAACGTGCTTTAGATACTTATGAGTGCACTAAATCAAAACCTTGTTCAAAAAGCCTATTCAGCGATATCACATTCATTGATGTGCTTTTTATGTACGCATAGAAAAAGGAATGTTGACGTCAGAAATATTAATAGGTATGATTGGTATTTCAGAAGAAAAATGTTTATATTTTCCGTATATTACACAAAATAAATTGCTAGTCTGATAATTGTTTTTATCATCAATGCTTAACAATGTGTCTAACAGGGTGTATCAATAACTTTTTGCCCTCACATAGAAATAATTGAGTAAAATTTAATGAAATTGCTACATTGTATATGTCCTTTTCTATATAGTCACCGTGCACAGTAACACATTTTTACAAACGGTATTTCAATGAGAGGAGGGAGGATGTATTCCAGGAGGCGTGATAGTAGACCCAAAGGGGGTCATTTTTCTAACTTTTGCCGACTCCCCACATGTGATATATTGTTGGAAAGGCCTATGACTACTTATTCATGCTATGCACCTCCTCCCAAATTTGCCCTCCGGGGGGCACTTTTCTAAATGTTGCGGACATTATTCATGCCCCCAGGGCGGGGGGGGGGGGTGAGAAGAAGTATTCGGGAGGTGCATAGCATGAAAAAGTGGTTACAGGCTTTTTCAACAATATGACTGCCATCCTGCCCCCTCTCTTTGAAATACCGTTTGTAGAAATGTGTTACTGTGCACGGTGACTATATAGAAAAAAACTAATACAATGAAGCAATTTCATAAACGTCACTCAACTATTTCTATGTGAGTGCAAAAATGTGAGGGCCTCGTATACATCTTCTAAATGTTTTGGGCAAGTTTTTCCGGGCTACTTTCCAGGAATTTATCAGTTACTTTGTTACAGCTACTAGAAATTCAGAAGAATCTTTGTTTGTAGTTCTAAATAAACTAAAACCGTTCAGTATTTTTTAAACAGCTTAAAAAATTTATAAGATGAATGCTTATAGGGTCATGCATTTCCCAAGCTTTTCCAAGCAACTACGTCCGGGCAACTTTCCAAGAATTTGCCATTATTATCTACCACCGAAAATTAAGCAGATTCTTCGTTTGTCATAAAAGAAATTAAAATTGTTCAGAACTTTGAAACAACTTAACTCATTTATGCCTGAATTTTTGTTTTCTCAAATTTGTTGGTAAAATCTCTTTAAAATGTTGCAAAATGAACTGGAAAAATACTAAAAAAAAATTACGCTAAAATATTTTTGCATTTATTTGATAAAATGTAAACGTACTAAATATGGGAATATCCATATGTGGAAAAATGCATAATTATATGTTAAAACGAGATTTTGTCTAAATTTATATAAATTAAGCTTTTAAATTGTATATTATGTAATATAATTAGTATTTTTATGAACTATTAAAAAATATATATATATTTCTTTACAGAGACTAATAACATTATAAATATTATTAATAATAAATTAAGAATAATCGTATTTGAGGGTAAAAAACAATTTATTTCGAAATCATTTTGAAAAGGACTTTACATAAATAACTATCCCCTAAATTGCTAATAGAAATATGTACCCATTTGCGTCTAGCACCTTATATTTTGTACGTTACAAACATGCATAAAAAATAGGCTTGAACATATAATTTCGCAATTTTAGAAAATACGTATTTCAAAGAAGTCAACAAGTTAAGATTATGACTTATTTATTTGGATCCTTGATGCAAAAAATACAAATAAAATTACTTTTTACATTTTGCTATCTTGAGAAATGAAAAATCTATAAACACCGAAAAAAGGCCTTCATTTAAGCAAATAAATATCAATCTTATGCTGTCATCTCTCGGTAATAGATAAAGACATTTACAGACAATTACTTCATACAATTTTCATGTTGCAAAGAAGAAGAAAACTATAAAAAATTATTAAATTTCGAAACGTCCAAAAAATGAAATGCCAGGCATAAATGAGTTAAATTTGTTCTTTCAGTGAAAATTAAATAAGAGTAAATTAAATTACTAAAAAGGTTTTATAAATATTGTTCTTATCTGTTGAAATATCAGAACTACAATTAAGTAAAAATGATCATTGTAAGCGATTAAAAAATTATGGGAATAATGATGGCTGTAAGTAGGATGTACAACACATGACAAACGGTTTTTTAAATTCAATAACAATTAAAAAAAAATTAAATGTTGACAGTTATTGAAGTTATTCTCACATGAGAGTAATATGCGAAGGCTGAAAGTTCTGTACTATGCTTCCATGTTTTAATTTTTAATACCACTGACAGATGACGCTGCACTCAAACTGCAATAATTCTCAAGATAATATTGCAATTTTAAGAAAAAATCCAACTTTTTTCACGTTTCAAGTGCTAAACAGAATGAAAGGATAAAATCCGAGTAACTTTGATCTATGTATACACGGTAGTTTGAGAACCCTAATAACAGTATGAGATAGCGTAGAACTATGTATTGGTGATATTTGAAACTAAAACAATTTAGCATAATAAAAAGAAAATAATTCCTGGCATCACACATTATTTTCTCGGAAGAATTATTTTAATGACTGTCACTTTTTAATTGTTATTGATCTTGAAAAATCATCAGACAATTTTATGTCACCCTGTATATAATACATAAATACACATACATATGTGTACAGTCGTGGGAAAAAAGTAAATACCCCCTACTAACTCCTCAACAAATTATCGTAGAAGGAAGTTACTGATACGGAAAGATTGGAAATAAAGCTTACCTTTAAATGATGTATATAAAATTTGCTTAGGGGGCCATCTACATATTAAAATGAACCCAAACTTCATTTTTTTGAAATGGCAATACCCAATTTTAACAAGATATTTCAAATCTTAGGTTCAAACTATGCCTAGACACCAAATTTCAAGTCATTTGAATGATGAGTTTTTGAATTATAAACATTTAAAATTTAGTGCTTCTAATGTTAAATTACATTTTCATATTTTCATTAATATCTCCTGAAATTATACTCCTAATGTGCTGATTTTTTGTGTAGCGATAATACTAAAATACCCAAACATAAATACGTTGAATTGCAATTTTTATAATTTTATGATATGAATTATGAAATTAATATTCGAAAAAATTACGAATTGCAACCTACAATTTTTTGATGGATTTAGATTTATTAAGTCCTGGTTAATGGAAATCCAAAATTTCACATTTTATTCCAAGTAGTTTTTCAATTAGGCTTAAAAAACGGCAAAATGATGAAATTAAAGCGGCCGTCTATGATAAAAGTGACTAGATATTTTGAAATGTCTTATGCTATCCTGTAATCTAGCAGTCTTCAATGACTGCTTGAGTGGCACTTAATATGCCTTGATCAAGAAGGGGGCTCTCCCGGTAAACAATCGAGTACAGAATGCTTTCTCGGTCAACAATCCAGACCGAACTTCAATTTGGATACAACCCCTAAAATATGCTCGTTTTAAAATAATAAATTTCTCGGAAATTTATCGTACGAATTGCATAAAAATTTATTTTTAGGCTAATTGATTTTAGGCAAATTTTATATGCATCATTTAAAAATATACTTTATTACCAATCGTGTGGTACCAATAACTTTTTTCCACGATAATTTTTTGCAGAGTTATTAAGGGGTGTTTACTTTTTTTTCCACGACTGTACATATATAGGTTTTTTTTTTTTTCCGAAACATTTGTGAAGGTTTTTACAAAATAAGTCGCACGATCAGAATTCTTTAAAGCTGTATGCTTATATAACCATGAATTTACAAATCTTTTGAGTCAAATAAATATGGGCAACTTTCCAAGTGTTTCTCCAATACTTTTTAGTAACTGCCATGAAGCAGACTGTAGTCTGCTAATACGCATCTGTTGGAACTATGCAGTATTTTAAAACAAATTAAGAAATCTTTCCATTTGAAGTAGCTGAGCCTAAATTTAATTTAATGCTTTAATGAACATTTGTTCCAGTTCTAAAATATAAATTAGTTCTAATTACACATTAATAATTTTTATGCGCATTTAATTTTAGTTCTAATTAATACATCAGTTCTAAAATATAAAAAATAAAACTAAATTTCTTTTCATGATGTTACAAAAATCGTGAATTTACTGATATTGTGATAAAAACCTTTTTTTAATGCTTAAAAAAGATTACGGAAAAAAGTCGCGAGATTGGTATTTTTTACAGCTGGTTGCTTCAACGTCTCGATTTTAAAATGTAGGAGTATATGACTAGTATATGCTGAAAATGTGTTAGACATTTTAAATATGTCATTCAATCGATTAAAGGCAGATTAATGTCATAGATTTAAAAAAAAAGGAGACGCGAATTTCTGAAGCATCTTTTTTCGGTGCGTTAGTATTTAATAAATCTCATTATAGATTGTAACATAATAATCTAATGTGACTGACCGAGACTTACGGATAAATAAATTATTAATTTATAACTTTTTGTATTTTTTAAATGCTTTTCAATTTGTTTTGAAAGGAAAAAAAATATATAAATTAAGAAAACACTATTAATTTCTTCAACATTTATTAGAAGAAGGTATTCGATTCGTGAAAATGTTAGACTTCCTGTTTCTTATGAATTTACATGTTTTGCAATGTTCCGAAAATAATTTAACTATTTTTGGATTGATGTCTTTCTGTCAGAGTACATAAATTCTATGAGCATTGCAACTCAAGAACTAATCAATGAGTATCAATGAATTTTCATATTTAGTTTGATGTAATGATGGTTAGATTTTGGTTTATATCGCTCAGCAGGCGGCACTACTATGAAGTGCTTTTCGCGATTTGCATGATAACTGCATAACACTTTCTAAAGGACCTGTTGATGTTTTCTGCTGGTACAGCGGTCCCGTGCATTTTTCGCCCATCGTGTAACCAATGTAATATCTGGCTGCTTCAGATTCTTCACCTTTAGTTTCAGATGATAAGCTTGATAAATTCCAGTCGGTCAAGAAATTTCGGGCACTGCATTTCAACAGATCGAAAACCACGACAAAAGCTGAAGTTTTTTCTATTGTTATTGCACATGGCTCTTTGTTCTAGATATTTTTTAGCCGATCTTTGATGCCGGCTTCATTCATCTTTACTTTTCTATATGCACGAGCGATACCCCACAATTTGAATTCATCCCTGTGGAAGAATGTTTCGTTTAAATTTTTTTACTGAACGCGATGATCATTTTCGGCAAAGACGAAAGTTGAAGTACTTAAATTTTAACTTTAAACGACATACGGCTGCGTATTTTATTAATATCTTGTACGGAATATCTTACTAACATTAATGTTATTAAACATTATTTTTTTTTTTATTTTGGTTGGTTGAAGGAAAAAAGGTGCACAAGTTGCAAGATCCATTAAATGAACTCTGGAAACCTTCCGCTGTCAAAAGTTTGGTATTCTTTCAACATTTTTATTGTAATCAGATAATATGCACCAAATTGTCTTGAACATGCATTACTTCCTTGAGTGGCAACCGCGTGTCTCCAAAATGCTTTATCATAAAGTTTACACACATAAAATGGTAACTGAATACTTAAATTATAATTCATTAGGCGTTTTTTGAAACTTAATGACAATGGTCATTTCTCTCAGTTCAGTCCGTTACAAAACTTTATTTAACATTATAACAAAATAAAGGAGGAATAAAAATTAGCTGGTGCATATCGATAGAATTCTTTAATTAAAAACTTCAAAATAATTGATATGATTTTTTTCACTTAATTAAAAAATCAAATGCTTATTATTCTGTTATTTAATGTTCTTGTTTATAATTTCCACATTTTGAATTTTACCTTGATTTTAAGCATATTAAAAAAATACATTCAGAAAAAACTTTTCAATTATAGCCTATCCTATATTAAAATGAAAAAAAAATCTAGAAGTAAACAATCCGACCCCCCCGCATTGTATAATTGCTACATTGTATTGCAAAACACTGTAACTAAATTGAAATTACATGTATTCTAAAATATGGCAGAAATCGCTCTTTCCCGAAAATTACGATAAATTCTTTTCGAGAATGAAAAAAATTCTTTGTACAAGTTGTCTTGCGGTGAAACAAGCTGAAATCTAAGTACTTAAGAAGCTTATGAAAAAAATTTACAAGCAGAACTGTAATTTTATCTAATGTAGACGATTCAAATCTATTGGCGAAGAATACCTTCAAGTTTAGTTAATGCGATTGCTGGATTATCTGATGTGCGGCTACTTCAAGGTTTTCAAAGATTTTGAAGCTTATTTAAAGTTTTCTGCTTGAACTTTTATTTCTTTCCAAATAATATTCGATGTTATGTTTTAAGTCTTTTGGATATTACTTTTATATTTTGAATCACGTGTGTTTAAATTTCGGATTCACTTAAAAAAAAAAAAAAAAAAAAAAAAAAAAAATATTGCTTGACTTTTTTTTTCCGCTAATCTACATTAGGTGGAAATTAACTTATTTTTCATTAAGAACAGTTTTTTTTCCTTTAAAATATGAATTGTGAGTGATGACCGTAGCTTAGTTGTTGAAGAAATGAGCTATTTCCATGCTACGAAGTCCGAGGTTTGACTCCGGATTCGGGCAAGGTTCACCGAAGCTTTAATCCCTTCGGGATCAATAAACTGAGTACCAAGTGTGCTTGGATAATTAAACCCTACAGGCTCTTAGTCAGTCTGACCACTTTACGGATCATATGTCATATATTATCCAAGGATAATCATCATATATATTAAAACGTAAAGGGAATTCTGTAAGATCACGATCAGTAAGACCAATATTGACACATTTGCGCATGCGTCAACTCTTTTTCGAACCTCTTTAACTTAGAGGATTATTGAGTGAGTCCCTGCTATCGTAGCGGTCAAAAGCAGCAGTTTAAAGCTCTGAATTTTTGCAGAGGACGTGGGTTCGAGCCCAATACCCGGCAAAATGATTTCTGCAATATTTTTGGCAATGATTCTCTTCGATAATGACATGTTTTATTAGCAGGAGAAGTTGTATGATTTTTATTTTGTTATTATTATTATTTGAATGCTTTATAATTAAATAAAATTTAATACGCAACAATATTTTGAAAAAATAATAATTTTTTATTTAAAATATTTTGCATGTAATTATCAATTAAATAAGTTGAGCTGATCTACAATTTTTGTTATATTTCCTGACCATTATCAAGAATATATATATGCGTGTGGCAGAAAGAAAAGTTCGCCATTGTTTTCTGTAAAAAAGCAAACTGAAAGAAAGAAAAAAATATTCATTAAGAATTATAAAAGAAATTACCTTGATATCCATGGTTTAATAATTAAAAAATAAATAAAAATGTAAAATAAAATTCAAGCAAAAAAATTTATATTATAAATCGTTAGCTGCATAATACGTTTCAAATTTAGGTTTTGGAAAATGCGACTGATAAAAATAAAATTCATGGCAGCTTTTAATGGTTGTGCAGTTTAAAATAAATAAAAAAAATAAAAATAAATATTGTTATAAAAAAAAAAAAAAAAAAAAAAAAAAGGCAAAGAAGAAAAAAAAACTGTAGTAAGTACAAATAAATGTTTACCCAGTATTTTTAGGTAAATTTCTGATAAAAAGCAAGCGTAATTGGTTGCAAATTATAAACTTAAAATTCTTTCACTTCATTGAATATGTTAGACTGACAGCGCCCTCTAACGCCTTAAAAAAATAGGAATCACTTGTGCAACATAGAAATTTATCACTACTTCAATAATTAATTTAAAAGCAACTAATTAAAAATTCAAGAACTTTTCTAATGAAATATTTAAGTTATTTACCTTCAAATCTTGACTGTGCTACTAGTGGTGATTAAAGTAGAATCTAGCACAGCAAACTAACGTCCCTCATGGATGGTAGCATAGCGAAGTTTACTTTAGTTTATTCGTGGTTATGAAACGAGTTATTTGAAATTATTTTGCTGTAAAAATAGCATGTCAAGACCTCTATAATACGTTACACGTAAGGTAGAATTTCATTACATGGACATTTCAGGATTAACTGTTCTACGGCGCTGCTTCAAGCTTTTCCAAATATTTTTAAACTTATTTAAAGTTTTCAGCTTAAATTTTTATTTCATTTTAAGTAATATTGGATGTAATATTTTGTGTATTTTAAAGTTTACTCTTATGATTGACTCACATGTGTTTAGAATTATTATTAACCTTAAAAGTTTTTCATTTCCCCCTATAATTTTCATTAGATTAAAATTAAATTATTTTGAACAGTAAAAGTTTTGATTTTGTTTATTAATAGTTATGTAACGAAATATTTTTAATTATTTCAATATAATTAATTAGCAAGTCCAGAGAGTTAATATTTTATATATTTTGAACTTAAATATTGCTACTATTCGCTTTCTAATATTTCATATATGATTTAATTGCTAATTAAAAATCAGAATCCGGGTAACAAGTAATTTATTTTTTAAGACATCCCAATGTAATCTGGGGCATTTTTTCTATTTTAGGTGTTAAATCATGAAAATTTGTTAGAAATGTTCATTTAAATTTTTCCTTGCTTGATTTTATTACTTTTAATAGTTTCCTATAAGATTAGATAGTAACCAGCATGCTTCTCAATTATAACAATTTATATTTTGTTTATGAGATTCCGTATTTAAGTACCATCATAGAGGAGTCATTGTATTTAAGTATTACTTTATCCAGAAGTTCTTAAAATATTGTATGAGGATCCCACTGGGTCCGCAGCCCGTTATCAGGGTGTCCGTGATGATCTGGGTTTCAATGTAAAAAAATTTGCTTATTTAGAATCTGAGGAAAATATGGCAAGGAAAAAGAAATGAAAATTTAAGAATACTGTTTAAAAATATTGTGTAATTTGTTTATATATTTCTATTAGCTTATGTGTTCCCTATTCGATATACCAAAGCGTATCAGTAATTTAAGTCTTAACATCTGGGGATACGCCAAAACAAACTAACTACGAAAAGTGGTCAACGATAAGTAAGATATTAAGAACCACTGATTTAAACACTATACGATGGCAACTGAGAATCAGAAAAATTGCTAAAGGATAATAATGTGATTGAAAAAAAAAATAGTTTCTTGATTAATTATTCTTGCTTTAAAAAGTGTTTGAAATGCCAAGAACTAATTAGCACCAATTTATATAAGGGACTGACTGAATACCAATTTTATTAAATTCCGTGCATTAGTTCTTGAGCGCCCACAAAATTTGTGTCACATACAGACAGACTCAAAGACAGACATTTTGTTAAAACATGTTTTTCGGAATCTCCGATCCCTAAAACGTGTAAATCCGTCTAAAATCGGAAGTCGAAAATTTTCACGAATCCAATACTATGTTCTTGTAAAGATAGAAGAGAGTATAAAAAAAAATGTTTTTTAAATTACTTAAAAATGCTTTCATATTTTCAGCACTGAAAAAATTAATCATGGATGCCTTTCTTTAAAATATGTTGAAATTCCTAAAGAATGATTTTTTCCCCCGCTAAAATTAAAAGTGGTAAAAATGGTAGACGTAGGATCCCTTACGTAATTTGCCTTCTAAAGAGAAATGCAAATTATTATATGCCAGAAATAGCATGTGTAGATGTAAGGTGTAAAGGTCGATGATGAAAATCATGCAAAAATTACAGTTGAAAATTTTAAAGCAATGGAAGCAGTATTTGTAAATATATATACATATATAAGTCATTTCACCCGATTTATTAACTGAATTATTGATTAACTTTTATGCGCATTATTAATTAGTTCATTTTTTTTATAAATTTAGTGAAAATTATCTGAAATATAAAATGGAATTTCATTTATTTAAGTAAATGGATAATTTACCTAAAAAGCCATTTTTTTTTTAATCTTAAAAGTTAATGTTGCTTTCTATTTCAAAATTTCTTTTACCAAATTACATATTCAAGACCTTTTACCAGGGAAAAAAATATTACTTTTATTACCGATTTTTCTGTTTTCGTCAAAAATCTGCCAATTATTAGGTTTGCATTTAAAAAAAATAGCACTATATTCCGATGTCACAACAATGATGATAACAGGTTGAGTTATCGCTTTCGCTTTTATCGTTCGTACATTCAGTTCTAAATATCACATAATTGCAGCTTTTACATTTTCGAATACGACAAAATGCAGCATAAACTTTAAAATGAAATAAGTCTGAAAAAGTTTCCTCAATTTAGCGACTTTTTAAACTTTTTTTTTTCTAATTTTTTTAATTTTTTGTTATTTTGTCCACTTTCAAGCATTGCCTCTTCCAAAACTACTAAAGGCTTTTTAAATAAAAAATATTTTTGCGCCAAATCAAATTTGCTCAAATACCTAATTATGAGAGATTAACTATAAAGTCAGATTAAATTTCAAATGTTGTATTTTGTCGCTAAACTGAAATCTGTCAACAAAAATAAAGATTCTCATTTTATGTTGAACATAAAATTCATATCAAGTTAAGGGAAGCCTCTTTTAAGCTTAAAAGAATAGCAATTTTTGTTCTTCATTTTGTGATAGCTTTAGTATCTAGAATATATCTCGAAAGCGATTTTTTGAAATTACTGTAAACTATTACGAAAGTTACAGTGGCAAATATGCCATTGTAACCAATTGTTGCTAAAGCAAACTATAAAAAGTATTTTCGGCATGTGCCGGGAGTAAAAGGTCCCTTTCATATTTTTCATATTCCTTGTTTTTTTTTTTTTTTTTTTTTTTTTTTTTTTTTTTTTGAATAGAGCTTATTTTACTCAAACACAAAAGCTAAAATTAGTGGAACTCGATTAGATGATTCAATAAAAAATTCTTATTTCTTGGTTTTAAAATTTTGGAAATTTTATTCAAATTTTAAGAAACTATCAGAAATAGAGAAAATATACCTAATTAAATTTTAAAATCCAGGATCGGTACATACACTTTCCTGAACCCGTTGTCGCCGACTATGGCTGGGACTTCTGGACGAGACGTGTAAATGGTATTCTGTTGAACAGGCGTACGATTGAATGATCTTCAGGGGCTATGCATATACAACGTTATCAACTTTTTGGTAATTTTAGACCCCCCCCCCTTACGATATATAAAACATACATATCATACATTATCTTTTCACGTACCCATTCCCCCGTACTAATGATATCGTTATCATTGTCTAAAAATGTGTCTTGTCTTTTGATTGTTGCATTTTTTCTTTTCTTTGCAGTGATATACAGGTATGGTTATAGATTTATTATTTGCATACTTTATTGATTCAAATGAAGAGAAGTCAATAAAATATCACTATTACATATGAAAAAAATTTATATAAAAATAAACTTAAAACAGAAGTAGTTACAATTTAAAAGTATTTAATAATACATTTTTGTTAGATAATGCATGCATTCAACAGTAATAATGCCTTCTTGCACTTGCCATCACAAGGAGAGGAGGGAGGGAGGGGGGGGGGAGGCAGAACTTTTTATCAACAAAACAGGTGCATAACATTCTTTCTCTTTTCTTTACTGTAAACACAAGTATAATTTCAAACGTACTTCGCAGCTGATTTCTCGAACAGTGGATTATATATGCATACACATATGACAAAAGAATAGTAGTACCAAACGTTGAAGTATTCCATATTTTGAAATTAAATAATTTTATAATCTGTTAAGGATTTTAATAATAACTTTGTATTTTCATAAAAATAGATAACGGACTAAAAAAAAGTTTCAAACTTTTTTGATATAAAGACAAGTTACGAATAAAAAGAGAAAATTTTAATCTAAGGAGCAAATTACAAATAAAAAGAGAAAATTTTTGTTGGATCAAAAATGATAACGATATCAAAAGACAACTCCCCCCTTCCCTAGAGATATCTTATGATATCTAGCACCAGATCCCCCTTCCTCCTAAAGTGAAAACTTTATATATTCACAGCCCCTCAGATAAATACTTTGTCTCCGCGGTATTGCTTATTCCACTTTCGGGCATTAGGTTTATTGTAAAGGAAAAACAACTTTTACAGGCAATATAGCATAATACACATAGTAGATGTTGTGGGATTGTCTTATAAGTTAACGACATCACTTACGATATATTCCATTTATGGTGTTTTTTTTATTTAAGAAATTAACTTCTTTGCAATTTTTTTTGAAGTGTTGATAATGGCGCAGAATTTGTTCCCAATCTGCTTAGAAACAATAAACATTATATTATATTGTACAAGCTGAACTGAAAATTTTGATATAAATAAATATGTAATGAAATTTTTAATTCAATAAAAGGACTTTGAGTTTTGTTAGAATTTTACAAATGTAACCTTTTCATATATATTTTGTAAATAATTTAGTTCATTTATTACAAATTTATAATATTGAACATTTTTCTGATTTGTTTAAGGCATTCCATGTAATAGGTTGATAATATTAAAATCCCAATGAGCGTAATACTGAAATTAACATTCTGTGCTATAAATGTCTGGAATCTTAAATAGAAAATTCAACCTTGAAAAATTTGATTTCAATTAAAAAAATGACTAAATGCAAGAATTCTTCATTTAACATCTCTAAAAGACGGGCAAACATAAAAAAAAGAATAAATAAAAAAATAAATAAAACAATAAATAAATAAATAAATAAATAAAAAAAATTTTACAACAAAGTATTAAAATATGATTTCTCTCTCTCTCTCTCTCTTTTTTTTTTTTTTTACTTTCTACTATCTTTACAAGAAGAAAGTATTGGATTCGTGAAAATTTTCGACTTCCGGTTTTCGACGGATTTACATGCTTTAGGAATCAGAGATCCCGAAAAACATGTTTTAACAAAATGTCTGTCTGTGAGTCTATGATTTTGTCTGTCTGTATGTGACACAAATTTTGTAGGTGCTCTATCTCAAGAACTAATGCACGGAATTTAATAAAAAATTATATTCAGGTAGTCTCTAATATAAATTGGTGCTGATTAGTTTTTGGTGTAAATCGCCCTACAGGTGCTGCCTACATGCTGAATTTTTCACGATTTCTGCTATAGGTCTATTTAAAGTACAAATACACAAATTTTTATCAAACTTCAGATTTAGTTAAACGTTCACAGAAGTTGTTTCTAATTATGTTTTGGTTTCAGTCGCAAAATAGGTAGCACTGCTATGCTGGATTTTTAACGATTTTTGCAATAGCTCTATCTCAAAAACTAATGCACGGATTTCCCCCAAATTTCAGATTCAGAACTAAAGAAGAACTAAATTCAGAGGGGGGCAATATTTTGGATGATAAAAAGTATTGTAGAAAACCATGTTTAACTATAAAAAAAATAAAACAATTTTTCCTTTATTTCCGGTTTATTTATTTATTTATTTATTTATTTATTTTTTTGCTGCCTTACTTTAAACCTTGTCTTGTCTTACTTACCTTGTCTTACTTTAAACTGCTTAGAAAAATTAAATATTACTTTATTTTTCAAAATCATTAAATATGAAGAAAATCTGATGAATATTCATCCTTTAGATATCAAAGGGGAATCCTGATTTCTCCAATAGGAATTTATTATTATTTTTTAACTGCTCCCATGCTGTATACTTCATATGCAATATATTATCTCCATATTTGGATTTTTTATTACTTATGCTGTGATACATTAATATTATATACAACAAAATTCAATGCGTGCGATAGATCTGACATCTTTTCCCAAGAAATTAAACTTAATCACGACTAATGAAGAATCGTGCGTTCTTCTGACTCAACTAAAACTTAATACATCTATTAGGTTGACATAGAAACTCGTAGCTTTCTATTTTTATTTGAAGATTAATAGCACAGAGAAATTAATCAGCATGATTTTCCTGTACAGTACAACAATGGCACAACAAAGGATGAAAATGAAATATCTGGAGATGAAAAATATAATAGAACATTTTTCTCCGCATGGTGAATAAAGATACACACCCACCATTTCATATATATAACAATGGTGAGGAAAAACTTTTATTCACCATCTAGTGAAAAATAAAAGATCTACTATGTATATATGATACAACAACGGTTTCTTTCCATCATTGGGGTGCTTTTATCATAAATAATACAAAATTCGTCATGTAATTACATGCAAAAATTAACTACACAGTAAAAAATTAATTTTACAGCAGCAAAGATTCGAGGCAAAGTCACGTACAAAAACGAGTTATGCTCCAAGATAAACTGGCTTTGCAGTTAGATAAACGAGTTTTGCTCATAAAACACGAAATTTACAAAATTTGACTGTTTACCTAATAGAAGTGGCATTTTCCGTAAATTTATTGGAGCAATTCACAATTTATCGCTTGTTAATCGCCCTATAATATCATTTTTTATAAGTTTTATGTAATACGTTTATTGTTTTTGTTATAAGTTGTTATAAGTTTTTTTAACTGGAAAAATTTAAAATGTTTCGCAAGATCTTTAACAAGAAACACAGAATTAAAAAAATAAAAAGTTTTCCCGTCTAACTGAATATCGTTGAATAATTTAATAAAGGAAAATTTCTTGATGCTGTTTCCTAACAAATATTATAAAATACTACTGTCAAGTTTGCACAATATGTAAATTAAAAATATAACCAATTGACTGATTATACAGCTCTAAGGCAAAAAAAAAAAAAAAAAAAAAAAAAAAAATATATATATATATATATTTTATCATTTTCTAAGGCTTTATTTAAAAAATTATGTGTATGTTTTGATATTTTAATTCAAAGACGTACTATATTAAATATTTATCATGTAAAATAAAACTTATAAAAGGCAAAACAATTTCGTTTTTAAAAAATTATTGATGAATATTTTAATAAACTTATCTGAATATTGGGAGGAGAAGATTTTGAAAGGAAGGGAGGCTTTCTGCGCTTCTGGGAAAACTTTTTAAATTGAAATAATGCGGTTTCCTGCTCAGGTTTAAGAAAAATTCTCGAAACATTGAGCAATCATCTAGCTTCCCCTCCGCACGCACACGTCTCTGATTTAAACATGTAAACGCTGGCTCCAAATACCACATATTTGTATAAAGCTAATATATTTCACTGACAAAAATATCGGTTGACTTTATGAATAAATAAATATGAGTTAGGGCACTAGAAAAGAAAAAGATTTTTAGTGGTTTACAATTTTTTCTGCGAAGGTAGCAAATTATTTTTACAGATGCCTCAGGAAATATTTTCATAAGAACACATTTATATATTTTTTCAAATAATTGATATTTTTGATCAAACAGAGATGTTTATATTTAAGTTACGTGAAAAAGAGAGAAAGAAGTATTATAAATTAAATTTATTTTATTTATTATAAATTAAATTAAAAAAATATTTTATTGAAAATACTAATAAACTTTTATAAACGCAATATATTTACAATGATTGATATTTAAAATTTAAAATTATTAACTGCTTCATTTGTATAAATTTGTATAAATGTGTATTCTATCTGTATTATAAAGAACAAATGTGTCCGTGCGTAACGCTGACATCATTTTGGGAATGGCAACACTTCAGATCAAATTTTGGTTTCTCAATTTTCGCTACTGCAATTTTTTAATCTTCTAAACATAACACGTTTTTTTTCATTTCATTTTTTTTTTTTTACACTGAAATAAAATAAGAAAAAAAATCTGCTTTCAAATACAATTTGTTTGGAAATTGTACCTTAATTGACTGATTTATCATGGTTTCTAAAGTAATTTTGGAGCATGATTTTTAAAATTTCACCGGAAATTTATTACGAAATAATAACAAACAGTTTGCACATAAAAGAATAGAAAATTTTTCGCCATTGGTATCTGACTAATTTTCCATAACGAAATTAAAGTTTCATCATTAAATAAATAAAAGAATAATATGAAAAAAAAAACGCAAATTCACACATCATATGTAATAGAACAATTTAATTTTTTAAATAGAGAAAAAAATAATAATTTCGAATATAATTTATTATCTCTATCCATGTAGCTCTATTACGAAAGATTAATCCATTTGCCCTTAAAACATGTAAAGATTTCAGCATTTATTTCCGGCCGATATTCTACAACAAAATTAAAACTTCCTCTATAAATAAATAAATAAATACAAATTTAATAGACATGTAATTGAAGTACGCGCTTAGAGCACTTAAATATTCAGAATCTAAAAGGCTGCCGCAAATTGTAAAAATTTCGGCTAAACTCCTGGCATGCGGCTAATACACGTATCGCTTTTTTATAAATTTCAAAACTTTATTTGATTGCATAATTGATATTTTTCATGTAAAAGTACTTTTTGGTGTTAGTGGGAAATCTAAAAATAATATTACAAATAAAAAACTTATTCGAGTTTTCAATACAAAAACGGGGGTTTCACATAATATACTCTGTAACCCAGGGAACTCGGGTTCAATCCTCTAGTATATACAAGGCATTTCGAAATGAATATCGGGGTTTTAACGCTTTGTAGTATGTATTATATAAAACTTAAAATTATACTTAATACATAAAAGGAAAGAGCAACTTAAACAGTTTGTTGGTACCCGTGCATGCGCACGCGCACGCGCACGCATTGTTTCTTCCGTCATTCGTTAGAAAGTGCTAATAGCAAAAATGGCGACTGGTGAACAGAAAGCATTTTGTGTTCTGCAGTTTGCAAAGACCGAATCTATAGTTACTGTAATTTGTGTAATTTCCCCTTTCAATTTGTCCGGTTTCAATTTTTGATTTTTTTTCAACCTGGCTTCCGATAGAATCTCTTATACTCGGGACGTGGCTGGAGACCTACGAACCTGGCTTCCGCAAAAGAGTCGGAATAAGAGTAGAATAAAGGGCTGTAGAAGGAAAGATGGCGCTCGCCGCGGCGGTTGACTCGCCCACCTAGCTCCAACCGACATTCGTTCCGGATTAAGTTCAGATGTAACCCCCCCCCCCCCCAAGTGATAATAACATCCATAGATCTATCACCATTTTGAAAAAACCAGCTGCCTTTGCAGCAATTACACCACAAACACTAATCAACGTTTGGGAAGAACTGAGCTATCGACTTGATGTGTGCAGTGTGACGAAAGGTGCTCACATTGAACACTTGTAAACTTGTAGGTAAAACTGTTTGAGTTGCTCTTTCATTTTATGTATTAATTATAATTTTAAGTTTTATGTAATAAATACTACCAAGCGTTAAACATACGATATTCATTTAGAAACACCCCGTATAATGTTTTACGAATCACATTTGGATAAATTTCCTTTGTTTCCATAAAATAATTCTAAAACAGCAATATTAAAAAAAAAATAATTAATAGTAACACGGGGCTAATGTACTGGTGTTAAACGGTGAAAAATGAAATAAAATTAAATAAATCTTTCATAAATTATAATGATTACATAAAAGGTTAAAATGTCGGCACGACTTTCGATATCATAATCAATAAATATTCTAATTTCATCGGGATACAGTCATTAAATATAAATTTGTACTTTTAGACCCCAGTAATGGCTCCTTGCCAAATGTCGTTTGCTAATGACCTGAAGACAGGCTTAAGCTACGATTAAACATAAAAGAAATTATATGACAGAGTTTTATGTTATTTTATAACACGACATATAGTGATAGTTAAATTATATTAGTTTTTTAGAGCATGTAGATTTTTACTGCTATAAATTTAATTATTTTTATCGTTGTCTATAGTCTCTTTATAACAGGCAGCCAGAAAATTATAAAAATACTAAAACCAAAAATGTTAATGGCTTCAAGTATGGTTTAAGTGGTAGGTATTGTTAGTACTAGTATTGTCCGTTTAGTCTTCTTCAAAAAATTCAGATGAATAATTTTTGCTTTTTTTAATGACATACATTTCGTGATTACATAAAGTTAATATTGGTGTTTCAGAATTGGTAATCAGATTTCCGGTATGAGATCGAAATTTTTGAATAAAAAGGAAGCCAAGCTGGCAACTGGTTAGTATAGCGAAATTTCCTTGACTGTAATGGAGAATTAGTTATCAAAATTACGAGAGAAACGGCTATTTTTATTGAAAAAGCTTCAAATTTGCCATGCTTATTTTTTTTAAAAAAAGAACAAGAACGTCTTCGTAAGATTTAACTTTGTAAGTTGTTTCTCCTTGTTGACTATACAGTGGTTACATAAAGTTACTATGTTACCCACAAGTGAATAACCCTTGCCGGAGCATTCTGGGTTAACCCATTAACCGCTGACGTTGCGTTCACGCAACAGTCAAAATAATTGCTCATGCAATGAATTAATTACATTTGCAACACTATTTTAGAATTTAAAAAAATGTCTTATTTATTGGCAGGAATTTTGCTATTTTAGTAAAGCGAAATTTACCTTACTGGATTTGTGGTGGGAAACTACTTTCAACAAGAAATTTGAAAATTTCTATCGTACACTGTAAAAAAAAAATCTGTAGTTCTACAGATGTAAAGTTACATGCTTACTAAACTTTCATCTGTAATTGTATGAAAAAATCTGCAAATCTACAAAACTAGTTTTTGTAAAGCTACAGAAATCTGTAACTGTACAAATGAATCTGCTAAAATTACAGTAATCTTACTAAAATTTTATCTGTAACCTGGGTTGCAGTTACATGAAAATTTCTAGGCATCCCAGTTTCCTAAAAAATTTCTAGTAACCTTACAGATTTTTTGATTTTCGGCGCAAAAGTGCGTCTGTTACAGGAATTTTTGTTGTTGCCGTTACATAAAAAGTTTTAGGAATCCCAGTTTCCTTGAAAAACTTTAGTAACTTTACAGATTTTTTTTTACGGTGTAGTGGTTTTGGCGGTTAATGGGTTAAAAACTCATGACCGTAAATTTTAAATTTTACTTGCTTGAAACGACACAATTTCTTATTGTTTTCGGTTTTATTTAATCTATTTATGCATGAATTTTTATTTTCTCAAATTTGCTGGTAAAATCACTTTAAAATGTTGTAAAATGAATTGGAAAAATACTAAAAAAATTACGCTAAAATATTTTTGCATTTATTTGATGAAATGTAAACGTACTAAATATGGGAATATCCATGTATAGAAAAATGCATAATTATATGTTTTGTCTAAATTTATATAAATTAAGCTTTTAAATTGCATATTATATACTATAATTAGTATTTTTATGAAATATTTAAAAAATATATTTATTTCTTTACAGAGACTAATAACATTATAAGTATTATTAATAATAAATTAAGAATTATCGTATTTGAGGCTAAAAAAAACAATTTATTTAAAAATCATCTTGAAAAGTACTTTCCATAAATAACTGTAAGATAGCTGTGCAATATGTTCCAAAGTTTGCATTTTATGCTATTTTGAGCCCCAAAAGCACAATAGATTTATGTCACATGGCATTTTGTCGATTGAAAATAATCGAATACAAATACAGGGTCTCGCCTAACTTGCGAAACATGCAAAATCTTTAAAATCATCTGCGAATTGCTCTTTTCCAAGATACCCACAGAAATTTTTTTAATTACTGAAAAAGCTGTCAGATTTCGACTAAAATTATTAATTACGTATTAATAATTAAAACATATTAGTAACTCGTTTTATTATATAGATAGGTAACTGTAAAAATGTATGACCGGGCTCTCCAGCTCAATTCTCATGCAGATTTTAAGTCTTAAAAATATTTTAGCGAGTTTTTTAATAAATACACGAACTGTCATTTGCGGTGTCATTTCAATACCGCTTAATTTTGTTTTAGGTAGATTTCGTATGAAATTCTACCTATTACATTATCCCCTATGTTGGAATTTCTGAACAATTTTTGCAGATCTACACCGATCATAAACCCTTGAACCCAAAACCACCTTCAGTAAAAAACTTTATCTATCTATCTATCTATCTATACATGTCACTTTCTTCTGGACACGATAACTTCCACATTTCTGCACAAATCTCCTCCAAACTGATACATAAAATCAAGGTGGATAAAATCTCGGGCAAGTTCGTTAATGGGCAAAATCAGACCAAGGGGATGGAAATAGGGTATTTATTACTTCTAAAAATAGGGCCAAAAATTTATGTATCACAGATTTTTGATCAACTTAAAAATGGGCTCAAGGGGCGCAAAAAATAGGGTTTTTGAGAGAAAAAAATCATAACTTTGTCAATTCTCAAGATATCAAATCCAATTAATTTTATTATAAATCTCCTTAATATTATCTACAACTTTTATATCCACAAGTTTTTAATAGGACCAATTCGTAATGCAAAGAAAACAAAATGAAACGAAAACAAAAAAAAAAGGGGGGGGGGGTTGAAGAAGAAAAAAAATCCACAACTCCGTCAATTCACAAGATATAAAATCCCCATGAATTTATCCTATATCTTCTTAATATTGTCTACAACATTTATATAGACAAGTTTTTGATAGGACCAATTCTTACAGCAAAAACAAATAAAAAATTCATAGCGGTTGGAGAAAAAAATCATCTTATTAAGGGTGTATTCAAATCCAAACTGTTTATTTTCTTACTCATTTTTAAATTCATTTTTGCTCTCAAACGCATCCAATTGGTAGAGCCTCTTATTCATAAACTATATAATGTACCGTAATGATCGATTTTTTGATAGAGGCAGAATATATTTCAAAAAATGATGTCAAAGTGGGCATTTTGAACAGAATTTCCCGAAGCGATTGTGTTAGAAACGAAAAATATTAACCTACTGAGAAATAATTGTTCATAAATTAAGTTTTAATTAATTGAACGAAAAATAAAAACACAGACCGCTTATAAATCTCTTCAAAAATCACATCAGCAAGTTTCATATTTTTTCTATTAAAAATGAATCTGGAAATGCGTCAGAAAATTTCGAATTGTTGAGCATGGAAAAGTACTTTTTTGAACTAAAGTACTTTTGCTGCATCATGTTAAGAATAAAACAATAAGTTAGTCAATGACACCATTTTTAAGGAACTCTTCGCAGTGAACTGTATATTTCTTTATTTTAAAACAATAATTGTTAAGAGTGAAACAGTCTCTCTGGCCGTTTCCAAATCAAACATTCCATTATCTCAATAACAACAACAACAAAAATTCAGTGTTTCCACTCACTAGTAACTAAATTACAATCTATCGTCAACACGCAGACGATTGGAATAATAAATAAAATTACGGCGCTGACACAGCGCCCTCGTACGGGAGATTTTAATTACGATCAGTAACATACTCCCGACCGCTGAAACCTGCAGGTTTCAAAACTACTCTAATATATAATATAAAATTACATAATACTACATATAACAATGCAAAGATATAATTAATAACAAAGGAAAAATGGCTAAATTACTTTACATTTGAATACAATAAAACATACTATAGAAATTAAACAACAAAATATATTCAAAATATACCAAATATATACATTAAAGAAATTAGTTTCCATTAATTGGAAGGGGACAAATACTTCTCACATCTCTCTTTATTATTCTACCGTTAGGTAGACGAATGTTCACTACTCGAACTTTTTTGTCCTTACCGAGAAATATCTCGGAAATCCTACCTGTTGCCCATTTTGTGCTGAGCATATTTTCATCTTTGATCAATACGAGAGAACCAACATTTATATTGTTTTTATTTATTTGCCATTTATTACGTTGCTGCAAGGTGTTCAGATAGTCTCGCTTCCATAATTTCCATATTTGCTGGCTATATTTTGTTATTTTTTGCCAGTTGCTAAGTTTGTTTTCCGAAATTTCAGTGAGCTGGGGTTCAATAATAGACGTTAAGGGCCTACCTATAAGAAAATGACCCGGTGACAGAGTCTCGAAATCGTCGAAATCTGATGACAATGGGGACAGAGGTCTTGAGTTCAAAACACTTTCAATTTCTAGAATTACTGTCAGAAATTCCTCTAAAGTGAGGTGCGCGTTACCAATTACACGTTTTAGATGGAATTTGAATGATTTAACCCCTGCCTCCCAAAGACCACCGAAGTTCGGCGCTTTCGGAGGAATAAAATTCCATTCGATATTTTCCCTTGCAAAATAATCAGCTAATGCTTCATCTGGGTGTCTAACCAAATTGTGAAGCCTTTTCAATTCTAAGTTTGCCCCTACAAAGTTTTTTGCATTGTCAGAAAATATTTTTGAACACTTTCCCCTTCTGCTAACAAAGCGCTTAAAACAAGCAATGAAGGCTGCAGAAGTGAGATCTGAAACGAAATCTAGATGAATAGCTTTGGTGCAGAGACAAACGAATATACATACATACACTTTATTATATGTACCTTTCCTTTGATTTTTGAATTTAATGTAAAAAGGGCCACAATAATCAGTTCCAATAATGGAAAATGGAAATGAAGGTGTAACACGCTCTTTGGGCAAGTCACCCATAACTTGACTCGCTAATACAGGCTTGTTTTTAAAACAAGTGACACATTCATATGTTATTTTGCGACAGATGTTTCTACCATTAGTTATCCAAAATTTACGACGAATATGGTACAACAATGTTTGTGATCCTACGTGTAAATACTTTAAATGAAAATATCTTACAATAATTAAAGTAAGGGGATGCTTACTTGGCAGAACCATAGGATGTTTTTCATTTGTTGTCAAATATGAGTTACCCAATCTACCCCCAACTCTTAAAATATTACTTTCATCTAAGAAACAATTTAAAGAATTTAGTTTACTTTTATTTGGTACCGAATTACCTTTCTGAAGACATTTTATTTCTTCCTGATACTCACTTTGTTGAACCATCTTTATCAGTGATAATTCTGCAGCATTCAATTCTTTAGAAGTAAGATGATCTTTCACTCTATTAACATTTCGAAGGTTATGAATAAATCTAAGCACATAACATAAAATACGAATGATAGTTATATAATTATTACTAACACTAATAATATAATCTAATAAATAATTTTGATCATAAATAGCTAGAGTAACTAAAGAGTTATCATTTTCACATTTAACTGTTTTCTTTAGTTCATCAGAATAGTCATCTGGCGAATTTTGGATGTTGCAGTCATTAGTTGGGAGAACAGTTTCTCTCAAAAAGGGGGGACCTTTAAACCACAAATCCTTTTCTAAGAGCATATCAACACTGACGCCTCTGGTAAGGAGGTCGGCTGGATTAGACTTTCCCGGACAATGAAACCACGAATTGGAGTCAGTCAAAGATTGAATCTCGTTGACACGATTCGCTATGAATGATTTCCATCTTTTACTAGAACCTCTAATCCAGTACAAAGTGATTTTCGAGTCTGTCCAGAAGAACACATCTGATGGTTTCTTATGATCTACTATTTTCTTGACTGCATTACCTAGTCGGGCAGCAAGTAAAGCTCCCAATAGCTCTAATCTTGGTAAAGTGATTTTTTTAAGAGGTGTAACTCTACTTTTTGAAGTCACAAGGTTAACTTCAATAGCATTTTCTTTTACAATTCTGAGGTATATGACAGTGCCGAAGGCTTTCTTACTAGCATCGCAGAAACAGTGAATCTCTACCACATCTGAATTTTCTTCTTTCGTTGAATTTAGCACAATTCTTGGAATTTTTAGGTCGGAGAGGCGTGGGATCTCAGAACACCATTGAAGCCACTTTTCTTTAACATCCATTGGTAGATCTTCATCCCAAGCAATTTTCCTCAACCACAGATCTTGAAATAGGCATTTCATGCGAATAGTATAAGGAGTGAGCAAGCCAAGAGGGTCGAATATTTTTCCAATAGCACGCAGGATGAAGCGCTTGGTGTTTTCATTTTTTGATAAAATTTCTAATAAGCCTTTTACATCTACGATAAAGCAATCTTTACTCGTATGCCAAGACATTCCTAGAACCTTTGTTGAGTCAAATCCTAATTCAATTGGGTTATGTAGAGGCTGAGTATCAAACCCTTCTTGTTTCCATTGCTCCATCAAATCGTTATCATTAGTTGACCATTTTCTGAGTTTTATACTTGCCTCGCTCATAATATAAACAGCATTTCGAGAGATTTCTAACGCATCTTGCAAGTTGTCAGCACCAGCGATGAAATCATCAACGTAGAGGCACCTATCTAATAACTTTGTTGTTGTAGGATATCTAACTTGAAATTTCTTGATATGTTTTCTTAGAGTAGCAGCAAGAAGAAACGGGGAAGCATTCATACCAAAAAGAACTCGGTTGAAGCGATATATTTCTATACCTCTATCTCCAATCCATAAAAACCTCACTGCATCTCTGTCTTTCTCCGCTAGGGATATCTGCAGGAAGGCTTTTTCTATATCACCTATCAATGCTATTTTGTTTAATCTAAAATTGATAAGTAGATCGAATATGTTTGGACTTAGATTTGGACCTGGCCAAAGACAATCATTTAACGATAATTCGCCAACATCGTGTGAGCTGGCATCGAAGACTACTCTCATTTTTGTTGTCAGGCTTTGTCTAAAGACAGGTTGATGTGGAAGATAAAAAAGTGGTTTCTCCACTGGCTTGTGCGTTTCCGTTATTTTTTCTATGATTCCTTTATTTTCATAATCTTTCAAAGTCTCACAATATTGAGCACGAAGCTCTAATTTTCGCTTCATTTTCACTTTAAGACAGTTTAGTCTATTATTGGCTATTTTGAGATTGTCGTTCATTTCTCGCCAATCTTTTTTCCATGGTAAGGTAACTTCGTAACGTTTATTTTTATAAGATACAGATTTTTCGAATATTTCTAATGCTCTATCTTCGTCAGTACATGTGGGATCGTCTTTTATCCCTAATGTTTCTAACTGAAAGAATTTTTGAACTTCTTTTGTCAAATCTTCATAGTTACAAACAAGCCCACAATGAGTATTTTGCGTGATTTGATTGTCAGGATTTAATACGCTTCCACAGGCAATGAATCCAAATACCGAGTTTTGGAATTTTAAATTAGAATTGGGGACTTCAATTCGACCGACTTCTAAAAGATCATAAAATATTTGAGCTCCCAAAAGAACATGAATTTTTCCAGGTTTGTAAAATTCTGGATCCGCTAATTTAATGTTATTAAGGTATTGTTCTGTTGGAACGTTAATCCGATTTACTGGAATAGTATCCGATATTTTTGGTACACAAAGAAGTTCTATTTCCGCCTTAAAATTTGAATTGTTCGAAATTAATGCTTTTACCTTGGAGTTAATATTCACGGAGATGCCATTTAATCCTGAAACCGCAACTTTTATTTTTTCTTTCTTAATTCCTAAATAATCAGCACACTGAATCGTAATGAAATTACTCATTGATCCAGCATCAATCAAACCTCTTAACGGCTTAAATTCACCAAATTTATTTTTAATATAAACAATGACAGTTGATAAGATGCCAGAACTTAAATAATTCATCTCACAAACAGATGTACCTGAAAATGCTCTTTCGTTAGAAATGTGAAATGTTGCAGCATTCGGGTCTAGATTTGAATACGCTACGATTTGATTCTGGTTTTGGGTATTGCAATCACTGACCTCGGGTTTTGAAATAAATTCATTTTTTCTATCGCTGTTTTGAATTTGCTTTTCATTTTCATTCTCGAAATGCAGTAAACTCGAATGTTTTTTCATACATTTCTGACAAGAATAAGTAGATTTACAATTTCTAACCGAGTGGAATTTTAAACAGTTAAAACAAATATTATTTTTCTTTACGAATTCATATCTAGAAGCCACTGAAAGATTTAAGAATTCTGGACATTTGTGCAAACCGTGGAATTCATTACTCTGACACTTAACACATTTAAATGTTTTTGAGTTTTTACCATTAGATGTAGATACCATACTAGTGATTCGTTGTTGAGCATTGCGTTTAGGAGTTACATTATTTATAAGAGGTTTGGAAACTTGCAGTGTTCTCGCTTGTCTTTTTAAAAACTCTATTAATTCTTTTAATTTTGGTAGCTCGTCTTTTTTTTGTTCACGTTCAAACCATAATTTTGTGGACCCATCTAATTTCTGCCACAATATATAAGTTATTATTGTATCCGCAAACCCTTCAATTTTTTGATCGAGAATTTCTAGAGATCTGATACATTCACTGGAGGTATCTGCTAAATTAAGAATAGCACTAGGTGTTTCACTTTGTATTGAATTAATGGACATTAATTTTTTAATGTGAGCAAACACTTGTTGTCTTTTATTGGAATATCTTTCCTCTAATAAGGACCACGCTGTTTGATAATTATCATCTGAAATCGTTATACTTTGTACAACTTTTGCAGCTTCAGAATGAAGCGAAGATTTCAAATATGATAACTTTTGAGCACCCGAAAGTGCGCTATTATTGTGAACGCTAGATTTAAAAAGATCACTAAAATATATCCAATCCTGTACGTTTCCACTAAAAGAAGGTAGATTAATCGTGGGAAGTCGAACTTCCGTTACACTATTCTCTTGTTTCGGCTTTGATTCATTAAGAACATTTATTTGTTTTTGTTTCGCTCTTTTAATTTTTAACCAAGTTTCATCTAACTCTTTTTCAATCGATGATTGTTCATCGATATATTTATCAATTTCCTCCTCATCGCACAATGAATAAATTTTATCAAACATTTCTTTCAATTCTGTATTGAATTGATCACATTTCGTATTTACAAGTTCTAAAGAACATTCATCAGAGTCACTTAATTTAATTTCACTCACAAATTTAGTAATTTTACATTTTAAAACTCTTTTTTTTGTCAAAATATTTTTTAATTCAGTAGCCATGTTAAGGAAAAAGTCCTACCTTATTCGAAGAAACCAAGTCTCGTCACTGATTCTTGACTCTAAAAGCAAACGATAAATCCGTTTACTTTGGCCTCGAAGGACCAATTTATGTTAAGAATAAAACAATAAGTTAGTCAATGACACCATTTTTAAGGAACTCTTCGCAGTGAACTGTATATTTCTTTATTTTAAAACAATAATTGTTAAGAGTGAAACAGTCTCTCTGGCCGTTTCCAAATCAAACATTCCATTATCTCAATAACAACAACAACAAAAATTCAGTGTTTCCACTCACTAGTAACTAAATTACAATCTATCGTCAACACGCAGACGATTGGAATAATAAATAAAATTACGGCGCTGACACAGCGCCCTCGTACGGGAGATTTTAATTACGATCAGTAACAACCTTCTTAACATGATTCTGATAAAACCAACTATTATATAAAAATGAAATAAAAACTCGTCAAAAGCGACCAGATAAAATTGTGAAAGTGGATAAATCTCTAATCATGATTTAGTTTTTGTTGGTGAAATTAGTATAGTACTTAACTTCGAAATCTACATCCGCCTGTAGGCCGGGCCGGCAGGGATTTTTTGAATACCAACGACATCATGTTGGAAACTTTGAAAACTATTTTTTTTTTTCAGATGAACAAAAACATGCCATACTTATTAATACCTTCAAAAACAAATTTTAGTTAAAACGTGTTAGGGTGTTCAAGAATTTATTTTTAGTTTTTCAAAAATTTTAAACCACTATCTGCTAGACTCAGCAATGAAGAATTTAACGAAAAACATTTTAAGTTACTCTTAACTAAATGTATACTGTATATATATATATATATATATAACCATTAAATAAACATTACTGACCACCAAGAAAAACTGTGGAATTATGAATAAAAGGACATTAATAAATTGACAAAAATACAGTTTTCCCCAACACACATTACATAGATTCCAAAAACATAGTAAAAAACAGCAAAAATTGAATAACAGAAATGGAATAATAGAAGTTTGTAGAACTTAGACAGAATCGTCAGGTCGCAAATGCCTAAAGTTCCACAAATAAAATGTGTGGTTTCATCTTCATATTAGCCATAAATTAACTAAAGAATATGAATTTCGGACTATCACACACATAAAACAGAGAAATAAATAATTGAGCACCAATTAAGTTCAAAATAAAACAAGATTAAAAAAGATAGAGGAAAAATAAAAAACAAATTACAAAATTGAAATCCATACTATTTTAGCATGAGGCATGATATAATACAATCATTGGAGATCGCCAGCACATGTCGCCAAATTTTTTTTTATATGATGGTGGACCAAGGATAACAATATACAGCATAGCCAAGCACACTCCCATTATATATAACCAGCGCCCTCTATAGATACTTCAGAATTGATAATGAACTACTCCATGTATTAAAATGAATCAGTTTTGGTGCTGCCATCTATTGACTTATTAGTAACATAAAAGCTATTATATAATACAGATTATTCATAACTATTAATGGATTAAGTTTTAAAGCAAATACTGTTTAGAGATAGATATATGATAATTAAATAATCATTAAAAATATGTTAATAAATATATACAATTGTATTAGAAAAAATTAGTAATTGATATATCAAATTAAATGATATGTAAAATGGTGAAATTGATGATTATTAATGTTTCACATAACTATTTGTACCTGGCTGTATCACATCACGTTAAATTCCTGCGACAATATTGCATCATCGTTTAAATTAATTTATAATTAAATTAAAAAAAATATTAAAATTAAGATGCTAAGGAATTATAATAATTAAATTGAAATTAATTAGTTGCATTTAATGTGCCTACAAACTTTCTTAAAGATTAAATACACATAATTTAAGGGGAGAGAGAAGAACAAATAATAAAATTATTAAAACATGCATTTTATTCTCATTTAAGAAAGTATACATTGTATTAAAAATTAATATGATATTCTCCTGAGTAGGCTAAAATTTAAATACAATTTAATCGTTAATATTATTAAATATTAATGAATATGAATAAATTTAATATGAATTGATATATATATAAATATAACTACACCATTATACATATAAAAGAATCGAATCAACATCCATTATAAAATGTGTATTAGCAACGTAGTTATAAATCAAATACCCCCCTTTCATATTCATTAATATTTAATAAAGTTAGCGATTAACTTGTATTTAATTTTTAGCCTACTCAGGACACTATCATATTAATTTCTTATAGTATACTATCTTAAATGAGAATAAAATGCAATAATGAGTGTATCTATTATACCTAATGATATGACAGTATGAATTTTTATTTGGTAATTTGTTGTTTTTTTTCCTTTATCCTTTGTAATCTTGTTTCATTTTTAACTTAATTGGTGTTCAATGGTTTATTTCCCTGTTTTTCTGTGTATGGTAGTCCGAAATTCATATTCTTTAGATTTTTTATGGTTAATATGAAGATGAAACCACACACTTTATTTGTGGAACTTTAGGCATTTGGGACCTGAAGCTTCTGTCTAAGTTCTACAAATATACATTTTTCTTTTTCTGCTTATTTTATTTATTTATTTATTTTTTTATGTTTAATGGTAATTTGTATTGATTTTTAATGGTCCTATATATATATATATATATATATAATGTTATTTTATTCATAATTTCAGTTTTTCTTGGTGGTCGGTAATGTTTATTTAATGGTTATATATAATACATAATGATTAACTTTATTATACAAATAAAAATACAAACAGGATATAGTGGAACAACAGTTTGTGTAAATAATATTTAAAAATGAAAAATAAAATGCTAAGGAACTTTAAAAGGGTTTCTTGGAATTTTTATCGCAGATCTATGGCTAACCATCCACGAACGTGCTTCATTTATCAAAAAAAATTTTTTGCTTTGTGCTTGGTTTTCCAATCTCATCTAGTCTTTTCTTGTCACTTTCTTTGGCATTTTACAATATGAAAACTCTTTTTTTTTTTTTTTTTTTTTTTTTTTTTTACATATAACATCTTTTTAAAGCTGGGCATTATAAAGGGAGATTGATTATATGATTTTTCTAAATGTTAAATTATTACTACTAAGATGAATATTTTATTAAACATTCATTTTTATCAAACGAAGTAAACATGCCCACCAAATCACATTTTGAGTAAGACTATTTTTATTTTTAAATTGACAACCTTTAACTAAATGTTTAACAGTCTTCAAATGTTCAAATGTTTTGTGTGAAATGCCCTGAAATCCAGAAAAGACCGAAAGGTGCACGCCAATCCGGTGAATAGCTCCGACGCCCCCCCCCCCCAACCCCCCCAGCACACACACAGATATTTGAGAAAGCCTTTTATTTGAGAAGCCTTATTTTTTTCTTTGTTTTGCCTGCTTTGTGTGATGTTTACGTGATGCGTGTCAAGACTTTCTCAGATATCTAGGGGGCATTGATAGAACTGTATATGAAATCAAATATATTTTGAAATGTGGAGTGTCTAGTTTAGCGCTGTCTGGATTCGAGTGGTGTTTACTTCCACTTTTTTATGACAACGTTACATTTGACACAAAGCAAGGTAAGTCTGTTGCAAATTCAGTTAAAATATCTTCATTGTTTCTAAACCATAAGTTTTCTTTAACCAAACAAGTAAGAAACTTTATAAAAACTTTCATGTATATCCCTTATAAAAAAGGACCAACAGAAATGAGAAAAAAGAATTATATAAGACAGGAAAGCAAAAGAAGAATTAAACAGTATCTTGAATTAAACAATACGGAATCAAACAGAAGCAATGACGCTTTGATAATAAAAAAGTTCCATTAAATGTCAAAACCTCACTCCTCTCAGACCAGTGGTTAGCATGTTGGCCACAAAATGAGGAGCATGAGCCGATGCTCGCGGATTTGAAAGAAACATGGTCTCTTCGAGGTGACTGAAGAAGGTTTTCAAAGTTTTTCTTATACGACAATGATAATTTGGGTCATTTTTACTTCAAAAGTCCTCTGAGAAAATTTTCCTCCAATTGCAATATGGCTTATTCTTAAATGCCTACTCCTCGTTTTCAGTTTAGAGTTTAAAATTGGAAGAAACAAATTTAAGTTATACATACTTCAAAATAAAGTGTGTCTCAGTACCATGTTAAAAACTTAAAGGAATTGTACAGCATGCTAGAACGAACAATCTTTGGGCAAGAAACACGTTTCGCGATCTATTTAGTTAGTCAAAATAAAGCAGATCACACCCTAATCTGAACCCAAGTTTTCTTCATAACTTTAACTGTAGCTACCTTAAGTAAATGCCTTTCTTTTTTCAGAATTACTTTGTTAAGAATGGCAACACGTTAAAAAGGAACAACCACTCGATGGCAGCACATACAGGTTGGGAATTTGGTAGATTTAGCATAACTGCTAACTTTTATGCATTTTTGTTATCACCTTTTTAAAAAGAAATTTATACCTTATTTAGTCGCTGAATTCTGCGATTAAATAAGGAGACTTTTTTCTTGAGAAGTGTAGAGGAAGTTTGCTTATGCGTTAATCGGGTGAAAGGGTGCTTATTTTTTCTTATTGTCAAGTTTTCGATTCATTCTGATGGTACATAGTTAAAAGAGACATGCTTTAGAAACAATGAAGATATTTTAACTGAATTTTCAACAGACTTATCTAAACAAATCAACAGATTCGGGGGTAATTTTCACTGTTACTAATTTGGCTATTTTCTAACAGATGGCTTTTAGATATTTCATTGGGAAATGCTTTAGTTCTGTACTAAAAGTACAGGGAATTATAATCTCATTTGAATATCAGACTTGACTAGTAAATTGACTGAAACTTTTTTTGAAAAAGGAATTGCTCCCACCGACAAGAAATTGAGATGGATGAGCAGTTCTTTGTGTGTTATAATAGTTCAAGAGCCGACAGCACAAAAACCTATGTTATAAAGCACAAGAAGATAACCTATATTTTATGGAACAATAGAAGTAGGGAATCTATTGAACCAGGTTGCCGGAAGTGATGTAAGCTTAGTGAAGTAAGTTCATATAAGCCAAAAATTAATACCACCAATTAGTACCACTAGTAGGTTTATCACTGTGTTTGTCCTACAAATTTGGTACGAAAACATGGAGGATAGTTGTTGGACAAACACTATGATAAACCTACGAGTCAACCACTGGTAATATTAATTTTTGGCTTATGCTCTACTTCACTTTCGGCAGACATGGATAATAAGATACCACCACTTCTACTCTCCCATAAAATAAAGTTTTTTTTCTTGTGCTTGATAACATACGTTTTTGTGCTGTCGGATCTTGGACTACAAATAAAATGAACAAAGCAGAAAACGGGTAAAGAAAGAAGCCAGATATATCTGCCCTCATTGCAAATTCACAATCGCGATATAGGCAGTTGTTCGTCTCCATCTTATAATAAAAATGCTGATTTTTGAAATAATATTAAATTTAAGCATTTAAAATATATATATATATTTTCTAACACCTATTTTTGTAAAAAAAAGTAGTGCTTTCCAATTAATTCTTTGAAAAAGAAAAAGCCGTTTTTATATCAAAATTACATTATTTTTTGTTGTAAATGAAAATTATCATAATAAGTAATATACTCAATATTACTAGGAATTTCGACTACTGATTTGAATTAACATAGTCGATTTTAATATAAATATATACTTAACAATAATGCGCCAACTTTTGGAGACAATGTGGTAGAAAAAAAAAGAAACTGTTAAGTGGTTAAAATTTTAACTAACAATAGTAAACCAGCTGTAAGTACTTCACGAAAAAAGAATTAGCAAAAGTTAGAGAGTTAACGTTAATTTAATCCAATTTCGAACAGAAGTTTTGTCTTGTAATGGAATTATGA
Organism: Maratus speciosus; assembly: GCA_963932465.1. Classification (NCBI taxonomy): domain Eukaryota; kingdom Metazoa; phylum Arthropoda; class Arachnida; order Araneae; family Salticidae; genus Maratus; species Maratus speciosus. The sequence continues at coordinate 166,021,518 of OZ010788.1, forward strand.
GATATGTTCTTTTCTAGAGAATTTTACGCATCTTATGAAAGTTCTTTCACATGAGCAAACAAATTGAATGACGTTTCTCTGAAATTAATTTGAATTTTCAGTTAAACGGTTGTTTTCGTTGGTGATGTTTTATCTTATTGCATGAAAAAAGCACGATAAAGTGAAAAAGAAAAATTAAAAGAGTGAATAAATTGGAAAGGTTTTGAAAAGTTAAGCTGAGAATGCACTTTAAAATTCGTGAGTGTGTTTTTTCCATTAGTGTTTAAGTTTTTTTTTTTTTTTTTTTTTTTTTAACAAACATGGTAGTTTTGATTCTAAAGTCAAGCATGTTAACGTAAATAATTTTGGTAAATACACAAATTATTCCTCATAAGAAATCGTAACGGTCTTAAATTAAAAAAAGTAATAAAAACATTTTGGGGGTTAAATGCATCTTCTATTTTCTTTCTTCTCTTTTTACCTCTACACTACTGAATGTAAATTAAAACGTATAATTATTATTGTGGAAAAAAAATTGTGGTTTCACAATTGTTTATACTTATTTTTACACTTGCGTAAAACAGCAGAGATAAATATTGAGAATTTTTGAAATATCGAAAAGAAACTTAGGAAATACAAATCTTCAAATGATATTACCATTTCCTATAATTTTAGTACAGAACTAAAGCATTTAACAATGTAATATCTAAAAGCCATCTGATAGAAAAAAATCAAATTAGAAACAGTGAAAAATAAACCTCCGAACGATGTTCCGGCAAATTTAGGAAGTTCGAGTTCCTTTTGAACGTGCATGAGCTGTGCTCGAGACTGTACAATGGGTAATGAATGGTAAATGCATTATGATTGATTTAGATGTTAAACAAAAACTAGTAAGTTCTGGTGATAAAAATTTTTTCTCCCCTATATCCTATAATGTAACAGTTTAAGTCATGTGATTTTTATAAACAGTTATAGACTGACCTCTTCGCTTTTCGTATGCCCAGCGGCCATTTTTACTAAAAAATATCTTTTCGAATAATATTGTATAAGATTACATTTTTAGAAAGATCATTCAAAAAATTAATGCGTGAGAGATGCGTTTCGTTCAGATATGGATGCATTCTGAGATAACTTCTCTTTTAGTAAATGTTGACAGCCAAATATATCATTCCATTATAGTAAACAAACACAAGAGATTCGTTCATCGTGAAAGATAAAAATATTAAACCTTGAAAGTAATCATTCGAAAAGCAAGTTCTCCAGCGATAAATTTTGCAGTGCAAAAATAATTCGCTCCTGTAAGTCAATCAAAGTCTAGCATCATTCTGTTCAGTAAAGTACAGTACCACCAACTTTTTTGAAAAATACTGAGTGGGCTCAAAACTGTTTGAATAAAATAACACATGCGATTTCCTCCCTTAGTGCGTGTGTATATGGAGACCAGTGGCGTGGCGTCCGGTCATCGCTGGATGCGGCGATGACCAAGCAATATTTTAAAATTCTTAATAAGCTTTTAAAACTCTACGATCCAGTTTTAGCAGAACATTTGGAATTGATGTATAAGTGAAGGTAAGATTTAAAGTTTCTTTTTTGAACATTCAACCATTGAATTTTAGAGTTAATAATTTTTCACCACAAACTTAAATAATTGCGATGACCACCGAAAATTTTCACGCCACGCCACTGATGGAGACAGAGATAGGGGAGGAGCGAATGACTAAATATGATAATTCGAAGTTAAACGATGTTTTCCTAAGCAAAATCTAAAATTATTATAACTATAATTTAATAAATAATTTTATTAAATTATATTCTCATAAGTTCTTTCTTATAAATACATTAATATTTACTATAAATAATATAAAAATTGCGAACTATTGAAAGTTCAAAAAACTAAACGTCAAGAAAAACATACAATTTAATCACCTAATTGATTTATCAATTCAAGACACAGACTGGCAAAATATGCAGGATATTTGTTTTTGAGAGAAATTTAATAATACACCTGCTGAAGGGTCTTTTAATGCTCCTGTAAGTCAAATTGATGTTCTTAAATATTTTCCAAACAAAATAATTTTGCGAACATCAATAAAACAAATTTCATTTCAGTAGTTGAATAAATTAATAAATAACGAATTTAATCAATTGAAATTGGGTGGGCAGAGAGATCAAATTATTGGGTGAGCTCGCTCCCCACGGGCCCACAGAAGTTGGCAACACAGAGGAAGTGCTGTATAACTTAACTTCCTTCGCAATCTTTTCTTTACGAAGAGGAATGTAAATATTACGTTGAGTAAAAAGTTTTCCGCCGAATTTTTTTTTATTGTAAAATGATAAATACATACGAAATCATCAAAACTAATGAGGATAGTAATCTCCGTTTAAATCTACAACCGTCTGCCAACTTTTGGCAACTTTTCAATCCATTCTGCAAAAAATTGGGGCGTGTACGAGTCCAGAAAGAGATCAACCTCACTTTTGACCTCCTCATTTGAATCGAAGATTTCGCCATCAAGATGCAGCTGCAGATGAGAAAACAGATAGAAATCTGAAAGGGCCATGTCGAGGCTGTATGGTGGATGTTGCATTAAGTCCCACTCTAGCTTGAAGAGCGTCCAGCCGGTCATCGTACTAACGTGTGGCCGGGCATTATCTTGATGAAAGAGAACCTCCTTCCTTCTGATCTTGTTTCTTCGTTTTTCGCGAATGGCCTCGCGAACTTTGATTAGCATGTTGCTGTATATCGCACTGTTTATAATCTGTCCGCTTTTCAGGTACTCTGTACGGAATTCCTCGACAATCCCACCAGAAGCATAGAAGCACCTTCTTGTTAGTTAGGGCACGTTTTGCAACCGGTCCTGCTGATTCCCCAGTTGCTTACCACCCTCCTTTACGGCTTGTATTGTTGTAGTACATTCATTTTTCATCACAGGTCACAACTCTGTCCAGAAGGTTCTCTTTCCTTCGATCTCTGAGCAGAACCAAACAACAGTTTTTTCACTTGCGCTTGCCTTCAGCATTCAATTCGTGAGGCACCCAGCGGTTGAACTTAAACGTTAGATTTATTCGTTTCAGAGCGTTAACTATTGTTTTTTGGGAAACGTTAAGCTCTGACGCAATAGTTCGTGTTGAAACATTTTTGTCTTCATCAATGATTTGCTTTAACTGCTCACAATCATCTTCAATAGGGCGGGCCAGAACGTGGTTCATCTTCAGTGTCGAAATTTTCAGTTTAGACTTCCGCAACCAAACTTTGACTGCATCATAAGAAACAGTATTGATTCCTAAACTTTCACACATTTTTCTGTGGCATTCAGTCGCACTGAGTTTGTTACGGAACTCATAGTACATAATCGTACTGAGCTGCTGACGTGATAGTTCCATTTTAAACACTTTTATGAAGCAGAAGATAATGAATTTTTAACAAATTACACAGTCATGTAGCTCCTATGCTCTGCTTCCAAATTCAACAAGTTGGAAATTGCTCGTCAAACGTGGCAAATGAGGTGCGTTCGTACTATAACTAGTTTTAAAATTATTTTTTGCACCCCATATTGTACTGAATGTATAATTTTTTGCACTTCATAACGTGCATAGTCTGATACATCATTAAAATGCACTTCCAATAATTTTTTCGGAACACTTTTGACTGTCCCTGTAATTAAACTATACATCCGATTTTCCTAAAATTTGAAATAGCTCAACAAAATTTTGCAACAATTATATCTTTAAAATTTCAGACCATTCGGAAGGCTGTAATATCATTAAAATGCACTTGCAATAATTTTTCCCATTGGCCGTAATGTAAAGAAAAACTTTTGACTGTCCCTGTAATTAAACTATACATCCGATTTTCCTAAAATTTGAAATAGCTCAACAAAATTTTGCAACAATTATATCTTTAAAATTTCAGATCATTCGGAAGGCTCTAATACCATTAAAATCCACTTGCAATAATTTTTCCCATTGGCCGTAATGTAAAGAAAAACTTTTGACTGTCCCTGTAATTAAACTATACGTCCGATTTTCCTAAAATTTGAAATGGCTCGACAAAATTTTGCAACAATTATATCTTTAAAATTTCAGATCATTCGGAAGGCTCTAATATCATTAAAATCCACTTGCAATAATTTTTCCCATTGGCCGTAATGTAAAGAAAAATTTTGACTGTCCCTGTAATTAAACTATACATCCGATTTTCATAAAATTTGAAATGGCTCGACAAAATTTTGCAACAATCACATATTTGAAATTTCAGACTATTCGGTTGGGTAGTTTTTGCTCTGTTACATGCGGACAGACGGACGGACAGACGGACGGACGGACTGAACGACGACTATAGGTGCTACGTATTTATATAATTACGAACGCACCTAAAAATCGGTTGGTTGAAAAACTAATAACCGCACAAATGGCAGCTGTTGGCGCGAAGGTATCTCCCCTTGGCGGAAAACTTTTTAATCAACGTAATAAGTCCAACTTATATACAATATTTAATGAATCACGTTTCAAAGCGCATTATCAGTTAATTTGGTATATACGCATTATCCGTACCAAAAAGTTACATGTTCGAAAATGGTTGTGAATCACCAATAATATTTATCATTATCAATGGCCAATCGCATTGAAAACAGTAATTTAGTAAATATTAATTAAACACACAGCAAAAATGAATGATCGCGAAGTTGATTTCAGATTCGTTACACGTGTTTGTTACATGATGAAGTGATTTTTAGTTCGACTTTTATCCGTATTTTAATGATGTTTTACTGATTTATTAGCTTTTTCGTTAATTAAAATAACAATTTCCTCATTAAACGATGGTTTATATTATTATTGTGATATTAAAAAAAGAACAAACATTTAAAAAATGTGGTGATGCATTCGTAAAATAGATCAGTTTCAATCGTTTCAACTGACGTTCATTTTTTATTGGGCGTAAAAGTATTTGGTGAATAGTTTGGCTATAGTATTTCTCATGAAACGTGGTCCAAGGGATAATGGAGAAGTACCTCAAAAAGCTATTAGCAACAATATTTCATTTAATGTAAGTGTGGGTATTATTAAAGGCTTTTCACACTCACACAAAATCATTGACCAAATCCTATTAACTAAAATACGCCAATGGGCAGTGGACCAAATCTCTTAATAGAAAAATTACTTAATAATTTTACAAATCCGCATTAGTAAACTTATTGCAACTTATAAGCAAACGGACATGAAGCATAAATGTCTAAGTGAGCTAAGCAGGTTTTGTCAAGAAAAATAAAATACATAACAACAAAAAATATTGAAATGCTGCTCAGATCGCAAAGATATCTTGATTTCTCTATCAGAATCTTCCGATTTGGCGAAGGAAATGGCAAGTAAGTTAAATTCTGAATAAAAGTAAAATGTTGTAATGCTTATGATACATTTAAGGGAGACCAAACTGGTCGTCTGAGACGGATAGTTCTAATATAATTATGAATATGAAGGTCAGTGCACCTTTTTTATAAAAATAACGTGTAATCTCTTTCAGGATTTTAAAAAAAAGAGTTGTAGTTAAGTATTTAAATCCCTAGTTGAGCCAACATGTACGATTATATTAAAAATATCAAATATAAAATTTGCCCCGACAAAACTGAGGAGCAACTATAATGTTAATCGCAAAAATCATAGCATAGTAGCACCCTTTGTTGGGTGAAACGCTCATTTTGAAGAGTATGGCTTAATATCTTTAGCTTTACAATACACCAAAACCTATTTAGCACCAATTTATGACAGGATCACGGAATTCCTTGCATTAGTTTTTGAGTTATAGCGTCCACAAAATTTGTTCAACAGACAAGGAGAAATTCGTTCAAAAATGATCAAATCGTATTCAAAACATCGCAAAAGGTACGTTAGAAATAAATCGGAAATTTTCATAATCCCATTTGTGTATAAAAGAAAGTAAAAGTTCTACGGTACCAAAGCCTTGTCTCAAATTTTGATGCGTGGAATTTTGCTTTAATAAATGTAACTTTTGTAAAGTTCTAGTGTCGTTCTGTACTTAGAGACGAAAACTGGTAAAGATTTTTTAAAAGTATAATGAATATTGAAATATTTAACTAATGATTTTTCTTGCTTGATTGAAGGACTTAGGTATGAATGAAATGGAAGTTGTCAGATGTTCAAAAGTTCAATCAGCAACACCACACTGCCCGTTTCAAGGTGAAACGAATAGTATCCCGATTATGGATGACTGCTGCTATGGTCAGGATAACAACCGTAATCATAATACCTTGACGTACTTTGACTTCGCGTTGGAGCAGTGCACTGATCTCAGGATCAAATAATGGAGAAGAATTAATTTTTAAATATTAGAACCCTCATAAAATACTTGAATTTCTTCACAACCTTTCGGTACATTATAGGTGGGGCTGAAAGTTTGTCGCGAGACGACCTCCCGCGATGATATCTGCGAATTTTAAAGTTTTTTTTCCGATTCCGCGAATTTTGCAAAATGGCGCGCTTTTTGTTAAAATTGCTTATAGTTTCAGTAATTTGTAACTTTTTTGTTTACAAAAATTCTTTATTTTTTTTATAACTGAAATTTATCAAAAGAATGTCACCAGTTTTTGAATTTAGATTTGAAACAAAATGGAGCACTTGTTGAAAATTGAGTTTGCAAGTTATATGTCGCCAAGTGTTCAGCCACAAATCAGATCTTTGGTCTAGATACATAACACCAATCGCATACTTCGTATGTCTATCTCTGAAAAAAGAAAATTTATCACTGAGATTTTCTGTTGCATCTAAGCACATGAAGAATATTTATTTTGCCACATTTTCTTCTAACAAAGTAATATTTCATTTTAAGAAAACATGTTTCAGGAATAAGTTGTAGGTTTTCATATCTGAAAATGAATTTTTCTAGAAATGAATTCCTATTTATTGTTCAACCTTTATTTTTTTTTTTTTGGTGGGAATTTGATGCATTTTCGTTTCAAAATACCATTTAACTAGGCTATCCACACGTGATTATGTTTCTAATGCAATATTTCTGTAATTTTTAATTATATTTCAGTGTTTGAGGTTAAAAAAATAACTGAATAAAAATAAAGCTTTTAATGTAAACACATGTATTTTTTTTAAATGGCAAATTAGTAGAGTTTTGAAAATCTGAAGCCGAATGCTATGCAGAGCGATTTGAAGCACTGTTAATTTAAACAATACTTGTTATTTCCGACAAAAATATCATAGCTCAATAAAAAATATTGTTAAAAACATGTTACTGAATTATAAACTGCTGAAATAAGAATGATTTAAACAAACATAATACATTGTTCCCCCTCCCCCTTCAAAAAGATGGTCATTATTTTAATTCTAAAAGTCGCAAAATAAATCTGTCTGCACCAAAGTTCCCTGTTTATTATTTTACACAATCCTGCTATAGTAAAATTTCCCTTAATGAGTCACGTACACTGAAATTATATTAAACTTTAAAATTTTTAATATGGGTGGGACTTTTCATCTCTTAAAGAAAAAAACTATGTTATAAAAATATAAAATATATGTAATTATAAGAGATACTCGTATTGCATATTTATTTATTTATATGGGGGATATTTTGATTTTGTACAAGCTTACAAAAAGCTTTTACCACAATTGAATGTTATTATTTTTTCCCATTTCGCGTAACAATTTTGCAAAAATTTTAATGTTCAGAGCAAATTTTGGCTATTTTTCAACGATAAGTGTTCAACCCTAATTATCGGACTTTTAACTTTTTATATTAGCAGTAACAAGGCAGTTGGTATGTTTTACCTTATTTACTAATAAATTAGATTCAAATGTGGATCGCGTATCTCATGTGAAAATTTTAATTACAAACGGAATTATGAAATTACGTTAAGTACCATGTAAACATATACACTGTAAAAAAAAAAAAAAGACAAATTTTCCTTAATCTACGAAAATATAATATGATGACGAACGAAAATATAAAACAGGAATTCTGCTTTTTCAGAATTTAGTATCGCCCCCACCCCCCTCCGATGAAAAGAAAAAAAATATAAATATAGGTAGTACAAAGCACATTCAGTTTGAAGACATAAAACACATGCTTTTATTTTATATAAAATAACGTCATTCGCATCCACTGAAAAATTCCATATTTACAATCGAGTCTTAAACAACATCTAAGGAAAAGTATGAATAAGATGTCACTATCGCAGAATAATACACAAAAATACAGCAAAAAAGTGATATGTCATCATTCAAGAAACTCAACAAAAAAGGATCTAATGATTTGTAACATTAATATGGATACATAAAATTAAATATAGTTGAAAATAACTGCATGTTTTATCAAAAATTATAAATTTATATTTTTTCAACGTAGCATGTATTTTAATTACAATTTTTTCAGTTGTCATAGGAAAATGGCAATCAAAAGATATAATATACTATTTTTCCTTTACTTTCTACAGAAATGGAGTACTTCAATTGACAAAATTTAAAAAAATGGCGTTAAAAACTACAAAAATTTAATATCTCAAAAATAAATTAAGATGCAATTTTCAAACAAATTACATTTAAAAGTACTTTTTTTTTTCTATACGACGGTATACAAATAATTTTCAATGTGCGATGCTTAGCAGTTTAAAAAATTGCAATAGGGATTATCAGTATTTATCAGTACATCTGCCTTATTTTACGGCTGGTTTCTGTTATTTATTAGAGATGACACTTTAATTGCTGCCTGAAACAAATAGCATATCGGGAGATAATAAGAAGTTCCGAGATATCTAATATTTTAAAAAGCGTTCTTTATCTTTAGAAATCTGAGAAAGCAATATATTTTGGAGATTTAAAGTAAAATGTATATGGAAAAAAATTCTTTTGACGCCATTGATTCCCAGAAATGTTTCTGGGTGTTTTTTATAGTATATTAATCAGTTTTCTCAAACTGGAATATCGGAGTTTAGAATAATGCTATCAGTTTTCAATTTAGCATTTTCAGCTACATAGCCGATTTTATGCATGCAATAGTAACAAAATAATGTTAATTTATCCTGCTTGCCTGTAAAACATGTTTGCTGTACAGTCGTGGGAAAAAAGTAAATATCCCTTACTAACTCTGCAAAAAATGATCATAGAATAAAGTTACTGGTACCACACGATTGGTAATAAGGTCTACTTTTAAATGGTGCATATAAAATTTGCTTAGGCGGCCATCTACATATTAAAACGAACCATAATTTTTTTTTAAAAAAGAGTACACAATTCTGACAGCATAAATGAACTCTACACTCTTCAATTAGCCTAAAAACAAATGCGTGCAATTCGTGCGATATTTTTATGCGATAAGTTTATGCAATTCGTACGATAAGTTTCCGAGAATTATTTCAAAAGGAGCGTATTTTAGGGGCTGTATCCAAATTGAAGTTCGGTACTCGATTGTTAACCGGGAATGTCCCCTTCTTGATCAAGGCAACTTAAACGCCACTCAAGCAGTCATTGAAGGCTGCTTAGATTACAGGATAGCCAAAGAAATTTCAAAATAAGTCGCTTCTGCCATAGACGCCCCCTTAAACCATCATTTTACCGTTTTTTAAGCATGATTTGAAAACTACTTAGAAGAAAAATGTGAAATTTTGGATTTCCATAAAGCAGGGCTTGATAAATCTAAATCCATCAAAATTATTGTAGGTTGCAATTCATAATTTTTTTCGACTATTAATTTCATAATTCATAATTCATATCATAAAATTACAAAAATTGCAAATTCAGCGTATTTATGTTTGGGTATTTTAGTATTATTGCTACACAAAAAATGAGCACATTAGGAGTATAATTTCAGGAGATATTAGTAAAAATATGAAAATGCAATTTAACATTATAAGCATTAAATTTTGAATGTTTATAATTCAAAAACTTATCTTTCAAATGACTTGAAATTTGGTGTCTAAGCATAGTCTGAACCGAAGATTTGAAATATCTTGTTAAAATTGGGTATTGCTACTAAAAAAAAATGAAGTTTGGGTTCGTTTTAATATGTAGATGGCCTTCTAAGCAAATTTTATATACATCATTTAAAAGTAGACTTTATTTCCTATTGTTCGGTACCAGTAACTTTATTCTACGATAATTTTTTGAGGAGTTAGTAGGGGATGTTTCCTTTTTTTTCCCCACTACTGTACATCAAAATGTTTACGGCAGAAAACAAAATACGTAAATTGCTGGTTGAGAAAACAAATTAATACACTATAAAATCTGCTTAGAAACAAATTCGAAAATCAGTGACAAAAAAAGAAACTTTTTAAAAATTATTATTAATCTCCTCCGTTGTGTCTCTACCTTGTCGGGGTGGAGGGACTGGTGTGCACAAGCTATGCCGGTGGTAGTATAGCTACTGGTAGGGCCTCCCAAGCCGGTTTGGTCGAAGGGTAGGTGCCAGACAAAATCTGAAACCCTGGCCCTCCAGGTTGGGAGTTATGACAATAGGCCTGCTCCCTATTTCATGTAAAACTTTCCTTGCAAAAATAATCTACACGAATAATAAACCGGATGCTTCTAAAAGAGAATATTGTTATATGATGAAGAAGGATGGAGAATTATGGAACCAGAGAGAAAGAACTTAGTGGCAGTAGAAATGGATGCCCTAAGTAGATCATGCAGAGTATCAAGAATAGAAAGGATTAGAAAAGAATGAATCAAAGAAATGATGAAAATAAAGGGAACCATACTAGATGATATAAAAAAAAGCAATTAATCTGGTATGGTCATGTTAAAAAAATGAATGATGAGAGACTATAAAAAATCACATTCAATTATAAAATAAAATAAAAAAAAGAAACGGAGAAGACAAGAACTGGATGGATGATATTGCAAAGGCAATGAGGGGTAGAGGTCTGGAGGAGGAATGGAAACTTGACCGGAAAAAATGGAAAAGAACTGCTGTAGATTCTTCGGATGGCGACATCTGACCCCATAAACCGAGTTTATCTATATTTTTCATTAATGCTTCTTTACATCTTGTGAATATATTGGTTCCTGAGGTTTCTAAAGATAAAGAGCGCTTTTTGGAATCGTTAATGAATCCTTAATGGTTATTGTGTAGTTTCGTCCGTGGTTATATTTTCCTAGATTAGGAAATATTTGTCTTTATTTTACAGTGTAGGTTTTACATGGTTTCACTATAAAAATCACCATTTTGGTGTGTTTCAGTGATTTCTGCCTAGAGTAAATGTAATTACCTTTGTTGTCAGCAAACTATACCTAAAGTTTAAAAAATTTCATCGATTTCATCATCCACAATAAATAGAGATTTATTTTTTTTTCAAGAAATAACAAAATTAATTATTATCATTTATTCGCTTTAGATTTACAAATTATTTAGGACTACTCGTCCACTCAGAAAAAAAGCCCTGCAGCATAAACATATACAGGGTGTATCAAGAAGAACAAAAAATGCAATGGAACATGGGATCGCAAATGATGTTTAAAGAGTGAAAATCGCAAAACTAATAAATATATCGAAATCTCGTATGCTGCTTTTCTGCAGAACTGTCTAGTAGCACGAAGCTGGTTTTCCTTGCACTTTATGAATATCCGATCAGAAAGAGATAACAAAAACTTGGAAGAAAGCCAAACAAATCTGTGAGCAGGAATCCACGTATGCAGGACTCCCGAAGTCTTCGAGTGTGTCCGTCAGTCGTTCCTCCGTAGATGTACTCTTCGTAATAATATCCGCGGTCGACGCTTTGAACAATTGTTGTAAAATATTTGTTTTTTCTAGACATCACGAGCTGTGTTGTACCTATTCTGTGCAATAAATAATTTTCTGGAGTGTTTCTTTCTTGTCTAAGTTTGTCCATGTCCAGACGCATTTTTTCGATCGTCATCCTTTAAACATCATTTGCGACCCCATGTTCCATTGCATTTTTCGTTCGTCTTCATGAGTACTATCATCCCTATAAGTTTGTTGAAGCATTTCAGATACACCCTGTATATATAAAATTATATTTGACTGTCAGGAATACGCTCTTCAAATGAAGATATTGAAAAACAAACTACTCCTTAACGCTATAAACATAGAAAGCACAACGCTCCCATCCATGAATATGACACATGTTAAAGTATATCGGCAATCTTTTCCGTAAAAGAAACATATTACATCGATTGTTTAAAGGAGTGCACGTTTTACCTTTATTTTCAGTCTAGACTAAGATTAAAGCTCCTCATCACAAACATAAATTGTTTAAATTTCTCTGAGAAAACCAAGCAGTGAAACTATTTAGGACGTTAAATAAGAAGCAAATACTGTGCATTTTCATAAATGAAATTGAAGCATTTTACTTACGAATACACGAAAGTTATTTATTTTCTTCTATGGTTACAAAATTTTTATTATAATGAGAAAATTAAAAGGAGCCCTATTTTTCTTAAATTTAGAAAATGGCAAAATATGAGGCAGTTTTTTAACTAATTTACAATAAGTTTTCTTAGTTATTAATGTTTTCGTCGTTATAGTTCTTAGTACTGTAACTTGTTCCGTTGCTTAGAGAAGTTGGTGTATATCTTGGTAAAATTGTATCTCACAGCAAGAGGGAAACAGTATGATTTTTCTCCTTTTTTTCAATCTTTAAAAATACTTAATTTAAAAGAAAGAACGCTCTGAGCGAGCCTCCATAATTTGAAGCTTTATTCAAAGTCACATTTGAATTTTCTAAATAGTATTTTTTTTGTTGCGTTTATTCCGATTTAACCCCTTTAATATTAGAAGAATTGTACATACCATTTATTTAAGTTTCAATCTGTGAATTTTTAGAAAAAATCGTAATGGACTCCTACTTTTAGAATGTTTTTTACTCACAAAATTTTCAACCGTTTTACCCCTTTAATGTTTAAATTTTATAAAATTCGTGCTTCATTAACATCTAATTCTTAGAGCTAAACTTCAAGCATAACATAAAATTTTTAAGTGGGAAAGATATACGCGGTCGTATTTGGATTCTGTAATAGAAAATGCATAATAAGTAATGTCTTTTTATTTGTATTACTAGGGGGCTCTGCCCCCTACACTCGCCAACCACCATTCAGACGCCACAGGTTCTGCAGACATGCTAATTTGATCGGCTTTAAAAAGATTACGGAAGATTGAATTAAAATTAAAAAAAAAAAGCACCAGTAAAAAGTTTCCATTCATATCCCTTTGATTGGGGGATTTTAAGACCGAATTCAATAAGATAAGTTAAACATTTGAAAATAAGCTACAATATAAAATTAATTAAGTAAACAGAGTCTTTTTCTCTCGGTATTATTTAACATCGCTATAAGAAAGTTGTTTTAAATAAGACGTTTTAAATATATCGTTTTAATACTGACGTAATTATCACCAAAGTTTTCTTTCCCTTTTTAATATTCACGTAAAAATGCTTTTGTTGTTAGAAAGGCAATATTGTTTGCGTTGTCTTAGAACCCACTACAATAGTTAAAAAGATCATCTCAACATCTTAACCCTTAAATGTCGAGTGTTGCTTTTCGGCAACATACCCAATTTAGGCTCTAAAATACTATTAGAATAACATTGAAGCTATAATGCCTAATGTGGCCAATAAAATACATTCTGAAAATATTATTAAATCGATTTTCAACATGTAGATGGCAACACTTGTGCTGTTTATGAATAAAGATTGTTGCTACTTTTTCTTTTTGTTTTGTTTGGAAGCTTGCGAAATACCCTATTTTGTTCTGCATTGAGCAAGTAAAATTTATTTCTTATTATAGTTCCTAAAATTCTTGTGTGTTTAATGTTATAGAATTTTATCAAGGAAAATTATTTTTTCAATTAAAGACCAGTATTGCCGATTAGTAACAAATTGTTTTTTAGCCGTAAACCATACTTAAAACAAAATATGATTTTTTTGAGTATTTTTCCCATGATTTATTTTAAAAATGAAAGAAGAAAAACATTATTATAATGATTTTTGAAAAATCAGGCATTTAAGGGTTAAATAAATGTCTCGTGTAAATAGGGTAACCCTAGGTTAGATGGTCATAGTTTTTTAAGATTGAAATAAAAATTCTTAGAATGCAAATACAAGACATATTGATGCATCTTTAAAATACTTATACATATACTCATAATATTTTATGCAAAAAATAATTAAATATTGAAAACAAAAAGTGTTAAACAAAATTGAAATTTAAATGGCAGATGGCCATCTCTCCTTAAAGCCGAAGAGAGATGGCCATCCAATACAAGAAAGAAAAAGTTAATTTAAATAGAAAAAAAAATAACACCTTTCATATAGTTAATCATGAAAAACAAATAGCAATTTGTAAATATGCAATTACATGATGGAAAATGAGTGAAAAAAACTCGAATAAACAAAATTTGAAGTATAATTTCAATACTCCACTTTTCGTAAAATCTTACCTCATACTTGGCAAAGGTCTTGATAATTTGTACTCGTTTCATCTAACCACTTCAGGTACTTTATGCATTGTATCCAGACATTCTTTTTGGATGTGATAATATATTGTTTTTCACAACCAACACAGTGATCCTGATCCAATTCTATTTACTCGGAATCTGTAGAATCTGATATTTTAAATGTATTTTGCTTTCTTTGCTACTGGAATTGCCGTGTTTTTTTTCTCGCGTTAATTGTAAGTTTATTACGTTAATTTAGTTTATTTATCAGCTTTTCAGTTTCTGTTATGAAAGTTTCCGACATTTTTCAGTATTTACTGGAACAAATAAATCGTTAGGTCTTATTATATTATTATTATTATTATTATTATTAAAATATTTATATTAGTTAAAATTTAAATAACTATATCAATTAATATATTTATAAACGTAAACGTTATATATTTATTTTTAATTTAATTATATTTAGTTAAATTATCACTAAGTTGAAATATTGATTAAAGGTAGCCATCTCTCCTCGATTTATTGTGGCCATCTCTCCTGAAATTGAAGGACTGATGGTTGCCCAATTTAAAGCATCAATAGCCATTGTACGTGTTTGTTTTAGTCTTAGAAGTAAAGATTAGATTATATACGTGCCTTAAAAGTCCATACAGTAAAAAATATACATAACGTACAGTCGTGGGAAAAAAAAGTAAACACCCCCTACTAACTCCTCAACAAATTGTCGTAGAAGAAAGTTACTGGTACCGAACGATTGGAAATAAAGTCTACTTTTAAATGATATAGATAAAATTTGCTTAGGGGGCCATCTACATATTAAAACGAACCGTAGCTTTGTTTTTTTCAATAGCAGTACACAATTTTGACAGCATAAATGAACTCTACAACCTTCAATTAGCCTAAAAACAAATTTTTATGCAATTCGTACCATAACTTTCTGAGAAATTAATTATTTTAAAACGAGCGTATTTTAAGGGTTGTATCCAAATTGAAGTTCGGAACTCGATTGTTAACCGAGAGAGCCCTCATCTTGATCAAGGCACCTTAAGAAGTCAATGAGGCCTGGTAGATTATACGACAGCAGAAGAAATTTCAAAATATCTAGTCACTCCTATTATAGACGGGCCCTTAAACCATCATTTTGCCGTTTTTTAAGCATAATTTGAAAACTACGTGGAAGAAAAATGTGAAATTTTGGATTTCCATAAAGCAGGACTTAATAAATCTAATTCCATCAAAAAAATGGCAGGTTGCAATTCATAATTTTTTCGAGTATTAATTTCATAAATCATAATTCATATCATAAAGTTATAAAAATTGCAAATTCAGCGTATTTGTGTTTGGGTATATTAGTATTATTGCTACACAAAAAATTAGCACATTAGGAACATAATTTCTGGAGATATAAATAAAAATATGAAAATGTAATTTAACATTAGAAGAACTAAATTTTGAATGTTTATAATTCAAAAACTTATCATTCAAATGATTTGAAATTTGGTATCTAGACATAGTTTGAACTGAAGATTTGAAATATCTCGTTAAAGTTTGGTATTGTCATTTAAGAAAATGAAGTTTGGATTCGTTTAAATATGTAGATGGCCCCCTAAGCAAATTTTATATGCATCATTTAAAAGTAGACTTTATTTCCAATCGTTTGGTACCGGTAACTTTCTTCTACGATAATTTGTTGAGGAGTTAGTAGGGGGTGTTTACTTTTTTTTTCCCACGACTGTACATACTGCAAAACATTCAAATACCTAAGTCAAAAAAAAAATTCAACCACCTATTTAATTCACATTAAAATTACATTTATTTTTTATAATAGAAAAACACAACTGCACGTCGCAATAAATAAACTCGTTGAACTATTTCATACCAACAATGTTTATATTGCAATCTATGATCAAGTTTAGGAAATATTTAGACTGGCTATCTCTCTTGTATGGCCATCTATTCTAGAGTTACCCTATACAGTGAGTCCACCTACAACCTGACCGACCTTTATTTTCGCAACTGTTTGGCCCTAGATGCATACTTCCAATTACAAAAATGCTTTAAATAAGGTAAAGAATTACTTTTTAAGCGATTTGGGTCAAGAAAAACATTTATTAAAAAAATACGAAATTTAAATTTTATGCGGTCTCCCGGTCCTATAAGTGATACTTCGTAAAACTTTACTGTGACACTAACAAGTAAGACAAAAAAAGTCCCATTCACCTAACATTAAAATTGACCGAGTTATGAAACTTTGAAATACACGACTTATACCACTTTTATACATCTAAAAACAGATGATTTTTGCCATGCTTTCAGGGGTTGTATATAATGTATTTAAACTGATTTCAAGGTATCTGCGCTTTGAAAGAAATCGTACAACTATTACGGTTGAGTTAACTTTTATTAGTTAAGTATTAGATTAGTTAAAATAATTGTATTTTAATGTATGTTTTATTTTGTAAGGATTCGAGGCTATGATTTATTTTAACACATATTTTATTTTCATAAGGTTTTATTTAACTTGAAGCGATCGTCTTTCCAGTTTAAAATTTGTAATCGAACTTTAACTCACTTTCAAATGCCCGATCGAAGTTAAATTTTACATATTGACTTAAATCCGATGACAATGTAATATTATTATGATTTTCGACGGTTACCCTCTTATACATACTTATATTAGATGATAACACAAAAGAATTCGGATAAATCTCGTCAACAAGTTTAAGAAAGAGTTTTAGATTAGATAACATAAACCTACGATGGTTGTGTTTTTAACTTTTATAATTACGTTTTATGTATTTTTTAAAGCTGAATAAAAAAAAATTACCTTCACTTTTAACCATCATGTCAAGATTTTTCTCAAATCGTAAATTTCAAGGTTAAAAAATAGTTAAAAATCTGATACTATAAAACAGATGTAAGACTTTTTTATTCAGTTTAATTTTATTTAATTCAATAATTTATTCAATTTTTTGGCTTATACTGGGTTTCTTACAGCTAAACAGCTCAGGGGTCCGATAAGGTTGGGAGGGGAGAGGGGGGAGGATCAATTTTTATTTTGAGCTTTTTAACTTTGAAATTTACGAATTTGAGAAAAATCCGGGCGTGATGGTTTAAAATGAAGGTCATTATCGGATTCAGCGCCAAAAAAATACGTAAGAATCACTTTTTCAAAAGCTAAAAATCATGGCACAACCCAAAATTTGAAAGACAGTGTATGTAATCTAACAGCATCTTAAAATATGTATCATTTTGTAAAGAATTGATGCTGGTGTTTTTTATCCTTTTATTTAACAAAAATTCTGTTATTTTTATCCTCATATATGTTCAATACAAATTGTATATTTGCAGTAATATTACAGTAATATGATTAAAAATTTCAAATTTTTATTGCAATGCTAATTTTACTCTCAATCACTTCTTTAATATATCTGACGAAATTATATTTCTACAAAATTTGTGAATGACCCCTAAATTGCAGCAAAAAATATGCTCTAACTTTAAACATCTATTACTTGGTCAATTTTAATCGTAGAATTACGGGTCTTTTTTTGCCTTACTTTACAATCTAACAGGGAACGTGGGACCGTATAAAAATTTAGATTCTGTAATTCTTCGCTAAATTGTTTTTTTCGCTTCAAACTTTTTTTTACCTTAACCCTGCACCTAATTTTGACCACTTTTGTAACTGGAAGTATGCATCTAGGAACAACGGTTGCGAAAATAAAGGTCGGTCAGGTTATACGTGGACACACGTATGTGGACACACTAACATACGTCGACACACATACTTAATCTGTTTTGCAATTTTATTATTTGATCATTTTAAATATGACGTATGTTCTCATATTTACTGCTTTTAAAGCATATTATTTTAAAGTTTTCTTTCCCTTTTTAATATTCACGTGAAAATACTTTTGTTGCCATAAAGGAAATATTTTTATTTGCGCTACCTTAGAATTGGCAACAATAGTTAAAAGAACATCTAGAAATGTGAAATAAATGTGTCGTGTAAATATATTTTTAAATTTAATCTGTTTGGCAATATTATTATTTGGCCAGTTTAAATATGACGTAATTTCCTTCATTTACGGCTTTTAATGAATATTAATGAATTTATTATTTTAAAATTTTCTTTCTCTTTTAAAATTCTCATGTAAATACTTTTGTTGCTAGAAAGGAAATATTTTTATTTGGGCTGCCTTAGCTACATTGTTTAAGAGATTATCTAGAAATGTGAAATAAATCTGTCGTGTAAATATATTTTTAAATTTATACTGTTTGGTAATATTATTGTTTGGTCATTTTAAATATGACGTAATTTCCTCCATTTACGATTTTAACGCATATAAATGTATTTATTATTTGAAAATTTTTCTTTATCTTTTAAAATTAACGTGTAAATATAGTTTTCAATATTTTCCTGCTTTTAGTGTGTAACCATTTAATTCTAATTTGAAAGTTTTTATTCTGTTTATGATAGTCCCGTATTAATAAATTTTTAATTTGCAGGAAGTATTATTCTTTGCTGTGTTTTTACAATTGGCAACACTTTAAAATAATAACCTTTTGTAAAATATGTAAAAAATAGCTCTCGAAATGCTAAATATTTGAATTTAAAATGGAGATAAATCCTCAAAAAATTAATCAAATTAAAAAAATTAATTCAGTCTGCACATCGGGAGTTTCTAATATATTATCCTTAGAAAAAATGATGAAATTCCTATATAAAATTTTTGCTAAAACTTTTTAATTGGGTGATTTTGAACAACTTTAACAATAAATATATCTTAAAATAATTATTCGATTTAAAAACTGTCTGCATCAGCATGTTTATCAAACATTCCTCTATAATACTACCCGTTTTCACGTTTTTGTATGCAGTAGTTTTCTTAATGTTAATGAAGAAATCCCCTCCGATTACAGAAAAATCATTTATAGTGGTGGTGACAGCGTTATTAACTTTTTCTTAGAATAGAGAGATGCGATACGTTTATAGCTTTGTACTGCGTATGATCATGTACGTACGGAAAGTTCTCTCTTATAGCTGAAGCATTTTCTTCTTCTCAATAGTTGTAATTAAAGCTTGTTCATAAATTGGTGTTAACTTACTTTACATCCGGCGAAACACCTTACGTTGTGAATGTTTCAGTACATTTTAATTTTTCGCTTTAAGTCATACTGTATTTTTGCTTATTTTTTTATAACTAGGGGGCTCTGCCCCCTACGAGCTACGCTCGTCAACCCCCGTTCAGACACCGCAGACCCTAAAATTACGCTAATTTGATCGGCTTTAAAAAGATTTCGGAAAATTGAATTATAATTTAAAAAACAATGGCGATCTCCCTATAAACGGATTTCTATTCATTTCTCTTTGACTGGGGAATTTTAAGGCCAAATCCGCTGCGGTACTACTTGATTAACCCGTCGACCAATTTCTCCAAGTTATACAAATTGACATCATTTTTATTTTAAATAACGAAAGAACAAATAAATTAGTGCAACATTAATAAAAATACAAATAAAACGAAATAAAAATAACTTGATGACGTAGACACGTGTAACTTGCTTAAAGTCAAGTTAATGTGACATTTACGATCAACCATTATTGGCATTTAATCTTATAGTTTGGCGAATGATAGATTTTTGGTCGACGGGATAACTAAGTAGTACCAAAAATACATATGTCAATCGCTGTTTTCCTCTTTGATTAAGTAAAATAAGATAAACATTTCAAAATAAACTAATATAAAAGGAATTAAGTAAACATAATCTTTGTCTCCCGGTATTTTTTAACAAAGCGAAGAGAAAGTTATTTTAAATTAATCGTTTTTAATCTGACGTAATTTTGACCAAACTATTCTTTCTCTTTTAATATTCACGTGAAAATACTTGTGTTAGAAATGAAATATTATTTGCGCTGTCCTAACAAAAATAGTTGAAAAGTATCCTCTCAAAATATCAAATAAATGTCTAGCACAATTTCTAAATTTAAACCGTTTTGCAATGTTATTTTGTGTTCATTTTATGTAATAACTGTAATGTGACGTAAAGATGACGTAATTTCTCCTATTTAAGACTTCTAACGCATGTTAATAAATTTATTATTTTACGAATTCCTTTCTCTCTTAAAATTCACGTGTAATTATAGTTTTATGACGTAATTTTTAATAAGTTCCTGCTTTTGTACATAATTATTTAATTCTAATTCAAAATGTTTTTTTCTGTTTATAATAGTCACATGTAAATAAATTTTTAATTTATTACACGTATAAATATATATATATTTTTTTGAAGCAAACATTATTGTTTCCGCTGTTTATACAGTTGGCAACAGTTTAAATTAATATCACTTTCTAAAATCTGTTAAAAAATATCTCTAGAAATGCTGAAAATCTGAATTTAAAATAGAAATAAAACCTCAAAAAATTAGTCAAAATAAAAAAATTAATGCAATCTGCACTCCGGCAAATTCTAACGCATAAAATGATCTTTTTTTTTTTTTTTTTGAAGCAAACATTGTTACCGCTGTTTATGCAGTTGGCAACAGTTTAAATTAATATCACTTTCTAAAATCTCTCTATTCTAAAAAAAAGTAACTACCGCTGTCACCGCCGCCGCCGCCGCCGGTTTTGAATTTTTTGTGACCGGAGGTCTTTCTTCGTTAATATTAAGAAAAATAATGCATACGAAAATATGAAAATCGGTAGTATTATACAAAAATGTTTGATAAACACGCTGATGCAGACAGTTTTCAAATCGAAGAATTATTTTAAGAGATATTTAATGCTAAAGTTGGACAAATCGTTCCACTAAAAAAGTTTTATAGGAGCAAAAACCATACATCGGAATTTAATAATTTTTAGATCATTTTATACGTTATAATTTATCGGTGTGCAGAATTAATTTATTTTTTTAATTTGACTCAGTTTTCGAGGTTTCATTTCTATTTTAAATTCAAATTTTCAGCATTTCGAGAGAGATTTTTTTTCTTATTTCAGAAAATTGTACTAATTTAACCTGTTGCCAACTTTATAAACAACGGAAACAATAATGTTTGCTTCAAATTAAAAATTTATTTACACGTGACTATTATAAACAGAATAAAACTTTCAAATTACAATTAAATAATTACTTATAAAAAGCAGGAACTTATTGAAAATTACTTCATCTATAATTACACATGAATTTTAACAGAGAAAGGATATTGTAAAATAATAAATTTATTAACATGCGTTAGAAGTCTTAAATAGGTGAAATTACATCACATTTACGTCACATTACAGTTATTACATAAAATGAACACAAAATAATATTGCAAAACAGTATAAATTTAAAAATAGCGCGAGACATTTACTTGATATTTTGAGATGAATTTTTCAACTATTTATTTATTTATTTTTTTTTTTGGACAGTGCAAATAATATTTCATTTCTAATAAAAGCATTTTCACGTGAATATTAAAAAGGGAAAGAGAAGTTTGGTGAAAATTACGCCTGATTAAAAACGATATATTTAAAATGTCTTATTTAAAAGGACTTTCTTTTCGCTTTGTTAAAAAATACCGGGAAACAAAGACTCTGTTTACTTAATTCATTTTATATTAGATGATTTTGAAATGCCATTGTATCTTTTAACAGCAGCTGATTTTTCCGTAAAATTCCCCAATCAAAGAGAAATGAATAGAAACCCGTTTATAGGGAGATCGCTTTTGTTTTTTTAATTATAATTCAATCTTCCAAAATCATTTTAAAGCCGATCAAATTAGCGTGCTTTTAGAGACTGCAGTGTCTGAACGGGGGTTGGCGAGCGTAGCTCGTAGGGGGCCGAGCCCCCTAGTCTGTAAAAAATATCTCTAGAAATGCTGAAAATTTGAATTTAAAATAGAAATAAAACCTCAAAAAATTAGCCAAATTAAAAAAAGAAATACAATCTGCACACCGGGAACTTCAAACGTATAAAATGATCTAAAAATGATTAAATTCCCATGAATAGTTTTTGCTGCTATAAAACTTTTTTAGTGGAACGATTTTGTCCAACTTTAGCATTAAATATCTCTTAAAATGATTCTTCGATTTGAAAATTGCCTGCATCTGCGTGTTTATCAAACATTTCTGTGTAATACTACCGATTTTCATATTTTTGTATGCATTATTTTTCTTAATATTAACGAAGAAAGACCTCTGGTCACAAAAAATTCAAAACCGGCGGCGGTGACACCGGTAGTTACTTTTTTTTAGAATAGAGAGATTTTTTTATATGATTTTAAAATAAAGTAATTTGAATTCTAATTTTTAAAAGCAAGTTAAATTTATTTTAAGGCGGGTTCCAAGAAAAATATCCCCCCCCCCATCTCCCCACGAAAATCAACGCGAAACTTTCTGACACATTCTCAAATTCATTTTTAAACATAACAGCATGATACTTGCAGGTATGATTATTGAAGTGATATGTAACCGAACAGTTTTTATTTTTTATTTTCTGATAAATGAAATACACATTGTTTTATAAGCGATTGTTTTATCAATGCATCAGTTTTTTTCCTTTCTTGTGCTGCCGCGTTCGAAAATTCGGTTTCTTAATAAAAGTCTCTGTTAATTTCGGTTCATGTAGGTTTCAGAGCCAAAATGAGTAAAACATGTGTCAGAAAATATCCAGTTTTGATTTGAGAATAGCCTTATAATGACTAGGGGTGGAGGGGGGGGGGGGGGGGAATCAAAATGGCGCATATTTGGTTTGGCATTTTTTCTTTTCTCAATATAATAATAATAAAAATCATCATTAGTCTCTTAGATGTGTGCAAAGAAACAAAATAATCGTTTGTAGTCTGACATTTATTGTAATTAAATGCTAAATATTACATGTTTAAAAATTTTAATGAAAAGTCTTTTTTTTTTTAATGAATAAAGAAAAATCTGTAAATTATGTTACAGTTCTAGGTTAAATTTATTTGAAATCACATTTTTTGCTCTATTCCATGCTGTAAAGATTAATGCAGACGGTAAAGGACAATAAATAATACAACATTCTACCAAAAGGTCCTTTAAAAGTAAATTTTAAAAAATCTAAATCGAATTTTCATAAAATCTCGTCGAAGATGTTATCGGTTGCACCCTGTAATACGTCCGTGGTAAATATCGTTGCTCTGACCTTATTCAACACAGCCTGAGAGCCAACACAGTCAGACAGGCGGACAAATCCTTTGTTTTATTAACGTAAAGTATGTAATTATGCATATAGGGTGAGAATTATTGAACTATATGAAATAAAACGGAAATTATTTAAAAACTACTGAGTGCACAAACTTTATTCAACATGTAAACGTCACTACAGATATTCGGATTTAAGTTATGACATCTGCGATATGGCTGCAATCATTGGCTATGATCTGGCGCTGGCGAATAGCAAAATTCTGCATGACCCGCTGAAGTGTCGGAACATCGAAGCTGTCGATGACCTCCTGAATGGTAGTTTTCAGCTCAGATATGATTTTGGGGTTATTTCTGTAGAATTGTCTTTAATGTAGCCCCACAAAAATGAGTCAAATGTGCTCAGATCCGGAGAATATGGCGGCCAAGCGAGTCCCATTCCAGTGGCCTCTGGATACCCCAGAAGCAGAATGCGGTCCCCAAAGTGCTTCTCCAAGACATCAAACATTTTCTTGGTTCGATGGCGTCGAGCGCCATCTTGCATGAACCAAAATCAGGGTCACTTTGGATAGTGCTGATGAAACCATTTTCAAAAACCTTCACGTATCGTTCAGTAGTCACCGTGCCGCCAATGAATATCGGACAGCTTATTCCGTGACTGGACATTGCACATCACACAGTCACCCGTTGAGGGTGGAGAGGCTTCTGGATCGTGAAATGCAAATTCTCAGTCCCCCAAATGCGCTAATTTTGCTTATTGACGAAGTTGCGTACGAGTTGCGTGCGCATGCGCATACTAATTCACATCATGCCCTGCGGTCAACCACGAAGTTTGAACTTCACCATGCAAACCGTTCAGAAGTTATGACGGTTTAATTTCATATAGTTCAATAATTGTCACCCTGTAATTATATATATCTATCTAATAATCGAATAGTGTAACCCCATTTCTTTAAAATCTGTTAAGAATTGTACATGTAAATAAATGTGCGAATTTACATGTCCCTAAAATAAAATCTAAATGCATGGTTTATTATATTCTGATTTTACAAGAATATACGTTAAGGATTCTTCTCTTCCTTTCCTTTTTCTGATGTATCGATGATTTGTCAATGTTTAATTCCTCTCCCTAAGACATAATTTCCCCCATCACTTCCGAGAGGCCATTTATCGTGTGGATAAATCGAAACTATAGCCTTATGCTGAAAAATATTTGGCTGACTGCCAGCTATGTAGGGATCCCGATGATTCGGGAAAAGAAATGCAGCCTAAATCTGTTTTAACTTATGCCACTGGCATCACAGCAAGAGACACGATCGAGTTATTGAGATGCATGAGAAATTCTCCATGATAGCATTGTTTGCCTGCAGTTTTATGTGTTTCACAATTTAATGCTACTTATAATGTCCTCAAAATATTGTTTTTGTGACGTTACAAGTGATATTTATATACACGTAATGTTATATACGGTGCTGTAATGTTTATCTGTTATCCAAGGAATAACAACGAATAAACGATAAATATATAAAACATTTTTTTAATATGTAAAGAGCAGATGATTAAATGAATAAATATCTAAAAATATATTTTTATGATATTAAGTGCATTTTTATCTAAGTGATTAACATTTTTTGTAAGAAATTTTAAACTGAATTTTAAACTAAATTTTGAATTAAACTGAAATTTTAAACTTATTATACGAGTAAAATAGCAATGGCTTTAAATATGATATTTGGTTAGTTAATTGTACAAAAAATTTATGCTATTTTTTTTTATTTTTATTTTTATTTTTTTTTTGCTATAATGCCTCTTTCTGAGGATTAAAAAAATTAATAATAATAAAAAAAAATGAAGCGACTTGCATTATATCTTAATAATAAATTCGCTTTGTAACTTGGAATGTCTTGACTATCAAGACTTTCTTAAAATCACCAGATAATAATAATAATAATAAATGTTTAGTTCTTGGTAAATACAAATTATAGGAAAAAAACACACAAACCATATAGTTTTTCAGAATTAGCAATTTTATGGTACCATATAGCAAAATCCAGCTAATTCCAGGGTAATTTACATTTGAAAGTTTTTAAAGAAAGCAGTAGTGTAACACATGGGAATAACAAGTATAAATTAAATTAAAAAAATTAAAAAACCCGACTGCGTAAAAAGCGAATTAATTATTTCTCATGAAAGTGAAACTATTTTTTTATGTTACTTACCTATTTTTTTTACTTACTTGTAATGATGATTTTTAAGTTGTTTTTAATTGTTAGTTCCTATCTACAAACACTGTTTTGATGAGGCCTATAGATGTCTATGATGGTTAGACTTTCAGTAAAGCTAGAGATCCTATCTACACAACTTCCAGGTTGTGTAATGTTTAAACGGAGCTTCTGACTGTGAAATAGTCAACGAAACATCGTCTTTATTTTGAAAGGCCTGTCCAATGATATGCCACTCAATATGGTGCATAAATTTTTTTTTCGTCTGTACAGCCATTTTGTATTTTACGGCCGCCATTTTGAATTTATAAAAAAAAACTTGCCTATAACCATCGGACGGTTAAGACGAATCGATAGAGACCTCATTCATTAAAATCCATCCAGCCATTGGGGTGTTTAGAGGGTATAACGAAATCCACGCACCCAGATACGCGTGAAACACATAACCCTTTTTGACAGTCCGGTAAAAAGAAAAGAGTGCAAAAATATAATAAAATATATTTGTCAGTGTAAGAAATTATCTCTTACATACGTTCGAGAACCATGAACAGTTAAAATATAAATTTAAAATAAATTCAGATTTTTTGTATCTTTTCATAAGAGCAAAATTTCTTTTTTCGAAATATACTTATCTAATATAAAGAAGTATTTTTAATAAGAGTCAGAGTATGAAGAGATAAAGTGTCAAAATGCTTTTGACTGATAATGAACGAAGTTTTAAGAAGCTTGAATGAATCAAGTTTCATTTCGTGCTTTGAGTCAGTTTGATCATTACGATAACACCATGTAACAACGAAATTGCTTCTGAAGTAAAAGTGTGTAATTCGATATGAAATTAACCACCGAATATTGTCGTGAAAAATCTTTATTGGTTCTGATTTTCGAAATTTGTTTGTGAAAAGAAGAGATATTTTTTTCAAAATATATATAGTATTTAAAATTAATATTAAGAAATATAAATTATAATTAAAGCCTACGAATTTTAAGGGGGTTCGGGACACAAAAATCTTTATAATTTTCTAAAAAAACATTTATTGCATTAAAAATTTCTCTGTTTTTTTTCTGCTTAAAATGACATTTAAATCATGTTTCTATCTGAATTAGAACAAAAAATATTAATTTCTTCGTTTTGGTTTAGTTTCAAAATCTAGCTTTCAAGCAATGGTTGTCGTGAAAAAGACTTCTTGTCAAAAATGTGTTTTTCTACATGATGGGTTTTTTCATTATTTCTCGAATTTAAACTGCTATAAATACAGAACTGTTAAATATAAGCGGTTCAAACTTGGAACATGTGTTTTTCAATTGGTTTACTTTAATTTTGATTCAGCAAACTTGAAAAAAAAATTTGAATAAAAATAAAATACTTTTGAAAATATGATTTTTATTTTTAAGTTACATCATTTTTTTTTTCGAAATTTTTACTTTAAATATTTAAAATTTTTTTTAAATTAATATTTTTAAAAATGCTGAATCAAAATTAAAACTTATATATTTCTGTTTATTTAAGGGGTCTTGTACCTTTTAAACGCGTCGAAAATTAACGAAAAACTTCGAAGTTTGAATTAGTCTATCTTCAAAGCCTTTTTATGTATAAGCATGAAATTTTGGATATTGATTAAACAGATTGTGCTTTGTAATATGCTACCAGCAGAAAATTATTAACCCTTTACAGAATTTGTGTATTGTTGAAATCGAAATAGCTCTTTTTTTTACCCCATAAGTTTTAACCTTTTTTTTACCCCCAGCGCGCATGATATCTTGAGAAAGTATGTATGGATTGGCATGAAATTCGGTAAAGATACTAAACATATATGTGTGTTTAAAATGATCTACTCTTAGGCTTAAATTATTTCATTAACTATATAAAAAAAAATTCGTAAAAAAAATAAAAATTTTGTATTTTTAATGAATAAAAATTTGTCATAACTAAAAATATTACCATTGTAAATACTTAAAAGTAGATCATTTTAAACACACATATTTGTTTAGTATATTTACCAAATTTCATGACAATCCATACATACTTTCTCATGATATCATGCGCGCAATGACTTATGGGGTAAAAAAAAGAGCTATTGTGATTTCAACAATACACAAATTCTGTAAAGGGTTAATAAATTTCTGTTGGTAGTATATTACAAAGCACAATCTGTTTCATCAATATCTAAAATTTCAGGATTATGTATAAAAAGATTTTGAAGATAGACTAATTCAAACTTTGAAGTTTTTCGTTAATTTTCGACGCGTTTAAAAGGTACAAGACCCCTTAAATGAAAAAAAAAAAAATGAAATTCTACAAGTAATATTTCAAGTTATAACGATTTTAAATTATCCTACTTTTTTAATAAATTTTACTCTGTGTCGCGACGCCGTAAATTGTCCAACCATTCAACCTATAAATTCCTATAATTTTCTGTTATACATTCTGATAACGACTCAGTAAAAGAGTTGAAACATGTAAATATAGATTTTTAATTTACTTTTAATGTGTTTTTATAACGTCTTTTAAGCAAATAAATATTTTAATATTTTGATATGGTTAGTTGAGGACGTAATTTGGGTTATTACTCGCACTTATTTACATTTGCCTGTTAAAGCTTCAATATGAATCCCTTTAAGCTCATAAGAAAAAAAAAACCATAAACTGAAAGAATCTGTTACTACCAATCGAACGGCTAGTGATTAAAATGTATGGGTTGTTCTTTTTTTTTTTTTTTTTTCTTTTTTTTTTTTTGTTTCACAACTGACTATCTTAATTTAATAAAAATATTAAAAAAATCACACTATACAATTTTAATTTTATCACTATTATAGTTTGTTTTTGATAAATTAATTAACATGCGACGTGTACAGTATGTAGAACAGTAAGAGAGGTACTAAGGTGTACATATTAGTACATAATCATGTCCATACCATCAAAATAATTAGAAATCAAGTATTTTTATATTGGAAGCTTTAACTTCGTCGATTTTGTTGCAAAGTGTACTCCCCCAGAAAACAATTTGATGAGGTTATGACGGAGTGATAACAGGATGCTAATCAAATGAAGTGAGGATGACATTGGAAATACTAAAAAATGTTTACCTTCGGAATCTTTAATCTCTTGCCTTCTGTGACGTCCGTCATGATATCTGGCTGATTTTTTAATCGGACACTCTGAATTCTCACCAGAAAGTTTTAACTCTTACATTTGCTTTACAAGGTAATTGAATTTTCATAAATAAAGTAAAAGAAAATTATCAATTAAATTTTTATGGTGTGAATTCAAAATTAAAAAAAAAAAAAAAAAAAAAAAAAAAAAAAGAAAAAATTGCCAGATGCAGCAACACTAGTGGTTAGTGATATAGATCCGCTAACAGCGCCAGAGCGCAGGGGATTAAGCTACCCAAATGGGATTATAATTTTCTATATATTACGGAACCACTTTTTTGTATAGTTTTAAATATAAATTGATTACTACCCACATAGTAGAGCACACAATTGAATTTAAACAAGTTGAATATACAGGGTGTGTTCACAAGTGATTTGGTCAAACCTCAAAACGCAGTTGTCAATTTTCCTGTGAAATCAAGGGTTTTTTTTTTTGTTGT
Organism: Maratus speciosus; assembly: GCA_963932465.1. NCBI lineage: Eukaryota > Metazoa > Arthropoda > Arachnida > Araneae > Salticidae > Maratus > Maratus speciosus. The sequence goes on from OZ010788.1 coordinate 166,050,868, forward strand.
TAATTAAAAACAATCTGATCATTACCATAATCAGCAAGCTAAAGCAATTTATGAGGTTGTGAGCGAGAAATCATTTAGTGCTAACCAAGTACAGCAGAGAATGTCTTTCATAATACTGATTAAATTTGACATAAAGAGGTGATAAGTTTCTGAATGAACGTTTGTCAAATATTTAAACTGCACAAATATGATTATAATTTTTTCTCGTTATACTTGTTGTATAATTTTAAGTTTAAATTTACATCTTCATACATTATAGAAACAGAATATTACTATGCAGGGTGTATTTGCAACTAAAAGAACATACACAGTTTTGAGTGCTTTTATAAATCAAATTACTTTTAATAGTGATCTGAAATAGCCTGATCGTTATGATATCTTCAGAACATACTTTGAATAATTTTAAATAAAAATTTGTATCCTCATAAATAATAAAAAAATAAATTTTGAATGTACAGGGAGTGTTCATAACTAATGAAAAATACATCAAAAAGCAGTTTCCAATGCTTCTATAAATAAAGTTGATTTTATTCGTGTTCTGAAGTAATCTGACCATTCTAATAACCAGCAGTGAAATCCTTTTATGAGGTTGTGAAAGAGCGGTGATTAAACGCTAATCAAATGAAAAGGAGAATGACTTTGAAGTAGTGAATAAACTTTGGTGTGGGAGAAAGTGCCTGAATTCTTATTTATGAACCTTTAAATCAAATAAGCGTAGTTCATCAGTTGGTATATATCTATTGTATAATTTTTAGTATAAAAGTATTTATTCGCAACTTTATGTTCAATATGTCGTTGTTAAAATAGAGAAACAAATTTTAAAATCTTTCCATACATTAAAGAAATTTGTTCATTATCATACCAAGCAAAGCAAATAATTTTATTATGTTTTACGAAGCGACGATTGGACATTAAGTAAGTGTAGGGTATAAAAAAGAAACAATTTTCATATGGTCGAAGTTTCTAAATGTTTAGTTATCAGTTTAAATCCAAAAGATACAATTTTTTTGTATCTTTCGGAATACTCATTCTAAGTTTCTTTCTAAATAACTAAAGATGTAGAAGTTTACTATTGTACATGTGCGTTCACAAGCAGGTCTCGGAAAAACTACATATATATTGAAGCGAACTAGAACTACTACTACTTTTTGGAAAAAGTAGTTAACTATATATAAAAATACTTTTTAAACAGTAGCGACTACAAACTGCTTTTCAAAAGTAGTCACTACTATTGGAACTTATGGCGTGTCAAGCCAAAAATTCTCCACTCTCGGTAGCGAGATCGCGCCCTCTCATATACGAAATAGAAAAATAAAATCTCCTTGTGGCTTGTATTCTGCATTTCATAAATAGAGAAAAGTAAAGAGAATCGCTTACCCTTTATTCATCAATTTCGCTTCAGCTCGTAAATCGTCACCTTGTGCCTGGATTATCTCAGGGATCCGTCATAGTCGGTTGTATATTATTTATCCATTGGTTTAGTGCAAAGATATAATTTATTTGAAAAGCACTACATCGAAAAAACTGTTTTGTTGAAATTACTAAATTTTAGTTCATATAGCTCCATCGAAATATTTTGGTTGGAATGATTAAATTTTGTTAGATTAACCAAATTATTTTGTTAATTCAATAAATCGTTTAGTTAGCCCACCCAAAATTTGGTCATTCCAACCAAAATATTTGGATGGAGCTATATGAACCAAAATTTAGTAATTTCAACAAAACAGTTATTTCCGTGTATTCTGTGAAAAACACCTTGAAGACGTTTTAAGTGTATCCATCAGAAGCTGAAAGATAATACGTATTAGTATATGTATGTTTACGTTGAAAAGATCGACGCGTTTTCCTTTTAACAGGTTATAATTAAGCATTCTATTGGAGTATAATGAAACTCCTTCTCTGCAGATCAGCTACATTATTAGAAGTGATGATACTGATGCCGCGAGAAACACACACGCAGCGTGATAAAAACATATACAATCATTAAAAAGAGTCTGGTGAAACTTAAGAGTACACATGGTTCATAAAAGTTACTACTGTGGAGCGCAATATCAGTCATTTAAACAAGGAGTAAAATAAATTTCACAAATTGATTCATTAAAGTGTTTTGAAACCACTAATAAAGCTCTTTTCTGGTTTAATTGTTTTTGAAGCTGCCGAAACATCTGGGGTGGTTAATTTCAAAAACTACTTCGCTAATTTTAGATTTTATCAAAGAAGTCAATTTATAATCGAAACTGAAGACACGGATTATAACTATCACAGTGATCCCTCGTTATAGGGAGTATCCGTTATGGATTTTTTAAATTGTATTTACCAATAGATGTGTTTACTCAACCCTCCAATATACTCTTAATATGTCAATTGAATTGAATTTTGTTAAGAGTTAATTATATTGATTTGTCTAATTTTATAATCTAGAAAATTCAAAAAAAAAGAAAAAAAAACCTTTAAATGCAAACAATAAATACATCTGTATATAAAGCAATTCCTAATATTAGAAACCCAGCATAAAAACACGAAAACCTAATAACGGGTAAATAGACAAGTGCTGGAAGCAAGAAAATTTCTTTGGTGCGTTAGAACTTGATTTTAGAAGCAAGTATCAATGAACAATATCTTTGACTTTATGCGATGCGTTGCTATACACTGGAGTTGGGAAATAGAGTTACTTTTGGTTAACAGGTTGCATCGTTCCACACTTGCACAGATAACAGGTTCCAACAACCTGTTATTTTTGTAACATGTAAAACTAATCGCTGTGTATGCTGTCAACGAGTGTTTTAATCATAAGGCCTTTAAACAAAATGTTTGAAATAACTTTGGGATGTAAGTATAGATGCTGTTAAGATGAATTCACACCTTTAAAATTAGCTTATAGCTAAAAACTTAATTTTTGCAAGACAAAATCTTACCTAATTATGATATTTGGAATTTCATGCATTTTCAGCGTTTTCTGGCACTAAAAACACGTTTTTCCATTTATGGTGACTTGAATGTTGAAAATTCATAAAATTCTAAGTATCATAACTCAGTAACGTTTGACCATAGAAGAATAATTTTTTTTCTGTTTTACTTTTTAGAATATGAAGAATTTTCTTCTAAATAAAACTTATTGGATCCAGGCAGTGTATAAATTTTGTAATTTCTTAACTACTTAAAAAATAATTATTTAAACGTAAATCGATTTTTATATGATGTAGAACAAAATTTTAAACATTTTTGCTATTGAAAATATCCCCCCCCCCCCCCTAAAACTAACGGTTTAGAAATTAACTTTTTGTAAAAGATAATAAGAAATACCCTGCGTAAAAACAAACACAGATTTAACAACATGAGTTGTAAAAGAGAGAAATTTGATTTTCACTTCATTGCAGCCTTGACTTGAATCTTGGCTACATTGCAATCATAGCTTTCAAAGCTAATCCCGCGAGAACGCGAAAATATTATTTATACACTTTTAATTAAATCCAATTGATCCAAACAAATTTCGTACGTACAAATGCGTTTCTCAAATTAATTACAACTGTATTAAAATTAAGTGCCCTCACAAATTATGCGATGCTACTTTCTTTCTTCTTTTTTGAGTAAAATAATATCACAGAAATAAAAAAAAAGTGTTTTCAGCTCCCCTTTTCTACAAACGCAATAATAACAAAATAATAATAAAAAAATGGTCAAAAATTCTAGCGCGAGAATCCCACCCCCTCCCCGCAAACTTCATGAGTACATAGTAATATCCCTTTTAAATATTCAAATTCAAAGAAACCGCCTCCTGTCAACTCATGCCTATGCCAGCAAAAGATCGTCTCTTGCGTGATAAATCATCTTCAGCAGCCAAATCAGTAAATCTCTTTAATTCAACCCTTCCAACACAGATGAAATCATTTCAAATTCCTCCCCATAATAATTATTCAATGCATTATTATAGTTCCACAAAACGCGTATTTCATTCCTTCCCAAAATTCATAAAAAGAATTTATTAACACTTAACCAAATGTAAATGTCGTTCACTGAAACAAATTTCCCTTTCAGTTTTATAAAATCATCAGTGTTATTTTTAATTTAAAACGCAGTTGTACCAAAATGTTTCAAAATGAACAAAAGTTAAATTAACCGCAGAAAAGTCGAACAGATAAATAACTGCAAAGATGTGCTATTATCTACATTTATTCAAAGCTTAAACATAATCATTTGGTATGTTTACATAAGAAAAACTCCATTTACCCTGTGTATGTAAAATGAAACGTATAAAAGGAAATAAGTAGGCTTAGAGGAAAATGGGAAGTTTGCGGTGATTGGTTTCTTGTGTGATACGTTTTTTAGCTGGCAAGGTCTGTGATTTCTCTTACCTTCATTCCAATGACAATCGTATTACTTAGAGTAATTTAATGACACTTGAAGATACATACGTATTTTTGCCTATGGCTTCGTTTGTTTGTGATTAACCATTTTAGCTTTGAACTTTCATAAGCGTACATTTTTTAGGCTTTTTATTTATTTATTTATTTATTTATTTTTTTTATTATTATTAATACAGAAAAGAAATGTCAGATTTTTTTTTTTTTTTTTTTTTTTTTTTTTTTTTTTTTTTTTTTTTTTGTAATTTAAATACATGTTTAAAAAAAAACAACATCAATTTTTTAAAATACTTTGCAGGTAATGAGTTCCAAATTTAACAGGGACTGTTTAGTAATCTGTTACTGAATAATAAACTGTAAAACAGTAACATTATTATTTATCCTAATACGTTAAATAATGCCCATCCCTACTATGCACTGCAACAGAAATTAGAAAATGATTAAGCAGAACAAATTTTACACAAAAGAAGCAAGTTTAAGACACGTGATTCGCAAAATGACATATGATTTTCTCACTAAGTAGCATTAAAAGTAGCGTCAGTTCTCTCTTCAAACTAGTGATTTTTTGTATAGTGCTACTCGCTACACTACATTATCTAAAATTTAGCACGCTACACTACAAACTACTGTAAAAAGTTGCGACTACTGTAGTTTCGCAACTTGTAGTGCTTTACTTCCGACCCCTGTTCACAAGTAATGAAATAAATTTAAAATTAAGTTTTCATTGCTTCTTCACTTCAAGTTGCCTTTAATTCTTCTTTGAAATAAAAAGTAAAGTGCCCAGTTAAACTGATGGCACTGATCTCACAGACTATTCACCCTAATTGTACATTATACACTTATTTTTGTCAATTAATCATAAAATAGAACTCACTTTTTTAGAACAAAACTGTAAATAATCAGGGAAGTGCCTTATCAGAACAAAACGGTATACCAAATTTGAAGCAAATCGGATACTTTTGCATGAAAAACCCATTTATCTAAATTAAGAGGGTATAAGTCCCCCGTTCCCCTTTTATACTTAACCAATGAACCTCCAAATCTGATCAGGAATGCGCCTTATCATAATGAACGTATTTACAAAATTTGAAGCAAATGGGATATTTCCATCAAGAGTTATTGCGTTACGTACATACATACGTACGTACATACAGAACCTGCGGGCAAATTAGCTCTTAGGCTGGCTTTGATAGTCTGTGATCTAATAAACTGTTAGTTGTGAAATTTAGTGACTAATCATTTGATGATGTGGCAGCAGACGATGATTTCATGTCGATCAAGTGTAACAGAGGGGATGAAATTGAAAATAATAAAAAGTTATGCTAATTTTCTGAAACTTCAGAACGTCCTTTTGTGTAACTTAAATATAAATTTATTTCTTCTAATATATTTCAGAAAATAGGTGTTGAATAACAGAGTGTGTTCAGAGGTTTGTTGGACAATTTTTAAACGAGATTTTGGGAGTTTCTATCATATCAAGCTTTTTTTCGTGCTTTGAAACAATAAGATCGTTATGGTAATCATAGAGCAAAATTAGTGAATAACTTTGTGACAGAACGTAGATTGAACGATAATCGGGCACAACAGAGGAAGTCTTTCTATATGCTGAGAAAAATTTGGCGTGGCAGAAGTTTTGGAAAGCTTATTTCTGAAATGTTTTAAATACACAAATGTGATGCTAATTTTCTGTAGCTTTCGTAATGCTTAGTTTGTATAGCTTTAAATATAATTTTAACATTTGCTTTGTGACAGATGAAATATGAGTTTATTGCAAAACGAGTATTCACAGCTGATTTGGCCAAGTTTTAAGATATATTTTCAAATTCTTCATTGAGCGATCATTGAACGTTAATCAAGGGTACAAGAAAATTAACGTATTTAAGAAAACGTAGCAAAAATTTCTGACCGTTCATTTGCCAAATTTTAAACGGCATGGTGATCTTCTGTATTTTACAGAATACCTACCTCCCCCCCTCGACATAATTATTAAATATAAATTTATATCTTTCTAAATAACAGTAGAAATAAAAGCTGAATATGTAGGATGTTTTAATCGGACAAACACAACTAATGGTACAAACTTTAAAATGCAGTTTTAAATAATACCATCATAAATCAAACTGTTTTTAATCGTGATTTGGACCAATCTGATCATTATAGTAACCAACGAGAGAAATTATTTCACGAGGTTATGACACAGCGGTGATAGAACACTGATCATGTGCTAAAAGCTGTTCAAGTTTGGTAAATGTTGGAGTAAATAGGAAATATCTAGATATATACAGCTTCAAGTCAAAAAATTAGAATAATTCATTTAATTTCTATTTGGAATTGCATTTAGCTTTATTTCAGTGTAGTGCAATTATAAAAGAACAACGGTTGACGTTTTAACGAATTTGCATGTTGTTAAAGGAAACTAAAACTGTAAAAGATTAAATTTTGAGCGAATATTGTATTTTTGTAAATTTTTTTTCATTGTTAAAAATATTAGATATTAAAATTAATAATTTATACTAATATAAGTGGTTCAAAAAATTAGAATACTTATGAATTTTCCTGATTGGTTCTGAAGGTTGCATAAATTAAGCATAAAATTAGCTTCTGAGGAACTTCTTAAGTTATACAAACGCTTGCTTTACATCATCATTGTTTTCATTTTGTGTGATACGTAGGTCGTTCATCCGACATAACGGAGTTTACAAAGCATCGTATTATTGATTTCCATAAAGAAGGTCGTAATCAGCAATATATCGCTAGTTACTTAAAATGTTCTCAATCAAGTGTTATTACAGCAATAAAGCAGTATTTTAATAACGGGCATTTTGAAAAGAAGTAACTGAATAGCGACCGAAAGCCAGAAACTACTTAGAGAGATGACAGAAAGCTAAAGAGTATTGCTAAAGAAAAAACATTTCAGAAGTGTAAGATATTTGCATAGAAAGTAGATTGGAGTAAATCTACAACACTAAGACGTCTCCATAAGCATGGATTTCAATCCACCAGTACCAAAGATAAAACCCTTCATGATTATTAAACAGAAAAGGGAGAGAGTGACATGGTGCTTTTCTGGGCGAAAAAAAGTCTTTTATGGGGTCTGGATGATTGGAAAAAGATATTGTTTAGTGATATGTTTTGTATAACATATGGTGATCAAGGTGTCATGTATGGCGAATGAAGCAAGAAGCATATGATAAGGACTGCATGAAAAGATCAGTGAAATTTGCAGCCAGTAATGGCATGGGCTTGCATGATTGCAGATGGCCCTCGAAGGCTATGTATCGTTAACGAAAGGATTAATTCGGAGATATATAGAGAAATCCTTGAGCATTTCATGATACCATCGTCGGAAGATCTGTGTGGTGACGACTTTATTTTTCAACATGATTTAGCACCTTCACACAGGTCAGTGTTCACCAAGAACTGGCTTAGCCAACACCAAATTAACGTACTTCCCTGGCCGGCTAATTCGCCGGATTTAAATCCAATAGAGAATTTGTGGGAATAATGTAGAAAAGACTGCAAGATATTGCGCCAAAAAACAAAGTTGAGATTCCTTCCAGCATAAAGTCGCCATAATTATGTCTGGGCAGAAAACATTGTGAACCACTTGAAGCTAGCTTGGCAAAGCGAGTTCTTGATATTATAAAATGTAAAGGTGATGCTACAAAATATTAAAGACTAACTTTTTTTCCTTTTTTTTTAAACACGTTCTATTTGCAATGCATTATTCTAATATTTTGAACCAAGTAAATCGTTATTCTAATATTTAGATTTTTTCCAAGTGTGAATAATTATTTTAATTTCCGTATTATTTCCTTTAGTTATTATGCTAAAAGATTATCAAACTATGTAGATTCTTAAAATACTAAGTTTTATCCTGTATTAATTTTGTATAAGCGATACATAAAAAACCATTTTTCGCAATCCTTTTTTTCTTTATTATTCTAATTTTTTGACTTCGAGCTGTATTTATTGAACGTCTAAAACAACTTAATGCGGCTCTAATTTTTTTGTCTTATCCGGTATACTAATTTTATATAATTTTAAATACATATTTGTTTTTTCCTACTGAGTAAACTACTTCCTGCTCAATATACAGGGGTTTTTCACAGTAATGGAAGCAAACTTTAAATTATTTAGGTACATTGAAAAGATCTGTCCATTATTATAACTATGAGGTTGAGATGGAGCGATGACTGAATTCTATTCAGTTGAAGCGTAAGATAGAAACCAAATAAACTTTGATGTGGCAAATGTTTCTAAATGTGCATTTGCCAAATGATAAAATTATACACATAATCTGTATCTTTCAAAAACCTTTTTTGTAAAATTTAAAATATAAATTCATTACTTTCTATGTAGCAGAGAAATTGGAAATTTAATATCTGGAACATATTTACAAATAATAAAAGAAAAACATTAAAATATAGTTTTAACAAGCAAGGACTTGCATAAAAAAATACATGCAATTGAGTTGATCTACTTTCTTGGTATAAAAATGTCAAAAAGCAGTAAGTCTCGTTTTTTTTTTTTTTTTGCCTGAATGTTAAAATTAACTAAATGATTAATTCATATGTGTTGGATTTCAAATGTTTGACTGATGTTTTTTGCCATGATGCGATCTTGAATTTGCGCGTCACCGATAAGTGAAATGTACTTTTTGATAAAATTTGTTTTTCAATATCCTCTTTTAATGAAAACAATATGATATAACGGGGGCGGGAGATTTTCAGAAAATCTTACCAGCCATGGATTTATTTTACCAGTCAACTAAATGCAACGTACAGTTGAAATTTTTTATGGCAAAATTTATGCGGCTGCAAAAATAGTTAATTACAATTGCCACAATGCATTTTCAGAAAATTATAGGATTGAACTTACTGCCATGTTTACATCGCATTATTTTGGAAAGTTGCAAAATATAGCTAACTAGTATAAGAAGTAAAGTTTTTGACATATCTTCTATAGTTTGCAGTTTTCAAAGACTACCTAAAAATTCATTCGTCCTGTCAGAAAATTCACTCCTGAGTGGCGAGTAAAATGATGTATTTCCCCAGTCCTGGATATAACCTTTGAATTTGAAAAAAAAAAGTTTATTTATAGGCGTTATAGTGTTAAGAGTGCATTTTTATACGAATTTAAAAATTTGCATGACATTAATAAACGACCCAATATTTCAAAGAATTGATTATGCATACTTTTCATGATTCACTGTATTAAAAGAGTATAATAAATGAGAAATGCAGTTTCTATAATTTGTTAACTCCTTCTCTGTCGGTTTTTTTTCGAATTTACAATCCCAAAAAAAGCATTTTTCTTTATTGCTGAAAATTAATATATGTTCTATCCTGAATTGGAAAATGTAGAATATTTTCGTTTGTAACCAATTTTTGTTTGACCAGTGGTCAAAAAAAAAAAATGAAAAGGTCACTGAACCCCAGTTTTTCCTGCAATACATTCAAGTTTAAAATTAAAAAAAATAGTCTGAAACTATATTTATCAAATCTATTTGACGTATAAACTCAAAGTTGGCAACATTTCACCAAATTTGGCAAAATCTTACCAACATCGATTTTCCGAACAGCTTTTTACATAAAATTTACACACATAAAAGAGACAGAGCTCATATCCTCGTCTTCACCTTTAGATTCAATAGAATCTGAAAAAATTTCATCGATAAGTCACAGCTCTCATCTTCTAACTGAGAGATATTATATTCACTTCCCTCAGAAGAATCACTCTCTGACTGCACCATATAAGCCATTTTGACATGGAACAATAACTAACGAACGCCAATATTACAGCAAATTCGAAAATAATAGAACTAGTTGGAATAATATAATATATATACTAGAAATAATATAATTTCCTCTTAGCACTATGCAGAAATACAAAAAACGATCCCAGAATATACGACGTGAAAGTTGCGACAAATTCACTTTCAAGGATGAAAATTTTCTTCGCGTCGCATGACATGCGACGCCGACAGATAGGGGTTTAAACATTTATATTCGCAAATGTGGACATTACCTTGTACATGCAGGATTACCTTTATATAAGTATAAGAAAAATTTATATTTAGATTGTCTTTCAGAGTACCATGGAACAGAGATGTAAACATAATGTTTATGATATTTTGGTCAAAAAGTTTTTCATTTAAATTTTCAAATTTTCAACTTAAATCATTTATGCAATTAAATTTAAACATAAACCTTTTTAAATCTGTTACTACTTTGCTTATTATTTAATTTACTTATAACTACTTTCCATAAAAATCTCCTGTTTTTTAATAACGCATATATTTAAACTTAAACATTAAAAGACAAATTATGCAATGAAATAAAATAAAATGAAATGTACCTGGATTTTCATTAGGTCTTTAAAGGGTTAAGGAAGTTTGAGACATGCAGTCTTTTTCTTTCATCATTTAAAACGGAATTGTGTTATCTATTCGGATTTCTTTTCTTCGTTCTCTACATTAACAATTAAACTATTAATACTCCAGAAAAGTATTATAAATTCCAGATTCATGTATGTTTTTACTTTACTACTTTACTTTAATGTTTCAGACAAGAATGTCCATTTTTAATAAAAAAGACATGGAGCATGCTTGAAATAAAAAGTCTTAGTTATGAGAAGTTATATTACTTTAAAAATATTTTTTTATTTAATTGGTGAATCCTGTACGTAAATGTAGTGATAACAGAAACTGTAAAACATGTTCTATGAATAGGAGGACAGACACGAAAGGTTGAGCTATAGTTGTATAATTCTAAACACTTTATGAAGTTATGTCAGTGACGTTTAACTGATTAAGTAATTTCTTTTTTCCATTTTCCTGAAAAAAAACATGTACTTTTGATAAGGGCTACAAGGTATAAAATATTCTACGAATATGTTCCCAGAGTTTTTGTAATTTACAATTTTATTTGACATAGAATGAAGCGCTAATAATTATTCCAAATTTGCTATTTTCCGTATAGAGTGAAACTGACATTTTCACTCTCTTTCAAAACTCCATTATAATATTTATTTTTTTTTGTGGACATGCGAAAAAGAAAAAAAAAGTTGTAGAAACACAACAACTTGTTAACTTTATAAAATAAACTAAAATAACTTAAATATACATATATCAATTACTAAATAAATCTTGTTGAACATAAAAAAAGTTTTGTGTATGATATGACGGTACTTTGATTCGGGCAAATTGTTTTTAAACTGAGTTAACTCAGATTAACTAAATAATCTGTTAAATGTATTTATAAAAAATCAATTTCTTGATTGGGGTTCAATTTTTAAAAAATAAAAAATTCTTTAATTTCTGAGCTTGAATAGGAAAATTGATGTAAAGGTAAATATTTATTTTGGATTGGAATTTGTGGGTTACTACTGTGCAAGGTGGAAGAATAAGGGTTAAATTTGGGATTTAGGGGAGACTAGGGAGGGTTGACCCACTTTTTACAAAATGATTTTTTATTTTTTAAAAATTGAACCTAGAATAAAGTTTTATATATCATTTTATTCGATATACAATCAGTTATCAAAATAAATTTGCTACATAAGTGTAATGTATAAGAAATTTGAAAAATCATTGATTTTAATCATGAGAAAATAATGGGTCAAGGCTTCCCACATATGGGAGGTTGACCCACTATATGGGGGGCTTGACCCACTTTTTTATATTCAAATATTTTTGAAGAGGAATAAAATCAGTTTAAAAAATGCAAAATGACTTTATGCTACATGCTTTAATTATTATAAAAATATATTTTTGAAAATATGATGCTTAAACAAACCTGTTTAGACGCAATTGAAAGTCAGAAGAGAAAAGTTTGTTTTACACATGAATTTCAGGGGAAATGAAATTTTGACATTTAAGACAGTATTCCGTTAGAGACAAGTTCAACTTTCATAGACCCAGCAAACACATACCTTTTGGCACACGATCGAACCGCAGCCGGTAGTGTCGGTTAAGTGTCGGCATCAGCACAGTGATTTCGGTGAAGTTTCGGCAGCATATCGGCAACTGAAACTTAAGAATCTGCTTTTTCGACTGCCGGTTACCGTAATTGGTCCCCTTATGGTTACATATCGGCAAGCGACTTATACCGGCAAGTGACGCTGGATCGATATGTGATTTCTGATAGTAGTACGATTAGATGAATACCAACATCGGTCCGAATTCGGAATTTTTAGTCTTAGCCGACATTTTTTCTTTTACTTAATTTTATGTGAGTTTGAGTTTTGATAAAGAGTTATATATTTCATATAAAATTCTAACAGTGATAAACATAAAAATTGTCAAAAAAGCCTATATTTATTTATTTAAAAAAAATGTTTTGAATTCATTTTTAAAAGGATTTACAATTTTTTGAATCATCAAAAGATTTTTTTTAATCGCTTCTTAAGATTATTATTCATTATAAATTTAATCGTAGAAAGAAAAAAAAAACTTTATAAGTTAATTTAAATTATTTTTCAATTATATATTCATTTAAAACACAATAGCTATGTTTCTTATTTTATTTAAAAATCAAATTATTAAAAAGCTTTTAAAATTATTTTACAAGCTATAAAAATATCAAAAAATCTACACATCTTTTTAGCATTAAAATTTAAAAGAAAGATTAAGAAATTTCCCCTTTCTAAAAAATTATTTATCAAACGAAAAAAAAAAATAACAATATTTCTATTTTATTTTAAGATTAAAAAATGCTCATAAATAAAAATATTGCTACATTGTCATTAAAAATATATTCGACTTTAAATCATCAAATGACAGATAATGAATTCTTATTCTAATTAAAATTTTAATTAAAGTGATTAATTTCCAACTTATTATTTATTAAAATAAGTTTTTCCATGTTAAAAAAAAATATGTTTTATAAATTAACGCAACGCATGTAATTATATTATAATTAATAATAAGAAAATTTTATTAAGTGAACAAAATCTCTAAAAATAATTAATTTCATTAAATATTTAATAATTTTTAAATTTATAAAAAAACCAATTCGTTTGATTTAACTAATTCGCTAAAATATTTATTTCATTCATTTAAATACTAAATTAACTTTTAAATAAATGCGGATAAGACAACTACAAAAAAAAAACAAAAAAAAAAAAACAAAAGAAAAAAAACAACAACAACTTTAAAACACCTTAAAATTCCAATTTTCCCATCTGCTATTTATCCATAACAACAAGCCATCACTTAAAGAAATGTCTTCCCCGTATTACCCCTATAAGAATCCTCACCGCAGCAAGGCTCAGTGGCTGAGTAGTTAAGGCATTTACCTTCTGTCCCTGGGGTCGTGGGATCGAAACCAACCCCTTCTAACGCCGAATACGCTCCCTTGAAATATTGACAAAGATATATGTCAAAATGGCTAATAGATGGCGCCATCAAAATAGATTATTTTTTTTCAATTTATGCTGCTGTCAGGCTGCAGCCGGCACTCGTATGGCTAGCTTGCGGCATAGAATCCTGCCGGCAGTCTCGCCGATCTTGCCGGCACCGGTCCGACCAAGTGCCAGCCCAACGGACCGACTATCGCCCTGGGGACCACAAAAGTGTTGGAACCGATATCGGCAACCTGATATGGTGCCGTTACCGCCAGAATCGGCAAACGGCAGTCGGCCGATTGCTTCCCGATAGTTCTGTGTTTGTTGGGGAGTTTCTTGTATCATTACTGTCCCCCGTTTTTTTTGTCTCCTTGTCCTACTTTTTGTGACACTCGATCTGACATCTCTAGTTTTCACATAGTTTGGCTTCATCTCACTGTATTCACCCTGGTGAGATTTGTCTACAGACCTTCCTAAAGTTTCTCTATCGGTGCTATGACCTTTTGCAGCCGCATGAGCACGTAACTTATCATTAACATCTTTTAACGCTTTCAGTGGCAAAGTACTTTCAGTGCTAACATTTTGAAATAAATGAATGGCTCTGGAATAAACGAACAAATTGATTTGGAAATAAGAAAAAGGCTTTATTTCACATACAAATAGAAAAGATTTTAGCAAAATTTTGTTGCTATTGTGGCGTTTTGGAATTAAAATTAAGTGGTTTCATAAACATACCACAGCCGCTGAAAGGTTCTATTTACCTATTGTAAGTAAGATTTAAATGGAAAAATGTTCTTATCAACTTTTCCTTTTATATTTCATTAACTGTTTTCTTGCAGTGGATATGACAGCAATTTTTCACATTTTTCCTTAATCAGTTTTAAACATTTTCTTTTCCATCACCCCATTTTACTGTAGCTTTACAGAATAAATGTACATTTTTTTATATAACCATTAACCTTTCATTTTGCATAGTGTATAATAAAAATATTTCAAAACCACTTAATTAAGGGAGACTTGAGCATCGGGTCAACCCTCCCTCACATTGATTGGGTCAAGCCTCCCCAAATATCCCTTTTTTAAAGAATAGCACATTGTTATGTTAAGACTAACTTACTGTACAATCTTTATGGCTGGAATGAAAGCTCGATATTTCTGCATTACTTAAAACCTACTTACTTATATTTCTATAATATATTTTATCTGAAAAAAGCTTACAAAAGATTTCTAAAAAACACAACTTTTAGGGTAAAAACACTTCACAGTTGAATTTTACCACACATATTTCGATTATCTGTATGAAACAAAGACTGTTGTTTGAACATTCTAGTGGCTTTGCTTGACACCTGTTGATAAAACTCTGAAATTCTTTTCAATATGAAAACAGATGGGTGGGTCAAGCCTCTCGTATAGTCAACCCTCCCTAGTCTCCCCTATATTGTAATTATAGTTATTTTTGAAAAAATCAATTAAAGTTCTTAAAAATACACTGTGCAGGATTATTCAAAAATCTTTCTATGAATTTCAAGGTCTGATAGAGCACACTAAAACAATTTTTTTTTTCACGCTTTCTTTTAATATTGATTGTAGGTCTGTCTGTCTGGAGGCAAATCTTGTTGTTAGGAGTAACCTCTTAATCTTTATAAGTTCTAATATATCAATTTTTCAAAGTAAGAACAAAAGGAGAGATAAGGAATTTTGCTTACCTCAAAATGTAGCAGGGCCCGCCCCGATCCATGAATGAAAACCGTCAGTAGATGCTTGGGCATATTTCACAATATGATTTCCTAAAGTGTACAAAAAAATATGGCTCTGTTTGTTAATATTTTCCTTTCAATATGTAACGTACACGCTTAAGCACTGAAACTGTTTTTCTTTCCATTTAAAATATTTAATCATGCTTCTGGGTTATGCAGGATGGAGAGAGAGGGAAAAAAGGCACCTCTTCTCTTCCAAAAGAAAAAACATGACAGATAGAGAAAAAGGGTGCGCGAAAAACCGATACATATACAGTTGCCAAAGTCCAACATAATTCGTTTACAAGTTTATTAATGTTCTCATCTTCCCCAGCTATGAGGAGATCATCTACATAAATGATTACGTAAGTCGTTGTTTTATTGGTTGTTTGTTTATATAAACATTTATCGATCCTACTTTGGTGAAAACCTAATTTAGATAATGATTTATGTAATGTCAGGTTCCACGCTCTGGCGGCCTGCTTCAAACCATAAATGGCCTTTTTGAGTCTGCATACCTTATGCTCCTCTCCCGGAACTGCATAGCCTTCAGGCTGATGCATATACACATTTTCTTGCAATTCCCCGTGAAGGAAAGCGGTCTTTATATCTACATGTCTTAAGTTCAGATCCTTATACAATGCCATTGCTAAAAAACTTCTAATTGTCCTATGAGACGCGACTGGTGCAAAGGTCTCATCATAATCTACCCCATATTTTTGGGAAAAACCCTTTGCGACCAGCCTAGCCTTAAACTTTTCCAGCAAACCCTGGCTATTGTATTTAGATTTGAACGCCCACTTGCAACCGATCACTTTCGTTCCCGGTGGGACTTCGACCAATTCCCATGTATCATTTTCGCGAAGAGAATTCATTTCTTCTAAAGTCGCTTCTATCCACTTTTCCTTTTCAATCAGGTTTTGCATATTTTTTATATCGTCCCAACTTTTCGGATCTTCTACTTTAACATTATTTGTTAGGAACGCAAACCTATCGGGAGGAACTCCCCTGTTCGGTCTGTTTGATCTACGCGGGACGTTTTGCGTTGTATCCGAATTTGCATTTTGATTTTGCGTTGTATCTTCGGCGCTGTCAATATTATCCTCGATTAATTGTAATTTCGGAACCGGATTTTCAGAATTCGGTATTTGATTGGTTTTATTTGATATGCTATCCTCAGTTATGTTTTTACTTTTAGTCTCCAGAAATTTTATGGTTCTACTTATTACGATTTTCTTACCGTCCGTACAAACTCTGTAGCCCTTACTCCTATTGTCGTAACCTACGAATATCCCCTCTATGGCTGTATTATACAATTTTCTTCTATGAGTCTTTTCCACATAAGCAAAGGCACGACAACCGAAGGTTTTAATATTTGAAAGATCTGGTTTGCGACCAGTCCATTTTTCGTAGGGAGTGCAGTCGTTAGATGAAGTCGGGAGGCGATTTTGTATGTAAGTTGAGGTGCAAACAGCTTCGCCCCAGAATGAGTTAGGTAAACCACTGTTTTTAAGTAGGCAGCGAGCCATCTCCATCAAGGTACGGTTCTTACGCTCCGCAACCCCATTTTGGGGTGCGGAATACGGAACAGTAACTTGATGGTTAATTCCCTCATTTTTTAGATAATTTTCAATTTCTTTCCCTGTGTATTCCCCTCCGTTGTCGGTACGGATAGCACGCACCTTCCTGCCAAATTTATTCGCGGTCATTGCAACATATTCTTTAAATTTTGGGAAAACATCATCTTTGGTTCTCAGTAAGTACGTTATGGTAAACCGGCTAAAGTCATCTACAAAAGTCAAAAAATAGTATTTTTCGCCGACCGTCGCTGTTTGCATAGGTCCACATAAATCGGAGTGCACTAATTCTGTGGGCTTTGTAGCTCGAAATCTAGCGGCTTTGGGGTATGGATCACTAGTGAGTTTAGAAATTATGCATGTTTCGCATGTATCACCGTGTTTACATTTGTCAATTTTAATTCCTAACGCCATATCATTATTTACTAATTCTTTAATATGATTAACGTTTCTGTGGCCTAATCTCCTATGCCACTTGTGTAGACAATTTTTATTTTCGCATTCATTTATAATATTTGCATTGTGAGGCATATTTTGTTCTATTTTACATTCATATAAATTATTGTTTACATAGCCCTCGAGGTACGTAACACCTTCGTGAGTTATCTTGCAAGACTGTTTTCCAAATATGGCTTTACAGCCATTTTCAGTAGCCCTTTTTATAGAAATTAAATTTGTTTCAATTTCGGGTACATACAATACATTCTTTAGTGTTATCGTTCTGTGTGCATTATCCGACATTAATGTATTCAATTTTATAGTCCCGTAACCTCAGAGAAAAGCTCTTGACCGTTTGCGATTGTTACGCTAGAAGCACTATTACGAAAATCATTAAACTTGTTTTTGTTTTTACAAATATGAGTTGAAGATCCTGAATTAATCACCCAGAGCTTTTACATTATCCCCAACAAAAAATGTAACATTTCTATCATTAGGTGTTTCTTTTTCAAAATTCCTATTTTTTTTAGTATTCGCATATGCGCTGCCTTGAGAGCATATAGCCGATTTTTGTGACTGGTTGGGAAAACGATTAGGGTATCTGTACTGCTTAGGATTATTTTATTTTTATTTTTCAAGGTCCAGCAATCATCGATATTGTGAGAATTCTTTTTGCAGTACCGGCAGAATTTATTTTGTTTGTTTTTATGGAATTGCACCACCTTTAATGCGGAGTGATTGTTATCACTGTCGCGGTTATTTTCAATTCTTTTTGAGTACTCGTCTATTAATTTTGTTCGAATAAAACTAGCGCTAAGGTCACGCTCATCCCTTGCCTCCAAAGCGGTAATGAGACCGTCATAACTGGAAGGGAGAGAGCAGAGCATTAAAGCGGCAAGGTGTTGATCACTTACATTTTCTCCAATAGCTTGCAGCTTATCGCGAGTTTCATAAATTTTGGTAAGGTGATCAATCATATTACCACCTTCGTTTAATTTGGTGGAATACAGTTTTCTCAAAAGAAATAGTTTACTACTTAAATTACAACGTTCATGAACTTCCTTTAAAGCAAGCCAACACTCACGCGCGCTTTCTAAATTCTTCACATTAATAATTTGATCATCATCGATCAACAAATTTATAATAGCACGCGCTTTCCTATTTTTGTTTCTAAAATCATCTGTCATTGGATCGGGCGGGTCCTGACCGATAACACTATAGAAGTCGTCCTTCTGTAAATACATTTCTAATCTGAACTTCCAAACATTATAATTGCTTGAGATCAGTTTTTCAATCACAGTATCCTTTAAGATACTCATTTTTCATATATAGACTACGATCTTATATATATAAATATTATGTCAATATTCAAATTATATGAGTAAAAAAAGTTTTAAATAATAATGTTTCAATAGTATCGTTAAGTTGCTTATGCTTTTTTAGGCATAGCGAAAATACTTATTATAAAACATTTTTCTAAAGCTTCATATGATATCAAGTTCTATATTTCAAACATTTTCAGATACTATTCTTAAAGATAAAATGGTAATAATTTTCTAATTTTCCTCTGTAGCAATGCGACAAATCAGTCTCATAATCTGTTGTTAGGAGTAACCTCTTAATCCTTATAAGTTCTAACATATCAATTTTTCAAAGTAAGAACAAAAAGAGAGATAAGGAATTTTGCTTACCTCAAAATGTAGCAGGGTCCGCCCGATCCATGAATGAAAACCGTCAGTAGATGCTTGGGCATATTTCACAATATGATTTCCTAAAGTGTACAAAAAAAAAAATATGGCTCTGTTTGTTAATATTTTCCTTTCAATATGTAACGTACACGCTTAAGCACCGAAACTGTTTTTCTTTCCATTTAAAATATTTAATGATGCTTCTGGGTTATACAGGATGGAGAGAGAGGGAAAAAAGGCACCTCTTCTCTTCCAAAAGAAAAACATGACAGATAGAGAAAAAGGGTGCGCGAAAAACCGATACATATACAGTTGCCAAAGTCCAACATCAACCGCAGTTATGCAGGGTTGGGCCGAAACACTTACATATGTGACCCTGAAAAGAAAGTAACAGAAAATGAATTAAAATAAGTCAATAACAGTCTGCGATATTGTAAGAGTTTTTGTTTCAAGGATTCTGGCACCTATAACAGTCTGCGATATTGTAAGAGTTTTTGTTTCAAGGATTCTGGCACCTAACAAATCTCGCTGTCGAGTTTTGATCCACTTCCTTCAATATCTTTTCCATCAATATGTCATGCAAGCTCATTGTAAATGACAGTGGAATATTCACATATTTTCAAGACTATACCTCACCAGGAGCAGGGTCAGGTGCAAAAGCATTCTTTTACGTTTTTGATTCAAATCAGTTATTTAAAGAACTACTGTATATACTCGCGTATAAATAGAGGAATTTCTGACAATTTTCGGTAAGCAAATTTGGGGGGTCGACTTATACGCGAGTCAGTTAAAAAAGCAAAAACATAAACTTCGAATACTGCAAAATTATGGCTTTTATGTGTATGAATTAAAAAAAATTATATATAAAATACACAAATAATAATAGTTTATCATTTTAAAAAATTCAATAATTTGTTTTTGCTTACTTACTACCTTTTCGCATTGGCAAGTGAAACCTTTGGTTTGAATTTGTGCAAAATTGAAGTAAAAAGTTAGGGGGTCGACTTATACGCGGGTTTTTTATTTTTTACAGAATTTGCATTCGAAAGTTAGGGGGTCGACTTATACGCGAGTCGACTTATATGCGAGTATATACGGTAATTTTTCTGAAATCTGCACGCAAATGCATTGTTGATGATTTTGCTATAATGTATTTTCAAGGCCGTGCTTTATCAGGGGCAAAGTGCGGAGACAAAAAAATATAGTTTTTTTTTTTTTTTTTTTGCGTTTTTTTTTTTTTTGCGTTTTTGATTAAAATTGCATATTTAACAGATAGATTGATAGATTTTGCCCGAATTTTCATTCAAGTCAATGTAATATTCATATAATATAGTGTCATAACTCATCGGGGGATGATAATATCACTTATCTTCACAATAAGTGGATATTCCATAGCCAATCACAACGAATTTGCATGAAATGTTGATGGGAAATAGATGTCGACGGAAGTGGGTCAAAACTCGGCTGTGAGATTTAACTCAGACAGACCAACAATCAATATTATTAGGTTGAGCAAAAAGTTTTGAGAAATTTTTGATCTAATAGTTAACATAATTTGTATCGTATATGACTAGTGGTATATCTATAGGAGTTCAGGAATTACGGCTCCAAATTACCTATTGAACTTTGATACCTATTCGCGTGTGTAGATTCGGCATTATTAGAAAAAAGGTCTAATGATTCTGAAAGCCGTCAATGAGATTAATGCGGGTGATGGTGGTGGTACGGCAACGAGTACTTCCTGCAAATCTGGAATCTGGCAGAAAGTCGTGGACTATGATGGTCTCTACTTTGAAGAATATTCCTTGTTGCTTTTGTTGTGAATTTACGCATAACAACGCAACTTTCACAAATTTCCCAGGACTTTTTGCTCAACCTAGTAAAAAAAAAATGTTTGTTGTAGTGTGCCCTATCAGACTTTGAACTTCATTTAAAGATTTTTGAATCATCCTATACAGTTTATTTTGAAGAACTTGAATTTCTTTTATAATAATAAATTAATATAATTACTATATCCTTTATTTTCCGTGGATCATACAAGGTGATTTTTTTTTGCATACATTTAACCCATTACTTAATTAATCGTAGTTAACTCTGTTTAAAAAGAACTAACCCAAATCAAACTTACCATCAGATCATATACAGAACTTTTTTTTTATATACAATAAGTTCTATTTAGTTAACTACTATGTATATTTATAGTTTACTTTATAAAGTTAACAAGTTGATGTGTTTTTATAAGTTACTTTTTTTTTTTTTTTTTTTTGTTCCGAAAAATGATTATAACAGAGTTTTGAAATACGGGGATAATCTCAATTTCCGAAACAGTGAAAATAATAAACTTGGAGAAATTACTAGCGTTTCATTTTATGTCAATTAAAATTGCAAATTACAAACATTCTGAGAAAATATTCGTTGACTATTTTATGTCATGTAGCCCTTATTAAAAATACATGTTTCCCCCCCCCCCCCCAGAAAATGGGAAAAAGGAATTATTTAACTAGTTAAATATCAATGACATATAAACTTCATAAAGTGGATTAGAATTACGCACCTACAGCTCAACCTTTCGTGTCTGGCTTTCTATTAATAGAACATGTTTTACAGTTTCTGTTGTCATTACATTTACATTACAGGATTCAGCAATAACATAAAAATATATTCTTTAAGTTATGTTCTTCTATTAATTAGACATCTATTTCAGCATGCTCTTTTTTTTATTTTATAAAATTCAGCATACTTATCAGAATTATTAAGATAAAATATTGAAGTTAAAAAAATATATGAATCTGGAGTTTATAATGTATAAATAAGTAGATTCCGATCCTGGAGTCCTATGCAAAAAGTGCTTGTTGTAGTATGCTTTACCATTTCTTTGTTTAAGGACTTTTGTATCAACTAGTATTGTAAATCTTTAATTTTTAATCTTAATTAAATGTGTACCTTGCTTTTATCATGGCGAATAACGTCATCTCTCTTTTTTTTCACGTAATAATTAAGATAAAATAGCAAACAGCTTTTATAAAATACTGTTTACAACAAATTTCTAGCTTTTATACTTATAATTCTATTAAATAATATATAATTAGAGTTGATTTTTATTCGTATTTCTCAGTCAGTTTTAATCCGCATTCAATAATGTTATTTTTCGTAAACGAAATCTCTCATCCATGCAACTTATATCTTTTTTATTTACCAAAGTCTTTCTTTATTTTTTTTTTATTTAATCTTTTGCACTCAAGTGGTTAATTTCTTTAGCATAGTTGATAAAGTAATGTATACATTTTTTTAATGAGTGAATAAAGGAAAAAGTCTTCTTATATTTTTAAAATTTAGTGAACTATATGAACATTTTATCAACAAAAATAAATATAGATTGAATAAAAATTATGCATGAAATCGATTATAATTTATTATTTTGTTAGAACACTTTATATATATATATATATATATGATGAATATGTGACGTTGATGTCTGATGTAATTGGAAAATGTTGATGTTGAACAGAAAAATACTGATCTCTCTTTTCAGAGATTAATTTTTTTCTGTATTACACATTTAATATGCGAACATTAGACCGGCTTTTTTCGCTATTGTAGAAATATTGCGTAAAATAGTTACATCTGAGAAGTCTTTAGCATAGTAATTATATCAGGGCATCGATCGTTTTATAATATGCCTTTTTTTAGGTTTCAGTTTATTATTAAGAGATGTAATAAATAAACAGTTATACTGTCACATGCGGGGCCTCTTGCAAGCAATTATATAAGAGTATTTAATGTTCTTTATATATATATATATATATATTATTTTGTGTTTTAATAATGTAATAGATATCCCAAAATTTGCTTATGCGGAGCCTCCTAAGTAGCAATTATTTCATGATAATTTGCTACTGTTCAGATAATTTATTTACTCTAATTTGTTAGTAAGAGATGCAATAGATCCCAGATATATTGTAACTTCTAGCACAGTAATTAACCCAAATTAAATTGCTATACTCTGTCTATACATTTTTTATATTACGTTGCTATAAATAATGTAATATGTATTCCATTTTTTTGCATTTGTGGAGCTTTTATATATTAATTGTTTCAGGCTAAATGGTACACTTTCGATACATTGATTTTTAATTTGTTGAGTTGTAATTCATTACCATCTTTATTGAATCTGCGAAGCTTCTTATCAAACACTTATCTCAAAGTATCTTCTATATTATTTATATAATTTTTTTAATTTAAATTAGTGCTAATAGGTTTTATGTTTTTCCAGAATATTTATGCCTATTGGATCTTTTTGAAAATTTCTTTTATTAATATTAGAGGGCCCTGTTCCCCACTAGGTACGAGCTTGAATCCTCGTTCAGACCATACAATCTCTAAAAATACGCGAAATTTCTCTGTTTTTTTCTCTTTTTTTAATAAAAGGCTCCAAATTAAGAAACCCAATAGCCATTCGATAATAAATTAAAAACTAATAAAAACGTTTTAATAAAGTATCATCAACCCCGCCCCCCTGGAAAACAAAAAGAAAGAAAAGTCAGGAAAAAATAACTATGGAGGGATAATTTTTTGGACTTTACGCTATTCCGTGTAATCGTAATAAAATCTTTTACCAAGAATTATTGCTCGATATATATATATATATATTTTGGACTGAATTTTAACCATTACAGAACACGAATGATCTGTAGAAAATGAATAACTTTAAATTATAATACAACGACAGAATAAATGTATTTTATCACATTACATTACATTGTGCTCTAATCTGTTCACATTGTATCTGCATAACATCTGCATTTACATTGTGTATGGAAAGAAACAATATATATTTTTGTTCTCGATTTTTATTTATTTATTTATTACGAATTATTTAGGGATACGTCTCACCATTCTTCAGATTTATTGTGCAGATATCCCGTGCAAAGAGAGATGTTCAGAAGTTGTATTTAAAAATATAAATCTATTATTACGAGTTTATAAGTACTTTTTAAGACGATTACACTTTGAACTAGTCGGATGTGTCAATCCCAAAACTTTTTTCTATCTCATAAATGTTAATCCTCGCAACAAAACCTAGTCAAAGTCAAAAATTAAACCTAGACTGAACACTTGGGCATGCTTTATTCTCATCTTCTCTGGATAGTTGAATATTATAAAATCTTCTCTCGCATCTAAGGCTTCCCCGAATAACGCTTCCAAGAGGTCCTCGAATTATGAGCAAGGGTATATAACAGCACAACAGCCTGGTCTATCACTGTCCCGCACCGGATAACGCACAAAAATTGCTATCACACCACCCCCTTCCGAATAAATATCCCTTTTTAACTTGGATCTGACGTCCATAGTCAAAAACATATATATGCAGTTTAGTTCAATTCTTTGTATAATTTCCTATACTTTCCGATGGCACAACATTGAAAATGGTACAAAAATCAATGTTACAGCGCGTCCTTATGCGGAATCTTCCCAAATTCAAGAAGGACTTGCTGGTCATAGCCAAAAACCTATAGATGAAATTTGATTCAATTCTATGCGTAACTTCATACATTTTCGAATGATAATAAGAGGACACACACACACGGTCGCACATGCACAGAAAGACATTTTCTGAAAACATGTTTTTCGGGATCTCTGACCCTAAAACGTGTAAATATGTCGAAAACTGGAAGTCGAAAAAAATTTTGGTTACTTTCTCCTGTTATACATAGTAGAAAGTAAAAATGCCGGCATGAAGACTGTAGATAAAAATAAGGGGTATACTAATGAACAATGATCCATCCAATATAAAGAATACGTTGATATTGCGTAAATGGTCTTTACAAAATGAACATCCTAAAGCATCGAGTGCATAAATATATTACCACATTACATTACATTGTTCTCTAACCTATTTAAAAATGTTTTTCATTGTAGAATGAAAAAAAAATAATTTTAATACACATTTGTTCAAGATTTTTATTTTTGTTCATTTATTTTATTTATTATTATTATTATTATTATTATTTGCGAATTATTTAGGAAAACGTCTCACCATTCTTCAGATTTCTTGTGCTTGTATGCAGTGCATGCAAACAGTCACGTTTAATGATACAAATCCACTATAGCAAGTTTATAAGTACTTTACCTGTCCTATTCCAAGATGATTGCCCATTTGAAAATGCTGGTATAATGAATTTAGAAAAATAAAATAGAGAGATATTATTGCCGCATGTAATGTAAAAATGGAATGAACGTTAATCATAAAGTAAAATAAGTAAAAGATATGTTCGATAAATGCAACATAAATATATATAAATCATAATCATATAAACTTTTTCGCTGGAGCAAATAAAGTAAATAAAAGTTGTATTTCCGATTATAGCTTAAGCTGGATTTATCTTAAAAGATTTTGTGGGCTTACATTTCTCACACTTTTATGCTTCATTCCTCGTGGGATAATCCTAGATTTTTGCAATGGGAAATCATGTGTTGTATGAAAAAAGGGGAAAAAATCATCTCAAAGTAGTATTTGTTTGGTGTGATAAGTCCGATTTTTTTTAAAAATTTCAATTATTTTATTTTTTTATTTTTGAAATACTTCTAATTTTATTAAAATTATATTGAAATATATACTACATTCAATTATAAATGTTTGTCGTTTACGTATTTTAGATAAATAAAATTTAAAACCTTATCTGTTTTGCTTTATAAAATATTTATCTTAAATGCTGCTGAAATATATGAGAATTCTACTGGAATATTTTTTATAGGTTCTTTATCTAACAAGGGAACCACTTTTGGTGTTGTTCGCACCTAGCATCGAGACCTGGTACGTTTTGTAGCCCTATACATAAAAGTTACAGAACCGATAAAATTTCTTTGTTAAAATCATATTTTATAAACTTTTTTATACTTTTAATTTTTTATTATTACATTTTTATTTGTTTATTTCACGCCAAAAGTGAGTTAAGTCGCCAAATAGGGCGCTACAATTTTTCCGCCCGTTTTATCCAAAGAGTAAATATATAGAACATATTACTAGTATATCAGATTGCGAGTTTTTTTTTTTAAATAATTGATAGCATAAGAAACAAATATTAGGTTTTTATTTCTTTTTCTATGCAGACGATAAATATATAAGTAATAAATATAATTCTATAAAAGCTTCGAAGAACATTGAAAACTATTTTTTAGTGAAACAGAAAATAAGCAATCTATTTTCTTTTGAAATCGAATGGAATAAAGTTTCGAATGTTTAAAATGAAATGTTGCTGTATTAAATGGCCCTTTGGTAAAAGTAATCATAAAGTAAATTAATATTTTTACACAATTTAGAAAAATTACTGTTGCTAAATATATCGAACTTTCTAGCCAATTTCTAGCCATTACAAATTCAGCTATGACATTTGGCTAGGGTTGCCGGAAAGCTCTGCTTTTGAAAATAAACGCCAACTGTTTCCCCGCCAAAAATATGAATATAATGTTGCAATTTTTCAAAATCAAATTCGTGGGTTTTTGAAGGAATTTTTGAACTTTTTTTAATATTTTATGCTTATTATTAACTAATTTTTATTTTTAAATGCTTTTCTTTAAAAAAAATTCAATGTTAATAGTCCGATAAGTGGTCTCGAAAATTGCATTTTCCGAAAGTTATGCTGCTGTAAAATCAAGAAATATTATTTTAACAGAAAAATTTTATCGATTCTCAAACTTCATAATATAGGGCTTTAAAATGCATCAGGTCTCAATGCTAGGTGCGAGCAACACCAAAAGTGGTTCCCTTGTAAGATAAATGCAATTTGATACTGTAACACGTTGTGTACAATAAAAAACAAATTGTAAGTTTGCCCCCCCCCCCCCTAAAAAAAAACACAAAAACCACTTACGTTGGGGTTTTTAAATCCATTATGTTCTTTTCACTTTATCAGATTATACAAGGTGTCCATAGTTAAAGGACCGTACTTTAAAGTTGTCTACAGACGAAACTATTTGACAGAAAGTTATGAAATTTTGCGACGGACCTAATAAAGGAATGGGAATTTGTTTGAGTGAAAAAATGTTTAGTTCAAAATTTCGCCACTAGAGAGCGTTTATTAATGAATTACACATTTTTTAAAAAGTTTTTACGCTTTATT
Organism: Maratus speciosus; assembly: GCA_963932465.1. Taxonomy (NCBI): domain Eukaryota; kingdom Metazoa; phylum Arthropoda; class Arachnida; order Araneae; family Salticidae; genus Maratus; species Maratus speciosus. The sequence continues at coordinate 166,078,133 of OZ010788.1, forward strand.
TTTCTCAGATTAAATAAGACAAATATACAGACCAAACCCCGAAAAAAATAAGGCGTAAAAACTTTTAAAAATTATTGTCGTTCGAATTGACCGGACCGTACAAAAATCCACCTACGACATAGCTCAGGTCTAGTATTCAATGGGCGATGACTAAATGTTAATTTATTAAAAAACGCTCACTAGTGAAGAAATTTTTTTCTCGAACAAATTCTCATTTCTTCATTATGTCCGTCACAAAATTTCACAACTTACTGACCAATAGTTTCGTATGGAGACAACTTTAAAGTAGGGTCGTTTAATTATGGACGCCCTGTATATGAGGTCGTGAGTTTCAAAACTCGCCTTAGCCAGAAAATGAAATTTTGGGAAATCGCGAAAAACCTCTGTCTGCATCCATTGGCTTTCATTGTAAACCAAGATTTTACAATGCCAGAAATACACGATAAAACTAGATATTTTGCAGATTGTAGTGTTTTTTCGATGAAGGTTCACCAATGGAATAGATTGATAGAGAAAACGCGATTTTTTTAAAATTTTGTATAAGACGAGTTTTGAAACTTACGTTTGGTCCTTGTGAGGTCGCTATCCTATGTACTGTTTAACAATCTATACATTAAATTAAATTAATTTGCATCAATTTCATTTACTATTATTGATTTATTTCAATTTATTTTGCTTTGTAATGATATACGCTTACACAGTTTATGATATATGTATTTATAAGTTTGTAGAGATGCTGTATTTTGTTGGTTTATTACCCTTCCCCCCCAAATTAGTAATGGTACAGTAACTTTATTAAGTGATTAATATAAACAAACTTTTATATTATTAATAACGTTACTTATTCGAAATTATTATTAATTCACTTAATTTTAAAAGCACATTATATTAAAATGTTAATTGATTAAAATCACCCTTCTGATGCACTGTTTTAGAATGATATATTTGTGCAATCTCAGTGACATTTTAGGTAATTATTTGCAATTTTTTTAAAATGCATTTTTTCTACTGTTATATTCGGTATACTGTAATAGATGGCAGCACTAAACGCTATTACATCTGATTTTAGTCCTGAACTTAATCATATATTGGCTATCTTAAATTTAATTTCTTGTAGTTCCGCTAGACGGCAGCATTAAATAATTATTTATTATGCTTTAATATTATAAGGTTGCCATGGACTCTTAAATTACTCTTATATTAGTTATTATCTCTTAATTATTAATTGTTTAATTTTAAACTACTGTATAACAATCTATAAATTAAATTAAATTAATTTGTATAATTTTAATTTACTATTTTTGATTTATTTCAATTTATTTTGTTTTGTAATGATATACGCTTACACAGTTTGTGATATATGCATTTATAAGTTGGTACAGATGTTGTATTTTGTTGGTATATTACCCCCCTCCCATATTAGTAATGATACATTAATTTTATTAAGTGATTAATATAAACAAATTTTTATATTATTAATAAAGTTACTTATTCGAAATTATTAATTTACTTAATTTTAAATGTAAATATTAAAAAATAAATATAATTATAACCAATTATAGCACATTATATTAAAATGTTAATTGATTATTATCAACATTCTGATGCACTGTTTAAGAATGATATATTTGTGCAGTCTCAGTGATATTTTAGGTTAAATTATTTGCAATTTTTAATAAAAATATGCATTTTTTCTACTGTTATATTCAGTATACTGTAATAGATGGCAGCACTAAACACTATTACATCTGATTTTAGTCCTGAACTTAATCATATATTGATTATGTTAAATTTAATTTCTTATAGTTCCGCTAGACGGCAGCATTAAATAATTATTTATTTTGTTCTAATATTATAAGGTTGCCATGGACTCTTAAATTACTCTTATATTAATTATTATCTCTTAATTAACCCATTAAGCGCGTTAACTAAATAAAGTTTATATATGTTTTTTATATACATAAGATGCCAATATGATAAAGCAGTTGAAATTTTTTTAATAACTGTAACCGTTTAGAATATATAACATGTTCCCGTAGCGGGAGCGTTGGCGTCTAATGGGGGTTGAACCTCTCTCCGAATCGTAAGGAGCCGCACGTTATTTTCTCCTGCCCCAATGCAATTGCGGTTAGAAAAAATTAATAAAACATCATTTTTTGGCAATCTGCAAACAATTTTATACAAACATATAAATAATTACTAAAAATACATATATTAAAAATTTAATATTAATATCTGAAAAACACTTTTATTAAAATTTTTTGAACGAGTAGTCAAAGTATCAGAAATATAAAGCCACTCTTACTTTTTTTTTAATTATTTTCCGATACGTTTTCTACAGACCTTCAAGGAAAACTCTGATGTAACATTATATTGCATTATACACTACATAGACACACACACACGCACGCACAAACACACACACACACACACACACACACACATATATATATATATATGTTTTACATTTAGGTTTACTCTATGTACTTATATTGAAATAGTTTATTACATCGACTCGTTGTCTGTTAATTATAATTATATATTATTTCTAAATGATGTATTAAATTTTCTCTTTTATTTGTTTCAAATAAAGCAATTGTTTTAGAAATGGAAATTAAGACATCTTTCATTAAAAAAAAAAAAAAAAAAATGCTTTTACGCTAAAATTACCGCACTGTGCTATTCAAATTATTTAATAAAATACATTATTTTTATTACTTCTGTAATAAGAGGCATGCGGGTATTGAAAAATTTATTTACAAAATTATCGCCGTTAGTAAAATTAATATAAAATGAAACAATTCGGAATTTTCGGAATTTTTCTTTTTGTATTTGGTATATGAATCTACCTGTGGAAACCTATTTCAAAAGTAGCTGCTGTGTTCTACTTTATTATACCTTTATTTATGCTCAAATTTCTTGTTACATGAAATTGGAAAAAATTCTTTTTTTAATGTTTTAGTAATAATTTACAATCACTCATAACGCAATCCTGTATTTTTTTCTCTTTTTTATTTTACATCTTTTTTTTTTTTTTTTTTTTTTTTTTTTTTCTAAAACGGATAAACATTATAAATATAACTTTTATTGTTTTAAGGTGTTAGTGATGCTTTTTATTAAATCTAATCTGATTCAAAGGGGCTCTGTTTTTTTTCCATATAATATTAAACGCCCATATTCAAGCAAACTGAAACATATTGCTGTTCATAAGAATGAATACAAAATGCCCTTGAACACAATTTATAATTACTATACCTAATAGTCATATGGTCTATAAATCACCTTTTTTTCTTCGAACAGTTAACAGATTTATTTTCACTTACTGCCTAGAAACACATTCTTTCTTTATGGAAGCCCGCTTGCAGATAAAGGGGGAGGTGTAAGCACAAGCCGCCAAAGCTCCCTTTGTGGGAACATTCCAAAGAAACCTGTCTAATATAACTTTAAATAGGTATATTTACTTTGGGTTAGGAATGGATTATTAGTTGAAATGTTGACTTTAAATATTCACTGTACTTGTAAAAAATCAAGAATTTTTTTATTTCTTTTCACTGCTTTTACTTGAGATAGTCGAAAACCTAAAAATTCTCTTTTTTAAAAAATCTGCAAAAAATTAAAAATATATCATCCTGAAAAAAATATATATTAGACTCCTTACTATTAACTTTTAAATACAAAATGTATTTTTTAAATAGTTTAAAATATTTTGAGAAAAAAATTAATAAAAAGTTGTTCCCGCAACGGGAGCGTTGGCGTTTAACGGGTTAATAATTGTTTAATTTTAAACAATTTCTAGTAATTTTTTCCAGGATCATCATTATAGTATGTAATAATAATTATTATATGGACTATATTTTAATTATAATTGTTATATTTTATGCTTGTGATTATTTACTGCTGCAACCGTGGCATAAGCTTTTAACTGTGCAAGTTATTTAATCGGGATTTTTATACTATGCCAAATCCCGTTATATGTTTGTGTCATTGTCAATATGTCTTGGCTGTTCTCTCGCTGGGTTTGTCTATGATTTAATTTGTTTCATTTTTTAAAGTTTTTCATTGTTGCGGATATCACATTGTTTAATATTTTGCATGGTGGTTTAATAATTTCTGGCGATTAGTCGATCGGGTACATAACGGAATTCAATTTTTGCTTATTGCTGAATTCCGCTACAGAAATCGACTATGTTTTTTGCTTATAAATGTATTTTATGTACCCGTGAACAAGTGAAATACTTTATAAGCTTCCGGCATCATTCATCCATTTGATCTTTTGTATGTTTATGATACGGCTTTTTCCGGTTCAACATTATTTAGCTGGATATTGTGTCTTTTGTCTTTAATAGGATTTTATCAAAATTTGGTGGTTTTTTTCATATGTTTTATATAGATTTATAGCCAGCAATAAACTAGTGAGTTAGTAGAATTTAGCAAGATTCTGTATTACTAGTTACATGTTCCATCTTTATTCTGTATAATGCCAGTGTTATGAATATTAGATAATTTATAAATTTAATTTTAGTAATTGGAAATCTATGACGATTTGTTATATATATATATATAAAGCATATAAAAGTGTAAAAATTCTTAATTTTATAAATAAATGTATGCTATATGTGATGAAACAAACAGTTTTTAAATCAAAGAATTCTTTTAGGCGCTATTTAATGTTGAACAACGATTGAGATAGTTTATTAACATAAGTTTTATAGGATCAAAAACTTAGTAATTTCACCATCTTTTGCAGACGTATTACTTGACTATATTCAGGCGTGCAGTTTCAAATAATTTTTTTAATTTGTTTAAATTTTGAGTTTTTCTCCAAATTTTTTTATTAAAATTTCATTATATAAATAAATCTTTAATTCATATTTTGAAATAACCGTTTTTTACGTGCTGTTACTACACTTTAAAAAGTCCCAATAATGCTATAAAAAAGAGCCCCAACTGCGAGTGTAAACTGCAAATAGCGAAGATATGTAACATGTTACGGACTAGTAGTTTCATTGCTTGTTTTACACAATGATTAGGTTTGCACTTTTGAAAAACAATGATATTTCCATTGCATTTTTAAGTTATTTATTACACATTCTTGCAACTTATTATCTTTAACTGTTATCTTAACGTATATTTTGATTTAAGATAATTTAATCTAATGATTAAAGATAATTTATTAATACTGATAAAATTTGATAATTTTGATTTAATATCAAATGGATGTAATAATCAAGTTATTTCTATTTTTAACGACCTATGTAATTAATTTAATTCCATTTGAAACTTTCAACTTCAGCGAATGTGTTTTGTACCATACTCCTCCTATCCTAAATGGCATCAATGTAAAACCGAAAAAGTAAATAACTGAAAAAAAATCTTCATATAAGTTTTTTTGGGCTTAATTAAATTGATAATAATAATAATAATAATATTTTCCGTCTATATAAGACACTTTTTGAAGATAGTCAAATCCATCGGAATTTATTGATTTCTTTGAATACTCTCCAGAAGTAATTGCTTATTGATTATTCTGATTAATGATGCTTTAATATATATGTCCTAAAATATAAGAATGTCTAAAAGGCATGAAAATTTTAGATGAGATCAAATTTTTTATGAAATAAGACTTGTTTAATATTTAGGTACACAGCAAGTTCTTTCTCTTTTATTACGGGTAATACGTTTTTTCGCTGCTGAATTGTAAAGAAACTTTTTTCTGTTTAGCGGTTTTTCAGTTGAAAAGGTTGATTACATAATATGAGAAATATTAGGATAACTTTAAAAAAAAAAGTTATCCTAAAGTTAAAAAAAGGCTAGTTTCTTTTCTTTTCCCTAAAAAATATATATTGTTGCATACAGGTTGTAAAAGAAATATGGAAAAACTTTTAAAAATGATAATACACGACCATGACAAACACTTTTTGCATAGAAAATAAGGGTCGCAATCCTTTTATTCAGTTAAATATATAGAGCGTCTAATTTCTAATGTGAACCAGAATTTTCATTCATTAGTATAATAATAATAAAATTAGTTTAGCGAAATTTTCTATAGATGAACTTTACTTTATGAAATGAGATTATAATACGAGATGCACTGAAAGTACACATTAATTCAGTTATAACACTACTGGGTAGTATAAGCTACATTCGAATTCTAGAGAGTCTATCTTTTTGATTTTTGGATACGGATGATGACAGTTTTTCTACTATTTAAATGCGTCTAATTACGTCTCTTCTAGTGCTATCATCACATTTAACAGAAATCCGGGTATGTTTGTAAAAAATCTTGCTAAAATATCTTCATTATTGTTAAAATTGAGATTGAAAATCCTGATTAGGTTGGAGTGATACATCTTGTATTTTTGATTTAATAAGTGGTTTGCGATCCTGATTTCACATAAAACTATAGCGGAAAATTATGCATCAGACATAGCTTATGAAACACTTCCCAACCCTAACATAATATTAAGAAATTTCATTTTTTTCATACGATGAAATCAATCCTTCATCATGCATCAGGAATAGCTTATGACACACTTCCCAACACTAACATAACATTAAGAAATTTAATTTTTTCATGCAATGAAATCGATCCTTCATCATGCACCAGGCATAGCTTATGAAACACTTCCCAACCCGAACATAATATTAAGAAATTTCATTTTTTTCATACGATGAAATCAATCCTTCATCATGCATCAGGAATAGCTTATGACACACTTCCCAACACTAACATAACATTAAGAAATTTAATTTTTTCATGCAATGAAATCGATCCTTCATCATGCATCAGGCATAGCTTATGAAACACTTCCCAGCACTAACATAATATTAAGAAATTTCATTTTTTTTCATACAATGAAATCAATCCTTGTCCGTCCAGCAGCCGAGTTCTTTTGTGCGTCTCTGTAAATGAACAATAAATGATACCCTTTCCATAAGCTATGCAACATATTAAGTACTTACACCTTAGTGATAATTTTTAATTCCATTTTATTTCAGGCATAATAGGATCCTTAAAATATATCATTAACTATTTTTCCCATACGTAATAATGTAATGGAATTTCCTTTTTTGAATCCCTGTAAATGATCCATAATCTAAAATTGCTATTTATTTTATACTCCAGAGAAAACATACCCCAGTGATGGGTATAAATTTCATTATGTTTGAAGTATTGTAAGATCATTAAAATGTATTGAAACGATTTTTACCCCACACATTGTCAAAAAAAAAAAAAAAAAAAAAAAAAAAAAAAAAGAGAAACTCGTCAATTCACAGTAAATTATTACTTATGTTTTAGCAAATAATTTAGCAATAACGCACTCTTAGAAAACGTATTTTATCCGTGAATGCTTCCTAAAAGTTGAAAAAGAGGAATAAATTCCGTTCATTCTTAGCACGCATACGTTCTATTAATACTAAAATCAGAATTTATTTAAAAAAAAAAAACAAAAATTCTATATATTAAGATGTCTAATTTAATTAAAAAAAAGAAAAAAAAAAGGTATCGAATTTAAAAATGAATAACAATTACTTTTATCATTCATTCAAAAATACTCACAATTTATTTTTTTAAAGCTGAATAAGTTGAATAAAGGTAAATAAAGTTGAATTTATAAAGTTGCTTATAAACAAATATTCGCATTTAAAATATATTTTAAATGGACACATTTAAAAGGTATTTTAATTTAATTATCAAATGGAAAAAAATCGATTCTGCTCAAAAGAAGAAAAAAAATCTTATCGAATAAAAATATATTATTCACATTTTATATCTAGCAGTCTACTTAAAAAAATTATTATTCATATTTTTAAAATATACTAATACTAAAGTATTTAAACTCGAGATTCAATCTCATTAAAGACGAAATCTTCCCTCAGCTTTTTAAAGAAATTAATTAAGCTATACTCACCTGAAGCAAAGATATTTACTTCAAAGTATGTCAGTACTATGTAACTGTAGCCCAATGGTTAGCGTATTTGTCTCGTGACACTAAGATAACTAGTTCGATTCTTGGTCAGCAACTTTGATTTTTTTCACCACTTTCTTAAATTCCCAGAAAAAACAAACGGATATTTGTAAATTAACGGAAAAATACTGGCAGCAGTGCTACCAGAAAAATTTCCATTAATTGCACAAAATATTTCTGAGAGTGTAGACAGTAATATAACCGGATTATTTTGTGTGTCTTCGTAAACTAATTATCAATGCTACGCACTTTATGCTCAATACCGAACATTCTACAAAACTATATGACAATCTGAGTATATTTACAAGAGTTAGAGCGTGGTCAGACAAACCGACAGTCATGCAGACAGACATATAGACAGGCCAAATTCATAAACACAATTCAAGTATGTTGGAAGGTGTTAAAAATATTAGTTTTCTTCACTTATATTATCACTCTTTAAGGCTCCTCATCAGTCAGACTGGAAATTCCCCTCTCTAATGCTAAACCTATGAGCTTGGAATCGGAATGCATCCGTATTTTTCAAATTTCTCTTCGGAAAATTAAAGTTTTTACACTTTGTTTTCTGTATACTCTTCTTGAAGAATTTTTTTCTTTTTTTATTGGACAAAATATTTTTAAATGCATTGTTAGTTTTATTTAAAGCGTTAAAATCTTATTAAAACTACCTTAGTTCACTTTGATTTTAACATTTAAAATACAAAATGAAATATATATTTTAGAAATATTTTGGCAAATAAAAAATAAAGAAGTATTCTTCAAGAAGAGCATACAGAAAACAGAAGGTACACAGTGAAAAAAATTCCGTTAAAATACGGAAATAGTACTGGCAATCGAGATGCCAGAACCATTTCTGTAATTTAACGGAAAATTTTTTCCGCAAATTCCAGAAAATTTTCCCTTTTTTCACAAAATTTGTCCGTTTTTTTCATATTTCCGTATTCAAAAATTTCCGTCTCAAAAAAAGAAAAATATATATATATATATATATATATATATATATATATATATATATATAATAACTTTTCAAGGAGAAACTTACATATTTATAAATTTGACACTTCGCTTTTAAAGGACACGCTTTCATCAAGATCAGAAAATCACAATTTAATTCAAAGAACACTAAATATTCGAACCAGGGAACAGTCGTCCTCCAGATTAGTGACCTTAACGATTACGTCACGGCCTCAAAAACTGCGTGTTCAAATATCGTTTCTTATTTCAGATGTCTTTTATAAAGCAAAGGATATTATGTTAAACAAGGAAGGTATTTTCGTAGATATAATACTTTTTAATTGAGTATACAATTCTGGATATTTTACAAATTTTTTCCCTATAATTTTTTATATTTAGCTTTTTAGTTTCATGTTTTATAAAAGATAAGTTTCCCTTTTTAAAATATTACAGGTATGAAAGAATGTATTAAAAGTAATGATTGTTTCTTTTTTGCGAGATTTAAAAAAATTTGATTTAATATTATTTATTTATTTATTCGTTTAGTTTTGCAAGAAAATCAACATATTTTCTTCAAACATGTACTTTTTCAAATTTTCTACATTATTTGTCCGATTACCTATTCTAAACTCAAATAAAGATAATTGCTACATGATATTAAAATAAATTTCCTTTATTACTTATTAAATTTTGATGAGCGTCAATTTTATAATAATTTCATTATTATATTTCAAATGTGTTTTAAATTTTATATTCGAATCTGTTAAAGTGAATAGATTACAAAATATTAAAATTTAAATTATATTTTTTCCCTTTTAAAACATCCTAACAGAAACTTAAAAATGAATATTAAGAGCTTGCTATAAATAAGTCAAACATTATTTTAAAATCACAATGAAAAATAAACTGTAAAATTTCCTTTTTAATGGTTTCAAAGTTAAAAAGATATTAATAAGATTTTTTTAAATATCGTACAAATACGTTAGCTTTTTATAAAAAAAAGAAAAGAAAAGAAAAAAAGTTATGACGAATTGTTTAAAAATACATGTTATAGATAGTACCATAATTTTTACCGGTTTTAGTTGAAAACCCATGTAAAGCATACTTTTTAGCTATTATTGGAAATTCATTGAATATATTTTCAGTATATTCAATAGAGCTATATTTAGCCAATAATGGGATTTCAATAACAATAAGATCACTGTAACAGAAGTATATAGGGGAGAGTAGCCGAATTCAGACCGCTTCACTTACTTTTACGTGTAACTCATTTAATTTTTGGACTATCTGCAAAACATCACTGCACAGGGTAAATCTATTCATCAACTAACTAAAAAAATCTTTAGATAAATTTCTTTTTGAAAATCTTGTTTTATTTTAATTTGAAAAAATTGTCAAAAATGGTCCAAATGCAGCAAATGGTCGCCTAAGTTGGATCCCCCAGTCTCCTAAATTGGATCAAATAATGTCACGTTGATTTAATGACTAGGGGATATAACTAATTTTACTAAAAGCAAAATTTGCGATTATTAAGACAATCAAACAAAATAACTTCAATGAAATACAATGAAATCAAATATCTGAAAATAAGAGTAATTGTTTTAAATCAAAATGTATTCAAAATATAAATCAAAGTTATCGGTAATTAAAAATAGAAATTATGGAACTAATTGTCAGCTACTTGAATATCATGTAAGAAGTAATGCAAAGCTTACACATGAATTTCGTTCATTCATTTTTTTTTATTCTAGCGCATACAACATAGAACCGTATTTGGCAGTCTGTTCACTGAATCATTTCTGCTATTTTATTTTTCTTATAAATCAGGCAAACCAATTCTCATTATTTAGATTTTTCTTTTTAGATTCTGAATCATTAGACATATTTTTTTACAGAAGTTTTCGTTACATTATGTTTGTAGTTCTTCCTTTCCATTATTCTCTTCCCAATTGCATTACGATTATTTTTAAAATTTGATGTTCCAATCGCTTTTGTGCTGTGAGAGCTTTCTTTTTGTGGTTTTATATTTCAGTCCACTCTTTTCTTTATACGGCGAAAATGTTAACATAACTGTTTTTTGGTTCCCTCTGTACATTAATTTAACTGAATTTAGCAAGGGAGATAACATTTCTAATTTTTCTTTGGCTTTTAGGGGAGATTTGTAGCTGCAGCATTCACGCAACTCAATTTCTTCACAACTTACTCTCTCCATTTCGTTTCCTATATCTTTAACAGCTTTTGCTGTCACGGGTGTTTTTCTTCCGGACAGTGTGTCTGTGTCTTTTTCAGCATTTTTCAATCATATTAAAAATGTGTTTAAAAAGTATGCTATATTGAAAAAAAAATACGCTACGATTATTCAAACGCAAAACATTATATATGCAAACAATGTCGAATATAGGGGAGCCCCCCCCCCGAGCCTTGAAATAACCACTCCTCCCGGAATGGTTGAGATATTATGCATTTTAATGGCAAAAATGTGTAATTCCACCCACCAGAACTGTAGTCCCCCACCTTCACGGAACCACGAATACCCTCCAGGAGGAAAATGTTTGAATTCTGTAAATCAAATAAGCCGATAGAATAAAAAATTCAAAGAAAATAAATAGAAATACATAGAAGACAAAAGAAATTGCAAACAAAATTTATTGCATAAACATGTAAAAATATTTTTATGTTTATATAGGCCTAAACTGCATAAAGAAATTGATCCAGATATTAAAAAAAATTATTAAAAAACTTGCATGGAGATAGTAATCCATTATAAAATATTAAAAAATAAAAATATAGTGTACAAAGCGTACAGCCCTCGAAATTCATTTCTTTCTTTTCAAATTTATGATCGTATATCTGGTCCAATTTAAGCAACTTAAATTGGCCCAATTTAGGCAACTGCGCCATTTTTTAAAACAGATAATAACAAGATTAAGAACAAAAACGAAATCAAACAAATCCGCCTAAAAATATGCGTAATAAACAGACGAATTTAGATATGTATATGAGAACATAACAACTTACCTTAATTTTAAAGTATTCACTTACATTTAGTAGGAAAAAATTATATCAAAACAGGTAATTTTAGGTTTTTTAAAATTGTCTGAAAATACCACGTGGTAGGCGGGTACTTCTTCAAATCGTAAATGACGTCATTCTCATGAGTAGGATTTCAGCGGTAGATGGCGTCTCTTTCTGTAATTAACCGCCGAATGGCAACGGTCCATTTAAAGCGGCGGTTCAAATATGGCTACCCCCTAGAGGTCTGCACGGGCCCGGGCTTGGCCCGAGGCCCGTACCCGGCCCGGCGGAATGGAGGAGAATTTTCAAACGGGCCGGGCCGGGCCGGCCGAATTAGGACAATTTTTTCAACGGGCCGGGCCGACAGACAAAATAAACGGGCCGGGCCGGCAAAAAAATTGAACGGGCCTGAAGGGCCGGGTCCGGCCGATAAAAAAAATTAATCGGGAGAATTTGAGAGGAGCAGATAAAATACTAGGTCATTTCCAATGAATATGACTTTTTCGAGAAGTATAAATGTGCGTTACGAGCCGATGCGAGTTTAACAACATCAATACAGAAATGTAACATGTCCATCGTAGAGATCGGCATCGTACAGTTACATGATGCCTGATCGCGGGTTTAATTTTTTTCGGCAGACTTGTGCCGGTACGGAACTGGTCTTAATCGTTCTCAGGATGTGTAGGACAGGCATTATGTTTTGTAAAAGTATTAATAGCGATAATGAACTTCTGTTAACAGTATCTTTGGAAATGTACGTTAAGGTGGTTCTCATATTTACTGCCCAACAATGCGAAACTCTCAGACACATTTTCTGACTTATTTTTAACTATAAAGGCATAAAATTGACAGGCTGAGTATTAAAGGCAATTGGGATCAAATAGCGTTTCCATTTTTCATAAATTACGTACAGAGATAACAGAGACTCTTGTCACGTGACTGTACGTTTTCTCCTTTCCTGTGCTATCGCTTCCGGAAATTCGATTCAAAACGCTAACTTTGGCAGTATTTTCTGAAAGATATATTACTTTTATCTAAAAAAAAAAACGGCATTTACATGGTTTCTGAATAAGAATACCTGCCAATCTCATGCGTTTCCTAAAAGAAATGAATTCATAAATGTATCAAAATGTAGCTCCTTTGGATTTGAGAAAATCCTTAAAAATGACAGAAATATTTTCACAAATCTACCTTTTATTATAAGCTTCAAAAGTTATCATGTTTTTTAACCCTTTATTCTAAACTACAATAATCTTTTAATGAACCCTTATTTAAATTTTGAAACGTCTGTAGAGACGTTGACTAAAACACTGTAAGTAATCGTTAACGTTTACTATTGTGTGTTTTCTATTTTGCGAACACATAGTAATTTAAAATATACTGTAAAATGTGCCCATAAATATGCATGTAGTATTCATTAAAAGAATCTTAATTGTATGTCGAGAAAAAACGGAATTTTTTGTAGACATTTAGTCGGGCCGGGCCGGGTCTGTTTTCACTGATTTTTGCACGGGCCGGGCCGGGCCGAGAACGGTAAAAATGTAAACGGGCCGGGCCGGGCTCGGGCCGAACTTTCAATTTTTACAACGGGCCGGGCCAAAATAGCTTTCCTTCGGGCCGGGCCTGGAAATTCCGGCCCGTGCAGACCTCTACTACCCCCCCCCCCCTACAACAATTAATTACTATGCTTTCCAAACAAAAGCAATTATTTCACAACAACATTTGCGGAACTTGTACTGTTTTGAAAACAATACAGTAATATTCCGTAAAAATTACGGAAAACTTGCTGGATTTAAAAGATTTATAATCTCAAAATATCAATTATGGAAATTGTACAGTTTTCTTGGAAAAGTGAAACTATTCCGTAAAATTTTACGGAAAAATGTGTACATATTGTCGGATTTTTTCAACAGTATAAAAAATTTAATTTTCCGAAGAGAACTTTGAAGAATACGGATTCAGTCTAACCGCACAGGATTAGTGCATTAGACAGGGGAATTTTCGTCCTGACTCAAAACTAGCCTTACGGCTATGACTTTCATTTCTTTTAAACTCTGTACGTACACAGGATACCATCAGCAAGAAAATAAATTTGGAAGACTGGTAAAACTTCCTTTTTTTACATTAAGTTTTGTAATAATTTAGCTAAAATGAAACGTAGTAAATAACGGGTATTCAAAATAGTATAGTTAAAAATCGTCAGTTATGCTGGCAATCCCAATATGGTAAAAACAAATTTAATTTTTACTTTACATTTAAATATTTTGCGTAAACTTTCATAGAACAAGAATGCTCGAATTTTATGAAGATATTGCTTCTTATATCTTAATGTTAATAATTATTAATATGTATGGACTGTTCATTGCATTGTGTTAATTAAATAATTATTAATTAAATAATTGTATCTTGTTAAATGTTACTAACTGTCATATTTCTTTGTCATATCTTAAACAAATTAAATTACATCCTTTTAATTCTATCAGTTTAGAGACATTATGTGTGGAGCTAATTATTCTGATTCTTGATAAAACTTATTTTTTATTATTTTAAATTTTATAATTATAAAACATTTCCTTTTTTTCAGATTATCTGTTTTTCTTGACAGTTATAAGTAAGTAAATAATTTTATATTTTTAGATTTGTAATAATGTTGTTATTGTTATTTTTTTTACTGTTGCCATTATTCCTGTAGGTGGTCTGTATGAGGCGTTTAAAGTCATAGTGGTACTAGCCACTGAATTTTTTAAAAAAATAGCTGTAAGAGTGTATACCAGTCACGCGACGACACTCTGGATCTAATATTAAACATATGAGAGTGTTCTTTTTAACTTTATCGTTTGAATTTCAATATATTTAAATGGTTATTTTTGTACAGGTCAGCCGAGGTCTATCGCTAACTGGACTTTTTTCTACTCTTTTGGCGCCTTGATTGCAGATTTTTTTATGATGTAACTTTCTATTTCGGAACCGGTTTATAGAATGCACTGTCATTTGTGATCAGGAGCACGCTTTACAGTTCAAAATTTTTTCTGATTGAATGGTTAAAATTGATAAGATAACAAAATTCGGACTTTTAATAAAATAAATCTATAAACGGAGATCAAAAGAAAAAAATAAGATAGCAGAACACACTTATCGGATCATCATTTCTAGCGCCAAAACGAAGTTATTCTCAAATTTTCGTGAATGGTCATTAGGTATAAAAACATGTATAATAATCACTTATAAACAAATTAAGTTAAATAATGCTATAAAAAGTGATAGAATATCTTTATTAAGACTTACGATCGTAAGTCTTAATAAAGATATTCTATCACTTTTTATAGCATTATTTAACTTAATTTGGTCATTAGTTGTTGCTATATAAACCTATTTTACCTTCATTAACCCTTTATATACTGACGATACTTATAAGTTCTATTAAAATAACTTGTTGTAAAATTCATTTAATACATCGATTAGTAGTAATACAGTTTAGAATGAGTTACAGATGCATATTACTTTATCTTGTTCCAAAAGCATTATTGGTTACACAAAACAAAAATATTTTTAAAAGGATGAATTCTTTTGCCTTTGCATATTTTCAATTTTCTTGGCGTTGGGGGGGGGGGGGGAGGGGAATTTTTCAATGGAAAAATTTCTATATTTTTATTGTAAGAACATTATATTTGTAGATTTTCTAATTCTAAAAAATACTAAGAAAAATATTTAAAATTAAAGATTTGAGTGGGAGTTATAACTATTGTACAAAATCCCTATAAATTCAAATTTAATCAATACTCCTAAATCCTTCAACCCTTCTAAAATCTTTATAAAATTTATTAAATGATTATGTAAATCTTCTAATGTAGTTTCAAAAATTCACGAAAAATGCTTTAAAAGATAAAACTTTCATGAATTCATTATTCAGTCCATAAAGGGTTGAAGCATAATTTTCGACTTTGTATTTTAAAACCTGCCGTAATTCTGTAACAAATGATCGTATCGACTTGCGAATGGCGTCATTCAATTCAGAATTTAAAAAAAAAAAAACGTAATAAACAATATCTCACTTGACTTTCTTAAAATAATTGATTTCCCCCACCCCATGATTAAAATGCCCTCCTCCATCTGCCCTCCTCATCCCTCCCAAAAAAACATAGTAAAACAACTTTATTTTTTGGGGACTCATCAGATCTACATTTCTAGTGTCAAAAGGGAGTTCTTCCTAAATTTTGGTGAATGACCACCAGTTGCCTCTCTAAAACCCTATAGCTGAACTATAAAAGCAAAAGAACACACATTTCTTCTATACCTTTCTCCGAAATATCGGTGTATAAAGAGTATAAATATAAAAATTACATCATGTGATTTCACAGATACAACGACAGTAATAACGCAAGTTCTTTCAAGGTTAGTAATCGAGATTTAACCCATTAACCGCCGAAACTATAACATAGGGATTTTCAATTTTTTTTGCAGGAAAACGTTTGCCACCACAAATTTTGAAAGAAAATTTCGCTTTATTTAACGATCAAAGTTTTTGTTATTAAATAAGACAAGTTTTTTAATTAAAAAATAGTAGTAGTTAGATAGTAAATTTAAGCATGGGCATTTAATTTTACTGTTGCGTGAATGCAACACCAGCGAGTAATGGGTTAAGGGAGTATTCCACTACGAACCCTTAAAAAAATTCTTACTTCTTTAGATAAAAAAAATCTACGTTTCTTTTCGTTTCTAACGCACTTTTTAAACCCACAATTAAAAAAAAAAAATCTGCAGGTTGCTGTTTGAGTCTGCCGAAGAGTCAACGCCGTTTTTAAAACATTTAAATGCGTTTTTCAACCCCTTTTGTTTGTTTTAAAATCACCGACACTAGTAGCAGTGACTATTAGTCAGAGGTCAAACTTCGAATTATAACATCATTCTCAGCTTCAGATGTCAGATTAATTTTAGGTAGATTTCATAAGAAATACTACCTATTGAAGTCATTGTCATGGTGCGACTTTTGAAAAATTCCTTCATAACTTTTCATTATATGACCCAAAACCCAAAACCACCCCACCTAATTAGTTTATAAATAAATATATATATATATATATATGCAGTATAACCGCCCTAAAGCGACCACGTTCCGTTCCAATGAAAATTGGTCGCTCCGAGAGGTGGTCTCTTAATGGAGGTCATGTTTAAATCTAGATTTTTTAATTGTTGAAAAAAAGGTAACAATTGATGTTACTAAAATTTATTTTTCACATTAGGAAAAATATGAAAATTTAAGTATCAAAACAAAAGTTAATTACTGCAGAGTTTAAAAAATTAATACATTTATGTTTCCTTTGATTTCATGCTTTTATCATACATAACTTTTATTTCCAAGTCCTTCCAAACTTCAGTAAATAAATGCTATTTTTTTTTTTGAACGGGAACAAATAAGGACGATTTCAATAATTTATCTATTTCGTTGAGAGTTTCCTGATAGAATAGTGCGGGGGGAGTTTATTGACCGCCATTCTTAATTTGTCATCAGAGCTAAATTCATTGCCTAAAAAGGCACAAAGGGGTTTAAACATTTGAAAGTTACTAGAATAAAAAAAAAAATAAATCTAAATTTAGTTTAGAAGTTTGATGAATAATGCGCTCTCTAGAATAATTTTTTTAATAAAACCTTGTTTAAGGCTGTTCTCAAATCCAAAGGGTCAACTTTCTGACATAAGTTATAACTCATTTTTGTTCGGAAACGCATGAAACTAGAAGGTGTTGTTATTCAGAAACTATGTCATCGAACTGTTTTTTCCGTTTTCTTGTAAACGCAATAGATCTTTCAGAAAATACTGTCAAAGTTGGCATTTTGAACCGAACTTCCGAACGAAAGAAGAAAATCCAGTCAATAAGGGGAGAAAAATGCCGTGTCACGTGATCAAAATCGCTTATATCTCAATAAGTAATTGATTGATCAAAAAAATGGAAAAAAACAGTTCGATTCCAAATCGCTTCCATGTCCAGGCCTTCCAATTTTATACCTTTCCGTTAAAAAATGAATTTGTAAATGTGTCAAAACGTTTTGCTCTTGTTGAGCAGAGCAGTTGAGAACAGCCTTAAGTGACCAGGAAAAAACGGAATTTGATTCATTTTCTTCAAAGAAATGGGCCGCTCATGAGGGAGTAAAGCTGGGATGATCTCTGAATGAAGGCAAAATTAGTCTTCAACCTATGGGAATAAATTTCTTTCCATGAAAAAATGGTTGTTCAAGGAGGTGGTCGCTTAATGGAGGTGGTCTCTCAGCGAGGCTTCACTGTATATATATATTTATTTATATTGTCCGCACGATAAAAGTCGAAATTATGCACGGATCGCCTTCAAATTCGCCAAACACATTAAGATGGCTAATATCTCGGCGGGGATTGCAAATGAGCAAAATCGGTCCAAGTGAGTACAAATAGGGAAGGGTTAAAAATTTTGAATACCACCTTTATATGATTCTTATAAAACCAGCTCTTACAGAAACATGATAGGAAAATTTAAACATTTTTCGTTATAGCAGTTGCCAAACAATAAAAAAACACAATAAAATTCATACCGCATCAGTTACTTTTCTATTGCAAGATTTGCATGTGAAAAATGAAAATGAAATATATAGTTTGACGAATTAGGAAAAAAAAAAAGGTGAATATTACGTCATTACTTTTCTATAGCAATATTTACACGTGAAAAATGAAAATGAAATAAATAATTTGACGAATTAAAAAAAAGTGAATATTACGTCATGTTGGAAATATAATAGACGTCAGCAGGTGAATATGTAACGTCCTCTGAGTTTGAAAAAACGTATTGAAACATGATAAAAACTCGACTATGGAAATATTGGCATATTTTAACATTTTCAGGTTCTAATTTTGAATACCTCCTTAACATGATTTTGATAAAACCAGCTCTTGCAGAAAAAGGAAATTAAAAACTGATCAAAAACGGCCAGATAAAAATTGTTAAACTGTGTTTATCTCTAACACAGTTTAACTTTAGTTTTTGTTGATGAAATATGTACTTAACTGCGAAATCTATCTTCGCCTGTGGGCCGAGCGGGCAGGGATTTTTATTATTTTTATGGAATTTGTTGCTTAACGTTTGTCTTATCTAACGAAGATTTCAATTTGAAAATAGATTGTTAACTTTTTTTTCAAAAGCCTACTAAAAATTATCTCAATTTGATTAGTGTTGGGTGGGTATCCACTTTTAAATAAATCTGCTGCATCCATGGGGGGAGAGATAAGGATGTAGAAGAAAAGTTTCAATTAAATTTCTAATACCGCAATATTTCCACAAATAGAAAATGTTATGAACGTTTGCATAATCTCAATATTTACCTATAACTTTTTTATGCTAACAAAATCTTTATAAAGCATGCAAAACATAAATCTGTTTTGCATTTATTACATAAGAAGAGGATAAACCCGGGTTTCCCGAGATGCCAAATATAGGCGAAAAACATCATATATATTATTTCTGATGTTAACATCCTTTTTTTCTCAAAATACTCAATTATTGCTATAAGTGATAAACATAAATTTAGAAAAGGCAAATACTTTTATTTATTTACATTTCGACATGTTTCATTGCATAACATTCTCAAGAAATTAAAATGATAAAAATATTTTCGCAAAAATTCAAATCGAAAAAATAGTAATCAAAAACAAAAACAGAAATCACGCGAACACAAGGATAATGAAATTGACTGCAATATTAAAAATGGAAATTTATGAACGTGAATTATTTTACATTATTGTTTCATGATTCTGTGCAGCATCTTTTTCCAAATTTTAGGGAGCTCCATGGATATTGGATCATTGCAAATATTCTCATTGTGTAAGAAGATCTCTATTGATTCTCTGATGATGGATGGCAAATAAGATCTTAATAGATGATAGATTTTAAAAACAGTAGAATAGTTTATTCATAAAGATCGTATTTGCCATCCATCATCAGAGAATCAATAGAGATCTTCTTATGCAATGAGAGTATTTGCAATGAACAGTGTCCATGGAGCTCCCTAAAATTTGGAAAAAGATGCTGCACAGAATCGTGAAACAATAATGTCAAATAATTCACGTTCACAAATTTCCATTTTTAATATTGCAGTTAATTTCATTATCCTTGTGTTCGCGTGATTTTTGTTTTTGTTTACTAGCTTTTTTCAATTTGAATTTTTGTGAAAATAGTTTTATCATTTTAATTTCTTGAGAATGTTGCCGTCTGAGGCAATGAAACATGTCGAAATGTAAATAAATAAAGGTATTTTGCCTTTTGTAAAATTTATGTTTATCACTTATAGCAGTAATTCAGTTTTTTGATATTTTGAAGTGATTTTTATATATAGTTTATATACTTTTTCTCTTCACAATTTAAAAGGAACAGCAATGAAAGAGGTATTTTTCGAAAGATTCCGCAAGCGGCTTTGACGTGGTACACTTACATATCATTAAAACATGTTATTTAATTTTTAAAAATGCAGTTAATAAAAAATTAATGAAAAATGTAGCATGAAATAATGTCAAGATTGCGGCAAGAAAGCATCTCAATGGTCTATTTTTTCTTTCTTTTTATTTATTTATTTTTTGATAACTCTAATAGATTTTTTACATTTAATATATTTTTTAGAAGGCCGACTGACAATACCAACAATCAGATTTATATGAAAAATAGCAATAATGCGTTCAAATAAGGTTTTAAAACTTATTAAAAGCGACGTTTTCATATTGACCTCGTGTCAGGGATTAACAGCCGAAGAAATTGCCAAAGATCGCTATTTACAATCAGTCTTTTTGATTATGTTCATTTCAATAGTTTAAGCGATTACATCCTAAATTTAAATCTATTTATATTTTATTGTTTTATTTATTGATTGAAGAATGTTTTAATTTCCTTATGTAATATCAACTAAAAACAAATGATGAGCTATTTATATTAATTTAAGTGGAAACGGATTTATCTATTTTAATCGTCTGTACGTGATGGAGATAGATTTGAAAATAAATCCTACTCGAAAGTTATTTTAAATACGATAAAAATGGCGTAAAATACAGTTTTGAAACAAATTGCATTTGAGAGTACATTTTTTTCTCCGATCCAACGATATAAAATTTTAAAATGTGTGATATTTAGAAGCTGAAAAAAATTGCCGTAAAAGCAAAATTTTATCGTCTGCTTTTGCTAACGTCAAAATAACTTTGGCGTTATGCACAGACACGTTTGTTCTTTATAATATAGATAGATAAAGAAATCCTTTTAAATGATTTATGCGCAACATAACTATAATGAAAACGATAATAATCAGTAGAAACATAATTTACATTTCTAACTATCGGTACGGTATGCTATTTCTATCTCCCAGTTTATTTTGTGCCGTATCCAAAAAAAATAACGTTACCTTACAGAAGCCAGCAATAAACAAAGCAGATATATCATTGTAACGGTTAAATGCTCTATAACAATTTTTTAAATTTCTAAGCATTGCAAATTTTCAATTTTTATACCGTCGTATTGGAAAAAAATTACTTTTAAATGCAGTTCGTTTAAAAACTGTATCTCCATTTATTTTTTAAATATTAATTTTTTTGTAGCTTTTAGCACCATTTGTTTAATTTTGGCAACTGAAGTACGCCATTTATGTAGAAAGTAAAAAAAAAAAATAGTTGAAAAATAGCATTTATATCTTTTTGTTGCCATTTTCTCATAACAACCGAAATAAAATGTAATTAAAATACGTGCTATTTTGAAAAAATGTAAACGAATAATTTCTGTTAAAACATGGAGGTATTATAAACTATATTTATTTTAAGTATCCATATTAATGTTACAAACAAATGAAAGCCTGTGAATCATTGAAAGCCTTTTTTTTGTCGAGTTTCTTTAATGACGGCATCTTTTTGCTGCATTGTTGTATTATTTTACGGTAGTGACATTTTATGCATGCTTTAGCGTGGATGTTTAAGAGTGGATCGTAAATGAGGAATTCTTAAGCGGAAGCGAATGACGTCATTTTACATAAAATAAAAGTGTGTGCTTTAAGTTTTAAAATTGAAATATGTTTTGTACTATTTATATACACATACATAACTGCCAACTTGTACGGATTTTTCTTACCAGTAAAATTTTGTAGAAATTATTGACTTATTTAAACATTAAAATTGCTTGAATTTCGGTGATTCGATTAGCTAAAATTTTCTATTAAATTTTTGTGGTATGAAAAATCCGTACAAGTTGGCAGCTATTTACATATATTCCTTTTCATCGGGGGCGACACTAAATTCTGAAAAAGCAGAATTCCTGTTTTCTAGTTTTTATTTTCGTTTACACGACAAAGTTTTTATGTTTTATAAAATAATAATAAATCCATTCATTTTTGTACAATTTGTAAAATTCCATGTAGCTAACAAAAGAAGTTGTGTAGGCACTTTTACATATAAGCTGGAATTTTTCAATACTTTGACAATAACAACATCAAAAAATTATACGTTTGTTATATTTAATTATCTCCGAAAAACTCTATCATGAAAACTGAAAAAGAAAACAGCCCTGTCAGAAATAATTTTAATTTTTCCCAAAACACTTGGAGAGCAGCCAAATCATCTCACTTGCCTCCGGGATTAATATTTTTTATTTGTTAAAAGCAGGCATAAAAAAATGTCTTTTCTTTGGCATTTCTAACATAAATCTATTTTGAACTGATATCATAGTTTCAATTTTTTCCACAATAATAGACAACTTTATGATTTCGATTACTTTAGCAACAGAGTAGCTGTTACTTTCTTTTGTTGGAAAAAGCGTCGCTATAAAATTTATAAGATACTCAGACTGTGGAAGATACTCAATTTTTTGGATAAAAGTTTTTGTACAGGCTCTATTTCAAAAGCAACGAGGACAAATTAGAAAAACAATACAAAGCAAAGAGAAATCCAAATACTTTTAATATTTCTTATATAGACTCCTCGGGCCTCGATACAACGAATCCAGGTTTTTTCCACTGTTCAAAATATTGTCCGAACGCTTCCTACGGGATTCTGCGCAGACCTCTCGTCACGGCTTGGTGAGTACATCAAAATGATGTCCCTTAACCCTTTGCTTACGGACAAGGACTGAAGACTATTTTTATATTCAATCCTACCACATTTACATTCTTTCTTTGTGGTAAACTTATAAAAATATCCTATTATAAGTGTATGTCAAAGATTATTTTTCAAACAATGCTACGAATAGAAAAAAAATTTATATATTTCATCCAATGTATGCGGATTATAAGATGTATCCCTTTTTAAAAATCAATATTTGTCCGATATTGCTATGATCGAATATTTATTGCTTATATTGCGGTATATCGTGGTTAATACTGACAATATTGCTGTGAAATGTTTCCCCAACATTGTAGAGTTTACATTTTTCTGACACATATCAAGAAATATTTCGCCAATTTATTTTCAAATTTTACAATGTTAAAAAATATATATTTCAGAAATATTGATGCCTTATTGTAAATATTTTCATTGACAGACCGATTTTGAAAGAAAGATTATGGAAGATATTTTTAAAACCACTTGTATACCCCCCCCCCCCTTCCCGAAAAAAAAACTGTTCAGTACGATTCATAACTTTTACTGCCATAATATTGTAAACACAATACTTAGCTTAAATTTCAGTTAGCTAAAATTTTATTTTTTATTTTCCTCTCAGTTTATTTTTATTTATGAATAATCATCAATAAATTACGAATAGTCATCGACATAACAGAATAATAATCATGAATTCCAATAATTATCAATAACTAACCGTTTAACCCTTTCTACGCACGGGAGCTTAAAATTAAAATCCGTAGTAAAACGCAGTAGTACGTAAAAAATGCACATCAAACAGACATAATAATAATCGAATATGAAACGAAAATTAGCATAAAAACGCAATGACAACGAAGAACTTTAAAATATCTAAATAAGAAATAATAATTCCCCTGTTAAGAGTTGTTGAATAACTATTCGATTTAGAATAATATTTTTCTACTACTGTGCATTTTGTTTATGAAATTTAATTTATGTTGCTCAGGCAGCAGACGATAAAACGATATTTTTAGAATAAGGGAATAAATAGAATAAAAAGTTTTGTCGTTTCTGATAAAATGTTTTTCTTAATTTAAAAAGAAAAAGTTAATAATCATGCGCAATTAAATAATCTCCAATTATTTGCATGCTTGGTAAAAGAATTATCGTAATACCCACTACAGCTTTTTAGCATTGCAGCGTGGCGTACATGATATGTATATTTCACATTGCAATAAGCATTTAGAACTGGTTAGAACTCGCACGATTACGAGTTAAACGTAAAAAAATCGTCAAAAACATGAAAAAAAATATATTTAAAATTTTCGAATTTTCTGTCCCAATCGTTCATGGCCCCCCTACCAGCAACCCGTGGTCCAAATTTCGTAACCCTGCGCCCTTGGTTTTTAGTTTTTGTGGTTACAAAGATACGCGCACGGATTTTAATAGGGTTGATAATCAACATCAATAATAATAATCAATAATCGCCAATAATCCAAATAAAAGTTAAATTATTAAATAACAATTTGTACGAATTTAGAGTCAAATAGTCTTCTAAGAAATGTATGTTGCTGGATAAATGATTATTATTCTAATACGTACACAGTTCAAGAAACTACAACTCACATTTTTTTCAGCGAAAATCATGCGAAATAACTTTTTATTGCAGTTTGCGTGCATGGAATTCTTCTCTTTCTAGATGCTAACAATCGAAAATGTGCTGGAAATGATAAATAATGCATGGAGAAAATAATGAATTTGTTGCTTAACTGGCGTTTGGTTGCTAAGGCGTCCAGTATGATGTTTCAAATAACAGAATGCAATGATTGTTACTCGATAGCATTGTATATTGAATCATATTTCGATACTAATAGAGATAAATTTATTAGGAAAAAAATTCATGACGTGAAGATTATCGATTTTATAAACAATATTCTAATAATGTCATAAAATGTTGAATAATTTTTTTCAAAGGTAGATCTTTTAAGTAATACTAGCCGCCCTTGGCGATCAGTTTGAGTCTCCTTTAAAATTTATGTTTGGGAAAACATGCTAAGCATTGTGTGATGTTATTTTTATTCAAAATTTAATTTATTTGGACTCCCTTAAATATAATTAATATAATCCCTTAAGCTAATATTAGTTTTGTTGCAGTAAAATAGCTCAATTTGCTGCAAACAAGTAAACCCTATTAGTTTACAATGGAAGTCTATGGGAATTTGGCGAAATATTAGAGATATCGCTAAGTTTGGTGTCACTTTTGGCGACTAATTTTGGTCGTCAAGTTTGGCCCATCAAAATATCGCCTAGTTGGCGACAAAATTGGCGTCGTTAGCGACGGAACAGGGTCCCCCTTACAGTAACCCCTCTTATAGGTATGGAGATAATTTAAATGCTAATATGTAGAAAATATGTAGCAAATTAACAACTTTAAATGCTGTTCAATAACAAACGAGATGCGTTTCATTCAGGCGTTGCCTTTAAACAATTAACAAATAATCACGATTTCTGTGCCATATACGATAGCGTAATATATATATATAGAGAGAGATTGTCCCTAATGTATCACCAACAAAACTATCATTTGAGTTTATTCTATTCTAATTTAAAACCAATATTGGATCATATCAGCTATATTAGGGCGCAGAATTTCTGGTCATTAAGTCACTATTGGTGACTAGAATTTTTTAGGCTGGTGATTAGAAGGAAATATTCATAAATACAAGATGATTTTTGTGTCTCGAAGGAATTTTTGCATCGCTATTTACTCTAATCAAAAATTGATTAAAGAAAAACGTAATTTGAAGAACAAATAAAAAAAACAAACAGAATTTATTTCCTACATTGAGAGAGATATCCGAGAAGGGACAGATATTAAGATATTTCATTCACTTAGTTCTACATTTAATGTTAAATTTTTGTAACAAATAAGTTATACCAATTGAACTTTAAAAAATAAAAATAAAATTCATACAATACGATACTTAAAACACGCTAAAAACTTAGATTCTGTTCAAATTAAATCGAAATAAATCTTAAACATCTTCCATTTTTAATTGAAAATATTTGTATTGTAAATTTTGTATTATGTTTATGACGATTGTACATAAAATGATAAGATACATGCAAAATACAAAACTTTAAAAAAAAATCTAAGATTTATTTTGATATGTTTAAATCGATACGTGTTCGAATTACGTTTAAATATTTTATTGTATGGTTTAGTAAATATTGTACTTCATTTAAAGTTTACTTATTGTGGTAATGTTTGAGATTAGTTTAGGAATTTTTTAACAATATATATATATATATATATACACAGTATATGTTGTACCTATATATATTTATATGTGTATATGTTTATATCTATGAATATATGTGTGTGTGTGAGTATGTGCGTTTATAGATGCATGCATATTCATTTAATTTAACATAAGCATTAAATTAGCAAAATAATAAATAATTATATTTGTCATTAAAAAAATAATAATCCAGAGATTATATATTATTATATTTTATGAATGTGATTTATAAAAAGGAAGGTAAATGTGTCTAAAATTAAATCTATATATCTAGGCATCTATACATGCATCTATAGCTATATCTATTTATCTGTAAAAATTCATATGCAGTCGGCGATTTAAAAGAATTCTTTCATTTTTATATGTCTTCTAGATAATTTATGTAAAACAGTTCTTTTATTCTTAAAAAAAAAAAAAAAAAAAAAAAAAAACTTTCTAAAACAAAATAGAAAAAAAGGAACGACAGTTTATCTAGAATTATATAAAGAAAATATTATCCAACCCTAAGGCTATTGCTATACACGATTTGCAAACTAAGTAACAAGAAATAAAATATGAAGTGTTTATCGGCGCTTTTCAAGTCTTGGAAGTTATATATTTTGCAGAAGATTTTTTTAAAAAACTTGTTAAAACGTTGTAAAAATAACTCGAATTTATTCTGAAATTCGTTCATTAAATTTGCATTTTTTTTCTGTTTTTCAGAATGGGTTTTTAATGCATTATTTGATATCTTTAAATTACGGAAAGCAACATTTAATGTAGAAAATTGTAGTTTATTACTTGGAATAAGAAAAGTGCCAGGCTTCGCTAGTTCTGTCGCAACTAATCGTATAAATCGTATAGGTAGGGATCGACTTAGGATAACGTCTACCATTAAATTCTATGCCTAAATTGTGATTCAAGGTTTCCTATCACGTTTCCTATCAATTTTGAATTTTTTAATAGCAACACACAGTTTTGCTGGTTTATTATAAATCCTTTTTTAAATTACTCCCAAACACTATATTATAGATCATTTGGATAAAAGCTTTGGATTTATACTAATTCAACATTTTGAAATAAAATAAGTTGGAGCTGGTATGAATCAATAAGAACTAAAAAATCTTCTTAAAACATCATCAAAATCTCTTAAATGCGCTAGGTCTTTCGAAAGATATGAGTCTTTCTTCATCAGGCGAAAAAGGGCTTCTGCTATGTTCAGTCTTGCTGCTACTTTCATAGTAGAAGCACGTCTTCTTTGCGCCTGACGAAGAAAGACTCGGATCTTTCGAAAGACTTAGCGCATTTAAAAGGTTTTGTTGGTGTTTTAAGAAATCCTTTTAGTTCAACATTTTAACTCCATAATGTTCATTTAATTTCACATATTTTCTTCGATATTTTTTTAAATTGTAATCTCGCTATACTGATATTCACATGAACACACTCCCTGAAAACCCAAACATAATATCTTTCCTTTTTGTGACTTTCATAATTTTATAATAAGAATTATGAAATTATTATTGGAATAAATTATAACCCATAAACATTTTAACAGAAATCAGTATAATGATGCTTCGAAAATTCTAATACAAAATTTAACGTCCAGCCATTTTTTGAGTTATGCCACCTCCTCCACCACCCACGCGCTGACGCACAAATGTCGGCTGTCGTATCGTAGGCGGGTTTATTTCAGTATTGTCCCTTGAATTTGAAGACAAGTTAAATCTTAAAGTATTCTTGGACTTATTTAATCGAAGAGAAATAAGGCCTACAAAACTTAAAAAAAAGTACTGGTATTTGAATTCAAGTATCGTATAAACGCAAAAAAATCGTTGCATAGGCGTAGTATTCAGGGAGTGGTGTTTATACTTAAAAAACTATCTTAACCCCTTTTAACTCTGATATAGATGCCTTCATAGGTAAACATAAATACCAGAAATCTCGCTGATTGTAAAGTTGCGTTCTTCTGATAATAAATAAAAGTAAATTTCATCATATTTGTTGTTTTAATTATTATTCAACTTACACACATTGTGATTAGTAATTCTTGTTTTTGTTGACAGTGTATCCTTCGTACGAAATTTGCCTGTCCATACTGATATCAGATACATGCTCCTATTAGATAGGTCGCGATTTTTTTTTTTTTTTTTACTTAAAGGTAGGTCTCGTACCAATAAATGTTGAGAACCGCTAAGAATAACTCGTATTAAGAATACCTTAATACGAAGGATACACTGTCAACAAAAACAAGAATTACTAATCGCAATGTGTGTAAGTTGAATAATAATTAAAACATCAAATATGATGAAAAATACTTTTATTTATACACAAATTTACAATCAGCGAGATTTCTGGTATTTATGTTTACCTATGAAGGCATCTATATCAGAGTTAAAAGTGGTTAACACCTTAAGTCATGGTCCTTTAACACGCCGAGTGCCATGGTGACTGACACTGAATCTAAAAATTTACAATGTTTTAAGTAATTTTTAAGAAAGTGTAATCCTGTAATAAATAAAAGGTAAGTACATTTTAAATAAATATTCAGTAATAACTTTAAACAATATTTAAGTATTGCGCGGCAGCGCAATACTTATTTATTTCCAGTGTCACTTCCCAATGTTAATTTAACATAGAAAAGCCTATGGAGATGATAACTTTTTCATTTTTTCTTCCCACCTTTTTGTCCCTGAAGCCACTCATTTTTTATTCTTTACTAATTCTAATAATATTATAAATTTAAAGTTTAAAAACGTTTGCCTGACGTCAGGGTCAAAACGAATGGCAAAATACCTTTGCATATGGGTGAATTGTAACACAGAGAGAAACAAGGGCCAATTTTTTTTTATATTATTCAAATATTTTTCTTAATAATTCCAAATTTCACTTTTTTCATTGAGAATCAACGGACATTTTTAATAGAAAATGTAACATTTTTTTTCTTCACTAGGGGGCTCGGCCCCCTACGAGCTACGCTCGCCAACCCCCGCCCAGACACCGCAGACTCTAAATGCACGCTAATTTCATCAGCTTTAAAAAGATTTCGAAAGATTGAATTATAATTTAAAAAACAGTGGCGATCTCCCTATAAACGGATTTCTATTAATTTCTCTTTGATTCGGGAATTTTAATGCCATATCCGCTGCGGTACTACTTGATTATACCGTCGACCAATTTCGCCAAATTATATAAATCGCCAAACCACTCGCCAAATTATACAAATTGACATAATTTTTATTTTAAATAACGAAAGAACAAATAAATTAGTACAACATTAATAAAAATACAAATAAGACGTCGAAATAAAAATAACTTGATGACGTAGACACGTGTAACAACATTTCAAAATAAGCTAATATAAAAGGAATTAAGTAAACAGTCTTTGTCTCCTGTATTTTTTAACAAAGCGAAAAGATAGTTCTTTTAAATGAGACATTTTAAATTAATCATTATTAATATGACGTAATTTTGACCAAGCTATTATTTATCTTTTAAATATTCACGAGAAAATACATTTGTTAGAAATGAAATACTATTTGCGCTTTCCTAACAAAAACAGTTGAAAATATCCTCTCAAAATATCCAAAAATAAATGTCTAGCGCACTAAATGTAAACTGTTTTGCAACATTTTGTGTTCATTTTATGTAATAACTGTAATGTGACGTAAATATGACGTAATTTCTCCTATTTAAGACTTTTAACGCATGTTAATGAATTTATTATTTTACAATATCCTCTCTCTTTTAAAATCCACGTGTATACTTTTTATGACGTAATTTTCAATAAGTTCCTGTTTTTTATACGCAATTATTTAATTTTAATTTGAAAGTATCTTTTCTGTTTATAATAGTCACGTGTAAATAAATTTTTAATTGGAAGCAAACATTATTGTTTCCGTTGTTTATACAGTTGGCAGCAGGTTAAATTAGTACAATTTTCTAAAATAAGTAAAAAATATCTCTCGAAATGCTGAAAATTTGAATTTAAAATAGAAATGAAACTTCGAAAAATGAGTCAAATTAAAAAAATAAATGAATTCTGCACACCAGGAAATTATAACGTATAAAATGATCTAAAAATTATTAAATTCCGATGCATAGTTTTTGCTCATATAAAACTTTTTTAGTGGAACGATTTTGTCCAACTTCAGCATTAAATATCTCTTAAAATAATTCTTCGATTTGAAAACTGTCTGCATCAGCGTGTTTATCAAACATTTCTGTATAATACTACCGATTTTCATATTTTTGTATGCAATATTTTGCTTAATATTAACGAAGAAAGACCTCCTGTCACAAAAAATTCAAAACCGGTGGCGGCGGTGACAGCGGTAGTTACTTTTCTTTAGAATAGAGTGATATAAATCACGTCAATGAAATCATTTAAATAGTACAAGAAATTACATCCATTTAGCACCTATTCATATCAAAGTATATCTGAATTTGAAGTTGGATGAAAATTCGTGCATTAGTTCTTGAGATAGAGCTATAGCGGAAATTCTGAAAAATGTTGCATAGCAGCGCCATCTGTTGAGCGATTTGCATCCAAACACAAACAGCACTAAACGATATCAAGGTATACCTGAATCTGAAGTTTGTTGAAAATCTAAGCGTTAGTTTTTGAGATAAAGCTATTGCGGAAATAGCTAAAAATACAGCATAGCAGCGCCACCTGTTGAGCGACTTACACCAAAAATAAACAGCACTAAATTATATCAAGGTATACCTAAATCTGAAGTTTGTTGAAAATCTAAGCGTTAGTTCTTGAGATAAATCTATTGCGGAAATCGCAAAAAAATACTGCATAGCAGCGCCACCTGTTCAGCGATTTACACCAAAAATTAAACAGCACTAATTTATACGTCAATTCATGTCAAGGACTAACTAAATCTGAAGTTTGATGAAAATCCGTGCAATAGTTCTTGAGATACCGCCCTTGCGAAAATCGAGAAAATGTAGCACAGAAGCGCCACCTGTTGGGCGATTTACACCAAAAATTAAACAGTACTAATTTGTATCAGGGACTAACTAAATCTAAAGTTTGATGAAAATTCCTGAATTTTTTCTTGAGTTAGAGCTATTGCGATAATCATGAATAACGCAGCATAGCAGAGCCACCTGTTGGGCGATTTTTACAAAAAAGTAATCAGCACCAAACTATGTTCTGGAATAACTGAATCTGAAGTTTTGTGAAATTCCGTGCATTAGTTCTTGAGATAGAGCGCCCACAAAATTTTTGTCACATACAGACTCACAGACAGACATTTTCTAAAAACCATCAAATCGTGTTCTGGGCATTCTAAAACGTATAAATCCGTCGAAAACCGGAAGTCGAAATTTTTCACGAATCCAATACTTTCTTCTTGTAAAGATAGAAGAAAGTAAAAAAATGAAAGCGTGTGTGCCAACTTTAAATACATACCGGATGTCCTAAAAAAAAAGACTGACTGATTTTAAAATTCAGTAACTTGCAAACGGTGACAGATACTTAAAAAATTCTTGCTAGAGGGTTATGCATAAGGTCAAAAGTTTTTTTTACAGTGATTTTTGACTTTAGTTCGAATTACAAACAATAGATGTCGCTGAGATCAATAGACGCTAAATTCAGGCTCGATTTTTGGTACTTCGGGACCCACTCAATACATTTTAACCTCCTTTTTCCGCCTGGAAGAAGGAGAAGGCCAAAAAATCGAGCCTGTATTTAGCGCCTATTGCTTACAGCGCCATCTACTGTTTGTAATTCGAACTAAAATCGAAAAACACTGTAAAAAAAAAAAAAAAAAAAAAAAAAAAAAAAAAAAAAAAAAAAACTTTTGACCTTATGCATAACTCTCCTGCAAGAATTTTTTATATATTTGTCACCGTTTGCAAGTTGAATTTTTAAATCAGTCAGTCCTTTTTAGGACACCCGGTACATATATAATATAATATCATGAAAAGTTAAATTGCATTGGCGCATTTGAAATGAATGAGTAATGAATGAAATGACAGAAATGAATTGATATGAATGAAATATCTAATTATACTATCATTTGCAATGACGATAAGAAGTCACAAAGACAAACGTTTTCTAGATTTGATCTGTATTTTAAAAAAACCATTTTTTCTCATGGAGAACCAACTACATTTAAGTATTTCAAGATGTAAAGTGGAAGGGTAGTTAAAAATTTATGTCGAAGATATTGAAGAGCAAGATCAGCATTTAAAAAATGAAAGCGTTTTTACAATAAACATCGCATATCCTGAAGTTTTGCGGCCAAATTTTAATTCATCTTTAAATGAAATTTTTAATGTATTCATTATACACATAGTTTTTTATAAATGTGCTTCGTTTTAAAAATGTGTGATTTTCATCTATCACTGCGGAATAAGGGCGAAAAACACATTATTGTACGTGTTGTATACGTCTTTATATTTCATTTTCCGCCATTTTTGACGGGATACTTTTCTAATAAGTGTTATACTATACAACTAGTGTGAATAGCCTGCGAGCTCAATGCAATCAGTTTAAATGGGCACTTTCCTTTTTTATTACTTTCTTCTATCTTTACAAGAAGAAAGTATTGGATTCGTGAAAATTTTCGAGTTCCGGTTTTCGACTGATTTATACGTTTTAGAATGTCCAGAACACGATTTGATGGTTTTTAGAAAATGTCTGTCTGTGAGTCTGTCTGTCACTCTGTCACTCTGTCACTCTGTCTGTGAGTCTGTATGTGACACAAATTTGGTGGGCGCTCTATCTCAAGAACTAATGCACGGAATTTCACAAAACTTCATATTTAGTTAGACCTTGATATAAACTGGACCTGATTAGTTTTTGGTGAAAATCGCCCAACAGGTGGCGCTGCTATGCGGCATTTTTCACGATTTCTGCAATAGCTATATCTCAAGAACTACTGCACGGATTTTGATAAAACTTCAGATTCTGCTAGTCCAAGATATAGTTTGGTGCTGATTACTTTTTTGTGAAAATCGCCCAACAGGTGGCGCTGATATGCTGCGTTGTTCATGATTACGCAATAACTCTAACTCAAGAAACTGCACGAATTTCCATCAAACTTCAGATTCAGTTAGTCCTTGATATAAATTAGTGATGTTTAAATTTTGGTGTAAATCGCCCAACAGGTGCTGCATTTTTCACGATTTCTACAAGAACTGTATCTCAAGAACTATTGCACGGATTTTCATCAAACTTCAGATTTACTTAGTCCTTGACATGAATTGACGTATAAATTAGTGCTGTATGATTTTTGGTGTAAATCGCTCAACAGGTGGCGCTGCTATGCTGTATTTTTGCGATTTCCGCAATAGCTTTATCCCAAGAAATAATGCTTGGATTTTCAACAAACTTCAGACTCAGGTATACCTTGATATCGTTTAGTGCTGTTTACTTTTGGTGTAAATCGCTCAACAGGTGGCGCTGGTATGCTACATTTTTTCAGAATTTCCGCTATAGCTCTATCTCAACAACTAATGCACGAATTTTCATCCAACTTCAAATTCAGATGTACTTTGATATGAATTGGTGCTAAATCTTTGTTATTTCTTGTACTATTTAAATCATTTAATTGACGTGATTTACATAGAAGAAAGTTTTGTGATGGCCACAACATACTAGTTTGTAGATTTCTTTATTTTTTTATGGGCATTATTCATTAAAATAAGTGTGTAATATGCAATGAGTCTGAATAGCCTGAGTTAAATGAAAGTTGTGTATTGTAAATAAAATGGATGAAAGGTTCATATTTAAAGAAAATGAATGCGATAAGAATGGTGGTTATGGAACAATGTTTGGGAATACATCACCTGCGCACGGCTAACTTAAAAGTACCGATAAACCGATAAAACCATTAAAATTTATCAAATAAATTTGAAAAATAAAAAAAGGAAAAGCTTATTTACCGGTATTTGCACATTTATATTTTCTCCAGCTTCCAGTATATTGTCTATAATCCGTTCGCATCCAAGAAAAGCAGCCTTGGCCAGCAAGGGATAGCGATCCTAAAAAATAAAAGAAATCATGACATTTTTAGCACCTGCTTATATTTCTTCACTCTCTGCAGATATAATTTTCAAGATTCTCTCTATTCTAAAAAAAAGTAACTACCGCTGTCACCGCCGCCGCCGCCGCCGCCGGTTTTGAATTTTTTGTGACCGGAGGTCTTTCTTCGTTAATATTAAAAAAACTGTTGCATAAAAAAATATGAAAATCGGTAGTATTATAGAAAAATGTTTGATAAACACGCTGATGCAGACAGTTTTCAAATCGAAGAATTATTTTAAGAGATATTTAATACCAAAGTTGGACAAAATCGTTCCATTAAAAAAGTTTTATAGGAGCAAAAACTGTACATAGGAATTTAATCATTTTTAGATCATTTTATGCGTCAGAATTTCCCGGTGTGCAGATTGCAGTTAGTTTTTTAATTTAAATAATTTGTCGAGGTTTTATTTCTATTTTAAATTCAAATTTTCAGCATTTCGAAAGATATTTTTTACAAATTTTAGAAAACTAGGGGGCCCGGCCCCCTACGAGCTACGCTCGCCAACCCCCGTCCAGACACCGAAGACTCTAAATGCACGCTAATTTGATCGGCTTTAAAAAGATTGCGAAAGATTGAATTATAATTAAAAAAACAGTGGCATCTCCCTATAAACGAATTTCTATTCATTTCTCTTTGATTGGGGAATTTTAACGCCAAATCCGCTGCGGTACTACTTGATTATCCGGTCGACCAATTTTGCCAAATTATATAAATCGCCAAACCACTCGCCAAATTATACAAATTGATATAATTTTTATTTTAAATAACGAAAGAACAAATAAATTTGTACAACATTAATAAAAACACAAATAAAACGTCGAAATAAAAATAACTTGATGACGTATACACGTGTAACAACATTTCAAAATAAGCTAAATAAAATTTCAAAATAAAAGGAATTAAGTAAAGAGAGTCTTTGTCTCCTGGTATTTTTTAACAAAGCGAAAAGAAAGTTCTTTTAAATGAGACATTTTAAATTAATTCTCAAAATATCAAATAAATGTCTAGCGCAATTTCTAAATTTAAACTTTTTTGCAATATTATTTTGTGTTCATTTTATGTAATAACTATAATATGACTTAAATATGACGTAATTTCTCCTAAGACTTCTAACGCATGTTAATGAATTTATTATTTTACAATATCCTTTCTCTTTTAAAATTCACGTGTATACTTTTTATGACGTAATTTTTAATAAGTTCCTGCTTTTTATACGTAATTATTTAATTCTAATTTGAAAGTTTTTTTCCTGTTTATAATAGTCACGTGTAAATAAATTTTTAATTTGAAGCAAACATTATTGCTTGCGCTTTTTATACAGTTGGCAACAGTTTAAAATAGTACCATTTTCTGAAATCTGTAAAAAATATCTCTAGAAATGTTGAAAATTTGAATTTAAAATAGAAATAAAACCTGAAAAAATGAGTCAAAATAAAAAAATTTATGCAATCTGCACTCCGGCAAATTCTAACGCATAAAATGATCTAAAAATTATTACACTGCCATGTATAGTTTTTGCTGCTATGAAACTTTTTTAGTGGAACGATTTTGTCCAACTTTAGCATTAAATAACTCTTAAAATAATTCTTCGATTTGAAAACTGTCTGCATCAGCGTGTTTATCAAACATTTCTGTATAAAACCACCGATTTTCATATTTTTGTATGCATTATTTTTGTTAATATTAACGAAGAAAGGCCTCCGGTCACAAAAAAATCAAAACCGGCGGCGGCGTCGGTGACAGCGGTAGTTACTTTTTTTTAGAATAGAGAGATTGTTGCAAAAATTTCAAAAGCCGTAATAATAATTTATTTGGTTTTAGTAGAAAGATTCCCACGTGAAAAATTTTAATTGAAATAGTTTTTTTTTTTTTTTTTTTTTTTTTTTTCAAACATTAAAAAGGTGAATATGGCGTCATAGTGGAAATAAAAAGGATATTTTCAGAATACGTTTTTGCTTTGGTCAAGTTTATATTTTAGTAAAAAGTTTCTAATGGATAGCTATTTTTACGCAGGTAGCGAACTTAGTGGGGAATCACATAACTTAAATTTTAAAATGTATTTTTTTTTTCGAGATAAAAACTATTTATACCTCAAGTTAAACTTAGGTAATAATTTTCTGATGTGTTTACATCACCCTTTGGGAGAGAATAAGGTTTAAAAATGCAAGTAAAACTTTTTTTTTTCTTTACTGTATCACAGCTATAATATTGTTAAATATTAGCAGTAAGGATTCAACAGAATTTACATTTACATTCATAGCTTTCCTGAGTGGGAAATAGGGTATCTAAATTTAAGTGAAGTTAATTTTTTATGTTTTGATTATAGATTTTTTACGTTCAGATTGGAAGTTTTTGTCCAAACTACCGCAACCTGCATTACAGTGGTGAAACATTTTGAATCACACATTGGTAAACTGCATCCCACATTGTGATGCAATACCGCATACATCAAAGCCTGATGATGATACTCTGTATTAATTTTGAAATGCGTTCGTCTGAGTGCTGTAGTCATTAAAAAACTTGACATATTAAACAAAAACATAATCTGAAGAACAAGTTAAAAAAAAAAAAAAATATTTCCTACATTGTTTAAGCCCGAGAAGGGACATATATTAAGTTATTTCATTCAACATTTAATGTTACATTTTTGTAACAAATTAGTTAAGCCAATTGAAGATTAAAAAATAAAAATAAAATTCATACAATATGATACTTAAAACATCCTAAAAACTTAGATTCCGTTCAAATGAAATCGAAATAAATCTTAGACTTTTTTTAAAGTTTTGTATTTTGTATCATCTTATCATTTTATGCACAATTTTCATAAACACAATACAAAATCTACAATACAAATATTTTCAATTAAAAATGGAAGAAGTCTAAGATTTATTTCGATTTCATTTGAACGGAATCTAAGTTTTTAGGGTGTTTTAAATATCATATTGCATGAATTTTATTTTTATTTTTTAATCTTCAATTTTCTTAACTAATTTGTTACAAGAATTTAACATTAAATGTAGAACTAATTGAATGAAATAACTTAATATCTGCCCCTTCTCGGGCTTAAACAATGTAGGAAATAAATTTTGCTTTTTTAATTTGTTCTTCAAATTATGTTTTTGTTTAATATTTTTAGCTTTATATCATATTTTAGACCGTTAGTGATTGGTGAATGACACATTCTAAACGAAAAGTTCAGTGTCAGTGACCGGTGACTGGCGTGGCGCTTAATGCGTTAAGTGGACCTTAAGTCACTTTCTACACACAGTTTGTTTCTGTATTTGTTTCTTAAAAACAGCAAAGTAGGAAAAGCACGTTCACACAAATATATCATGTTGAACTCCATCAAGGACCTCAAAGCTGATTTAGATATTTCTGGATATTCTTCTCCCATGTTCATCCAGAAGGAAATTAAGGTTTTTTCCAGAGTTGCCATAACGATTGCGCGACTACTGACATATATCACAACGGGCTCATAACATAATACCGACTGACTGTTTAAGTCACTGTTTAAGGGTGTATTCGAAAAAATATTTTTTCACCCTCAACAGCTCAAAATTTTCTGAGACATTTTCAGACTCATTTTTAAAAGTAAAAACATGAAACTTGCTGGGGTGATTTCTGAAGACATGTTTAACATGCCGTGTGATTTCATTTTCAGCTCAATTAATTAGAATTTGATTTTTAAACAATTATTTTCTCAGTATGACCATTTTTTTCATTCCCAGATCGCCCGCTTCGGAAAATTCGGTTCAAAACGCCAACTTTGACAGCGTTTTTTACAATATTTTCTGCATTTATCAAAAAATTAAGAAGTACGGCACATTATATAGTTTCTAAATAAGAGAATTTCCCAGTTTGATGCGTTTGAGAACAAAAATGAATTTTAAAATGAATCAGAAAATAAGCAGTTTGGATCGAAATACACCCTTAACACTGCCTTCTCCCGAAGTTTTAGTTTAAAATAATAGCTTTCATGATTATTGCGGTTGTAAAATATTGTATTTGTTGTATTTTTTCAAGCAGAAGAAATAAAAGATATAACTTTGTAGCAAACTTCAATTGTTCCGCAACCCATAGGTTGGGAAGCACTGGCTTAAAGTATTATGCAGTAATTTCAAAAAATGAAGATATGATTTCAACATAATCTTGTAACTGATATCACTTTTAAATTATCTTAAAAAAATTCTAAATAAGAATCCCAGTAGGAGTTTAATATAAGTAATTATACAAAAATATTAAAAGCGTATTATGAACAAATGCGCATTAGGGATATAAGACCAAGTTGTGCTTTCTGAATATCAGCTTTAAACAATTTGTAATGTTAAAACCTTATTTTATTTAAGGTCTCATTATTTTATTTAGAGTCATCTCTTTTAAATCTTCAGAAAATTAAATTTTCATTTTTCACATTAAAAAGAAAAATATATATGCAATTCTGAAGCTTTAAAAATTTTCATCACATATTAATGACCATTATATATTAATTAATTTAGATATTAAACTCCTATTTTGTCTGAACCTTTCGATATAATTATTTCCTTGAAATTCCCATCAGAAAAGAAGTTATGGCCTTTAGAATTGTACCCGCGCAATAGCTGAAGCGGCATTTCAGAATATCTGAAGTTATTTTTCTCCAAATGACTTTCTTAAGCATATCGCGCAGGATATCTCAAAAACTTCTAAATATTTTTTCACAAAACTTTCAAAACATGTATTTCATGGTAGTCTATTATATTTTGAACCTAAAATTGCATTTCCCATTGTTCAAAAAATATTTTTTAGGTGATTATTATATTGTTGAAATTTTCAAAATTTTGTATTAGCTAAATAAAACTTTGTATTAAAAATATAAAAATGCTTTAAATACAAATTTATTTAGGTTCAGGGTAATTATTATAATCTGAAGTATAATTAGGCACAAAAAATTTCATTCTAGTTGCAAAATTTATTTTGTAATCCTGCGCGTAAGCTGTCATACCAATTTTCTGCGCGAAAAATGTCTGACAGTTTGGAGCCCCCTATAAATACTAATTCCGCATCTTGCAATTTTTTAAATACATGAAATGAAAGAACGTATATCTTTCATCCCAATTAAAATTTCGTTTTTAAATCATATACTTTTAAGATATTAAATGTTGAAAATGGCTCTTTTTTTCCTCTTTTTCTAATTTTAAGAGACCCGAGACCCCCTTAATGGAAAACTACCGATTAACAACTATCAATTTAGTTTTCTTTAAATATATTTTGAATGGATTTAAAGTCGTTGCATGTAAGTTATAAAAAGTGTGTAAATATAAGTATGCCAAAATGAAGTAAATTCACGTAAGTGGTCGCAAATGCGTTATGCATGGAGCATTCAACATAAAAACAATCGTAAAACTTAAAATGTTGACTACTCCTTAACCAAATAAAATCTATAATGAGGCAATTTTTTTCATTTTGTGCCTGTGTATGAGAACTTCTTTAAAATCATCTTTTTTGTTTTGTTTTTTAAGTTCGAGAAATATGAATCCTTTTGATATAACACAAGCAGCATGGCGTGCATTTAACACAAAGGGAGATTTTTTTTATTTACCCTTCACTTTTCACATCCACTTATTTTTGAAAGGCTTTTATAAATTTCTAAACTTTTCGCCCAGTTAAAGAATATTTGACCATCATTGATTGAACTTGTCATCTGCAGAATACATGTTTGAGACGAATCGATTTAAGCTTCCCTAAAGTTTGCGCGCCAGTAGAATAATAAGGCATTATATTTATCACAATAGCTTTATGAAATGATCTTGTTCGCTGATAAGCCTTTAAGAAGCAATGAATGCTGTTCTGTTTGATGTAATGGGTGTATCTGCTATTTATTTGTAATAAAATATTAAATCTTTGTATCACCGTGTTGCATATTTGCACCATACCTAAAAATAAATGTTATTTATATAATTAGCTTTAAAGGACGATTTATTGCTGCTATCTTCCAACACAGTATTTAATATAAATTATTCATAATTTTCAACAGCCATACTGAGATGAGACGGCGACACTGAGTTAATTTTTCAAGGAAAAGTTTTACTTATCATTTGAACAGTTTCACATCGTTATTGCTAAAACAAACTTCATAAGTTTTGTCGAATTAAAAGAGCTGGAGAGTTCAGAAAATAGGTTTTTTACAAAGGTAAGTTTATACTTAATTCAAATTTTGTATTAGAAAATCGACAATATTTATGGGAAGTATGCCATTTTTAGGTGCATTCGTAGTTATATAAATACGTAGCACCTATAGTCGTAGTCTGTTCCGTCCGTCTGTCTGCGTATAACAGCGCAAAATCTACCCAAACGAATGGTTTGAAACTTAATATACATAATTGTTGCAGAATTTTGTCGAGTTATTTCAAATTTTATGAAAATCGAATCAAAATTTTAATAAGATATTAATAAAAGTTTTGTTGATTCTATTAAATCATATCATACGTAATTAATTCAATGACATTCCATGATAGGTAATGATTCTAGGTTGACATGATGATTACGTCCTATTTAAGATGGAGTCCTATTACTTCCGTATTACTGAATTCAATATATATAATTGTAATAAATTTTGTATACATGTTATAACAGTGGAACAGCCATTGCACCAAGATCTGAATACTTATAAAACTAGTTATAGTACGAACGCACCCCGTTTGCCTCGCTTGACATACAATTTCGGGCTTGTCTGTTTATAGCAGATGTGGAAAAAGTACCTTTAAGACAATAAATTTTTATTTTTTATCAAAAACAAAAACACAGAGTCACAGAGGGTTAATTTATGCGTATCATTTATTTGCATAAAACCTTAAAATGGATATTAAAACTTTGTTGATCGGAGATGAGTACATTCGCTACTAATTTAGCGCGTGTTTTATTCAAAACATTTAAGGGGGCGGTGGACGTTTAAAAAAAAATTCTTTTAATTTTCATAATAGAAATTTGAAATTTTGTGCAAATATACATTTCTCGATAAGTATATAGAACACCTTAAAAGAAATTTCCAATCTTAATATCATTTTAAGATCTATTAAAAAAATTAAAAATTTAAAACGAAATTTTAAATGCTCCTTGCGTCTTAATTTTTTTTAGATATTTTCTCGATTTTAGATTTTAATCGCGTAAACTCTATTACAAACAAATCTTGTATCGGTTTTTTTAACTCCTTAAATTGTTAATTTTTAGAGATATTTTACTGAATTCCATATCGATTTTCATCAAAATTCTGCCTTATAATAAATTAAAAATCGAATTTAGTTGTCTTAATTAAGTCGAATTTTGAAATGCATACACAGTTTCTTTTTAAGCAATATAAGGATTCTTCGTTATCAGTTTCATGGAATTTGATCAAAAATTAACTAGCAACGAGCATTCCAAAAATTAAGAAAAAGCTGAAACATCAGTATTGAGAAATACAGATTTAAAGTATATTAAAAGACCAAAAAATTGTTTGTGATCAACATTAAAACACTTGCAACTTTGCGTAAAATAATTGCATCTGCATGCGGTTTTCCATGAATGATGTGTTTCAAATTGGAGAATAATTAAAAAATTGGAGAATAATAACACATACAAAAAGACATCTTGATTTTGGACTCAATTTTTGCTCAAATAAAGGTCCACATCCCCTTAACAGAAATTTTGAGTAGTAATCACTTTTTTTAATCACGGAATGCTTGTTATTTTATAAACCGAAAATAATATAATAAGTAATAGCTCTTCGAAATGATCTTGTTCGTTAATAAGACTATTAAAAAGCGATGAAAGCTATTAATTTTAATGAACGTGTCTGTTATCTATTTATTGTATAGTAATAATTTATTATTAATATGCGTGCCATCAATTTGCGTAAAGCTATAAAATGTATTAATAGTTACATAATTGTTGGAAGAAGACTTGAAGAAAATATCCAGTCAGCCATTTTAGTCAATAAATAAAAAAGGATTATCATTGAACGAACTCGTCATCTGCAGAATCAAATTTGAAACGAATCTTTTTAAGTTTTCTCTAAAGTTTCGCGCCTATAGAATAACAAGGCAGTATATTTATCAAAATCATGTGTAGGTGTCAAGGGTCACGGAGTTTGATTACCACTATTTTTTAAAGAAATTCTTCGCCTTACTTTATCCTTAGATTTCTGAAATTATATTAATCGGACAATTAAAAAAAAAAAAAAAAACAAAAAAAAAAAAAACTAGTGTTTATCAAAATCCATGATAATTGACACCAACAGGTGTTCAATTTAGAGGCTCTACTCTTTCACAGAATGCATTAATTCACTCACAAAATAAAATTATGAATGTAATGATATTGTATCACATAGTAAAACAATAATAAAGCGAGAAATTTTTTCATGATACTTGAAATTTTTAAAACAATGTTTAAAAATCATATAAATCTCCTTTTTTATTATTTTGTTTGTATAAAACCCTTTAAACATGATAAGTAATGTGAAATATACTGATATATATGTATATATATAAGTTTTTAAAATTAATAAGAGGCATTTTTAGAAAAAGCGATATGCTTTGCTCCTTCGATTTTGGATTTTTATAAGCGACTGCTATTAATCAGGTTAAAATGTTTAAGAAATTCAATGAAGAGGCTCTACTGTTTCACTGAATGCAATATTTCACTCACCAAATAAAATTTCCATG
This sequence comes from Maratus speciosus, assembly GCA_963932465.1. NCBI lineage: Eukaryota > Metazoa > Arthropoda > Arachnida > Araneae > Salticidae > Maratus > Maratus speciosus. Next base: position 166,121,139 of record OZ010788.1, read on the forward strand.
AATGTAATGATATTATATCACATATTAAAACAATAATAAAGGGAGAAATTTTTTCTTAATGCATGCAACTTTTAAAACAATGCTTAAAAATCATATAAATCTCTTTTTTTATTATCTTGTTTGTATAAAAAGTTTTAAACATGTCAAGTAATGTAAAAAATACCGATATATATGTATATATATAAAACAAAATACTCAATATTTACCGGTAAAAGAAATACAAATTTTCTTTACGGGAGTTACAGCAAAACATTATAATGTGTATAACAGTAAAATAAACAATAATTACTAGTGTACTTCGAGCTATTTCATGAATTGACGGGGTGAGAAACAAAAACTGGATACTAGTATCCATGTTTCTGCTTGATATATGCAACTTTTGGCAGAGCGGATGCCATTAAAGTTTACCGCGTGTTGCCACTCAACGATAGCAAGCGTTGAACCACAATTTTGGATTTAGAGTATCCAACATATGATATTTCTCTTTTCCAGTCATTTTTATTTGAATGAAAATCTCGGTGAAACCTCTTGCTTTCTCCAGTTTTTTGGTGAAAAGTTAAACCTTTATTTTTAAAAGTGTAAGTAGCTTTTCGAAATTGTCTTGTTCACCGATGAATAAGCGATGAAAGCTATTAGTTTTGATGACCGTGTCTGCTATACATTTGCAGTATGATAATTGTTTATTATTTATATGCATATGAACGATTTGCGCAAAATTTTTTATTAATAATCAATTGTTGGGTATGATTGGGAAAAATATTAAGTACAAATTTGATTACAAATAAAAAATATTGATTACCATTAATCGAACTTTCCATCGGCAAAACCCATTTTTGATACGAATCAATTTAAAATTTCTCTAAATTCGCGCACCTCTAGAGTAACAAAGCGTTATATTTATTACAATCATTCAGGTACCAAGGGTTAAAGAGTTTGATTACCACTACTTTTTAAAGAAATTTTTCGCCTTGTTTAATTGTTAGCTTCCTACAATTATATAAGTCGCACAATAAAACAAAATAGTAGCAATCAAAATCTGTAATTCTTGACACCTAAATATCTTTACGGAATTACCTTATTTACTGATAACCCTAATAATATTCGATGAAAGTTATTGGTTTTAGTGACCGTATCTGCTATACATTTGTAGTATGATAATCTTTTATTATTCATATGCATGTACACGATTTGCGTAAAGCTATAAATTTTTATTAAGAGTTAACTGTTGGGTAAGACTGGGGAAAATAGCCATCAAAAATATGATTCTAATTAAAAAATATTTATTACCATTAAACGAACTTTTCATCTGCAGAATCCATGTTTGAGTCGAAACGATTTAGGTTTTATCCAAAGTTTGCAAGCCTGCAAAATAATAGGGAATTAAATCTATCATAATCATGCATATGGGCCAGGGATTACAGATTTTGAATATCACTATTTTTAAAAAAATCTTCGTCTTATTTAATCGTTAAATTTCTGCAATTACATAAGTCGATTTCTTTTTTTAAATAGTGGTATTCAAAATCCGTAATTCTTATTACTTAAATAATTTTCCGAAGTTATCGTGTTTTATAATAAGATCTTTGATTCTCTCTAACTTAAGAAAATCTTAAACTCTTGAACTCTTTGATTTTGGTGATTATTTTTATATTTAATCGTACCACGATCTATAAAAATTTTTCTTTGAAGTGGATGTTTCTTGAAAATATCTCAGTGTAAGTGTACGAGATTATTTTTTTTTGACTTGGTACGAATAGAAAAAAAAAATAGTCCACTGGGAAATATATGTCTCAAGCCGTAATCAAAGGGTTAAGAAACGATAAATGCTGTTAGTTATAATAGGTTGGTGAGTTAGTTATAATAGAAACAGGAAAACTAATATACAATTAAACGCAGTTTCTTAATAAGAGAATGGTAGTTTGATACGTTTGCAACAAAAATGAATTAAAAATGTGCCAGAATAGCTAGTTTGGGTTTGAGCCATTGGGCCCTTTTCCATTTGTTCCCCAATTTGCCTTATGTTCTCTCTAAAATTTTGTCACTAAAAGAATAACGAGACGCTGTATACCAAAAACTTTTCTAAACGAAAATGCTCATTGATAAGCCCACTGAGTAGCGATGCATGGCACTAGCATTACTTTATGAATTAGCTATTTATTTGTAATATCGTTGAACATAACACCGTTGAACATAAATCCTTAAGGCTGTTCTTAAGTTTACTGCGTAGTAATCGCCAAACATTATGACACAATGGCGGACTCATTTTTAAACGCAAAGGTATAAAATTGGCAGGCCTGACTATGAAAGCGATTTGGAATCGAAATAAGTTTTTCATTTTTTTGATAAATACTTATATACCTATCGAGTTATATGCAATTTTGATCACGTGACAAGACGTTTTCTCCCTTCTCTGAATGGTTTTTCTACTTTCATCCGGAAATTCTGTTCTAAACGCTAAATTTTCAGTATTTTCTGAAAGATCTATTGAGTTCACAAAAAGACCGGAAAACGTATTTCGATGAAACAGCTTTTGATTAATAACACCTTTCAGTTTCATGCGTTTTCAAACAAAAATGAATTAAAACTTATATCATAAAGTTGACTCTTTAGATTTTAGACCAGCCTTAAATTTGTTTTTGTCGAAACCCTGTTTTTCAAACTGGGCGAACCTTTTACACAAGAACTAATCGACCAATTTCCTTTTTTTTTTTTTTTAAGAAATGTAATCGTTTTCGCCGGAGCTTATACCACCTAAAAGTATAATTTTTATTGATTAATTATGTTTTCAAACTTGCAAAATGTAAAAAAAGGCGAAAAAATGATCTTTTTTGTTCAAATGGTCGCAGTTTTTGTCAAAAAGGAACTTTTTAAATTAATTGTTGGTATAAACTCAAGAGAAATTGAATACGATCTCATGATTTTGCTATCAAATTTGTTTCAGATGCTTGTGGGCAGAGAAAAACGGTTTTCCGATTGGAAGTCCAGGGCGCGTAACTGTTACGTACTCTCCATTGCACAAGGCGTATTATTCATTTTTTTACCCATACAAATTTAAATATCTAAGTGGAATGTTAATAAAGATAATGTAAAAATTTTGAAGGTGGTATTTCTTTTCTTTGTACCAGAAAAAAATAAAATCACGTGAATTTTCGGCGAAAAGGTAGAACCTCTTCTTAAATGAATATCATTTATTTGCTTATTATTTATTTGCTTATCAAGACTGTACAATGTTTTGAAAGTTTGTTGGGTACCACTAACAGAAAGTATCAAGTAAATGATTTTCGTCCAGTTAAAGAATATTTGAGCATCATTGATCGAACTCGTTCTCTTCAGAATCCATGTTTGAAACAAATCGATTTAAGTTCTCTTCGAAATTTCAGAGCCTGTGGAAAAATAAGGTGTTCTATTTATCACAAAAGCTTTTCAAAACGATGTTATTCTTAATAAGCCTGAGGAGCTATGAATGCTCTAAATTTTAATGGACGTCTCAGCTATTTATTTGTAATTTAATAATTCATGATTATTAATTTGCATGCCATTTATTTGCTTAAAGCTGTAAAATGTTTTAAAAGTTAAATGTTGTAGACGCCTAACAGAAAGTATCCAGTGAATAGTTTTCGTTCAATTAAAGAAAATTGGAGTACCTTTGTTCGAACTTGTTTTCTTCAAAATCCAAATTTGAGACGAATCGATTTAAGTTCTCTCAAAAATTTTCGAGCCTGTAGAATAATGAGGAGTTATAGTTATCACAAAAGCTTTTAGAAACGATATTGTTCACTCATAAGCCTATTAAGAAGCTGTGAGTGCTGCAAGTTTTAATAAACGATGTATTGACCATTTATTTGTAATATCTTAATCCCTTATTATTTAAACAAATATCATTTATTTGTTTAAATCTGTAAACTGTTTGAAAAGTTAATTGTTGGGTACACGCCTAACAGAAAGTATACAGTAATTAGTTTTGTCCAGTTAACGAATACCTGAGCATCATTGATAGAACATGTTCTCTTCAGAATCCATGTTTTAGACGAATCTATTTAAGTTCTCTCCAAAATTTCCACGCCTATGGAATAATAAGGCATTCTATTTAACACAAAAGTTTTTCGAAACGATGTTGCTCACTGATAAACCTATTAAGAAGCTATGAATGCTGAAAAGTTTTAATGGAAGACGTATTGATCATTTATTTGTAATATCTTAATCCTTTATTATTTAAACGAATATCATTTATTTGTTTAAATCTGTAAAATGTTTCAAAAATTAATTGTTGTTACACGCCTAACAGAAAGCATCCAGCAAATAGTTTTGTCCCGTTAAAGAATATCTGAATAATCCAGTTAATTAAATTATATTAAATAGTATTTATTAGAATTAAATAGAATACCTTATCATATAATAGGTCCTGTGGAGGCATTTGGAAAAGTCCTTGATTGTTTTCAAAACAATCAAGGACTTTTCCAAATGCCTCCACAGGACCTATTATATGATAATGATGATCAGCTATGGAACTAATCAAACTTTTTCATTAAAACAGTTATAGAATTAGTGTTATTGTTAAAGAAACATTATGTGTTATACGTCTGTAAAGCGATCAGCATGTCTATTTTACTGTTGTTACATGTACTTATTTCATTATCTCAATTACTTGTTATTACCTAACATTATTTTATTACTCTATAATTGTTTTATATTTTTTTAAATAAACATTGCTGGGTGGGGCTAGTTGAACTCAAACCAATAGGTAGGCCTCCCCACCTGGCTGAATCTGAATCTGTAAATATAGAAAAAAGTAAAAAAATTGAAATCTAACCCTCTCAAAAATACCCGTGAATTGGAGGATTTTTTTTTCATTTATTTTATTTTGTTAAAACCCAAAAATTTCCGTTTGTTTTTTCCATTTCCCCCAAAATACAAAAACTCCCCCACTAACTTAAAAATTATATTATGTCCTTCAATCTAAAGCAACTCGTCGAAACAACACAGGGATGTTCTGACAACTGTGTTACTTAGTACTTTTTTGTACTAGAAACTGAGTTTTTACGCATGTAATCTTTTCCTGAAAACACAAAAATATCAAAAATCAAACTGCCCAGCACCATCAAAATTTTCTGAAATTCTTAAGTCAAAAGATTAGCTAAGCGTAGTTAAGTGTAAGTTCAAAGTATTTTAAATAAGTAATAGTTAAATGCAAGTTTAAAGTAAATTTATTAAGTAAAACGAACTCCCTACTGTTACAGGTTCTTTCTTTCTTTCTTTTTTTATTCTTTCTTTTTTTTATTTTGATTTATTTTGATTTATTTATTTATTTGTGTACTGCCGCCTCTTTATTAGGTGGAGATAGGCTTAGCCTGCGCGTGCTACTAGACCCGCTCCAATGAACAGCCTAAGGAGCCAGTTTTTACACAGTGGGTTACGGTAGAAAGGCGGAGTTTCGTCCACTCTACAACATGTGTTAACCTTGCATTTGGCCCCAAAACGCTTTAGGTGACATTTGTCTTTTAGCGGCATCCAGTTTATTTTGCTTCTCACCCTTCCAAATTGATTCTCGAATCACTTTTAAAGACGAGCCCACACCAACAACTAGGCATCAAAAAGTCCAATCCCCCCCCCCCACCCCCAAGCATGTTTTGTGGGCGTGTTCTGCAGGAGCTGAAAAACAAATTTATAATAGTGCAGTAACTGGCACAACAGAGCAAAAAACAAAGTCAAAGGGTCCCCAGAAATGTCGACCAGGGCGCTTTTTAATCTTGGTCATCGGTTTGGAGTAATCGTATATCGCTATGTACTCTAATGGCGCCTGGTGCATGTAAAATCCATTGTGGGTGCAAAGTCTTCCAAGCTCCCTATGAATTATACCTATGGAGGTGCCTAATAAGGTGAAGATCTCGTCACCTGATCAAGTTTCTAAATTACGAGACCAACTCGAGTAGCGAGAGCCGTCAGCAAACCGCCGTCACGTGGCGTTTAGGCAATTTCATCCAGAGTTACCAATTTAGCATCCACTTTTATAAAAAAAAAATTGGATTCACGCTAGAAAATGCAAAAAGTATTTTCTGATTTATTTAATGTCAGACTTGTCTAGATTACTTACAGTAAAAATTCTTCTTCAAAAAGTTCCGGTCTGAAGTCGAAATTTCGGGATAAAAATGGAGGCCAAGCTGGCAACCCTAATTTCGCCTCGTTTACAGGTACTCAAACCTGTAAAACTGGGTTATAGCCCGGTAGGTAGGGCCTGGTGAGCGGTTAGAAAGAAATAATTTTCTTCAAATAATAGAAACATATTTCCAATCATAGACGCGTTTCAGAAACTTGTTATTGTTATTCTAAATATATTAATCTACAATTATACACAGTTGCATTCAGTAATACCCGTTCACATCAGTTATTTAAGATTTCTGAAACCCCCGAACTCACTGCGAAAGTCCCATAATCTCTCTCCGTGAGAAGAAACTTTTATATGGCTAAATACAGCCACTACCACTCACTTTAATCGGCTGTGGAGTTTCTCTTTAACACTTTGGTTGTCGAGGTTCGTTTAATCTAATGTGCATGCGCATATTTTCCATTTGTTCAAATCTCAGGCGTAACCACTCCGCGGTACCCGAAAAGTCTTGATTTTTCATAATGCACATAATCTTTTAAATTTTCGTTCGTATCATGTTATTTGTTAACCTGCATCGAGTGAAAATTAATAAAGTAAAACCTTTGAAGACAGAATCTGTCTATAACGGATTTTCTTTTTGTCCCTTCGAAAGAATAGCTTAAAATTCTATCAACCTAGAAAGAAAACTGTTTAAAACGGATTTTTTGTGGCTCAGAGATTCTTTATCGCTCATAGCGATTCAAAAGTTTTACTGTAGTTTGTTCAGTAAACTCTGTGAAAATGAATCTGTTTATAACTGATTATAGCAGATTAAGACATTTTCTATCACTTTAAAGTATACTGCTTCAAAAACAATATAAAAGGATCCCCTCTTTTCTAAAAGAATTTTTCCGCAAAACGACTGTTTAATATCTTCAGTCAATATATCGTGCTACCATATAAAAAAAGGAAAAAGTTCAAATGTTCGTGTTTACTTGAAGAATCATCAGTAGATGGCAGCGCTACAAAATTATTCACATTCATTTTTATTAAAATCTTCTTATGACAGCTTATACAATTATCGTCATTCCTACCTCTCAATTTAATAACTGTAATTCTTCAGTCCTATTTTGTAATGAATTTTCTCTGGGATCCTTTAATTAGTATATAAAATAATTTATTATGTTTAGATTAGTTACGATAATACTTTATAATTATTACATTTATATTATTAATAATATTATTCCCTTGGTGTGATGATTTTGAACTTTCAGAATTCGCTTTAACTGTAACCCATTAATATAGCACGTGTGGGGGTATTTACTGTGATTGTGGGGATGTGTGATTTTGATTCAAATATGATATTTAGAAAATTGTCTCTTTCTATTGATGAGTAAGTTTTTAACACTCATGTTTCTTTTTAATTTCTATTGTGCATAACATTGTTCTGTCCGGGTTTTACATATTGATTAATTATATATTTCTTTCATTTTTTTGGTAGCGATTAATCCGTTAATTATGGAAATATGCATTTAAGCGGTAGCTTATTATTTCTACATCAGAAATTAACCATTTTTTACTAAGGAATTCGTAGTATTGCCCTTGAAAACGAGATATGAATCATTAGTTCCCATTTTATTCATAATTGTTCTCTCATTTTAAGTTCATTTTGTAGTTTTTCTTTTTGAGTTAATGAATTTTCAATTTTGAGATCATGAATTTCGTGCAAAGGATTTGTTGATGCTGACAATGATTCATTATTTCTGGTCATTTTTCATTGGTTAAACTGTTTTAGTTACAAATAGCTTTACAAAATATTTCAAATATTTATGATTTCCCTACATATATATCTTTATTTAATTGTTCTTTTTATGCATTCGCCTTCCTGTTGATATTTTCCTTTCGCCAATTTTGAATGTTTTAATTTTTTAATACTTTCATTAATGATTAGTTAAATGGATGATAGTTGATCCAGATTTAATATGTATAATGTCTGTGTCATGTACTGATACTCAATTTAATAATTTTTATTAAAAAAAGATGATGAATTGTAATATTACATGATGGTTATATATATATTCACATAACAAAATATAGGAATTTCTACTTTTTATTTTTTAAAACAATTCATAGACTTTTAACAAAATTTAAAAACAACAGCACGTTAATATCACATAATAAAATTAGCTACAGTAGACGTATCAAGCTTTATGGAAGGCCCTTATTAGTACACATATTAATCGAAAATAAAAGCTGCTGTTTATGCATGTTAACGTTCAAAATTACGAATGCAAAATATTAAATGACCAGGGAGTATTTGTTAAACCACATATTTTGGTGGAGTTTTATATTGCTTTGGAAACGTTACAATACCACCGGAATATGTGGTCCTACTGTGCCATATAATCTCTGATGATTTAATATTTTAAATACGTAATTTTGAACATGAACATGTGTAAACAACAGCTTTGGTTTTCGATTGATACTTATACTCATAATGAGTTTGTACAAAACTTGAACACTCTGATTTTATTATAGAGGGTGTCCGGTCTCAACGGTGTCCAATGGCTAATTCCTAAACCGTTAGTTATAGACATATAGTTCCAATTACAAAAATGTTTTAAATCAGGTAAAGAAATATTTTAAAAGCGATTTGGGTCAATAAAAAAAATATTTCTTAAAAAATTACAAAATTTAAATTTTTATACGGTCCCCCATGTCCTATAAGTTATATTTAGTAAAATTTTCCTATTACACTGACAAGTAAGACAAAAAAAGTCCCATTCATATAACACTAAAATTGAGCGAGTTATGAAACTTTAAAAATGCATGGCTTATGCCACTTTTCTGCTCTGAAAACAAATGAGTTCGGCTTGGCTTTGAGGGGTCACATACCAAGTGCTTAAAGTGTTCGAAGATCTTATTTCATGTGTATCTGTGCTTTGAAAAAAATCGTACAAGTATCACGATTAAGTTAACATTTATTAAGTTTCAAATTGGCTAAAATAACAAATGTTTTATTTTGTCAGGATTTGAGACTGTTTCTTTTATGATTTCTTTTAACAAAAATCATGTTATTTTTATAAGTTTTTATGTTATTTCAATGATCGTATGTATGTTTTTCCAGTTCAAAATTTGTACTCGAACTTTAACTCACTTTTAAATATCCGATCGAGATTACATTTTACATACTGGCGCAAATTCAATAACAATCTAATATTATTATGATTTTCGGTGGTTACCATCTATACTTATTTTACAGGATAACACAAAGACTGCGATTGTTGCTTTTTTTTTTAAAACTTCTATGTATTTTTTAGCACTGAATCCGAAAATTGTATTAACTTTTAACTATCATGTCAGGATATTTCGCAAATCATAAATTGTCAAATTTAAACAATAACAAAAATCTTATACTATAAAGTAGAGGAGATGTTTGTGTTTTTTAACGTTTGATAATTGATTTTTACGTACTTTTTAGCACTGAATCTGAAAATGACCTTCATTTCTTACCATCACGTAAGAATTTTTTCGCAAATCGTAAATGTGTAAGTTAAAATATAGCGAAAATCTCATACTATAAAACATATGTAAAACTTTTTTTGTTTTATTTTACTTTATTTTATTTTATTCAATAATTTATTCGATATTTTTGCTTATCCTGGATTCTTACAGCTAAATAGCTAGGTGGTCCGATGAGATGAGGGAGGCGATTCAATTTTAACTTTGAACTTTTTAACTTTGAAATTTGCGAAAAATCCTGATGTGATGGTTAAAAATGGAGGTCAATTTCAGATTCAGCGGTACAGAATACATAAGAATCAATTATCAAAAGCTAAAAAACATGATATAACCCAACTTTTTGCAGGCTAATCAAATAATATTTTAAAATGAGTATCATTTTGTAAAGAATTGAGGCTGTTAATATTAGCATAATTTTATTTAACAAAAATTCTGTTTTTTCTTTCTTCTTAAATGTTTATTACAAATTGTATATTTTGCATTAATATGTCAGAATGATTAAAGATTTCAAAGTTATATTGCAATGTTAATTTTACTCTCAGCTAGTTTTCAATATACATGACGAAATTATATTTCGATTAAATTTGTGAATGACCCCCCAATTTGCAACAAAAAATATGCTCCAACTTTAAATAGCTATGATTCGGTCAATTTTAATTGTAGAATAACGGGACTTTTTGTGTATTACTTGTCAGTGTAAAAGGAAAATTTTACTAAATATAACTTATGGGACCGGAGGACTGTATAAAAATTTAAATTTTGTAAAGTTTTAAGAAATGTTTTTATTGACCCAAATCGCTTTTAAAATAGTTCTTTACCTGATTTTAAACATTTTTTGTAATTGGAACTATATGTCTATGACTAACGGTTTAGGAATTTAGGCATTGGACACCGTTGAGACCGGGTAGGGATGCACAACCTGTGACCGCGATCACAATTTATATAATTTCTTCGTTTTTTTTTTTTTTGACACATATTTGACACAATTTTTTGTCCATATGTCGCAGGAAAAAATTGCGAATTTCGTCAATTTGCCCCGGGAAGAAATTGCAAATTTCATCAGAGCCAATTAAGAATCGCAAATTTCGTTCATCGAATTCGGAAAAATTGCTCAAATTATCGATGAGTCGCATAAGAATCTCAAATTTCGTTGATCAACTGGTGAAAAATCTCGAGTTTTGTCAGTTTATCGCGAGAAAAAATCGCAAATTTCGACAATTTGCCGCTGAAAAAATTGCAAATTTCGTTAGAGTCAGTTAAAAATCGTGAATTTTGTTGATCGGACGCTTTAAAAATCACGAATTTTGTCGATTATGTAATGCTTGATCGGTTGTTGAAAAATTTCGAGTTTTGTTAGTTGATCGTGAGAAAAAAATCGGAATTTTGTCACTTTGCCGCGGGAAAAATTAAAAATTTCGTCAGAGTCAGTTAAGAATCCCAAATTTCGTTTGTCGGGCGCGGAAAATTTTCAAATTTTGTTGATCGCGAGAGGAAAAATCGAGAATTTTGTCGGCTCGGCGCGGAAAATTCTCAAATTTCTTTAATCGGGCACAGAAAAATCGCAAATTTTGCCGATGTGGTACGGAAAAATTGCAAATTTTGTTGACCAGCTACGGAAAAATCGTGAGTTTCGTCAGTTTATCGAGAGAAAATATGTCAAAAATCATCAATTTGTCGCGTAAAAATTACAAATTTCTTCAGACTCAGTAAAAAATCGCGAATGTCGTTGATCGGACGCGGAAAAATCGCGAATTTTGTCGAGGAGATGCGGAAAAATTGCAAACATTCGTGATCGTCTACGGAAAAATCGCGAGTTTCGTCAGCTTATTGCGAGAAAAAGTCGCAAATTTAGTTAATTCGCCGCGGGAAAAATTACAAATTCATTCAGAGTCAGTTAACAATCACGAATTTTGTTAATCGGGCACAGTAAAATCGCGAATTTTGTCGATGAGGTACAAAAATTGCAAAATTCGTTGATCGACTGGGGAAAAATCGCGATTTTGTCAATCTGCGCCCGACAATAATCACGAATTTTTACAATCGATAGAAAAAAATACTAATTTTGTGAATTGGTCGCAAAAATATTGCGAAATTTGTCAATCGCTAGTGAAAAAAAATCATGACTTTTCCCAAAATATTCGCGAATTTCGTGAATAGCTCATGGAAAAAATTACAAAATTTGTGTGTTGGTCCCAAAAAATATCATGAAATAGAAATCTTTTGGTCGCAGGAAAAAAATCGCAAATTTCATCGATTGTGCGCGTAAAAGAAATCGCGATTTTCGCCAATTTATTGAGCGAAAAAAACCGCAAATTACATCAATGTATATCAGAAAACCACGTTTCGTCGATTGGTCATTGGAAAAAAATTGCAAATATTGTCAATCCGTCACGTAAAATATCACAAAATTCGCCATTCACTCATGAAAAAAAAATCGCGAATTTTGTCAATCGTTCATGGAAATAACTTGCAAATTTCGAAGATCGATCGTAGAAAAAAAAAGTCGCGAAATAATTCGATCGGAGGTGGAAAAAATCGCAATTTTCTTTGATCCATTGTCGAAGAAAAAATCGCGAAATTTGAAAATTTATGGCTGAAAAAAAAATCACGAATTGCATCAATTTATCGCAGGTATCGTAGATTGGTTGTTTGAAAAGATTGCAAATTTTGCCAATCGTGAATGGAAAATTACCGCGAAATCTGTCAATCGGTCGTTGTTAAAAAATCGCGCCTTTCGTCAATCAATCGCACTTGATTGACAAAAGAAAAAAAAACGAGTTTTGTTAATAGTCCGCAGAAAAAATAGCATAATTAGTCCATCATGCTTTGTTATTTCAAAAAAATTTTCTTTTATTTTAAATGAAGTTATTCTTCAATATTTTTTTTAATATAATTTTCAATAACGTTCAATTATTTAGAAATTTTGTGTAATTTTTTTTTCTTCAAGTTACCATTTGTCAAGAAGGAACCGTTAGTCTTGATAAAGTGTTGAATGGTTATTCATACAGATGCGAAGAAGCCCTGCATTCCTTCATACAATTATTTATTTCCATTTGTGTATTTTTATTATAGACAAAAAATAATTATTCATCAAGAATAAAGACTTATTATCCCCCCCCCCTACCTCCCCGATATAGAAATTTCTCTGTGTTACTGACGTGACCCTCGACAACCCAAACATTTTTGTAATTGGCCCTTCTCTTAAAAAGGTGGTGCACCCCTACTGTATAGCATTGATGTGTTTTGTTTTTAATTTTATTAAATTTCTGATTTTAAATATCTTTTTTATTTTAAAATGCTGACTCAATTGTACTATGTTTAGTTATTTTAAAATGAACTGAAACATAAAATTCAAAATCTTTATTAACTTAGATGCTAACATTTATATTTTTTACAGAAGAAATCACCTGATATGTCATATCATCATTTGAATGTTGGTTAAAATGCTTGTTTTTTTAAAAAATCTTTTCAATAAACTTATTTTGTCTGAAACGTCAAATAGCTTTTCTTTTTCTCGGACAAAACATATGGTAAAGATCTGTAATAATGTAAAATAATGTAAAGCCTTGTCATCTGCAGGATTCATTGGTTGAAAATCCGATATTTAATCTCACACAGTGCGTTGTTGAAAATCGCGTTCACAAAGATATAAGGGACAATACGTACTGCTTGAGAATTTTTTGCTAAAGAGATACGGATCTCGAGTATGTGTTGCATTGTCAGCTAGTTTAATATTTATAAAAGTGGTTGTTACATAAAGAGCAATGAAGTATACTCAGTGATCATGGTACTTACAACTTAAGTGCTTTTAATATCTTAATTTATTCGTTAAAAATATGATATAATATGTTATAATATGTTCAAAGTAGATTAAAATTAGTTTTATTAAATGTATTTGTAAATATTTATAAAAGAAGTTGTTACATAAAGAACAATAATTTATACTTAGTGATCATGGTACTTACAACAAAATTTGCTTTTAATATCCTAATTTACTCGTTAAAAATATGATGTAATATGTTATAATATGTTCAAAGTAGATATGAAAATGTATTAAAATTACCTGAGATTAAGAATTGCATTGTGATATAGTTGACGGATTTTAAATATTTCTTTTAAATGAACTTTGTTTAAAAAAAGAATGAAAAAGCTAGTTTATTAGTTTGTTACAATTTAGATATTTAAATGTTTCAATAAAAGCATGAAAACTTAATTGTCATTCGACGATTTTTTTGAATGCACAAAAATGAATTTACCTTTAATATCTTTAAAGCTTCAGTCTTGAATACTTTTAACAACAACAAAAATACTCATAATAACAATAATAATATTTTCCCATTCTTAGAATAAACATAGTTCGCAAATTCTTGATTTGAGAAATAAAGCTATTTTTCTGTAAGAAAAATCATAATGCAAAAACCTTTATTAGGGAAGAATAATGTAGAAAAGCCTTGGTCTTATCATCTACAATATTCTTTACACGGAAAGCCCGCTTCTAAATTTTAATAGTTAAAGAAAATGCCGTTTCCAATATTTTACCATATTTCTAGAAAATGTTTTATAAAGAGATATGCATCTAAAGTGTATAAGGCATCATCTGTCATTGAGATATTTGTAAAAAGATTGTTTCATCAAAAAAAAAAAAAATAAATAAATAAAAAAATAAATAAATAAATAAAGTACGCTTTTTGTTCTAAGTATTTGCCACTTAAATATTGTAATTTCATAATGATTTCATAAATTATTTAAACATAATCACAATTAACAACCTTAAATTGTTTTCAAAAGACATTAAAATATAGATGGAATTATAAATTTAATTTTTGCGTAAATATATAAATTAAAGTATTTTCAGTTAGAACTTTGTTGAAACATAAAAAAATTTTGGTAATAATAAAATAATTAAACAAGTGGGAAATTGCTCTTCAAACGCGGCAAATGAGATGCGTTCGTACTATAATTAGTTTCATAAACGTTTTTTGCACTGCATATTGTACTGAATGTATATTTTAGTGCACTTCATAAGTGCATATCAATTTAATTCTGTTCGAAAGTCTGTAACATCATTAAAATGCACTTGAAATAATTTTTTCCCATTGGCCGTATTGTAATGGAAAACTTTTGGCTGTCCCTATAATTAAACTATACATCCGATTTTTATAAAATTTGAAATGACTCCACAAAATTTTGTAATAATTATATATTTAAAATTTCAGACCATTCGGAAGGCTGTAACATCATTAAAATGCACTTGAAATAATTTTTTCCCATTGGCCGTAATGTTACAGAAAGCTTTTGACTGTCCCTCTAATTAAACTATACATCCGATTTTCATAAAATTTTAAATGTATCGACCAAATTATGCAACAATTGTATATTTAAAATTTCAAACAATTCGGTCGGGTAGTTTTTGCGTTGTTATATGGGGACGGACAGACGGACTGAACGACGACTATGGGTGCTACGTAATTCTATAATTACGAACGCACCTAAAAAGAGATAGAAGCAAGTCTTATTTTTTTCAGTTTGTGATAAAAACACAAGAAAATAGTTTCGAGAGCAATTTTTTAGAAGCTCTTATCATGAGGTGATCAATAAAAAAAAGTTCAACACCCTGTTATGTTAACTGTTTTCCGTTATTGATTACCTGGCGATAAGAGCTACTAATTAATTGCTCTCGAAACAATATTCGGGTGTTTATGTTGGCAACATATTTTCTGATATGCAGTGGTACCTCAGTTCTCGAGCACAATTTGTTTCAAAGAATTATTCGAGAACCAAATCATGCGATAACCAAATAAAATTTTAGTATATGAAGTAATAAACGTATAAGTAACATTTAAACATACAAAATTAAAATTTTGTAATTTTATTACTAAAAAGTTGCTAAAAAATATATAAATATAGGTTTTAAAACGTAAAAAACATCGTAGATGTTAAAACGATGCTACAAAGTCGAAACCCGAGAACTTTTAACTGATTACAGTCATCTTCAGGGAAAGAAAATTTTTGAGGCGTGAATGTTCACGAATGATCGTTGGTTTTATAGCTGAAGATGAGTGATATAAGGAGGTGTGTGTGTGGTGGGAAGTATGCTCAATGATTATGTTCCAAATTCATCAAGAATATTTAATATGTTGTACCAGATCGGCATAGATTGCAGAAGAACATATCACTATGTTTCTTCCCCTTGATGAAATTTCCTAAGATTTTCTGATTATGGAGGTGTAGTAATGCAAAGTATGGGCTGTGATTTTTTTTCATTTCTGCAGTCTATGTCGATATCTTACTTCTGATTAAACCTTGATAATGCTGTTGAGGGTCTGTTATGCTTTATATCTGTAATATGCTCTTTAAGACTGTCTTTAAATTTCCGAATAATCATTTCAATGTGAGTTTTTCTGTTTTACATTATCTTTAAAAGATATCATATATACACCAGAAATTTCATTATCAGGGATTGGACCTATTTTTCTGTGTAAAAGTTCTTTTAATTTAGCAGACGGTTTTTGTGATTAAGTTAATGTTATACTTGTTTAAAGCATATCTAATTCTTCCAATTCTTTATTTATTAAAATGTACCTCTGATCTGGTAGAACATACTAAATATTTCTTGTGAATATGGTACATAATCATTGAACATCTCTCTCCCCCCCCCCAAACCTCCTTATAAATAGACTCGTCTCCAGCTATACAACCAACGATCATTCATGAGCATTCATGCCTTAAAAATCCCTTCCCCCCTGAAGATGACTGTGTGAAACAGTTGAAAGCGCTCGAGCGGTTTTTATGTTTTAATACCTATATTTTTATATATTTTTAGCACCTTTTCAGTAATAAAAAATCAAAATTTTGATTTTGTATGTTTAAATGTTATTTATGTATTCTCAAGGTGAACACGACGTTCCAAAGTTATATTTAAACTATTTATTTTAAGTAATAAACATATGTTTTTATGGTTAGCACCTCCCATGTTATTCTCTGTATTTATATGCTTTATACAATATACTGTATAATACAATACAGAAAAATATAAAAATGCACTACAGTACAGTAGGATAGGGAGTACATAGTGAGACATGGTACACAGTGAGGCAACAGCCATTTTGACATATAGTTATAACTTTTTCTCCTAGCTGGAATACTGAATCACCTTATCTTATGCAATACGTGGATGTAGTTTCAGCACTTCAGTTACTCGTCCGACAAAATAGTAAACAATTCTTTACTTTATAGTGGTTAAAGTTACATAAACGTCTATTTTAAAGTTTATTTCCTTCAATATGACATATATTTACTTAACCAAACCTAGCTATATCTTATAATAGACTATTTCGACTAAACGACATAAACTTTTTAAAGCGACGAAATTGATGTAACAGACGTGGCATCCATTTTGTTACAACGTAACGAAAGTACACAGTGTGACACACAGTTGTGGTACACACTGAGACGTGTATGTGGCTTAAAGATGTATCAAAAATATTTTCAAAAGAATAAAAATCGTTGCCATTCGTTAAGTAATAATAATTTTCGTATCACTGTACTATCTTCCCCTACATTTCATGAAACGATGAAAATTTTCGAACATTTTAATAAAAATTTAACAAAACCTGTGTCTTAGCTACAATGGTGAAACTGTGGGTGATTTGAGATTGAGGAAAAGGGAGGGGGGGGGGGGGGTGGAATCCTCCATTCTTATTTTTAGGTCTTTATGATCCCTTAGTTAGCTTGCTACTTTTGAATTTCAAAGTGCATGAAATTCAGTAGTACCCGGATTGCTACATTGCATGTATTGTGTACTTGGTGTCCAGGTAAATTAATTAAAAAGAAAATAAACAAAAATCAGCATAATTTTACGAGACCTCAATGTGTAAGAATCTTCAAATGCATGAATATCATTAATGCTGCGATGACTGTACTTCATGTATGTATGCTTTGAGTCCAAAAACAACAACAGAAAAAAATAATTCGGTCGCTTTTGCAACTTTTGTATACAGGCATTCTCACTGTTCCTGAACCGAATTTTTGTTTAAGAACCGCATGAAATTTCACTTGAATTTTCTGATCGAGAAGCAAGTTTATTGATAACTGGATAATCCTACTGAATTTTCTTTAACTGATATATTTTATTTAACTATAGATTAAAAATGTAAATAACACAAATCTACGATGGCTTTTTTTTAAATTTTAATAATTGATTTTTATGTATTTTTTAACTCTGAATCCAAAAATAACCTTTATTTCAAATGAAGTCATTTGCGGATTCAGCGCTACAAAATACATAGAAATCAATTATCAAAAGCTAAAAAACATTACACAACCCAAATTTTGCAGGCTAGTGTAACTAATATAGATAGTTCTTTAGCATTTGATTCTTGGAATCTTTTTCTTTTTCTGTTTTCATCCACAAAAACCTGTTGTAAAGATCTCCGACAGTGGAAAAACAATATACGATGCTTGTCATCTACAGAATTTTTTTCCGAAAAAGCCTTTCTCTACCAATTCGAGGAAATTCCTTTCATGAGAGTATAGAAAGGCGTATAAAAATTCTTTTACAAAAGATACGTGTATTTCGAGTAAAGGAAGCCCAATCAAAACGTGGATGTTTGCGAAATATTTGTTGCATCAAGCGTAGGGATGTGTGGGTTTTGTAGAAAATACTTTAGACATCACTTTTGTAATTTTATACTATAATAATAAACTATTTGAAAAAAAATATATATAGTAATTAATGAATTAGTTTAAAATACTTTAAAAGATGAATTAAAAATGCATCTTTAACTTTTCAGCGGGCGCGCTATTGGAAATTTTGCGTCAAACGTAATTTTTCCGAAGCTTTGTTCTCATACACTAGTGTGCAAAACTTAATCAACGAACACTAAATGTTAATTTCTAAACACGTGAGTACTCACAAAAAATTCTACAAACAGCAAGTGTAAAAAATAGGTGTTATCCTAACAGCACAGCCAGTCTATAGATAGTCTTCATGACCTCACAAAAAGTCACAAGTCTTACAGTCACTACAATGAACTGAAATGTGATATCTTTCACTCGTCTCATTTTTAATCTCATTTGATCACTCCACCGAGAAGTCACCATGACTACTGATTTGTGTTGAGTCACCAGATGACTTTACATTGAAGTCACCTTGTGACCTCCATGTCTACGTTATTTGGAGATTCCATTATAAAATCATCACGATAGCTGTTTTGTAACAGTTCCCAAGTGATGGAAAATGAAATCATCTGGTGACTTTTTACAAAGGAACGCAATGGTGACTTCACATTAGAATCTCGGTCACCTGAAAGTCACCATGCGAGCTCATTGTGACATTATTTAGAGACTCAGCACAATGCAATGTTCAAGATGACTTCAAAACTGAGTCTTTAAATGACAGTCACATGAGAATAACAAGGCGACCTCGTTGTAATGTCACCTTGTGACTCATCACGAGACAACAGTCACAGTGACTTCTCAGTGGAGTCACCATCTGACGATCATTTTAGAGTAATAATAAGACGAATGAAAGATCACAAATTTTGTTTCTCCGTAGTGACTGTGACACTTCTGGCCACGTGTGACATGAAAAAGATATCACATCAACTAGGTGTGGTAGATATAATACCTATTTGCTACACCTCATGTTTATATAATTTATTTTTGAGTACTGACATATTTAAAAATTAGCATTTTAGGCTTGTTGCTCAAGTTTTACCACCAGTGTAAATACTACCGAAATAAAAATTCAGTTTTTACTACTGAGACTGTCAGTACCATGTCAAAATATTCAATATGAAAGCAGTGTTGCTATAGGGGAACTTTTTTAAAATTTAGATTTCTTGATTGGCACCACTTTTTTTAAATAGTAAAATTCGCCTTATTTAATGACATATTAATTAAGGCGAAAACAAGGGGAATTTCACCATTTCAGATAAGTGGTGCCAATCAAGAAATATGAATTTTAAAAAGTTTCCAACTGGCAACACTGTTTTCATATTGGATAGTTTGACAGTACCGACGATATTCAACACTGTGAAAAATAATAAATGTTTCTTAATCTAGAAAAAATATATTATAGCAACATACGAAAACATACCATAACATTTTCCGAGTTACTTACGATTTCGAAAAGCGTTCTTTATATTTATAAACCTCAGAAGCCAATATATTTTTGAGATCCAAAGAAATTTTTTTTAATTTAGAAGAATTTAAGTTTTATTTTGTCCCTGATATTTGGAAAAGTTTCGGAGTTGTTTTTTAAATGTATTAATAGCTTTTATCAACCCTGTTTTTCGGATGCTATCTATTCTGAAGTAAACATTTTCATGTCCATCAAATATGTTTTTACAGAATGCATAGATGTCGTGGGTCGTGCGCTTGGTTAAGAAGGAAATTCCCAGGTTAAACTTCCACAAAATATATTAACTTATTTACATGCGTAACATATTAATTTGCGAAAATCAATGCGTCTTGATTATAATAAAATATAATAACAGTGAGTGAATCCACTTGTGCGGATGAGTAAACAAAGGCAGCGCGTAAAGCACTGTTGCGTGTTGAAAGTCCAAAGACAAGTTTTATTCAATGTTCAAAAAATGAAAATCACAGTAGAGGTCTGCACGGGCCGGAATTTCCAGGACCGGGCCCGGCCCGAACTAAAGCTATCTTGACCCGGCCGGCCCGTAGAAAAGTCAGTTAAAACAGGCCCGGTCCGGCCAGACTCAATTTCTACAAAAAGTTCCGTTGTTCTCGACATACATTTAAGATTCTTTTAATGAATACTACATACATATTTATGCGAACATTTTACAGTATATTTTAGATTACTATGTGTTCGCAAAACAGAAAACACACAACAGTAACATTAATGATTACTTACAGTCTTTTACCCGTAAGGCATGGTGACGTCACGGCGACGTCGTTGTGAAGTCACACTGTGATTTTGTGACCGTCGATGTGACGTCACGTGACGTCGATGTGACGTCATAGTGACTAGAATGCGAGGTCGTTATGGCCGTTTTAGAGGTCGTTTGTGACGTCACATTGTGACCACTCTGTGAAGTCACGGTGTGACAAATTTGTGAAAAGTGAGTCATTTGTGACTATTTTGGCATTAACTTTGTGACGAACCTGTGACGAAAGAGACAATGCTTTGAAGTCACACTGTGACCAATTTGTGAAATATGTGTCATTTGTGACGAACTTGTCATAAACACTGTGATTTCAAATGAAAATCAAATTTCAAATTAATTGCTTAAAAGACGCAAATAGTGAAAAAATTCCATGCTGGGACTCGAACCCGGGCCATTAGTACAGCGCACTGACATTCTACCAACTAAATCACATGGAACGATACCCAGGCTGGAAAATTTCTCACTATTACATGATGGCGAGGCTACAAACTCAGCACAAGATGGAATATTTAGCGTGAGCCACCAACATGATGCAAACACGAAACTTAATTAAATCCAGCATCGATTGAAATTATATTAATACTTGGAAATTTTTCCAGAGAGAACCATTCGCCTTGCATACAATATTTCAAATGAAAATTAAATTTCAAATTAATTGCTTAAAAGGCAATTTTAATTTGAAATGTTGTATGCAAGGCGAATGTTTCTCCCTGGAAAAATTTCCAATTATTAATATAGTTTCAATCGATGCTGGATTTCATTAAGTTTCGTGTTTACCCCATGTCGGTGGCTCACGATAAATATTCCATCTTGTGCTGCGTTGTAGCCTTGCCAACCTGTAATAGTGAGAAATTTTACAGATTGGGCATCGTTCCATGTGGTTTAGTCGGTAGAATGTCAGTGGGCTATACTGATGGCCCGGGTTCGAATCCCGGCATGGAATCTTTTTCACTATGTTGGTCTTTGCGCCTTTTAAGCAATTAATTTGTTATTTGATGTTCATTTGAAATATTGTATATAAGGCGAAGGATTCTCTCTGGAAAAATTTCTAAGTATTAATACAGCGATGAATTTTGAAATAACCTTTTGCTGTAAATATAAAATCTTATCTTTTTACCGTACTTTTTAGCAAAATATCGCTATTTTGGAGTCCTATTCTTCTAAAACATTTTAAATTTTTCCACTTAAAAAACAATGCTTATCAACTGACATATTTTTTTATTCAGTTCTATGCTTGATATTAAGTTCTATGCTTGATATTAAGTTCTATGCTTGATATTGAGTTCAAGCTGGATATTTAGAATGTGTAAATTTTTTAATTTGCTGAGATTTGTCATTGCTTTATTAAATACGAACATGGAGACTAACGGATATTAATACAACTATTATTTATAGAGCGGCATGATAAGCGATACTTATTTAAATTTTTTATTCCCGTGTATATTGTATTTTGTAAATATGAGCTAAATAGATTTGGTATGTTTTATAGGAAAAGACTGATCTGGGAAATAGAAAAAAAAAACGAGTAAGAAAAATCATGCGTTAATCATAGATTATAAAATACTTTCCAACACTTTCTGAATGCTTTAACAAGACATCGTAATTTAGGGAAATGACATAAATAAGATAAGTAAGTAAACATTTTAGAAAATTTATAAAACATTTGAAAAATTGATTTCAGCAGTTACCGTCCATAGCCAAATATGTTTTCCAATTCTTTTGAACAGTTTTTTTTATCTGTAGGTTGATACACTGAGAAAAATGAAGTACTCAAAAATAAGTAAACCGACGTACTCATATCGAATTGAATATTTTTGGATCAAAAATGAACCCATGCTTTCTCTATTTTGAAACATCACATGTTATCAAACCCAAACAAACGAATAGTTTTGTACCCTGTAATGGTTCATTTCATTTATGGCGGCATAAATGATGTTTATTAATGTAAATATTAAATTATGCACAGCATTTTAAAAATAATTTAAAAGTGCTTGGAAATAATGCTCTTGTCATAAAAATATTCGATTTGAGTATCTTGTTAAGAATTTTGCTATTTTTCGTAATAAATAATCAATTAAACATTTCTTGTTAAGAACTTTGAACGGGAAATAAATGTCAGTACATTTTTACTTTAAATTTTAGGTTTTTCTTTTTTTTTTTGGGGGGGGGGGGCAGTACATAACGATTCATATTTGATCACAACCAATGGATAAAAAATGAGTACATGTGTTTCTCAACTTTGAGTACATTTGGATCGGAGCTATTTTGAGTATGTGACGCATTTAAAATTGAGTACTTTTTACTCAATTTTGACTTCCCATTTTTTTAAGTGTATGTATACTATATAATGGGAAAATCTAGTTTAGCAAGAAAACGCCTAACAGGTTGAAATTCTTTTTCAGCAATTTATACTAATGTATGAAAACATACTTGAATACTTTTGTACAACCCTGTAGTTTACCTAGAATCTTTATTACACGCCACTATTTAGTAAAAATTTAATTCACACTAAGACACTCTTAAAACTGCTGAAATCACATTTCCAGAAATTATAATTTATAGACGGCCATGTATCCAATTCTTTACGTGACCCTGTATATCATTTTATCTATATTCTACAAACATTTCTTGGTAAATTAAATGCAGTTCACCAAAAAAAAGCATAACTCATTTAAAAACCACCTTTAAGCAATTTCCGCCCATACCCAGTAATCCTTACGAATACTTTTGTGTAGCCTTGTATAGGAATTGTAGCATTTATATACACCATATACTATGCATAAATATAGTGAATCATAAAAGCGCATATCATAATTAAAAATACATTTCCAGCAATCATCGCTAATGAACAGAGCTTCGGATACAATATAGTATCTGAAATATTTTGTGTGTCCCTGTAAATGCTATATACGTATTATTCGTATTATACATGAAATAATTTATAGTATGTAAACCTCAGCGACATATATCAATTTCATTATATATGAAATAGATTAACATAATTAAAGTATGCCGGAAACAATTCCCTCCACCCTTATATCATTATGTATTTGAATTCCCTTTTTAGCCCTGTAAATGAACAATAACTATTCTTTGCATCGCATAGTCAACAGGATGGATATTTTAGTGCACTTCATAAATGCATATAAATTTTATTCTGTTTGAAAGCGTGCGTAAAAACATAAAAAATCATTTGAAACGATTTTTTCCCATAGGCTGTAATGTAACGGAAAACTTTTGGCTGTCCCTGTAAATGAACAATGCATGCTACAAACTTCATTACAAATAGGTACCGTGCTATGGTAAACGTCAATAACATCCAAAAATTTCAGGGCAACCCGAGTATATTTTCGAGAGTTAGAGTGCGGACAGACTGCTAGACGGACAGACGGAGAGACAAACCGAAGTCATAAGCACTTTTCAACTTGTGTCCTATATTATGTATCCTGTATTATATGAACTTTTAAAAAATATATTCTAAAGCAGTTTAATCTATAACTTCCCATCAGGCATGAAAAACACTTTGTTTCAATGCTTAAATATCATATTTTACTTTTTAGTGCCAATAATTACGCGTATCATAAACGTAGAAAATGAATTTACAATAGAAGAAAATTTAATAACCGATTCAGAATGTCTATAATTAAATGTTTGATTAAAATCACAAACAGAAAAAATGCTTACATACAATTTAAAAAAATAAATGTACCAATTTGAAAAACACTAAAAATAATAATTAGTATTTATAATTGTACTATTAAACAACAGCAAACTCAATAGATAAATTAAATACATTATTAGATTTAACAATATCTCAAAAATATTTCCATATGGTATAAGGAATTCCTATTATTTTATAATTTCGGCAAATGTTAAAAATCTGAAAACATTGGTTTGAAGATTTAGGATTTTGAAAGATAATTAAAAATATTATTAGCACTAAAAGAAAATTCTTTCAAATGTTTCACCACTGTAATATGTAAAAATACATTTTCCCAGTATAATGTTAATTTCTATTCTGAAACAGTTTCGTAATCTCGTGATAATCGAATATCATATTTAACCCCAAAATAATAATAACTATAAGTGTTAGTAATTAAAAAATAGTAAGAAGCCGATAAAATAATTCCAAATCATTGTCGTTCCATACATTTTCAATCTCAAGTAAGAGTAAATTAATGTTTATATTAATTCCAGTATGAATGTAGGCATGCACAGTCTCTGCGCAGTTTTTTTTTTTTTTCAAGCGATGGCAGATTAAGATATTTTTCTTTACAGTTATCGAATTTGAAAATATCGCTTAGACAGTTAAAGATCAGTCTCTTACAAATATAACATAAAACTATTTAACTCATATGTACAAATCAGGAATAAAATATTTAAATTAAATAAAACTTACATATACGTTCTATTAATATCCGTGTATCCTAAAATGGTCATTTCCTTATCTTAAAGTGTTGTAGACGTGGTGAAGGTGATGTTCTAAAAACAGTGAACTATTTATTTCCCGCGTCTTCTCATGTTTATTTTTTTGTGGGCAGACGATTTTCAAGCAGATGGTCTGGTATAGATTATTTGTTTTTGCATGCAAGAGATATGAAACTTGAATGCGCAGTAATTTTCTGAAAGTATGGTTAATTAAAATTTTGTATTTGAAGAAATGTCCAATGTATTTAACCTTTTCTTTTTATCCGTACCAAATAATTCAAGTTCCGAAATAATTCAAATCCGTAAATAATTATAATAATAATATTCATAATTAGAGTTTATTAGATATACCATTGTTTAAATTTTCAAAAGGTGTAAAAATAAATTTAATGGTAATAACGAGCCCCCCCCCCCCCTTTTTTTTTCTTTTTTTTTTAAGTAAAGTTTGTTTTGCACAAATTTTGTATATTTCTTTTATTTTCGGAAAATGCTAATTTTATTTAAAAAGTCTGAAAGAAGTAAAATTTATGACTTGAATAGAAATTATAAAAATATTGTAAAGCAAGAAATGCATAGATGACTAAACTCTGAAGACTCTTTCTACGTGCTCATTAAAAGGTGCAGATTTAACTGTAATAGAAATTTTTTTATTTTGAAACCACAGAAGTGTTTCGAATAATCCTGGTCGGTAAAAAAAGAAATAAATAAATAAATTTCCTCCCAGCAAACTAAATATGTAAAGTGTATAAATTTAATATTCCTAATTCTAAATATATTATCCAAATGCTAGATAAAATTGAAATCATGAAAAAGTATACATTCACTATCTTAGATATCAAATTGATAAAATATAGCCTGAAAATTTAGTTTATTAATGCTTGTATCGTGCACTTTATTTATTATGCCCCCCCCCCCTCCCCTTTAGTGACAGAATTTACCATTTGCTATCCACTAATATATTTTATTCCTTATGCCATGTAACTCGTGACTGTTTAAAATATTTCTCTTCATTTTCAAAGATTTTTGAAGTTCATATTTTTGTCACACTGTGACTTACAATATGGTGGTTTTTTTTTCACATATGTGACGTGACGTACGTTACATAGCAGTGACATAACAGTGACCTCACAATTTTTTTTTAATTGCCAGAAAAACATAATTTTACAGTAAATAACATGTTTTAAAGAATTTTCTTAATTTTTTAAAGTTTTCTAAGAAGTTCACATCTCAGTCACAATGTGACATCACTGAGTGGTGGCATTTTGGTCACAGATGTGACGTGACCACAGTGACTTACAGTGACGTCACAACGACGTCACCGTGACCATGCATGCTATGAGGGTAGTCATCGTCTCTAACAAAAGTTTCAACATTCAAATAAGGATTAATTAAAAAATTAATGTAGTTTAGAATAAAGGATTAAATACATGATAACTCTTGTATAATAAAAAGTAGATTTGTGAAAATATTTCTCTCATTTTTAAGGTTTTTCTCAAATCCAAAGGAGCTACATTCTGACACATTTATGAATTCACTCCTTTTCGGAAATGCGTAAGTTTGGCAGGTATTCTTATTCAGAAACTATGTAAATGCCGATTTTTTTTCTTAGATAAAAGCAATATATCTTTCAGAAAATACTGCCAAAGTTATCGTTTTGAATCAAATTTCCGGAAGCGATAGCACAGGAGAGGAGAAAAACCTACAATCACGTGACAAGAATCTCTGTTATCTTTGTAAGAAATTCATCAAAAATGAAAAAAAGCTATTCGAATCCAAATGCCTTCAATAGTCATGCCTATCAATTTTATTCCTTTACAGTTGAAAATGAGTCAGAAATGTGCCTGAAAGTTTCGCCTTGTTAAGCAGTGAATATGAGAACCACCTTAAGCCATATTTCCAAAAATATTGTTAACAGAAGTTCATTATCGCTATTAATACTTTTACAGAACATAATGCCTACCCTACACATCCTAAGAACGATTAAGACCAGTTCCGTCCCGGCACGACTATGTAGCCTCCTAAGATCCCGCGTCCATTCTATTGGACATTTTTATTTTTTATATAAAATACTTAATTTCAGTTAGAACTTGTAAATACTTGCTGTACATTATACTAGATAGTCTAGTGCTGCTATCTGTATGACGAAATAATAAAACTATTGCAGCTAAATATGTATTTTAATCATCTGAAAGTGGCAGGGAACAAGAGAAAGACTGTTGAAGGTAAGCCGACAGTTTTAATACTAATTATATATATATATATATATTTAAAATATTTTTATATTAGTGTTACACACATCTAATTTTGAATGTTGTATCAATGAAATGACATCGCAGTTTAAGTACTCTAATGTATATTTTAGAGAATAAACAAAAATTTTAATGTCCATTCTATTGGACATTGGGTCTTCATCAGTTGTTTTTGCTCATATTACACTCTTTTGTATACTGAAGAGAGGCATTAGTTTTTACTTAAAAATCAACACAGTATTGAAACAGATAACAAATACAGAAATGGATAATATGTTTTCTTAAATAAGTAAAAAAAAAAAAATATAATAATAAATATTATCCTAAAAATATATAGTTTTACTGATAAAATGCTTGTTCTAAACCAGTACATTGTTAAATTTTTTATTTCGGTGAAATATATATATATATATATATACTAGGGGACTCTGTCCCCTGCAAGCTACGCTCGCCAATCTCCGTTTAGACGCTGTAGAATCTGAAAGCACGCTAATCTCATCGGTTTAAAAAAGATTAGAGAAGATTGAATTATACTGAAAAAACCTGTAGCGATCTCCCTGTAAACGGGTTTCCATTCAATTCCCTTTGATTTCAAAAATTTAAGGTAGAATCAGTTGCTGTTAAGACATCCAATGAATGTTTTCGTGTTTGGTTAAAGAAGATCAGTTAAACATTTGAAAAGAAGCTAAAATAAAATGAATTAAGTAAACAGAGTCTTTGTCTCTCGGTATTTTTTAACAGCGTTATAAAACGATTGACATAATCCAATTATTAAAATTTGCTGCTTTAACCCCTTCAAGGGCGGTGGTTCATTTTTGGATCACTTAATTTTAATTCTTAAATGCCACATTAGCATCAGAATATTGGGATGAAAATTTCCCTTTTATTAAGTGAGTGAGCAAAAGCATTTTTGTATTTCGAAATTTGTTTGTAAATTCTGGTGCCATTCACTGATTTCAAATTTTACGAATAGAAGTGCCTTGTCCGTGAAAGGGTTAAACGCATATTAATGTATTTATTATTTTAAAGTTTCCTTTCCCTTTTAATATTCACGTGTAAATACAATTTTCAGGAAATAATTTTCAATATTTTCCTGCCTTTAACACGTACTCATTTAATACTAATTTTAAAGTTTTTTTTTTCTGTTTTTAATAGTCACGTGAAAATAAATTTTTAATCGTTAGGAAATATCATTCTTTGCGCTGTTTTTAAAATTGAAAACAATCTCTATAATAATAGCATAAGTCATGTGACTATCATCAACAGGTCCAGGCGGATCCCTTCGCTTTTATATTCCAGGCGGCCATTTTGGTACTTTAATGTTAGCCAGCCACAGGTGTGATAAGTCGCCGAATATTATTCTATCCCCATTATTTCGTTTATATTATAATAGTCCAAGTCATGTAACTGCCATAAACAACGGACTGATTCCTTCGCTCTTCATAAGAAAGGTTTCCATTTTGATTAAAGAATAAAAATTATTTTTTCGAATAAAACTACGTAAAAGTTGCCATGATCACTAAGAATTCCTGGTACTTTTATGTTAGCCGAGTGAAAATCTAGCCAATAGCTTTTTTTTTTTAACTCGCCAGTTAGCATTTTTTTTTTATTTTTCGAGTGGTAAATTAAAACGGTGCTACTTGGTTATCCCATCGACCAAAAATCTGTCGCCAAACTATAAGATTAAATGTCAATAATGGTTGATCGTAAATGTCACATTCACTTGACTTTCCTTCAGACTACCAAAAAAAAGTATATGCAAGAACTACCATTCGGGTCCATTGGACCCATATGTAAAATATATAGGATTTCAAAATATACAAAACACCCATTTATCTACAATGAATATATTTGTTATTAATGCACCTTATACAATATATAAAAGTGATATATATAGTAATAGAGTAAGAAAGT
Organism: Maratus speciosus; assembly: GCA_963932465.1. Taxonomy (NCBI): domain Eukaryota; kingdom Metazoa; phylum Arthropoda; class Arachnida; order Araneae; family Salticidae; genus Maratus; species Maratus speciosus. The sequence goes on from OZ010788.1 coordinate 166,150,250, forward strand.
AACACATACAGTAAGAAAGTAATATATATAGTATATTATAATGACTACAAAACGTTTTTCATCATAATAAAATTATTCTGTACATGAAGTACAAATAACGACGGAATGTTCTCCGCAAACATTTTTCGTACACTTCTTGCATAATGTTCGTGTTTTTCGATCTTTTTTAGAGGGACAAATATGACATCTTGATTTTTTTCGTGGCGATTCAAAACTATTTGCGTAAAGTTGTTCTGAAGTAGATGTTGAGACGGCGATACCTCCTTCACCTACTAATTCTTCTGCAAGTTGAATAATGAAATTCCGCCTTTTTTTCATTTTCGGATCACATTCAGCATTCAGTGACAACCATATTATGTATGCATTCATCGCACTTATATCGATCATATTATAAAATACAATCAAAGGCCACCGACGTGTCATGCATTTCACACTATATGCTCTTACCATTTTGTCCATCGTATCTACTCCGCCTTTGGTTTTATTATAATCTAGGATTATTTGTGGCTTTTTTTCTAAGCTGTTGTCAATATCATAAGTGTTATGCATTGTGCTTAGCAAAGTAACAATTCTACCTTTTCTGGGACAGTAAGAGATGATGGTCGCCTTCTCTTGAAACCCAAATGAAGTAGAATATACAGAACGATGTTTTGGATTTGTGAACACAGCGGGTAATTCAGGTTTATTTTTTCGAATTGTTCCAATAAGAGATAATTTTTTTGAAGTAAGATGTGTTGCTAATGCATATGACGTAAAAAAGTTATCACATGTAATATTACGACCAGAATTTTCAATTTCCTTCGTCAATCTTTTAACTACATTTTCTCCCTGATGAGATTCTCTTACTTCATTTTTGCCTGTATATAGTTCCAGTTTCCAAGCATACGATGTTACGCTGTCACAAATAACCCAGAACTTCAATCCATACTTTCCAGGTTTAGATGGCATATACTGACGGAAAGGACATTTTCCACGAAAAGAAACTAATTGCTCATCGACAGTCATAGACCAATTAGGAATATAAGGGTCTTGTAAATAGCTATTCCACAATTCAAAGCATTCTCTTATTGGCTCTAATTTATCAGTTGATCTTCTTTTACGCCTCTCAGCAGCATCATCAAATCTTATGACACGTAATATACTTGTGAATCTATTGCGACTCATAATGTCCCGAAATATTTGTCTTCCATTTTTTATGCTCCAAAGTTCGCTTACTGTTTCATTTTTCGATTTATATACTCCAATAAGTAATAAAAGTCCGATGAATTTTTTAAGTTCTATAATATCTATAGGTTTCCACTCTTTATCGAATACTCTATTGCCTTCCGCGTTTGTCCATTTTACTATAATTTCCAAAAGTCTTTTTCGGAAATAGATAAGAAATGAGGATGATATGGAATCCACTTCACGATTTGCAAATCTTGAAGGTCCAGATTTTTCACGTAAAATATTGATTTCAGTACGTCTTCCTTGTGGTCTGGCAACTTCATTCTTATACCAGATCTGTGAATTATTTTTGGAAACAAAAGTAGAATTTGAAGTACTTGTGGTTGCTACATTTACTTCATTGGAATCATTATCAGATTCTGAGTAGGAATCAGAAATTTCATTATGTATTTCAACATAATCTACTTCACCTTCATCAGACGACAGATTTTCATCATCGGTGTCGAATTCTATATCGTCCGGATTTTCCATAATTTTTTGAATTTCCTCTTGAGTCAATACTTTTTTTCTGTTCATCTTCAATTCAGTTTTTAACAAAAAATAAGTTAGGAAATAAGAAAATGATGAATATTTGTAAAATAACAAAGCACGTACAAACTACACTTATTACTTGTCTTCAAATATCAAGTCCTATTTTCAATGAAAAGACTCAAAAACATCAATAGACACCATTCGCTCACTAACTGTGTCTGTTGATAAATGACTCTCTGAACCAGAAGTAACCTTTTATATATAGAGCACGAAGTTTACTAGATCAGTCTAGAATGTTCTCAAAACTTCATTATAAAGTCGCCAAATTTGGCGAGATTGGCGCTAAAAATCCATCGCCAAATGGGCGATAAACAGCCAATTATGGTAACCCTGTTCCTCCTCATGATTTATGGCAACCCTAGAAAAAGAAAGCAACAGTATATTACGTTTGTTTTAATGTTGGGTCCAATGGACCCGCGTGGTAAACAATGAAACAAATTAAAAATAGGTAAAAAATTTCGAACAAAATTTTAATCGCAATTGCATATACATAGAGGAGACAATTGCAGGAAAAGTCATGTAATCGCGAAACTTTGAATGCTATTTTTCATGAGAAAAATTTACATTAAATATTGCTGTCGGGTCCAATGGACCCGTCTGGTAGACGGAAGGTTAAGGAAGTTACACATGTTCACGACATCAAGTGATTTTTATTTCGACGTTTTATTTGTATTTTTATTAATGTTATACTAATTTATTTGTTCTTTTGTTATTTAAAATAAAAAAAAATATGTCAATTTGTATAATTTGGCTATTTATATAATTTGGCGAAATTGGTCGACGGGAGAAGTAATAGCATTAAAACGTTGCTTTGAAGTGGAAATTAAATCTCATGATTTGTTGCATTGTCACATACGCATCGGGTTTGGCGTGATTTTTTTTTACAACAATTTGGCGAAAACCTCGTTTTCAAATACCTGTTACATATGTATTTTTAAATTATTTTCTGTTATTTTTAACATGAAATAACAATAAATAAAAAAAAATAATTAATAACTATAGAACAAAACAATTTATAACATTTTTTTGTAAATAAAAAGAAAATAAATTCAAATAAACATTTATTAATAAATAAGCAACAATAGCCGGTTACCATGTCAGGCAAAATAACGCCATTTTGGCGCCAATTAGGTACCCCGTTGCGCATATGACATCTGTGTCTAATATTTTTCTTTTCGTTTCGTTTAAAAAAAAGAATGAAGTAAAAGCCATTTATTTTAAAGGTTTCAATTTTAAATGAAAGTTTTGTATTAAATAAAATGATAATGAAATACAAATTGAATTCTGCATAAAAGTAACATGATGCATTTCTTAGCATACATTTAAGGGAGGCCAAACTCGTCGCCAAATTAATTTAAAATAACCTTTTCTAAAATATGAAAATAAATATCTGTTATGATTAAAATTTGAGTTGCCAACATTAGGAAAAATGTATTTAAAATTAGAAAAAAATTAATATTTCGAAAACTAATTCTAATTTTAAAATTCTAATACCAGTTTTGAGATCTGTGGATCAATACGGATTTTTGGTGTTAATTTCATCGCAAAGTATTCCAAATTTTACGAGAAATCGCCGTGAAAACGTAATCAGTTGTTTAATCAGTCGTTTCATAGAATCGTTACATAAATTCCTTTAATTTCGGTTCATTAGGATTTTATCTATATAGTGTAGATATATACATACATACATACATATATATATATATATATATATATATATATATATATATATATATATATATATATATATATATATATATATATATGTGTGTGTTAGCTGTGTGTACCAATTGTGGTAGCTGTGTCCCTATATATTACCATTGTTGTAACAAACGACTGGTGTTGAGAAGAGTTAAAAAACAAAACTAAATGTTATTAAATGTTCGTATTAAAGCACCCTTTTTCTATTTGATCATGCAAAAATTGAATTTATGTAATATTTGGAAGTGACGTATAAACGATTAAAACAGGCTTCTGATGTCAACAAACTTTGTAGTGAAAAAAATAGGAACTCGATGCTAAATATTTGATTTTTGTAGCCTATGTAGCGATCTTATCTTACTTGATAAGTATAAAATAAAATAAGGTTGTATGCATGAAATGCAACTTATATTTATATATTCGTTTAACTATAAAAAATAATTGCAGGCTTTTTATATTATTTTATAGTTCGTATGTTGTTTATAAATAAATTAGTTAATTTAATCGAATTTAAACAGAAATAAAAATTTAAAGAAAATATAACTGAAGATAATAATTTAAGATTATAAATAAACTGCATTTTATTTCTTTTTAATTTCCTTTTGGCATCCAAATGTCAATTGTGATAACCATGCCACTAACTATTTATAATTTTTTTTAGAAAATAAATTTTTATTGATGTGATAGATTTTTTTTTAATTCCATTTTAGAAAACTACTTAAAAAGTCACTAAATTTATTTATGCTTTTCAAATAAATTTCTTCCAAAAATACTCTTTGTATTTGATAATGAAAAAAATAAAATTGTGCAATATTTAAACGGGATGTATGAACGATAAAAGCACATTCATAATGAAGGAAAATTTTTAAACAGAAAAAAAAAATATATATATATATATATAACCGAAGATAATAATTTAAGATTATAAATAAACTGTGTTTTATTTCTTTTTAATTTACTTTTGGCATTCAAATGTCAATTATGATAACCGTGTCACTAACTATTTATAATTTCTTCTAGAAAAAAGAAACTTTTATTGATGTGATAGATTTTTTAAAATTTCTTTTATAAACTATTTAAATAGTCACTAAATTGATTTATACTTTTCAAATAAATTTCATCTATAAATACCTTTTCTCTTTGATAATGAAAAAAATTAAATTATGCAATAATTAAAGGTGATGCATGAACGATAAAAACACATTTATAATGAAAGAAAACTTTGCAATTAAGAATTTTTCATTCAGAATCATATAATTCAATAATATGTTTTTTACAGGACTAAAACCCAATGTTCATTATATTGGATACGCCAAAACTCTATATATTTTTTAGTTTAAAAAATAAATGAATCTCTCTATTCTAAAAAAAAGTAACTACCGCTGTCACCGCCGCCGCCGCCGCCGCCGCCGCCGCCGCCGCCGCCGCCGCCGCCGCCGCCGGTTTTGAATTTTTTGTGACCGGAGGTCTTTCTTCGTTAATATTAAAAAAACTGTTGCATACAAAAATATGAAAATCGGTAGTATTATAGAAAATTGTTTGATAAACACGCTGATGCAGACAGTTTTCAAATCGAAGAATTATTTTAAGAGATATTTAATGCCAAAGTTAAACAAAATCGTTCCATTAAAAAAGTTTTATAGGAGCAAAAACTGTACATAGGAATTTAATCATTTTTAGATCATTTTATGCGTCAGAATTTCCCGGTGTGCAGATTGCAGTTAGTTTTTTAATTTGAATAATTTTTCGAGGTTTTATTTCTATTTTAAATTCAAATTTTCAGCATTTCGAGAGATATTTTTTACACACTAGGGGGCTCGGCCCCCTACGAGCTACGCTCGCCAACCCCCGTCCAGACACCGCAGGCTCTAAATGCACGCTAATGTGATCGGCTTTAAAAAGATTTCGAAAGATTGAATTATAATTTAAAAAACACTGGCGATCTCCCTATAAACGGATTTCTATTCATTTCTCTTTGATTGGAGAAATTTTAACGCCAAATCCGCTGCGGTACTACTTGATTATCCCGTCGACTAATTTCGCCAAATTATATAAATCGCCAAACCACTCGCCAAATTATACAAATTGATATAATTTTTATTTTAAATAACGAAAGAACAAATAAATTAGTACAACATTAATAAAAATACAAATAAAACGTCGAAATAAAAATAACTTGATGACGTAGACACGTGTAACAACATTTCAAAATAAGCTAATAAAAAAGGAATTAAGTAAACAGAATCTTTGTCTCCCGGTATTTTTCAACAAAGCGAAAAGAAAGTTCTTTTAAATGAGACATTTTAAATTAATCGTTTTTAATCTGACGTAATTTTGACCAAACTATTCTTTCTCTTTTTAACATTCACGTGAAATTACTTGTGTTAGAAATATTATTTGCGCTTTCCTAAGAAAAATAGTTGAAAAATATCCTCTCAAAATATCAAATAAATGTCTAGCGCAATTTGTAAATTTAAACCGTTTTGCAATATTATTTTGTGTTCATTTTATGTAATAACTGTAATGTGACGTAAATATGACGTAATTTCTCCTAATTAAGACTTCTAACGCATGCTAATAAATTTATTATTTTACAAATTCCTTTCTCTCTTAAAATTCACGTTTAATTATAGTTTTTATGACGTAATTTTTAATAAGTTCCTGCTTTTTGTACATAATAATTTAATTCTAATTCCAAATGTTTTTTTCTGTTTATAATAGTCACGTGTAAATAAATTTTTAATTTATTACACGTATAAATATATTTTTTTTTTCAAGCAAACATTATTGTTTCCGCTGTTTATACAGTTGGCAACAGTTTAAATTAATATCGCTTTCTAAAATCTGTAAAAAATATCTCTCGAAATGCTGAAAATTTCAATTTAAAATAGATATAAAACCTCGAAAAATGAGTCAAATTAAAAAAATAAATCAATTCTGCACACCGTGAAATTATAATATATAAAATGAACTAAAAATTATTAAATTCCGATGTATAGTTTTTGCTACTATAAAACTTTTTTAGTGGAACGATTTTGTCCAACTTTAGCATTAAATATCTCTTAAAATAATTCTTCGATTTGAAAACTGTCTGCATCAGCGTGTTTATCAAACATTTCTGTATAACACTGCGGATTTTCATATTTTTGTATGCATTATTTTTCTTAATATTAACGAAGAAAGACCTCCGGTCACAAAAAATTCAAAACCGGCGGCGGCGGTGGCGGCGGCGGTGACAGCGGTAGTTACTTTTTTTTAGAATAGAGAGATTTTAGAAAATTGTATTAATTTAAACTGTTGCCAACTGTACTAACAGCGCAAGCAATAATGTTTGCTTCAAATTAAAAATTTATTTTACACGTGACTATTATAAACAAAAAATATAAAAAGCAGGAACTCATTGAAAATTACGTCATGAAAACTATAGTTACACGTGAATTTTAAATGAGAAAGAATATTGTAAAATAATAAATTCAGTAACATGCGTTAGAAATCCTAAATAGGAGAATTTACGTCATATTACACTTATTACGTAAAATGAACAAAAAATAATATTGCAAAACAGTTTTAATTAAAAAATTGCGCGAGACATTTACTTGACATTTTAAGATGATCATAATATTTCATTTCTAACAAAAGTATTTTGACGTGAATATTAAAAAGAGAAAGTTTGGTGAAAATTACGTCAGATTATAATTGTCAGATTCAAATTATAATTCAATCTTCCGAAATCTTTTTAAAGGCGATCAAATTAGCGTGCTGTTAGAGTCTGCGGTGTCTGAACGGGGGTTGACGAGCGTAGCTCGTAGGGGGCAGAGCCCCCTAGTATATATAAAGTTTTCTAGCCCCGTAAAGAGCCATAATCTTAAAAATGGTAAAATTTGAGCCAAAATTGCGAGCTTGGGTCTCAAGAGGGTAGGGAAAAAAAATGCAAGCCTGATCTCGGCCCGGCATGAGTCTGCTGAAACAATTAAACCCGGGATCAGGCACCATGTAACTGTCCGATGCCGATCTCCACGATGGAGATGTTACATTTCTATATTGATGTTGTTAAACTTACATCGGTTCATGGCGCACATTTATACTTATCGAGAAAGTCATTCGTTGAAAATGGCTTGTATTTTATCTGCTTCGCTTAAATTTTTATATCGGACCGAAAGGCCCGCTTAATTTTTTTTTTGTCGGCCCGGCCCTAAATGCCCGTTCAATTTTTTTCCCGGCCCGGCTCGTTGAAAAAATTGTCCTAATTCTGCCGGCCCGGCCCGTTGAAAAAATTGTCCTAATTCTGCCGCCCCAGCCCGTTTTAAAGTGCGCCTTCATTTCGTCTGACCGGCCCGCGGGCCTTGCCCGTGTAGACCTTTAGGTCACAGTCTTTCCTGAAAGGAGGAAGTAAAGAGGTTTTACCTTAATAATAGCAGTTATCGCAGTAAATAAATGCAAAAGGGTTTTTTTAATATTAACCATTATTACAATAAACAGTTGAAAAGAGGATTTTTCTTAATAGTAGCAATGGTTGCAGTAAACAAGTAAAATCGGAATAAAGAGTAGGGGAGACCGGGGTTAGTTGTGCCAGGGACAAGTTCTGCCATCGAGCTTCCTGACTGAGCCAATAGGTTGCAGCACCTGTCGCGTCATGTGGATGAAGAGGTTGATTGTCTCAGTGTGCTGCGTATGTTTTGAAGTATAGCGTTGCGTTGTTTTTGAGATAAAAATATTTATCTTGTTTTCTATCGTAAAAGTAAATTTAGCGACCTGCGTTGGAATCGTCATTGCCACTAGCGATACTAAGGCATGTCAACTTCCCTAACATTATTTAAATGCTTATATTTTGAGCTGTTATTCTATGTATTTCATCTGTTAATCATGCCAACATTTCGGAAACCAATGAATAAAGTTCAAAATGGCGTAACGCGGGGCTAGTTGTGACGAAGTCTAAGAGGCACGTTGTCGCAGTGTCACTACTTATCTAACTGAAGAAGAAAAAACAAAAAAGGAACCGTATGGAAAGGCCAAGCAGTGCATTAAATAAAATTACATCTAGGTTATTGAAAAAACGGGAGAAGCAAGTATTGGATAGTTCTGAAGATGACGAAAATTGTTTATGTCTAGTTTGCTTGGTGCAATACAAAATTTCTAGACTCGGAGAAGACTGGGTGCAATGCATGACATGTAAAAGATGGGCGCATGTCAAATGTATCAAATATGAACCTTATTATATTTGTATTAACTGCAAATCAGATGCTGAAACAAGTGATGACAATGAGTGATTAAAAATATAGGATATAGGCCTACACGTTGTAGTAGGCTACCGGGTCAAAGATCAATATGGCCAAAGATTAGTGTTGCTTACTTTTTATTTTTTTCCTGATTAAGACAGTTTTTTTTTCTTTTTATTGCTAAGTGTTTCTAAAAGTATCTTTATAAAGGACTAAGAGTTTACAAGTGTTAAAAATTTAACTATTTTATTTTAACTTGATTTACAATATTATTAAAATATGAAAGTGCTTTATTGTGTTAAAAACGTTATAAATGAATAAATTTCTCTTTCTTGATTTAACATATCACATTTAATCGCCTTTCTTACATAATTTGTATGTGTTACAATGTACTTGTATGTGTCACAATGTGCCCCAAGCATGTCACAACTTGCCCCGTAGAGGGGGTTAGAAGTGACAAATTTCGCGGTTACGCAGAATTTATTTTGTATTATGAAAAACGTTAATAATGTTAGTAGTAGTTTTATAAATATGTTACGCAAGATTTACTCTAATGATATGATACACTAAACGTTTCGTTTCTGTTCAAATCTTACGAATAATGTCGAAAATGTCACTACTAGTCCCGGTCTCCCCTACTTGTTGGGTGTAAACACAGACAAATATGATAAATTAACGACATGAACATTAGTTTTAAAACTAATATTATTTTGTTATTGTTGCATATATAAATTTATTTACGCAGCTGAAAATGTTTAACTGAGAATTCATAGCTGCCTAAAAATTGATATTCCGGTTTAAGAAAACTGATATAATATTATAATATGATTATGTAAGGCAATTTAAAAAGATTGCAGTTTGTAAGCAGGACAGACGAGAACGCTGGGGCCACCGAACGCATAAAACCACACTACTCAGGGCATAGATTGATTGAAAATATATTGAACTGTGCTGGGAAATAGAAATTTTGTTCTCACACAATGGAAGGAATTGAAATATTTTATTTTAGCTTAGAATTTTGAAAGTCCTAAAAAAAAAAAAAAAAAAAAAAAAAAAACCCTGTTTCCACAAAACGCATTAAAACGAAACTACTGTTAATACTACATTGTTTTTATTCTTTATTATTCTATTGTAAATTAATTAATTAATTAATAATAATAATAATTGAGTTGTCAACTTGACTTCACTTAATTTTTAAATTTTCATACAGCTATTATTTATAAATATAAATGAATTCAAGATCAGAAACTAAGTATTTTTTCTTTAGTATTAATTTTATTAATATTTTTTGGGCTAACATTTATTTTCGCGTAACATTCAGTTATTATTTAAAAAAATTAATTCATCGGAATATACCGGATGTCTCAAAAATGACTGATGGATTTTAAAATTCAATAACTTGCAAACGGTGACAGATATTAAAAAAAAAAAATTCTTGCTGGCGAGTTATGTATGATGTCAGGAGTCTTTTTTTTTTTTTTTTTTGCATGATTCTTGATTTTAGTTCGGATTTCAAACAATAGATGACGCTGCGAAAATTAGGTGCTGATTCCAGATCTGATTTTTGGTACTTTGGAATCCATTCAAAACATTTTAATCTCTTTTTTTTCGCATGGGAGAAAAGAGAGGTAGAAAAATTGAGCCTGGAATTTTGTGCCTATTACTTGCAGCGCCACCTATTGCTGCTATTTGTAACTAAAACTGGTAATCGCAACATAAAAACTCCTGACATCTTACATAACCCTCCTGCAATTTTTTTTTTAAATATCTGTCACCGTTTGCAAGTTATTGAATTATAAAACCCATCCGTCATTTTTGAGACACCCAGTTATCTTCATGTTAAACATTTTAAACGCGATGCTTTTATGACATTTCTTTTCCTTTCGATTTGTGTTAATGGATATAAGTAAATTTTCTAAAGTTACTATCTCTGCCACAATCAAATGGAAGATTTCCTGGTGATGATATATTTAGCAAGCATGGAAAATGAAGAAATAAATTTTCAATTTATGTGATATTACAATATCAAACAATGAAAAATGATCGGTTTAAAAGATTGAAAATATCTAAGTTTGTTAGAAATTATAAATTTCGCGTACTTATAAGAGCCTACACTTGTCACGCGAAAACACTCGCCAGCTAATGTTAACAATGCCTGTCAATGTTTAACGCCAGGAATGCGAGCGTTCTTTCCAAATTAATCGTTCGTTTTTGAATATTTTAAATGATTTTCTTTCTTTCTTTTTTTTTTATTGCTCAGGATATCTGAGTTGGATATCTTATTGGAGACATTTTACGTTTCCGATTTCCTGTGAGTTAAATTAAACTTTCAGAACCGGTTTCGAAAATAAAAGCGTGCAATGCGCAAGCAAAATTGAAAAAGTAAAAAAAAAAAAAAAAAAGCACCCAGTAAAGCATCAACATCAGATACTCTATGCCAAAAAAAAAAAAAATCATTTAAGAAAACTGAAATGCGAACGAGTAATTTGAAAATAACGCTACCATTGGTTTAATATTAGCTGGCGGTTGTCTTCACATGAGTAATGTAGGTTTTTAACCCATTCGTGCTGAACGACGTGTTCCTTTGCTATTTGCTAGTTCCAGCCATTTCTTACCAACAATCATGTGTGATTATACACTGATCACAATGAGTTCCATTAAAACTAGGTTATGCAAAAACACTTGTAAGCTAATTTCAAACCTATGGAAGCTTTCTTTTCAAATTCCTCGTTTGCATTTCAATATTTTTAAAGGATTGTTTTTTTTTTTTTCAGAGGATAGCTTATGACGATCCCTAAACGGTACCTATTTTTTACTTTTTCAATTTTGATTGCATATTTTTTTGTCTAAGGTTTATTTTATATCGGAACCCTTTTTCGAATATGAAAATATCTTTGTAACAAAAAAAAAATATCTGCAACCAAAACCGCAAAAGTAAAAAATAGCACTATTAGAGATTGACCTCAGCTTTTCTATAGACATAAAAAAATAATATTGAAATTAAAACGAGAAATTTGAAAAGAATGCTCCTAAATGATTAACATTAGTCTGCGAGTTTTGTCGTATGTCTAGGCAATAGACTCCTAAGTGTAAAATAATACGGATTTTTACGCGATGAGTTCTATTAAGTGCAAAATCGTATGCATTTTAATAAGGTTTTTTTAATCGTTCCACTGGCTGTAAGATAGATGGATGATATTTCAAAGAAACTTAGTGTGGTAGTAGATGAAGGAAAAAAAATGTAGGACTTATTTAAAAACTCCTAAATTTTCATTGGTTTTTGCATAATACAATTTCGGAATATAAGACCAGATGTTTCTAAGAAAAGAGATAATACATTTATAATCTATAATGCAATTGCTGTGTTAAATGAATTCAACTGAATGCAAAGTGTGATAGAAATATCAGAATTTTTGGCAATATTTAAGGTCATGGTCATTTTCTTTTTGTTTCTAATATAGTTTTATGTTATGTTTAAAGATAAAAATCGTTTAACTCAATAGAAATGTAATTAGGCTTAACTCCGCACTCCCAAATAATTTTTTGTGCTCGCCACTAATGCATTATGTAACCATTGAACAGATGGGTGAAGGAAAAACGAGTGGCCATCCTTAAGGTGCCTTTATATGAGAGTGGCGACATACTGAAAATCAAATTTGATTAATCAAGACAAACTTGGAGAAAAACGAATCGCCAAAAGCTCTTGAAATAATCGCTAATCAGACCATAGATTAACATCCAAGATCGGACACTCCCATAGAGCGTAATGGTAATGCAATTGCGATCGTAGCGCCTTTGGTGACAATGGGGAAGAAACTCCCCATCCTTGTAGTATGCTTATTATTGAGTATCTACCTTACTGTGATCTTTCTTTTTTTAATGTTGCATGTTTACGTTTTTAATAGAATCTTACACCGATACATGAACATAGAATAGATATTCTATTTTATATATCTAATATCTATTCTATGTTCATGCACGGATATATGCTTTTTTTTTTACATGATGAGTGAACGGTTTAAGCGCAACGTAAAACAAGGTAAAAATTTCGTCTTGAATGCTATATGTCAAAAGCAATAGTGTCATATAAAAATATAAGATATATTGCACTCTACAAGTCCCAGAAAATTTTATAATTATTCCCCTTTGGTAGGAAAATTTTTATAGCCCATGTTTTATTAATTTATGAAGTTTAACGTATGAAGTTTAATCGTTGAAGTTTAATCGTTGCAATAATCTTTTTAAAATTTACGCATTTTCACTTCCTTACAGATAGAATAAAAATATTATTTTTAATGTAAATAACGTACAATCAATTCAATAATATTTATAATATTAACATATAACAAATAATAATAAAATTACAGATGGGGAAAAATTCCTTTAGACAAATTTTTAGAATTATATAAATCTAACACTTAAAAATAAATAGAGGTACTGGTATTACATTTAATAAAGTTTTATTCGATATGAATAAATTAACACAATACCTGAATTTGATTTTTTACAATTTAATCTCACAAACTTACATATTTACGTTATTAATATAATTTTCTGGAGCTTTTCTTTTATATTATTAGTCTAGAACAAGTACGGAAAAAAAAGCAGCAGCTAAATAAATAAAGCAAGCATGAATAGAATATCGTCTAACACCTGCTTCGTTTTAGAAAAGAATAGATATTCAAAACATAGAGCGTAAACATATTTCTTCAACATAGGTAAATTTCGGAGGCTTGTTAATTCTTCCCCCTTGTCGGTAGTGACGCTAGTACTGTTGCCATTACAGATTTTGCCGTAAATGCCCCATCTTGGTCCTTAATCTATGAATCAAACAAGCTATCTTGCAGCATTCATATAATCGAACTAGACTAAGTAAGCATCGCCAATTTCAGGAATGTGGATTTGCCATAGTTTGTACCAAAATTTCAGTCCGATCATGCGCTCTCTGCTTATGTCACCACTTTCCAATAGGCACTGAAACCACCAGTGGTACAGATTAGAGGAAACATGTCAAATAAGTGCGAACATGATAATTAAAAGTATGCGACATTTTGCAATATGTAACTGCGAATGTACCGGCAAATCGACAATTTGCGTGGAACTTTAATGATTTTGAAAACAAATTTTAATAATATGCATGCTTTATTTCTAACAAAATCAATAAAAAAATGAAATAGCATTTATAATTTGAATTTATAGACTTATTTTTCAAATACACGTTACACGAATATTTGAAAGATACGTATATTAATATACAGGGTGTCCCAAAAGTCCTTGACACATTTTAAAATTCAACAGAAAATCAGGTAATTGTCATACAAGTGTGTGGTTTGGACTAAAATGCCTTGGACAAAATGCCTTGGTTTGAAAAGTATTATTCAAACAAATAAAAAAATAGTTCCAAACTTCGATCATAGATGACACCACTTGTCTGTATGTTTAGTTTCAAAAATGCGTTTTTTCTGATTTTCAGATTAGTTTCGTTTGGTTTCGAAGTATCAACGTACAGATTTTTTCGCTGGGAGTCCTCATTTCTGTGTCGGTCAAAACGAATCCAAAAATCAGAAAAAAGCATGTTTGAAACCAAACATACAGACAATAATTTGTTCCAATCGTCGATCATAGATGGCGCATCTATGATCGACGATTAGAACAAATTATTTTCATTCGCATGAAGAAAACTTTTCACCGTGAGAAGCATTTTAGCTCAAACCGCACCCCTGTAAGACAATTACTTGATTTTGTATTGAATTTTAAAATACATAAGGGACTTTAGGGGCAACCTGTATTTCAAATTATTTATCAAAGTATTGTATTGTTAATTTTTTATGAATAAGTGAGTTTCTTCTAAGTGTAATGATTTTTTATAATTAAAAAATGCAATAAATATTCTTTCCAACCATGGAAAATTATTAGAAATTTGAAGAATAACAGTCAAATACGAATGTTAAAAAAAATATAGCGAATGATTACAAAAGCATCCAACATTTATAATCTATTTTTATGAAATTAAATTCAAACATCTTTATATACGCACTTATTATTTGATAAATTAACCTTTACTGATTATGAAGTAATTTAAATTTGTGTGAAAATTCAGGCATTTCTTCAATTAAAGCACCCCACATCTTTACATTCAACTTTCAATTTTTACTAACAAGATCTAAACAATTGAACGCCTTAATGAAATTATTTTAATATAAAAATATAGAGTTCGCATTATTGCGCCTACAGAAATGATCATTTATGTATTGAATAAACAAAACTTCATTAGGATGCTAATTAGATGTTGGAAACGTACACCGTGTAATCAATAAAACTGTTTGAAATAGTATTAACAATTTTCATACTTTCAAGTGGCAACATATGGTGGTTAATTATCAAGCACCGTAGTTGAATAATCAATAGATAACGACAACATGGGATGTATGTAAAATGCTGTATAATTAAGCATTTTGAATATTAATTGAGGAATATTTTCGGAAACCTTTTTTTCGATACAACCAAAATATACGATAACATTTCATTTGAAAGAAATATTTGATATAGTATGTTTGACTTTCTTTAACTATAGATTGGAGAAACATATTTTATTTCAAACTGCTTCATCCGCTATGCCGCGCCGGTGTGTTCCTCCGAACGAACATTGAATGTACCGAACTTCATATGTGAATTCGACTTTGTGTTTTAAAGCAATAAGGGCATCTACCTGAAATGTCCTTCCGCATTGCTCAAAACGATACAGCCGTCATTGTACAAATATTTTCTAATGTGTCATGTACAATTTAGGTTTGAGTAAATACCCAAAAATTATGTATTTTCATATTTCACTATAAAAAATTATAATCCTGAAAAATATCTTGTAATCACAGGGAACGTGAAACACAGTGGAACATCCCTTCAAAATGTGTTTATTTTCCATGTTTTAATTTCATATTTATACTCATAAATAGCGGTATAGTAAAGAATATTTTCAAACTTGAATCGCATGGTCAAAGAAGAATTTAATCATTTTGTTGTTTTTGGTATAAAGAGTAAAATTTTGCTTGTTTAGAATTTAGGTTTTTTTTTTTTTTTTAAATAATTGATAAGAAGTAGTAGAGAGGGAAAAAAATAATTGAACTTTAAAGATAAGGCAATCATTTATTGTTAAATTAATGCAAAATATGTGTTTTTATATAAAATAAAATATTATAGGATAAATCTATATATATCTTGGAAATTTTCTACAGAAAATTTCCAAGATATACATAGATTTATTCAATTTCATCGATGCTGGTTTTTCTATAGTTTCGTGTTTGCCCCAGAGTCGGTGGCTAACGGAAAAAACTATTCCATCTTGTTCTGTGATTGTAGCCTTGCCAACATATGATAATGAGAAGTACGAACATGGGTATCGTTCCAAGTTGTTCAGTTGGTAGAACGTCCGTGTGCTATACCGAGGACCCTTGTTCGATTCCCGGCTTCGTTGCTTTTCACGAGTTTTCGTTGTTGGCTATACGTCTTTTAACCAACTAAAATTGGAAATATTATTAAATGATATTTTCTTACTGCATATCTACATGTTGTACAGTCGTGAAAAAAAGTAAACACCCCCTACTAACACTACAACAAATTATAGTACAAGAAAGTTATTGGTATCAAACGATTGGAAATATAGTCTAGTTTTAAATGTTGTATATAAAATTTACCTACGGGGCCATCTACAAATCAAAATCAGTCAAAACTTTGGTTTCTTTTTCATTAGCAACACACAATTTTGACAATATATTTTAAATTTTCAGTACAAACTATGCCTAGGAACGAAGTTTCAATTCATTTGGATAATACATTTTTGTAATAGAAAACATTCAAAATTTAGAGATTTTAATGTTAAATTACGTTCGCATATACTTAATAAAAATCTCCTGAAATTATAACCGTAAAGTGCTAATTTTTTTGTATGGCCATAATACAAAAATCCCTAACATAAATACAGTGAATCTGTAACTTTTATATTTTTATAATATGAATTATGAAATTAATATTCGAAAAATTAGGAATTGCAATTTACAATTTTTTTGATGGATATATATTTTGTCAATTTCATCGATGCTGGTTTTTCTATAGTTTCGTGTTTGCCCGAGAGTCAGTGGCTCACGGAAAAACTATTCCATCTTGTTCTGCGTCAAAAATCACAAACTCCAGATAGTGCGTTATAAACGTTTTTAATGAGGTACTAATTCTCGGTGAAAGTGGCTGGGTGACACTATTGGAAACTAATACACTTTTTTGATGTCAGACGATAAGACTCTCACGTGATCACCACTTAAAAGAGACTGCTAAGTTAAGAGGCACCGTGGGATGCTGTTTTGTAACCAACGAAGACGGTCGTTTTTGGCCGACCGCAAAAGAGCGATGACACAAGCTCCGATCCCCGTTTGAATTTTATTTTTAATGTACCTGTTAATTGTGTGCTGTGTGTCCATGTCGTAAAATAAATGTGTAGAAAATGAACTCAAGGTTCTCTTCATTTAGTTTTCTAGATTAGTTATTTATGTTTAATTTATTTTACGGTACAACATTTTACACATTTTATTGAAATGTTTGGCTGGTAATAGTTGAAACATTAAATAAGTGAAATGGCCATATTGGCAAAAAATAATACATTTATAAGAATGACTTAGTCATTCTGTAGCATTTCAACAATCAAGTACCGGACTTCGAGTACTGAGTTCCAATTATTTGGTGTCAGTAACT
The DNA here is from genome assembly GCA_963932465.1 of Maratus speciosus. NCBI lineage: Eukaryota > Metazoa > Arthropoda > Arachnida > Araneae > Salticidae > Maratus > Maratus speciosus. The sequence goes on from OZ010788.1 coordinate 166,167,664, forward strand.
TTCTTGTACGATAATTTGTTCCGGAGTTAGTAGGGATTGTTTACTGTTTTTCTACAACTGTACAATGGGTCACCCCAAAGAGGACTACAGTAGACTACTCTTTTATATTGATTTAATAGTGAAATTTTCAATAGGAAAATATAAACAGAACAACGTTTCCTTTTTTAATTTAAAATAAAAACTGCTGTTAAGAATATATTATTGTATATTTTCTTATTTTGTTTTACATTTAAAAAGAAGAAAATGGTTCAATCACTTCTGAACAATTTTAATATCTTGATGAATGTGGCTAACATTTTATGTTAAATCGAGGAAATTTTATAGTTTTTTTTTAAGAACATAACAATTACACTATTTACGACATACATAGCTAAACCTAATTCTGTACCTTTGTAATGTGCTATGACTGAAATAATCAGGCTGTTGCAAAGGAAATTGTTCTTTAAATTGTTTTACTTACATAACATGCTAAACAACATTGGTAGACATCAAAATCCCTTTATAAAATTAATAGTTGATTCTTACAAATTTTACTTAACTAAATGAAACTATAGCGATGAAATTACTGTACGAGGTGATAACTTTTAGGTGGAATGGATTGTTTTCAAAATTAAGGTAATTTATGTTCTTACTGAAACTTAAGTGGAAATTTCGTTAAATAAATATGCATATGTTAAATTCTAAATAAATTTTAAGTAAGTTTATCTAAAGATTAGAAAAGATACAGTATCAAAGGGAATTAACATATTAAAGATGATACTTTTGTACTCGAAAGAGGAGGAGATCTTCTCCTCTTTCGTGTATAGCAGTATCTACCATAAGAACGATGCGCGAGATACATGTCAACAAAATATATTTTCATGATATATTTTATCAATTTGATATTTACTTCAGTGAAAATACCTTTTTCATGTTTTCAGTTTATTAGCATTGTAAATTAGTATAACGGTCCTTCATTATTTGTTATTATGAGAAAATCGTTTCTCTGAAAAATGGTATTTGTTGGAACAATTACGATTCCATATTTAAATTTAGAAATGTCAGATCCATATAATTCACATATTTATCTCACAGGGAGCCAAAATGTTTATTTTATTTTTTCCCGACCAGTGGAATTATCATTTAAACTTAAATATGCAAAGTTTTGTAAAATATATCTATATCATACAATGACAATGTGCACAACTATTCTATTAAGTGTTTTTTATTCATATGAAGTCAGTCTATTCTGTTTCGAAACGAAACAGATTCCGTTTCGTTCTGTTTCGCCAAAGAGGATAGATGTTTTATTCAGAAATTGCGAATTGATACCAAAAAAGTTTTAATAATAATTTTCTTTTAATATATTCACAGAATGTAAGTAAAAAAGGTTATTCAAACTTTCTGGTGGAAATTCAGAACTTCCGAATAAAAAATCTTTTAGATTTTGAAACACTGTCCTGTAGTACTCAATGTATTGAAAAATAGGGCTAAAGATTTCACAACAAAGTACTTTTCCCTTTAAGGGGACCGTGGACATTTATTAGAGTAGAAATCGACCCAAAAATCGAAAATTATTTTTGTGCATATTACTATTCTCCAGTCTCTTCTGAACCATTTGTAAAAAGAAAAAGAAAAGAAAGAAAAAAAAAAAAAACTCTTGCAAATGCGGTTATTTTTCGAAAAATTACAAGCGTTTGAATTTTGTACACAAACAAATTTTCGATCCTTTAATATATTTTAAATATGTTTATCTCAAAACGGATTTTTCAACATGTTTAAATTTTTAAACTGCTCCATACATCATAATTTTTGGTCAAAATTCATGAAATTGATAAGGAAGAATCCTGATATTGCTTACAAAGAAACTGTGCATGCATTTTAAAATTCAACTTCATTAAGATAGTTAAATTTGATTTTTAACTTATTAAAAGGCAAATTTTGATGAAAATCGATACCGAATTCAGAAAAAAAAATTCTGAAAAATTCATTATTCAAGGGATTAAAAAAATCGATGTATAGATTTGTTACTAATATAGTTTTAAGTGAAATGTAAAATCGAGGAAATATCGAAAATTTATGACGCATGGAGAATTTTCAAATTTCAATTAAAAAATTTAATTTTTTAAAAAATCTTTAAATTATAATAAGATTGGAATTTTCTTTTAATGTGTTCTATATACTTATTGTAAAATGTATATTCCCACAAAATTTCATATCTCTTATGATGAAAATTAAGAAAATAATTTTTTAACGCCCACTGTCCCCTTAAACAGATATTGATATTGTAAATTAGCTTCCGCGTTTCATATTTTGCTGTGCTTCATATGGTGTCCCACTGTATCCTTTACATGGTGCTACACGTTTTAAGTTTTGAAAAGTATTTTTCCTTTAAAACTTTATTAAAATGTATGTTTAGAGAAAATTAATGAATAAATATAAGGTATATTAAAAAAAAAATTTCTTATAATTTGATCTTCAAATTTCAGAAGAAAAAATAAAACTTCAAAAACGGCCAGGTGCACCGCATCTTTTTCTATGTGACACTGTTTCAAATATGACGACAGCTTCCTCATTAGTTGCAGAAAAATACCTGCATGTTGCTCCATTGGGCTGCTTGCCTATTGCTTACGGTTACTATATTCGGATATTTTAGGAGGCAAATTAATTGAGCATTTTGTTTTATTAATGCAATTTATATAGTTTTAGACTAACCAACGAAATAATTGTTTATATGGAATAATCCATGCAGATTCATATTTCTTAAAAAAAAAAAAAAAAAAAAAAAAAAAAAAAAAAAAAACTTTTTAAAATTAATTTTCGAAAAAGGAAATATGAATTACACTGTAGGATTTTAAGAAATCGATTTTTAGAAGTTTCAAATAGCTATGGGTATCTAAAAGTGCAGCACATTGCCCAAAGTTGAGTTTGAGATATACAGGGTGTCCATTAAAAAAAGTCCCAGTTATAAATTTTAATAGTATCAACTGTAAGCGTTATAGAGTGTTGATTCAAGGTTACAAACAAAGAGTAACTCAATGAGTTTTAGACAAGCGCATGCGCGAGTATTGTTTTGTTATTGACTCGCTTGAAGTGCCACATACGCAAAATAGCGACTCTAGAGCGTAAAGCATTATTACCGTGTTAAATATCCCTTAAAGCCATGTGATTTTTTCCTTTGGGCTTTATAAAAGATCGTGTCTATGTTCCTCCGCTACCTAGTCATTTGCCAGAGTTGAGACACAGAATTGAAGAGGCTATTGCTTTCATTATTTCGGACTTGTTAAGCCGCTATCAGATTCACCAACTTTTCGAGCAATTTTTGAGCCAACACTTGATTTCCTCCAACTTTTCGCGAAATATTGTCTCAACACCCAGTGTTATAGCAAACAGCAATATCTTCAACTTTTTATGCACAACTCTAAAAAAGTCTGCTCTAGTCGCGACTCCCCCCCCCCTCCCCCCAACTTTCAATATTTCGGTGAATCTGAGATAACCGATTGATACGAATAGGCGATAAATATTAACGGCTGGTACTAGTAGTACTGATTTTCCTCCAACTTCAGCAACGACAATTGTAACCTTTTGCTCCCTTTGAACGGGAAAAAGTTGGGGTCAAATGTTGGTTTCGGTTGAAAAGTTAGTTGCTCGAAAAGTTGCTGAATCCGATAGCAGCTTTAACCGAAGTGTGGGCAAGAATTGGATTTTAGGCTGGATGTGTGCCGTATAACTAAAGTTGCATATATTGAACATTTGTAAGAAAAACTAGGTTAATTTGCCTTCAATTTGATGTATGATTTATTGTAAATAGTCTACATCTAACTCTTATAATATACCATTGAAACTGGGGCATCCTTTTATGGACACTGTATTAAAAAAATTATCCTCATTGCAATCTGTTTTGAAACAATTACAAAAGTATTTAACATTAGGAGTTCTGAATTTTAAGCCTGCATAACTCCTAAAGGACTTGACCGAACCCCTTTCCTTTTGTATTCAAAGGTAAAATTTACATGAAAAGGCCAAATATGTGTTTGTTTTGAAAATTTCAGATTTTGGTTCAATTTCATTATGAAGACGAACCTCTAAGCATATTTTATGGCATAAATTTGAAGAAGATATAATTTCCAGTCGATGGCCATTTCCGTTTGTTTCTGGGACAAATTTATGATTGAAATGTCTGGAGTGTTCTCCTCTGTCTCTCTCTTTTTTTTTCCAACGGTACATTCAAATAGCCTAGAAATGGATGATTTTGATAATTCAAATTCACATTCTGAAACTGTGTCTGACTAATACTGAACTGCTCTCTTTAATCTAAAATTGCTGAGTTAATGAAATTATGTATATTATATATATTTGCATATTATTTATATATATGAATATTTTTTCTTTTAAATGAAAAAAAAATGCTTATGTTTCTCAATAAATAAATTAGCATTTTTAAATTCTTCATTATAGCTAAAAGAGATATTTAAATTCAATACTTAAATGTAAAACGTCGAGTTCATTTTATATTTAACAGTTTGGCGTACCCGGTACAGCCGCCACGTAGAAATTCAGCCATATTCAAACTTCAAGTTTAAGGAGGTCCGGGGTTCAAAATTCTATTTTTTTATTTATAGAGATTTTGTTATGAAATATGTTTTAATATAATAAAAAATATTGCATGTAAAAAAAATCTGAAAATTTTTAAATATTTTTTTAAATTCAAATTTTAAAATTTTAAACATATTTAATTTTTTTATATAACTCTGGAAATACTTACTCGATTTACAAAATTTTTACACTTTTGTGTACAGAAAATGTGTAATTTTAATTTGTCTTCAGGATTTCTTAAAATATTGATTAGGAGTTTTATAAAAAAAAATTAAGTAAAAAAAATGAAATTTTTTTATGAGTGAGTTTTGCACTAATTAGCATATTTTCACAATTACCACTCAAAATTAAAAATCCTGAAGACAATTTGTTGAAAATATAGCATAAAATCTCTGTTGAAAATTTCATACATAATCTTGCAAGGAATTTTAGACATTCTTTTAAAGTTGATAAATCGTAAAAAAGTTCATTCTGAGATAAATGAAGTTACAGTTCTCGTCAGAGGGAAACTGATGCATCGCTTCTCAAGACAAAATGTGTTATATCTCTGGATCAAAAGAAGATAAAAACATGCGGTTTGCGGTATTTAACGTTAAAAACTCAGTATTCTTTTAAGCCAATAAAACAAATTTGCATTTTTTTGAGAATTTTTAGCCCCGGACCCCTTAAAACACCTTTATTTAAGTTGATTGCGCAGGGATGTGATAGAGTCATTTCCCAAATTTGGCCTAGATTACGCGACAAATAAGCAAGTTCACTCATCAACTCAATAACTAATAAATATCAAAGATTCAACTTACATAAAATTCTCTGATAGTCCAAGTCAACAGCAACTTTCACATACCAATATGTTGCTCTAAGCTGCAAGGAAACGACTATTCAAATCTACAGTGCTAACTGACTAACAACCTGTGGTTACCAAAGCAAACTTTTATTTATTCAAACTATCTATACATCTATTACACTATCGTACGTGGCACAGAAGTCGCGATTATTTGTTAATTGTTTAATGGCAACGCCTAAATGAAACGCATCTCATTGGTTATAGAACAGCATTTAATGCATGAGCCATACCTATAAAGGGGAGTTACCATAGGGGGGACCCTGTTCTGTCGCCAAATACCGCCAAATTTGTCGCCAACTTTGCGATATATCACCAAATTTGGCGACAAAAATTAGTCGCCAAAAGTGACACCAACATATATCTAATATTTCGCCAAATTCCCATAGACTTCCATTGTAAACCAATAGGGTATACTTGCTTACAGAAAATCAAAAATTGAGGGAATTTATTTCAATTAATTCAATGTGAGGGAATCAAAAATTATTAAGGAGACCAAACTGGTCGCCAAGGGCGGCTAGTATTTCAAAAAACTCTTACAAATTGGCAATGTTTACCACAAGCTCAAAATTTCACTTCCACATGGCACAAACTTCTTTTTCAATCCTCTAACGCAGGCCTAATACTTTTCTGAGATAGGTCTCTACCCAAATCCGAAGACACACACTTTCGGTTCATCTTTTATATACTACAGATTGAGCGACGCAACCTAAATTCGCATAAAACCACAGCAGAAACACGGAACCGTAGATTCCAAGAGCACCAAACACACCTCGGAAAATTAGAGTAAAATAAAGTATAGGATTTCTGTCGCACACGCAGATTAAATGTTTGACGTCTCGTTCACATTCAAAACACTAGTGAGTCTCTATAAGTGAGTTGCTAGCCCACTATAGCAGTTGTAACAAGTCTCAATTTTTTTTCCCTTATAGACTCATCCATCCTAAATATTAGTAATACGAGTGTTTTGCATAGTTATATTTAACACCTTGCCTGTGACGTCTGAACTCAGTTCGGGCAACGCAAGTGCGCCAATCTTGGAATGCCCGAGCTGAGTTCGGGCAAGGAAAAATCTGTATTTCAATTGCGTGAATCCTGAACTCAGTTCGTCCAATACATAATATGTAATTTACCATTTTCCAAATAGATGGCGATATTTTCCCGCGAAAAGTTCGGCAGTTTCGCGCCATTTGTCGAATTTTTGTAATTTTGCAGTTCCGAATAAAATTGAAGAGAAAAAAAATCCATTTTTGGTTTCCAGGTAGGTAGGTAGTGGGGGGGCTTTGGGACCTATAAGCAGCACGGCTGTTGTCCCGAATGATCCATACGAACAGAAACGTCAGACACAGACAGCTCTAGACACCTAGCTAGAAGCAATCAATACAATGAATAAACCGTAGCGTAGAGTTACGAAAGACACTCGACGAACAAAACGTTTTGATAAAGCAACCAAATGAACGAAAACACTCATCGCTCAAATCAAAACCCGCCCAACAACTCCGGCGTTGAGCGTGGTACCTGACACAAGAAAACAAAATATGCTCCAAGGAGTTCAAAACACCACACGCACGGCAGCTGCCGTCCGCAACCAAGTTAAAGCGAGCTAAAATCTCCGGGGTAATAAGCATCCTGCAGAGGAGACGGGACACAATCACATCATCCCTTCGATTATGAACCCAACACCGAGAGTGATTGACATTGGGGATATCCCCATAAGAAGCATAATACTTGCAAGTCCGGTAAGAGTGCTCACCCTGCAGCAGAACAAAGTGAGAGAACCTATGGATAGTATCTTCTGGCGAGGTCCAATCAATCAGAGGGTCAGAGACAGAAACACTTTTGGCAAGGCCATCGGCCCTTTCATTGAGGGGGATACCACGGTGTCCCGGAACCCAGTAAAAGGAAAGGTGAATGGAGAAATGCTGCATCCGAACAATTTTATTGTGGAGCCAAAGGATAACTCTGGGAGACTTCAGGTTAGCAGACTGGAGAGCCAAAAGAACCGACAAGCTGTCTGTTAAAATCACCACGGGACGAGATAACGAGATCAATTCGTCGAGAGCCACGCCTATTGCGAGAGCTTCCGCCGTGAAGACGGAGTTGACATGCTGCACCCTGTAGCCAAAGTGGTGTGAGGAAGTGCAGCCTGCAATCGAAGTGAGGGAATCTGTCTTTAAGGCATCGGTGGCAATAATATCCCACGAGTCAGTAAAGTTCTGGAAGTAATCAGCAAACATCGGGGCAATGATGCTAGCATCAAGGTCCGTACGCTGAAAAGGAAGATCAGAGGTGAAAAATTGCACTGCGTTCGAGTCAAGAGAAAGAGGAACTTGGAAGCTGATGAGGAAATCCAGATCAATGCCCAGACCGGCAAAAAACTCAGAAACATGAGAAAGATGATTTCCTGGTGAGACCAGAATATCCTCACAAGAGTCCAAGAGAGGAGACCAGCTGCCAAGGGCAAGATGCTTCACCCAGAAGCCGAAAGCCAGAACCCTGATTCTGTCAGCTAGGAGACAAGCCCCAGCATGCTTGAGAAGAAGAATATTAGGCGTCCACTTCGGGAGCCCCAGAGCAACCCGTAACGCACTCGTCTGTATCACTTCAAGCATCTTCAGTAGCGAAGGACTAGCGGCCGTGAGAAGAGCAGCTCCATATTCGATGATACTACAAATAGAAGAGAGGGCCAACGTCCGCAGATGATGTGAACGAGCCCCATACCTTTTATGGGCTAGAGCTTTTAAGATGTTGATCCTTTTAAAGCATTTCGTCTGGAGATATTCTACATGCTTCCGGAAGCCTCCACGACGGGCAAAAAGGAAACCTAGGAACTTTAGAACGGGGCACCACTCGATGAGTCCACCGTTCACGCTGAAGTGGAAATCACAGACCGCTCTCCGTCTCGAGAGATTAATCGAATGGCATTTGTCAGCCCGGATGGAGAGTTTCCAATAGGAACACCACACTATTATAAGTCGAAGAGCCTCTTGGAGTTTGACTCTACAGGTGTCCAAGGGGGGGTCAGCTAGGTGGGGAGGCCTACCAAATGGCTTAAGCACTCACAAGCCCCACCCAGCGGTTTCCATCTACTACCGCCGTCACCACACACACACGCACACACAAAAATAATAATAATAATAATAATAATAATAATAAATAAAAGGCCCGAAGGGACCTACAGGAAAGCCAATTGAGAATATTAAGATTAAATACAATATAAGTACAATATATACACGATGGAAAGCCCAATTTTTACTGGGTGTTTACGAGAGAAATTTAGATATTTGTAATTAATAAGATCATGAGATAATAGATGATAGGATTTTTAAACTTGTTGGAGCGGCAAAAGCTCAATTACTCTGCAAAGCTGGGCGTTCTGCAAAAATACAATAAAAACTACGTATATGTATACTAAATTAGAAAGAGATTCATAATTTTAAAAATAATGTAGAATATAAAAAATAGGTAAAATAGTGAATAATTATGATGAATATTATATAATTATATATACACACAAAAGTTCAAAAGTCTATTGTTCTTGCAACAGTTCAATTATAGTTCAATCGTGTTGTTTGTGGCTAAGAGTTTATTTTGAATTGGTGGTATCTGTCTATTTGTTAAGATACGTTCTCATCATCATCTATAAATGGCAAAACATTTTGAAACAAATAATGGTTGTTTTCTAAAACTTTCATACATTCAATTATCTTTTGACAAAATGATGGATTTGACAAAACCACTGAGAACCACTGAGACAAAGAAATTTTTGGAGATTTTCTTATATGGTAATATGATGTAAGGGTACAGTTAAAGATATAATGCAATGATGTAGCTCGCTGACCGCATACACATAATGGAGAAGGAACCCTGTCAAATTTATAAAGATATGATGAAAATGGGCCGTGGTTAGTGGCAAACAGAAAAATATTTCTATGCAGCAGGATTCTCTTTTCCGAGACTTTTTGGGGCTAAAGCGTATGTGTACCGTCCTGTGGTACCATAGTCTCAGCGAGTCTGCCATTGTTCGTGTAGAGATGATTTTAGAAGCTTCTTCAAGTAAGAAGGAGGGTTGGGAAGGAATTTGTATTTGGCATGTGATGTGGCTTTGGTTGCTTCTTTTGCCAAAGAATCTGCATGCTCATTCCCCACATTACCCACATGTCCACGGACCCATTTAAAGAAGATCTTTTTTCTTGTTTCTTGGAGTAGTTTGATAATTTGTACTGCTATGAGATTTTTTGAAAAAACATCTTCTATTGCTAAGAGACTTGAGAGACTGTCCGAGTGTATTAATACTTCTTTATGAGGGGAGTTCCTAATCCACAGCACAGCCTCTTCTATGGCCAGGAGTTCTGCCTGAAAAACAGTATTTTCTTTACTTAACTTAGTTTGATCCTCGTGGATTAACTCTCCTCTCTGATACACACAGAAGGCATATGCCGTTTCATCTTCCATCTTGGAACCATCCGTATAAATGTTCAATCATTCACACAATAGATGAAAATATCGTCTGCATAGATGAGGAACTTGATGCCCAGGCCCACTAGGACCTCATAGAAATCTGCCATGAAAATTGTAAAAAGGATGGGACTCAAAACCGCCTCCTGGGGAACACCTCTACCAATAGTTCGGGAGGAAGACACGTGACCCCTCCATGCAACCTTGACGACTCTAGTAGAAAGAAAGCGATGAATCCACCGAAGCATCCGTCCTGTGATGCCTACCTGGGCACATTTATAAATAAGTCCATCAATGTAGACAGAGTCATAAGCTGAATGTAAATCCAAAGAGACGCCCAAAATATATTTCTTCGCCTTTTTGGCAGACGTGATGTCATGCTGGAGAATCGCTAACGCCGTATGGCAATCCCGGAAGGGAAGAAATCCAAGGTGCCTAGGGACCAAGGTTTTATGGCAGAGTAGGTGGTGCACAATCCTTCTGGCAATCATCCGCTCACAGATTTTACCCGTTACCGAGGTTAAGGCAATCGGACGGTATGAAGAAATATGATGTCTCGGCTTATCAGGCTTCAGAATTGGGAGAATGGTCGCCGACGTCCAGCTTGAGGGAATGTCCCCTGAGCACCAAATGCTGTTGTACATACTCAACAAGCAATCTAAAGAGTGATCGTTTAGCCCCTTGAACAGGGCCACACTAATCTTGTCCTCCACAGGAGTGGAAATTCTCGTTCTTCCAATGGCCATCTTTAGCTCTGAGATCGTGAACAGACAGTTGAGCGAATCATTACACTCATCACCATAAGTAAATGGGATTGGCTCGTGGCAGCTTCCCTCACCAAAGTGATCTGCAAAGGCTTCAGCTTGGGCTACCGCATCAGCAGAAAAAGAGTCAGGTAGTTGTAAGTAGAGATGGGAATCAGAAGAAGAGCTGGACCGAGATTTGAGGTTACGAAAAATTTTATATAAAAGGCCAGGGTCATTCGCATTACAGCAAATGGAGTCCCAGTACCGACGCTTGGCTTCCTTGACCACCTGGCGGAGCTTGGCCGAGAATCTTTTATATTTCATCCAGTGATCCACAGAAGTTAGTTGACGAGCTCTTCGCAGATGGAACTTTTTCTGTTTGCTAAGGATGCTACACCGCGCAGTCCACCACACAGGGAGGCGTTTCAGGGACTTAACACAGGCTGTACTGTGATTCGACATGGCACCACGAACCAAGGACTGGAACGATGACGGCTGGATATCGGTAGCCAAATGTAGGCTGGAGTTAACTTCCTGGGTGATGCGGGCCCAGTTGTAAAGAATGGGACCGGGACGCAGAGAAGGGTTAAGCTCTACAGAGATAACAATGGGGAAGTGATCGCTGTCGAAAAGATCATCCTCAACGACGATCGAGGAGCAAGTAAGAAGCCCAGAAGAACAGATCGAAAGATCAATTAAAGAAGTAACCCCACCAGGGGCCACATGGGTAGGAGCAGTATAGTTCATTAAGCAGAAGGGGCTATCAGAAAGCCAGTCCCCCAAACGCACGCTGGCCCGCGAGGACACCGGGGATCCCCACAGCGGTTGATGAAGATTAAAATCTCCCAAGATAAGAGAATGACCAGAAAGATCACGGCAAACCTTCAAAAGATCGTCAACCACCAACCCAGATGAGGAGTAAACGTTGATAATGTTGAGACAGGAAGAAGCAAGGGAAATGCGGACGCCTAAGAATTCGTTAGCTGAGCCCAAATTATCGAAACACAACCTTGTAGACGACCAAGTAGAGGTCACCGCCAAAGCCAGACCACCACCGCCCCGACCGACTCTGTCCTGACGGTAGATCACTTTACTCGACATCGACAGAGGCTTCACCGGTGAAAGAAAAGTTTCCTGGAGAACCAAGACATCCGACGACAAGAAAGGTTCAATCTGAAGGAAGGGGAGCTTGTTGGAGATACCTCGGCAATTCCACTGAAGCACACTAATACCCATAAGAGACAGAAAAAAGAAAAACTATCAAACACAAAACAAAAATCAAGAACCTGCCCCCTGCAGGAACACTCGCCCAAAACACAAGAGAAAAACAAAAACTTTTTTTTTCTACCCCCCTTTACCATGCACGTAGGCACGTTTCCGCTCCGGGGATTTGTCACTGAGTTTAGCCATACAGTTCATAATTATATTACTCAGAGCACTGATAGTTTCTAGAATTTTTGCAGACTGTTTTTCTGAATGATCAACTAAAATCTTTAACATATTATTAGTCCTGATCTCAATAGCTTTTTTTAATTCATCTTGGTCGGGTTTTTAACACTGGTTTTCTGTGCATATGATTCAGAATTCGCCCTCGTCGAAAATTTCCGTCGAGCTTCAGTAAAAGATAGAAAATTTCCACTTTTGAACCGGAGAAAATCCATTTCTCTCAAGCGGGTGGGGCACTGGAGATAATCTGACCTGTGCCCCCCCCCCCCCCCCCCACAGTTCACACATTTGACTTCTAGCGTGCACGGACCAGTATGCTTTTGGCCACATGTGGCACAGATATTTTCGGACTGACATTTTCCGGTTGCATGGTTAAATTTGAAGCAGCGTACACATTGCCTCGGTCTATCGATAAACTGGCGGATCTTCTGAAGAGTGAATCATAACTTAATTTCAGTCGGGATAGCAATACCCAGAGAGGTAATTAAAACTGGGGAAACAGTACTAGATGAATCTTTCTTCATAAATCGTCGCATTTCTAAGATCTGCACGTTGTTATTGACCATTATCTCCTGGCCCACCTCCTCCAGGGGGATGTCGACAGGTACGTTGAACACCAGGAAGCGATTCGAAATGTTCTCCCAAATAACTCTATGTTTAACTGGAATCCCCAAAAAGCTTGTAATCTGACAAATATCAACAGCACAGCTGACGTCTTTCGTGCTAATAAGTAGACTGCCCGTACGTGTGTGACGGACATTCTCTATATGATTAGCATGAGGGATTATCTTTTAAATCTCTACTTGCACAGCTCTGGGATCTCTATTTGGAATAGATTTTGAATCTGTACTTTCTAAAAAAATATTGAAACACTTACCGCCATTCTTGGCAGCCATTGAAAGAAGCAGCTCCGTGGAAGCAATGGACCGCGCCACATTTTTATTATCGCTGTTACATGTCAAGAAGTTTTCTGCCCCGTTTTTCTTGTCGCTGTCACATGAGGTACTTTCTTCACATTCCACCATATCGACATTGACAGCAGAAGGATCCGCTGTTCCATCAATATCCACTATCTTAAATTCAGAACAAGCCATAACACTATCCAGGGACATAATCAGCAAATAGTAGAGGTAAACAAAACGTAAATAAAACTATTACACCTACCAAACACCCACCAAATCACCAATAAAATAGTTCACTAATGACCACCACGAAAAGAGAGAAAAAACAAACAACTTACTTCGAACCACAACAGCGTAAAAGCGAAAGCTTCACCGAAAAGAAAGCTCAGATACCGCCGGCTGCAAAACGCTCACCGCCCCCCACGTGTAGAAGGAGGGAGCACCTCGCACAGCCAACCTCTCCAGCCAAAAACCTTTGGTTTCCAGTTTTTCTCAAATATATTCCACAGGCAAGGGGTTAATTGGAAAATAAATACCTACATAAATACCCAAAAATAGGTATTTACCCTTAAAAATAAATACCCGGGTATTTTACATCACTGGCCATGACTGATGAAAATGTAGACAATGAAAACTAGTATGTTGTGGCCATCACAAAACTTTCTTCTATATAAATCACGTCAATTAAATCATTTAAATAGTATAAGAAATTACATCAATTTAGAACCAATTCGTATCAAAGTATACCTGATTTCGAAGTTTGATGAAAATTCGTGCATTAGTTATTGAGATAGAGCTGTAGGGGAAATTCTGAGAAATTCAGCATAGCAGCGCCACCTGTTGAGCGATTTGCACCAAAACACAAACAGCACTAATTCATATTAAGGTATACCGGAATCTGAAGTTTGATGAAAATCGGTGCATTAGTTCTGGAGCTAGAGCTATTGTGGAAATCACAAAAATGAAGCACAGCAGCGCCACCTGTTGAGCGATTTACACGAAAAGGTACAAAACATCATTTCATGTCAAGGACTAACTGAATCTGAAGTTTGATGAAAATCCGTGCATTAGTTCTGGACATTGAGCTATTGTGGAAATCGTGAAAAATGCTGCATAGCAGCGCCACCTGTTGAGCGATTTACACCAAAACATAAACAGCACTAATTCATATCCAGGTATACCTGATTCTGAAGTTTGTTGAAAACCCAAGTATTAGTTCTTGAGATAGAGCTATTGCGGAAATCTAAAAAAATGCAGCCTAGCAGCGCCACCTGTTGAGCGATTTACATCACAAGAGGCAAAACGTCAATTCATGTCAAGCACTAACTGAATCTGAAATTTGACGAAAATCCGTGCATTATTTCTTGAGATTGAGCTATTACGAAAATCGTGTAAATTCTACAAAATGCAGCATAGCAGCGCCATCTGTTGGGCGATTTGCACCAAAACGTTACCAGCACCAATTCATATCAAGGATTAACGGAATCTGAAGTTTTATAAAAATCCGTGCATTAGTTCTTGAGATAGAGCTTTTGCGGAAATCCTGAAAAATGCTACATAGCAGCGCCACCTGCAAGGCGATTTACACCAAAAACTAATCAGCACTAATCTATATCAGGGACTACCTGAATATAAATTTTTATTAAATTCCGTGCATTAGTTCTTGAGATAGAGCGCCCACAAAATTTGTGTCACATACAGACAGACAGACGGACGGACAGACAGACAGACAGACAGACAGACGGACAGACAGACAGACAGACTCACAGACAGACATTTTGTAAAAACATGTTTTTTGGAATCTCTGACCCATAAAACGTATAAATCCGTCGAAAACTGGAATTCGAAAATTTTCATGAAACCAATACTTTCTTCTTGTCAAGATAGAAGAAAGTAAAAATATTGACTGAATATTACTTTTCTATTGTGGGGAAATGTCTGATTTCTCGATTTGGTGTCGGATAAATTTGAAAACACAAGAACTGGTTGATTTTTATCTAAAAAACAATTCGCTAAAGGCATTTCTCACTTGGCCACAAAGACAAAGTTTACCTCTGACTAAACATACACATATACAGTGAAACATCCCTGTGAGACCACCTCCCTGAACAACCATTTTTTCATGGAACGAAATTTATTCCCATATGCTCAATACTAATTTTATCTCCATTCAGAGACCATCCCAGTTGAACTCCCTCCATGAGCGACCCATTTCTTTGAAGAAAATGAAACAAATTCCGTTTTTTCCTGGTCGCATGAAGAAGATTTTATTAGAAAAATAATTCCGGAGTGCGCATTATTCATCAAACTTCTAAACTAGTTTAGATTTTTTTTTTATTCTGGTAATTTTTAAGTGTTTAAACCCTTTGTCCCTTTTTAGGCAGTTTTAGGCAGTGAATTTAACACTGATGACAAATTAAGAATGACGTTCGATAAACGTCCCTGCCCTATTCTGTCAGAAAACTAAAAAAAAAAAAAAAAAAAAAAAAAAAGAAAAAAAGATAAATTAAATGGAATTGTCATTATTTGTTCCCGTCCAAAAAAAAAATTTAAATAAATGCATTTATTTATTGAACTTCGAAAAGACTTGGAAATAAAAGTTATAAAAGATAAAACTGTAAAATCAAAGCAAACGTCAACGTATTCATTTCTTAAACCCTGCAGTAATAATCTTATGTAATTAACTTTTGTGTTGATACTTAAAATTTCATATGTTTTTCCTAATGGGAAAAATAAATTTTAGTAACATGTTACCTTTGTT
Organism: Maratus speciosus; assembly: GCA_963932465.1. Lineage (NCBI taxonomy): Eukaryota > Metazoa > Arthropoda > Arachnida > Araneae > Salticidae > Maratus > Maratus speciosus. Next base: position 166,183,393 of record OZ010788.1, read on the forward strand.
GTTACCTTTTTTCAACAATTAAAATCTAGATTTAAACATGACAACCATTAAGAGACCACCTCTCGCAACGACCACTTTGCACCACTAGCAACCACTAGCAACGGAACGTGGTCGCTTTAGGGCGGTTTTACTGTACATTAAAAAACTAATAAAAGACGAATTTTCATATGTTAAATTCATAAACAAATACAGGGTGTCCATAAAAGAATGTCCTAGTTATAAATTTTAATAGTGTCAACTGTAAGTTTTGTAGTGTGTTCGTGCAAGGTCACAAATAAAGAGTAACAAAAACAGTTTTAGATAAGCGCATGCGCGAGTACTGCTTTGTTATTGACTCGCTTGCAGTGCCACATACGTAAATACGCAAAATGGCGACTCTTGAGTGTAAAGCATTATTTCTGGGCTGAAGATTTCAAAGCCGTTAGAGCCACGAGATGTTTTCCTTTGGAACTTTATAAAAGATCGCGTTTACGTTCCGTCGCTACCTAATGATTTGACAGAGTTGGGACATCGAATTGAAAAGGCTATTTCATCCATTATTCCTGACTTGCTAACCGAAGTGTGGAAAGAATTGGACTTTAGGTTGGATGTGTGCCGTATAACTAAAAGTGCACATATTGAATATTTGTAAGAAAAACTAGGTTGGTTTACCTTCAATTTGACGTATGATTTGTTGTAAATAGTCTAAATTAAACTATAAAACAGAAATATCCATAAATCAAAATCGCGATTTTTTAACTCCTCTATTCTTATCCTCTGCCGATAAAAAAAGAAAGAAAAGGATTTAATTCTAGGCTATTTAAGCAGTCCATTTACTCTCAATTTTATTATTCGAGCCATTTCATTTTATTATTCAGAAAGTTAAAAATGATTGCAAAGTACTAAAATATTTCAATGACAAAATTTTTCGATGAAAATTAGAATAAAGTTCTTTTATGTTCTTTTGAATTAATCTAAATGAACAAGCATACGATTTTTATGATTTTAGAAATTGAATGAATAGCTTAATGTAATAAGCTACCTCTTATGATTATTTGCAATGACAATTAAAGCACATTGTTCAATTGTCATTCAGAATTACTCATTTATCATAGAGAATAATTGGTGCTTCAAAAGAATATCTATCCATTAAACTTTTAGTGATCGAACAAGAACATTTTTCGATAGTAAGAAAATTTTGATTTTCCTGTTTCTAAAATAAGTATAACAGTAAAAATAGTTAAAAAACGCTACTTTTTTATGTTCATTCAGTGTTCATTCACGCCTAATGTTTTGAATGCATTTCAGGTTTTCCACCAAAAAATTTACGTTGCAATATATTAATCTGGCGTGAGCACGGAACCCGATTACAGAAAATTTACTAATCTTATTTATGCTTGAAAGAAAGCGCTTTTAAGTGAATTTATTAAAATATATATAATTTTTGCTCTTTTTCTTTTTTAAGGAAGGGCAACGGAAAAAAAATTAAACTATCTTTTTGGGATTTCTAGACTGATTTCTCAACGTACAGAGTGTCCTGAAAGTTCCCGTACTGACGAGATATGTATTTATTATTCACAAAAGAACAAACGTTAAGACGATTACTTTTATGCTAATGATAAAAAGCACTTTTAACATCACGTAGGAAAAAAATACTGAACTTATATTTATAATAAATGTTCAAAATATCCAACGCTTTCTGGGGGGCAAAGCTGAACATTTTTGCGCATGTTTGTAGAAACGCATTTTAAAATGCTGGGAGTGACTTCTTGTATCCTTTGAGTAATGGCAATTTTCAGATCATCTATTGTTTGAGGATTATTTGCATAAACTGTTTTCTTTAAATATCCCCATAGAAAAAAGTCCGGGATGCTCAGATCAGGGGATCGAACTGGCAAAAGAGTTTTTGAAATGAGTCGATCGCCAAAAAATTCTTCAAGCATGTCCATGGTTTCATTACTTGTATGGATTGTTTCACTATCTTGTTGGAACAAAGAATTCCGTTCATTTACTTCTAACAATATAAAAAATTTCTGGATAAGTTCCTTGCATACAAAACTATCAACAGTTGATTAAAAAAACAGAGGTCCAACTATCCTTTTGGTGATACACCACACCTTACGCCAATTTTTTGAGAATGTAAAAGGTTGATGTAACAACATCCGGCGTTCCACTCCTGTGCTTGTCTTCCATAGAACATGTATTACGAAATCGTCGAACGAGCCGATATAACGTATCTTTACTCGGTATTGCATCATTTGGATATTTATTTCGTCCGACATCTTTGCACCATTCAAACGATTTACATTCAAAATAAGTTTCGAGTAGAGCAATTCTCTGAATGCGTGATAAATTTATTTCACTATGAAGAACAAAATAACATAGAACTTTACTCTCGCTCCAATTAAGTGAAAAAAGAACCAAATGATAAAACCTCAAGAATTGATGCAATGATAAGAAGAGGATAAAAATTAATATTAAAAAAAATATCGCGGACAATGAGTTCTTTAAGTTGGAGTATGGAAACTTTTTTAACACACTCTATAATCGTAAATTAATTAATAATAAACTATTAACTGATAAAAACGTATTTTAAAAAAATATTACTCTTCATTTTTTACTTATAATTCCTTTTCTACATTGTAGTCTTTAAAATGTTTCATTGTTACACTTCATAGCGATTTGGCATAATTTGGCCATCGTTTATTGGCCTATAATTAAATCCATTGTTTTTTCAACTCCCATACAATAATCAATCCCATACAATCCCATAAGGTACGAGTTCCAGAGAATAATTGGCGATTTATCACATGTTGCAGGTTAATTGAATATTACCTTAAAATTAATGTCTTAATTCATAATCAAATTGTAAAATATTAAATGTATTATCGAAATCGGAAACATATCTTTGCACATAATTTGTATAGTTGTAACTTAACAGGAAGTGGGTTATTGGTCTAAAAATTCCGTCTTTGCGTACAAAAACTAGGTTGAGTTAAATAAAATAGTGTAAAAAGGAAAAGTTAATCCTTAGTTCGTTAAACCCTTGTATAATTGATGCATAAAAAATGCACATCGATCAAAAAAATGAACAGTAGCAAATTACATGCATTTTCGTCTTATTCAGATCAGTTAAAAAAAATTGAATAAATAAGATTGCTTAATAAATCCTTGAAAATAAAGAATAAATAATAATAACGTGAGTATTGGACATATACCAGATGTCCTAAAAAGGGCTGACCGATTTTTAAATTCAATAACTCACAAATGGTGACAGATATTTAAAAAATTATTGCAGGAGGGTTATGTATGAAGTCAGTTTTATCGTGAGTCTCGAATTTAGTTCGAATTACAAACAATATATGGCGCTGAAAGCAATAGACGCTAAATTCAAGCTGAATTCTTTGGCTTTTCTCTTCCTTGCCAAAAAAGGAGATTAAAATGTAATGAGTGGGTCTCGGAGTATCAAAAATTGGACCTGGATTTAGCGCATATTGCTCACAGAGCCATCTATTGTTTGTAATTCGAACTAAATTCGAGAATCACAGTAAAAAAAAACTTCTGATATCATGCATAACGCTCCTGCAAGAATTTTTTTAATATCTGACACCGTTTGCAAGTTATTGAATTTTGAAATCAGTCAGTCCTTTTTAGGATACCCGGTATGAGCTGTAAAGAATCAATGTCTATTCCATAGCCGAATAAAAGTCCTTGTATTTTGGAACTCGTGGAGATTTATGCAAATGTTATCTCAAGATCTCATTCACTGTTATTGGGAATGCCTCTCCTGAGCCTTTTGCTGAATTTCATGCGTTCACATTTCATACCTTTCAGAGAACTTTTCTCTTCTGGTCCTTGAGAGTACCTCTGAACTGGATCACTTTTTCACAAACTGCCCTCGACTTCTCATTAATTTTTCTCTTCCGAGGAAAGTCTAATTAGTGTGGGATTTGGAGTCTCCTATGGGCAACCTAAAAAGTGATGTCAGCCTCAAAATCCTTTTTTATTGGCTGACCACCAGGTACGGACCCTCCCAAGCTACTCGTGGAAACTAACATTGAAATTTGTCCATCTCAGCTTAGATCAAGTTCGCGGGCTTTTTAATCTGCTATGCCCGGTGGTCTTTTTCAAATTAGATAGATCACCACTTTCAGGTTCCAAAGCGTGAAAAATATCCTTTCGATAACGCATATCTTTACCTGGGTGGGCATTTGGATGGGTTATTTCCATTAATCAAGGTTCTCATAAACACAAAAATAAAGACCAGTTCTTTACAGATGTAAAACATTCCGAATTTATCTTTAATTTAAAAAAAAAAGAAAATTCCCACGATTTATTTATTGTCGCACATCAACAAAAGAGCAACTCAACTATATATAATTTAAAAAAGTACTCATGTTATTTTGTAAAATCAAAGTTACATTTGTATCTTCAGATCCTGCACATTACAATGGTAAAATAAGAACCATTAAGAAAGAATCGGAAATAATGCTCAAGAAGCGGATTTGCACAAGTTAAAATTATGAGGATCCCTACATAAAAACTAAAAAACATTTAAATTTATAACACACAAATTCGGTGAAATTTTTTTGTTTCTAAATTTATGCTCAGATAGTAAGTTTAAAATAATTTGGATAATAAGTTTTCGACTTATATTTTTCAAAGTTTTGGCCCTCTTGTGTTAAATCCAGACCTGCCAACCTTTGAAAATGAGAAATCGTAGCACACAAAATTAAAATCAATCTAGAGGTTGGTTGGTTGGTTTTTCGTGTTTCGCAGCCATCTTTTGATATTTGTAAAAGGAATAAGGTTTCAGTCTTTCAACTCAATATAATTTTTTTCCTCAGAAAATTTTTATACTATTTTTAGAATTTCTTTTCGTTTCACAGCGTTTTTTTTTACATTTGTAAAAGGAGCCTCGTTCCATCCCAGTGCAGTAAATTTTGATGAAATTCGCGATTATTTTTCCGCGATCGTTTCAGGATATTCCCAATTTTTTTCCAATTGGGGAAATTCCTTTATTCTGCAAGAAAGAAAATCTTCCAAGGAATTTCAAAATATACTTGCAGAAGAATCATAGATCTGCGGAAGAATTTACAGGGGGAAATACGGCACAACATTTTTCATTATGCAGGACTTTCCTTTTTCGTGCGCAGATCGTGCGATTTTGCACACTATTTCAAAGCTTGCCCTTCAAAGAACACCCCCCCCCCTTCCAGAAATTCTTAAAATGGCGCCCCTGTTTGTAAGGGAGGGAATTCCTGTACTATAAATATATACAGAAATACGATTCACTCGTGGTTAATATACATAAAGAGAGTTTTGTGTTAAAAAGTTTGTTTTGTAGCCCAGATTTTTTTTTCCCATGAACATTTTTTAATGTCCAAATTTTCGGGCTAATGGCCAATTTTTTTAAAGTTTCGGAAATGATTACTTTGAAATTTTGGAAATTTCGGAACAGAATCACTCCTGAAAAATATGCTGCGCGGGATACAAATCGCAACTAGAAACAAAAAAATGCATTTTTGTTTTTTGCAAAAAATCGTAGTTTAAGACGATTTTCGTAGCATCGTAGTTTATAGGTCCCAAATCGTAGCAACTACGATTTTTTCGTAGCAGTGGCAGGTCTGTAAATCTTATAATGAACTTACTAGTTTAAAAACCTAACGATAATTATTTTAATAGTATAATTTCCGTTTAAAATTAATATTTGAAAAAATTATTAACTGTAACTTATGAATATTTTAATAGGAATTAATTTCTATAGACCTATAATTATGCTCAAACAAAGATTCAACTTATTCTACACAGTAGGTTTTAGAAGAAACATGAGTACTATAGTTTGAGAGACCGTATATTCATTTATAAAAGAATTATCCTGGTAAAAACACTCAATAAATGTAACAGCGATCTCAATTTTCCGATGAAATGTTAAATTGATTTGTTTAAGGTTACAGAAAAAAAATCTCCCCAAAGGGAACTATTGTGAATGCAATTATTAAATTTCCTGAATATATTGATTTAATAGGCAGAAATGAGTAAAACTTGATTCAAATATAAAGTATAAGTGAAAAAACTAACTTTGAGTTAATAAAAAAATAGACATATAATTTGAAAAAGTTAAGGAAAACGGTTTTATTAATCAATTTCCCCTTTTTAACCATTCTTGTAACTTTCATATAATTAAAACATGATTGTTGCTGTATTTCAGCAAGCGTAGTTTGGTGCAAAATTAATTTAATTGTTGTGACTCTATTGCTATAACTATTGCTGCCAGCATCATTCTTGTTCGACATGTAGACTTTGAAAAGAGCAGATGAAAAATTTACTCATTACGTGAGAAAGAAAGATTTTTAGATAAATTTTCGGATCACTACAGAATGGCAACCTACAGTGTATTAAATATATTCTGGAAATAGAACAACAATTGTATAACGGAAAGGACTTTGTAATTACTCTTAAAGCAAAAAGTAATCAGTGATAGGCCACTTAATTAGAATGAATGCTGGCAGAAGTACATAAAAGATTTACAATGGAAAGTTAATAGGAAAAAAAGAGCGTTGAAAGAGCTAGAGAGAGCTGATTGGTACAGAAAGACCTTGTACAAAATTATGTTGTAAAATATAAATTGAGCCGTTCAGTGGGCAAATTGATTAACTCCATCAAATGGAAATATTCAGTATAAAAAATTCAAGTTATTGAAACTATAAAAATATTGTATCTATATATAATATTTTTTTTTCGGAATATTTCGATTGAACTCATTAATTTTCTTTCAATAAAGGGTATCCTTTTATCATTGTATAAATGTATAGAAAATTTTTAATGTTCCTTTGTTTAAAAAAACACCACTTAAAATGGAGTTAGGCGGATTATCTCCTGAACGCCTCAATTAAAGGTCAGGGTTTGGATGATCTCGTGGAGAATATTAAAGGAGGTTAAATCCTACACAGATTGTAATACTGTAGTTTATGTATGTATGTATGTATATATGTATGTATCACTTGTATTTTGGTTTCGCCTGTTTGAAACTACTAGAAATCGATTTCTGGTAAAACATCCATACGTTACAATGGCAGTTCTTTCGAAAATTAATTTTTAAAAGTATATATTTTTTAAATTAATAATAATAAAAAAAACATGAACTGTAAGCTATGAATTTTTTAACAGAAATCAGTTGCTAGAAGCTTCAAATATAGATATAAAAAATTATAGATCATTCCATCCAGTAGTTTTTGAGATATGCTTAAAACACTACTATTTCTATTTTGTATTGATTAATAAATATAATTTAACATTATGAGTTCTAAACCGATACTTCCTTAAGTACTTCACCAAATGACTTCCTGTTTGCTATCAGAAAGTAAAAATTGCTATAAAGGCCCAATACGATGTCAAAATTAGATATTAGGTTTGAAAACTTGCAAGTTTGCTGTAATTTCTTTAAATAGACAAGTCTTTAAGCAAAATTTAACTAACTATATTATAAAGCAAAACAAATCTCAGAATAACGCCGACATCATATTGACGATTGCAATAATCTAAGCAATATATTTACCTTTTTTCGAAAATTTAATTAATTCGAAACATTGCATAATTTAAACTTTTACACCATCGATCATGGAAAGAAATATACTTTTAAATGCAATTTTTTGGAAAGCTGAATCTGAATTAACTGATTTTTATGATTTTAAAAATGAATTTAAAACAAGATGTTTTTAAAAATGAACGTGCGACTCGATTACACAATATTAACCTGTTTCTACTTAAATCAATGTAAATAATTTAGCTTTTGTTTGTTTCAATATAATATCCCGTAACAAAATTTTCAAATGAAATTAAAACATCACAAGTAATAACAACAACAACAACAAAAACTTAAATTTATCATATCTGTAATAGAACTTCACTCTTAAACACTGAAACAATAAAAATAAAAAGAGATACAAAAGTCTTTCGTGATTAACTGCCGGCATGTGTCTAATAAGAAAGCACACACAAAAAAATGTATTTTGGTGCAGCACTTAACTTTCTTGACGATTTTGTAATTAATATATATATATAAATAAATAAATAAAAAATGAATCCTTCAACAAATGTTTTGTAATTTATGTATAATATACCACTTCTCGTGTCATTTTGCACCTTTTCACCGACCCTTGAATACTAGTCCCAAGAGCTGAAACCAAAATGGCGACTGGCGTAGGCAGATTTTTGTAAGCGTCTGTACGGTCTCCTAAATTTTAAACCAGTATTTTCCAAAAAATTTCTTTGACTTATTTAATCTAATAAAAATAAAACGGAAAAAACTTGCTATTCAAATTCAAGGGATCGTACGAATGCTGAATAAAATCTGCCTGCGACAGTTGCCATTTTTGCGCCAGCGCTCAGGCCTAGTATTCAGGGGGCGGTGATCCCTTCTGCATGTAGGCTCTCGCGTTGCGAAACAAGTTTGATGCGAGGCAGTCGCACTTAAAGCCGAAAAGATTTTAGCCGAAACTCATTAAGAGGGGGAAATGTAAGGGGTCATACAGAAGTTGCATAGTGTCAACGCTTAGTTCTGATTCTCTCTGAATCTGAACAAAATCACGAAGAGTTACTCCATTTTAGAAAAGAACCCTGTGCGGTTTGCTGTTGCGGATTTTGCGGCTGTTGCGGTTTCGGCAGAATTTATCGTTTTATTGCTTTTTTCAACTTAGCTCAGTAGTGTTTTACTATGCATTGTATCATCTAACCAATAAAAGGGTAACCAGACAAAAAGATCTAGAAAATTCTATCAGAATTATCTTCTCACAATTAAAAAAAAAAAAAAAAAAAAGAAAACATAATTTAACTTTATAATCAATGATTCGTGAAACTATAAAAATTTTCTACTGAATGAAATCTATGTCAAATTACTAATTTGTACGAAATATTTTCTGAATTCTTAATTTTTAGGCATAACTAATTTACAAATTCATAATTAGTGTCGACAATAAAGAGAGAATTATAAGCAACAGCAACAAAGTACGTGTGCTGTTTCTTTTATTGTTTTAAATTATTTTCATGAAGCTTTTTTTTATTAATTTTTTTTTTTTTCTGAATGCCCATGTGGCTATTTTTGGAAAATATTTATCTGTTTTTCTAACGTCTCTCTATGCGTTACTCAAATTTTGTGGGCGCTTTAGCTCTTTTTAATAATTAAAAAATGCTTAATTTTTTTGTACTGTTTCCTTATTTACTAATTTGTTTCCTTTTGTTTTGTTTGCCAATTTTTACATGAAAATCATTTGAGTAATACTTTATTATTTTAAACGTTTTGAGAATGAAATTGATTTTTGGCTGAAAAAATAAAATCTTGCTAAGAAATGATTCCATGTAGTAATACTTTACTTGTTTAGTCTTTCAAAGTTAGTTGGAATTGATTATGGAATAGGTGGAATAGCTGGCCAGTGAAATTGACACTATGGTTAAAGGAAAATATACAATTTCATTCAAAAATTTAAAGTAAATTAATTAAATTCATTGAATACATTTGTTTTTCTTTTTATGTTCTATGATTAAAATTCTACTGTTTTAATTTTATGAAAATATGGACAAAAGTAAATTTTTAAATATATTATATTTAAATATACAATTATTAAGAAAAATAGGGGAAAATTATGCCACTAATAACACAATCATGTTGAGAAGCTTTCTGTGTGCATTAAATTTAATCTATTATTTTAATCTTATTTAAATTATTTAATCGGCATTTATTTGCATTATCTACATATACATATATTTCAATGTATGTGAAAAAATATGACTATAATATTTTTGCATGTGTTTAAAATTCGGGTTTAAAAAAAGAAAAATATATATATTCTCTACTGAATATCACATCACTTTTGCATATAAAAGCATGCATTAAAGATTCAAATTTAATATACTTTATCGAAACATTTTTATTTTTCTTATTTAAGCTATGGCAACAAAAAAGAAAATGGATGACAATTTTAAATTAAATGTATCATTTGAAATATTTATTCAAATAATGAAATATTGATATTTATGAAAATTATAAAGAAATTAAAAAGGAACCTGTATCCTATTGCGCTATTTTGAATTATATTTTGTAATATAAATGATATATTTTTCTTCATTTACTTTTAAGGTTGATTGTGTTTATTACGACCAATTACCAACAGGAGGGATATGGGCCCTAAAGGGGGGGGGTGCCCTCCATGGGGGTCTTTCTAAGGGAACCTAACCCGTATTTATGCAAGGAAATCCAAGGTTCTAAGAAAACCACGAAAACTCCGAACGGTTAGGCCGACTGGCGCGATTGGGTTCATTTACTTTTAAGAAAAAGTAATATTCTAGATTATTGTCCAAATTTCGATCCCAGAAAATATTAATACACATAAATACCAGTTTAAGCCTACTTAGTGCCCTTTTTATGGAGCCTTGAGACAATTGATACATTAAACAATTTAGTACATAAAAAAAAAAAAAAACTATTTTTGCTTTTACTTTGGTTGTTTATTTTTGCAAATCGATTGCTGATCATACCACAGAAGTTTTTACATTTAGTTTATACAGTTTTAATTTACACGGGAAGAGTTTTAATTCCCCCCCCTCCCCCCTCTCTTCTTTCTTCGCTGTTTCAGTGTCTATATACAAAAACATTATTAATGCAGTTATTTATAAATACACTTCACAAAAGCATATATTTTTATCCTTACATGTGCATATACGTCTTTTTGTTTAAAAAAAAAATCAAAGCACTTTTTCAAGGACTTTAATTTCTTATTTTGCAAGGAATAACCACAAGTATTTATGAATTATTTACTATTTTGTTATATTGAATTCATTGTTAAAATGGTTCATTTTTACAAAAAGTTTGACTATATATATATATATATATATATGTTTATATATAAGAGCAATAGAGATCCATGTCCATTGCACATATAGTTCCGAAAGGTTTAACATTTATTTTTTTAATTTACAAAAGAGAAACATTAAGAAAATTAAAAAAGAGAATAAATATATGTAATTTAATAAATCAAAATAATCATAAAAAAACCTTTGAAAGTTATTCTAAAGACTTTATACGTATGCAGCCGTTTAAACATTTTATTCGTGTAAGGGGAAATAAAAAATAAAATTTTGATAAAATTATAAATTAAGTTTCAATTTAAATTATTTTTGATTTGACTTCTAAAGTATATTTAGACAACCAAACTATATGTTTATTTTTTCAATACACTGATAAGTATATCACTTTCCCTAAACCTATATTATGCATTGAAATGTATTTATTGAATAATGTGGTTTATCTTTTGCGCCATGCTATCCGAAACCTTAACAAAAAATTATGTAAATTATTTCATTGCGTCATATTATCCATTCGCATACATTTAACTTAATTTGGATACTAATGACGCAAAATAACCATTTACATATTAGGGTCAATCCAGTTTAAATCACCCAGGTGGTGTCGCTCGACATTTTTAATTTTCCCAATCTTTTAACAAAGATTTCTTCATAGTTTTCTGAGTTTAAAAACATGACTATTTTTTTTTTTTTTTTTTATCATATAGTTTTTTGGAGGGGCCATTTTTAACAAACTACACAGCCATTTTTGGGAGAAAAACCTGTTTTACGGAAAATGCTGTAACTGCTTTATTTTTCTACCTGTCAAGAGGAATCTAAAACCAAAATGTTAAGCATAAAATTGTCGACATTTTATGTAATTATAAAATTTTCATTAGTCTTAAAATTGTCGACATTTTATGTAATTATAAAATTTTCATTAGACTTAAGGATCTAGACCAAAAACATGCTTAAAAACCGAAGAAATAACAGGGCAAACCCCACATTACGCTGCCATTGTTTTTTATGAAGGAATTGAGACTCAACTTAAATAATTTTTTTTTTTTAAAGATCTCTTATAGGACTATTCATTTTTATAAATTTCAATCCTGAAAACAATTTCTTTTTTTTTTTTTTTTTTTTTTTTTTTTTTTTTTTGTACAGCTCATCAAAAACTGTGTTAAGTCTGCTTTTGGCAATTTTCACTAATTAATATCTCAAAAAGGACTGACTAAGAAATTCTGAAAACTTAGGATAATAAACATCTTTGTACTATAAAGTTAAATTGTAAATTTTATGACTGAGACTTAACTCGTTTTTGAATATCAGTTCACTAAAAATGCACGGTCCCCTCCCCACTTTCTTTACTTTTTGTTTTGTTCCAGATACATAGCATTACAGGTACTTTTTGCTTAGGTACGCTCACATTGACGATAAAAACAAATTTTACGCACTATTGCTTAGTTAAATAGGGCAGTGGCCTCTTTTCAAAACTTTCTTGAATGGTGGAGGGGGGGGGGGGGGGCGGTCTTTTGATTTTATCGTGCGCATCTGAGGAGCACCTGATACAGTTTTATTCTGACATTTTTTGAAATTAGCCGAAATACTCGCGCTAAGAACTTTATAAAATATCTCGTTTGTATATGCCACTGCCCCTTGCCTTTTACGCATATTTGCCTCCCCCCCCCAGGGCCGAAACTAAGAGGGGCAGAGGGGGCATGTACCCCGGGCGCCAGAACGAAGGGGCACCAAATGAAGGATTATACCTTTGGAATGGATCATTTTCTTCTGATTGACTGACTGCTTTTATTATTATAAAACAGCCATTATAAATGAAGTGTTAGGTAAAGATGAAAGAGCAGTCGTAAAAAGTTAGAACTCTGATTTTCTGGTCAGAATGGGAAGAAAAAAAAATGGCCATATTTTTTTTTTGTCAAAAAAAAATTATGGCCATTTTTTTTCTCCCCATTCTGACCAGAAAATCAGAGTTCTAACTTTTTATGACTGCTCTTTCATCTTCACCTAACACTTCATTTATAATGGCTGTTTCATAATAATAGAAGCCATCAGTCCATCAGAAGAAAATAACTCGGTGAAAGCAGAAACTCGGTTAAGCAGGACTCGGATAATCGGGACTCTGACTGTATATTTCATTTTAAAAATGATCTTTAGAATATTTTTGTTTGTGTTCAGAGGGGGCTAATGACCCCCGTGACATCCGCCATTGTAGATTAAGTAGTTCAGTATTACATGTTTTATGCTTACATATTTTAAATTTTAAAATAAGTCGGCGATTAGAAAATTAGTAAAATTCTCTTTGTAAATATGGTTTGCGGAAGAGGGGGGGGGGGGGGGGTGTTGCCAAAATTCATGTTTGCCCCGGGTGCAAAAAAAACTAGTTTCGGCCCTGTCCCCCCCCCTCCCCCCTCCAACACACACACACAAAAATACCGGTTATATGAATCACTAATTAATCAACTTTATGCAACGTTAGCAACTTTTATGAATCAAATCTAATAATCTTCCATAAGGTAAGAGTTATTTGAAAAGAAAAAAAAAACAGTATGTGTCTTTTGCATTTCAGTAAGGAGAAAGAAATAGTGACCCTTCGTGACCTCGGAGATAAGGATTTGACTGGGGTGTGAAGAACAGTAATGAGACAGGGTTGAGAGGGAGGGTGAAAAGGAAATAAGAAGAAACTGGATTCCTTATCTCAGTTCCGTATTTTAATTTTTAACAGTCCCCTGTAGGTTTCGGCTAGAATTTTTCCGGCTTTAAGGGTGTATTCCGATCCAAACTGCCTATTTTTTAAAATTCATTTTTGCTCTCAAACGCATCAAACTGGGAAATTCTCTTATTTATAAACTATATAATGTGCCGTGCTTCTTAATTTTTTGATAAATGCAGAAAATACTGTAAAAAACGCTGTCAAAGTTGGCGTTTTGAACCGAATTTTCCGAAGCGGGCGATCTGGGAATGAAAAAAATGGTCATACTGAGAAAATAATTGTTTAAAAATGAAATTCTAATTAATTAAGCTGAAAATGAAATCACACGGCATGTTAAACATGTCTTCAGAAATCACCCCAGCAAGTTTCATGTTTTTACTTTTAAAAATGAGTCTGAAAATCTCTCAGAAAATTTCGAGCTGTTGAGGGTGGAAAAATATTTTTTCGAATACACCCTTAAAGGAAGTCACGTCTCAGTCTTGTAGCGAAGATTAATTCCTTATGCCACAGTGGGACGTTTTGACGATCTAGGTGGACAAAATTCATTTTTCCGATTATCTCGGAATTTGACAAAACCGCGTGTACTGGTAGCTGAATTAGAGATCTGCAATTATATCTGCAATCTGAATTAGAGAGTTGAATTAGAGATCAATAGGCTCGGGTCTATTTTCATTTGAGGCACGCGGGCCGGGGCCGGGCCATACTTTTCTCTGAAGGCTCGGGTCGGGCCGGGTTCGCGCCTTACTTTTTTCCGGAAGAATCGGGCCGGGCCGGGCCTAACTTATTTTTTCTGTACAGAGTCGGGCTGGTTTCTTTTCTAGTCTTCACGGCCTAAAATTTTCAGGCCTAGTTTTGAGTCAGCCCGTATGAAAATCATTTTCTCGGCGTGACCTGTTCGTTCAAAGGTCAGTAAAATTATGCCTTCCCCAAATATTTTTGCAAAATATGCATACATTTTTGAATCGTCATTATTCTACAATTAAACAGTAACATTTATTCTTTTTAAAGACTAGTAAATTTCTACGCTAATTAAAATTATAGCTAAACTAAAATATAATACAAAGTGTGAAAAGGAATCTGTCTATAACGGAATCCTGTTTTAAACTGTTATACATTTTTGAATCGTCATTATTCTACAATTAAACAGTAACATTTATTCTTTTTAAAGAATAGTAAATTTCTACGCTACTTAAAATTATAGCTAAACTAAAATATAATACAAAGTGTGAAAAGGAATCTGTCTATAACGGAATCCTGTTTTAAACTGAAAAACGTGTTGATCCAGGCAAAAGTAATATACTAATACGTAAGAAAAGAATATATAACGCATTTACATTTGCTAAGAAGGGTACTTGTCCATAACGCATTTTTTTTTTCTTTTCTATGTAAATGAATCTTAGAAGATTTTACTGTATAACATTTTTCAGATTTTGAACAATTCAGTGCATGGAATATGGATTAACAATATTAATTATAACTGAAACATTTACACAGATGAAATAGCGATTCATTAAAAAAATAAATATCGCAGCCTGCGGCACATCTATAAAAATTAAGTTTAGAAACATGAAAAAAAAATTAAGATAAATATTTTTGGTCAGAACTCCTCGTAAGAGTCAAATTTCTAACAAAATCGACGTAAAAAATCAATGTTTTGTAGCAATTCACTAGGGCCGGGACCGGCCCGAACTTCTAGCTGTTATACCGGGTCGGGCTGGGCTCGGGCCGAACTTTTAACTTTTCTACAGGGCCCGGAACGAAATTTTTTTCTATGAGTCGGGCGGGGCTCGCGTCTGGAAAATTCGGCCCGTGCAGCAGAATATCTGTATATTTGAGATTCGTACGAGTTTTGTCAAAAAAATCACAGGTGTCGATTAATTATGACTGTAAAAAGCCATTTGCGCAGTTGGTTTGTGAGAGTTATAAAAGTTGCACTAGCTTCCTCTAAGTTTTAAAGCACGTTGTGACTATTCTATTTTATTTGAAAGCACGAATTTGTTGATCTGATGTCACAGGTTCGTCAAGGTCAGGTGTAACACATTTTTGTTTGAAAATAAGCGATATTAAACCCGATTACCGCTTTTTTCAAAGGTTGAAATTCTGAATGATCCTTGATGTTGTTTACAAATTTCATCTTGACTTTTAACAAATTATTCAGCATTATGCAGCAAAAAGATTTTTTTTAAATCAAAGTGCCTTTCCTAAAATAGAGAAAAATTAAAAAATAAAAAAACTCCAGCTGATAGTTGCAGATCATTAAGTTTTTATCAATAAACAAGCATCATATTAACTTGCAGTGCATGTATGTATGTATAATTAAAATCTAAGAAGTCAAATTTAAACCACTTTAATTATCCTATTGAGCCGAAACAATGGTCACATGAGTAATTTGAATGACAATACAATATTATTATAATTTAAAGAACGTAGAAGTTTATTTATAATACTGTTTCTACAGGGATTCACAAAAATTTAGATTAAAACTTGCAAGTTAATTTTAAACCAATTTCAGTAATCTGATTGAGCTGAAACTTTGCTCAGAACATGTAGTTCTGATCACAATGCAATATTATTATAATTTATGGAACGTAGCACTTACGCTTTTTTTACAGGGCCACATAAAAGATTAGTTCAAATCTTGCAAGACAATTTTAAACCACTTTCAATTATCTGATTGAGATGAAACCTTGCCCACAGGTGTTTTTCTGATGACAACTCTATTTATATAATTTCACGAACGTAAACATTATGCATTTTTTACATGGCCGCACAAAAGATCGCGGAAAGAGTTTTGCTAAAAATCAGAAATTTTAATTAAATTTCAACAAAATTACTAAAAGTTATTGAGATACACAATAGCATTTTTTGAATTGAAAACAAAGTGCGTAGCAGTTGTATTTCTTTTACAGGGACACATAAAAAATTCGGATACATTACCGTCTATAAGCAGAGATTTTATTTGAAATTGAGTAAAATTTATATAGATTATTTATTCACACAACAGCCTTTTTTCAACCGAAAATAATTTTGGTACCATTTATATGTTTGACAGGGAACCACAAATGTTTAATATGATTAATTTTTTTTAATATGAATTTATTTAAAAACGTTATTTTTCATGATGACTACACAAATTTCTCAAGCAATTCTGAGTAGACAAAATACAAAAAGAAATTAATGTTAACTTACATGTGTGCATTAAATTGTTTTTTCTTTATTGCAAAATAAGTATGTTTAACGCATTATTTGTAATGCGTTATACAAGGTGCCCACTAAAGTCTTTCCCACGCTCTTAAATGCCGAACGGTTGGACCTATAGTCATAAAAGTAGTGTCTAGGTATTATAAAAGGACTTATAATGAGACCGATTCCAGCGCTACCTGGTACAAAACTGTTGAGTTAGTATTCCTATCTCGGAAACGAGATTCATTTAGTATTCATGTTCACAAGATGTCCTTCGAACTAAATCGATGATGCTCTACAGATTTGTCATTCACTTTCATCCCATATTTCGAACCGTTTTCGCGATAGGAACGCTAATGCCGCCACTTTGCACCATGTGGCGATGTAAGCGGTCTCATCTAGTAGCGCATAGCCTCTTTACTATACCTAGACACCAATTTTATGAATATAGATGCAGTCGTTCGGCAGTTAAGGGGTGGGAACGGACTCTAGTGTGCACCCTGTATTTTTATTGTAGGACATTGTTGCTAAATAACCAAATATTTATCACTGTTTGAGTATGTTATTAGTGATGCATTAAAAAAAACACAGCAAAAACTAATTAAACTTCAACGAAATAATTTTGCCCACCTAGATGGTAAAAACGTCCCACTGTGCGCCTGGGAGAAAAGCAAAATAAAATAGTTTAACTTATTTTATAAAAAGTGTCATTTATTACCATTCATTATTCAGCACAACAATGACTCAGAGAAATTGCTGACATTGTTAATAAAAGTTTAAGTTACTTTGATTAGGGTGTAATGATATATTGATTAATACTTTGTTAGAAAAATTTGGATAAAGAAGTGCGAAAATCATATGAATTATCGTTAACATCTAAATAAACTCCTCTTTTAAAACCCCTTAAAGAATTTTTGGAATCTCGTCTTGTGTTCTGGTTTCTGGATCAATTATATAAAATCTCATTTATAAAACACCAAACGGAAATACAAAGTTTAAGAAATAAGCATGTTGTGAATTCTAATGAGGTATTAAAGCTTTTTAAAACTGTGTATTCTATGCAAAGAGGATGTCTCATCCGTTGTGCATATGTCCTAAGTTTGTACCAGGGTGGCCTGTTTAGTCTTCAATTTTCTTCAAGAAAATCCGAATTCGTGCCAGAAATAAAAAAAAAACGTATTTTTTGCTTTATTTAATGATAGCAATTTTGTGATTACATAAAGTAAAGATTCTTTAAAAAAAAAAATTGCTGTATGAATTTGAAATTGCGAAATAAAAATGGAGGCCAAACTGACAACCCTGGTTTGTACAATGAATGAATTGATAACGGTATATATAAATATTAAACAGACATACATACAATAGATACAATAATCCCAACTGGAGTGAAAAATTAGCCAGAGCCAGGAATCAAACCCGGGACCACAGCACTCTAGGCTGTCGCTCTAACCAGCTACCCATGCCGGCCAATACCTGGGTCTGCAATTTTTTACTAAGCTCAGTGGTTAGAGCGACAGACTGGAATGCTGAGGTCCCGGGTTCGATTCCTTTCTCTGGCTAATTTTCTCCTCCAGTTGGGATTATTGTATTTATTGTATGTATGTCTTTAATATTTATATATATCGTTAACAGTTGAATGCAGGCGTTATTTATGTATGTTTTATTATATATTGTAGTGTGTGTATTTTATGAAAAAATTGATGTTCTCAAACTACACAATTTGTGTAATAATTGTTTAGAACGTCATTCTGCTCCCTACAAATTCATTTTTAACTGCAAAGCGCATCTGATTGCCTCACATCAAACATTTTTACACCCAAAGGAAGAGAAATAACGCAACACTAGTCAGACAGCTTTCTGTTGTGTAGTTTAATTTAATTGATTTCATATCATAAATAAAAAATCCCTTTTAAATAACCGAGATTATAACAGATTTGTTCCATAAATAACCCTAAGATTTTAGCAAAAAATGATGTGCATTAGACTTTCTGATACATATCGCGTGATATAGTGCACGCAGTCTGTGTCGTTCATTCATTTGACAACATTTGTCAGGATTTACGAATCAATGTGCATTATCAAACCCGTACAAATGAAGCAGAGACATTAAGAGCATAATCTTGTAATAGTGCTAATGACATAAGGTTCAGATGTTATCACACTTAAAATAAAAAAAAATATGAAAATAGGACATGTACTGTTTATCATTTTTATTCGTTATTCTCGACTTGTCGAAAGTGTGAATGCATCAACAGTTTTATCTAAGTAATATGCAGCTATGCTGACAGCGTTTTGAATTATATTAAAATCAAAAAGGAAGTACAAGATGCTTTGCATGCATTTTATATTCCTACACACCTAATCTAAATAACATACAAGTAAACAAGATTTTGCTATTTTGTTTCAACTATAAAAAGTTATGTTTGTGAAATGTTAATTAAAGTAAGCTTGTTTCGTCAATGTTATGTAATTTTATATAAAAACATTAACATAAAAATTGACTGCTTCAAATGTGTTTTCAAAATAAGAAATATAACGCCAGTTTTGAAAATATACATCCATGCACTCTATATCCGTTGTTTTATATTGATATTCTCTAGATCTGTTACAAACTGTATAGATCATTTATCTAAATGAAATTACAGTTCAATTTTTTTTATATCGAATTCAATTTTCCACAGTTAAGTAGAAAACCTCTTATTCGTTTTCTACGTAAAACATATAGCTAATGAAATAATTACCTAACGTTCACAAGATTGGAAAAAAAAAGTATATTTTATTTTCTTTCCTGTAAATACATTTATAAGTATATATTTCACGATTATTCTTTCAGTATTATTATACTTTTCAACTATTTATCCTAAGTGGCTTAAAATCACAAAATGATAACTGTAGTGATATTACTTGGAAAATGGCGTTTTTCTGTGTTATTAAACTTTTCAACTGTTACACATAGATAGTCTGATAGTTACAAAAGTACCGTTGCATTGTTGCTTACAAAAAATAGCTTTTTTCTGTAAGTCTGAAATTTCCATTGTTGCTCATAAATAATCTCACATTAATAAACACTAATACATTTGGACTATTAGCTGGAAAACAGTATATTTCATTACGATTAAATCATTTAACTGTTATTCATAAAGGGTCTGAAATGTCGAGTCTATGATTACACTGTTACTTGGAAAATGACGTTTTCCTGTATAATTAAACCGTCCAACTGTTGCTCATAAACGATCTCACATTAAAAATTTGTAATTGCTATTTTACTTCGAAAAAGGCGCTTAGCGTTATTTTTTAAACCTTTTTGAAGTCTTACTCATAAATGATATCACATTACAACCGTATAATTGTTAGTATTACACTTAAAGAACGATTTATTCCAGATACACACAATTAATAGATTAAACACAATACGAGTGAAAAATTAGATTGGGCCAGCAATCGGACTTGGAAACCGGATCATTAAAGGTACACTTAAAGATCAATTTATTTCAAATACACACAATTAATACAATAAACTCAACACGATTGAAGTCCCAGGATCGATTCCTGGCTAATTTTTCACTCGTTTTGGGTTTATTGTATTAATTGTGTGTATCTGAAATAAATCGTTGTTTAAGTGTACCTTTAATGATTTCAAATGTTTATTTATGTGCTTTAATTATTAGTGTTAGTTGAAAAATGTCGTGGACATTTAATATTAATTTAATCTTCAACTATTACTCATAAAGGGCTTACGCTATAAAACGTAAAATGCAGTGTTAGTTGAGAAATGACAAAATTCTGTATTATTAAATAATTCAAATATTATTGATAAATGGACTTACATTTAAAAAATACTATTGCACTGTTAATTTATATCTTCCCGTGTTATTAAAATTTTCAACTACTACTTATAAATACCCTCATATTATAAAGTTATAATTGCAATATTAGTTTGAAGCTAGTGCCAGTATCTGCTCATAGGTTAGTATGATTGTATGTTGTTCTGAGATGTACAGTTGTGGTAAAAGAAAAGGTAAACAAACCCTATTAACTGCGTAACAAATTTTCCTAGAAGAAAGTTGCTTGTACCAAACGATTGGAAATAAAGTCTATTTTTAAATGATGTATATAAAATTAGCTTAGGGGGCCATATAGATATTAAAAAGAACCCAAACTTCATTTTTTTCAATGGCAATACCCAATTTTAACAAGATATTTCCAATCTTCGGTTCAAACTGTGCCTAGACACCAAATTTCAAGTAATTTGAATGATAAGTTTTTAAATTATAAACATTCAAAATTTAGTGCTTCTAATGTTAAATTACATTTTCATATTTTTATTAATATATACTGAAATTATACTTCTAATGTGCTAATTTTTTGTGTAGCAATAACACTAAAATACCCAAACGTAAATGCGTTGAATTTGCAATTATGAATTGCAACCTACAATTTTTTTGATGGGTTTAGATTAAGTCATGCTTTATGGAAATCCAAAATTTCGCACTTTTCTTCCAAGTAGTTTTCAAATTATGCTTAAAAAACGACAAAATTATGGTTTAAGGAGCCATCTATGACAGAAGTGACCAGATATTTTGAAATTTCTTTTGCTATCCTGTAATCTAGCACTCTTCAATGACTGTTTGAGTAGCGCTTAAGATGCCTTGATCAAGAAGGATGCTTTCTCGGTCAACAATCCAGACCGAACTCCTAAAATACGCTTGTTTTAAAATAATTAATTTCTCGGAAACTTATCATACGAATTGCACAAAAATTCGTTTTAAGGCTAATTGAAGGGTGTAAAGTTCATTTATGCTGTCAGACTTATGTACTGATATTGAAAAAAAAAAACAAAACAAAGTTATGGTTCGTTTTAAAATATAGATGGCCCCCTAAGCAAATTTTACATACGTCATTTCAAAGTAGACTTTATTACCAATCGTGTGGTATCAGCAACTTTTTTCTACGATAATTTATTGCAGAGAGAGTAGGGGGTGTTTACTTTTTTTTTTCACTACTGTACAAGTAAACCTATTTTGTACAATTTTACTTGTACAACATTAAACTTTTGTTTACATATATTGTTCTTTACATACATGATGATAAACTTAGTACGTTTATTATCTTCATTATCTCTTACCTGAATTTAAATTCGAACATAATAATTATTAGCTACTTGCATGTGTATTAGTATTTGCTACAATTCACAACTTGCATTGTTTCAGCCATATGAAATTTTGTATAAAAATTATAAATTTGTGTATTGTCAATTACACTGCACAATATGGACATAATAATCAGGATGGAAATCAGGGCGTAACAATTATCACGGTAGATTGTTCTTAGAAGGCATGTTTACTCAGATACGATCGCCGACGCTGAATGAACCCTGATGATAAAACTTACTACGTTTATTAACTTCGTTACCACATTTCTGAATTTAAATTCGAACTTTATAATTATTTACTGCTTGCATGTGTATTAATATTTATTACAATTCACAACTTGTACTGTTTCAGCCATATGAAAATTTTGCATAAAAACTATAAATTTGTGTATCCTCAATTACACTTCACAATATAAACATAATAATCGGATGGAAATCAGGGCGTAACAATTATCACGGTAGATTGTTCCTAGAAGGCGGGTTCACTCAGATAGGATCGCTGAATGAACCCTGTTCCATTCTTGGTGAATATACACTTTTTTAAATATATGTATATATTTTTTTAACTTGAACTTTAACTGTACTTGATTTGTCTTGTTGTTTATTTTACAATGATTAACCTACTGGTGTGTGTAACCTACGGTTGCTTGGCAAAACGTATACTATATGTGTTTGAAATGTGTTTAAAAATTTAAAATTGTATAAATTTTATCTTAATGTATATTCAAGTATGTCTTACTTTATTTGTTTCATTTAGTAACTAAAATTTTAAATTCAGACGTTAAATGTATGTATATTATACTTAACAAATTGTATTATGTAAACCCTTCAAAACATTAACGAGATATCTTTTCATATGTCTTAGGGTATATTTATTTCGAAAAAACTAGTCTTTGGGGGCCACGGTAATACTTGTCCATCATGGATATGCATAATATAAAATATGAAAATAAATGTTCAAAAGTGAAATTTAATAGGCTTTGTCGCACTATTATATTCTAAGTACATAAAATATTTCAAGCCTCTATCTCAATTTGTTCGGTAGATAGAGTGCTTAAAATTGTGACTTGATGACGTCATAAACTTTAAATGCTCTATTACTGAATTGCGTAAAGGAAACCTCCTTATAACTCCAATAATAATAATAATATTAATTAAAAGTTTACTGCGTCGGATTAAGCGTCTCATTTTCAATTAAAATATGTCTTTGAATTGAAATTTGAATGAAATACAGCGTCATGAAAAACCGAAGAGTGTGGAAAATATGATTACAAATATCTCGGTAACTAATGGTCCGATCAACTTCATTCTTTATGCAAAATTTATGTGTTTTTATTGTCTTTTATATTCACTCCTTAAAGTGAACAATTTCGAAATTTTTTATATACCTTTTATCAGAACGAATATTTCGAGAGTCCGAAAAAATAGTTCCGGATAATCAAGGTTACTGCAATTCAATAAGCTTCTTCTCATTATTACATACACAAGTACAAAACAAACTTAAAGTCTCTATCTGAATTTGTTCGGGAGGTAGAGCGTTTACACACATACACACAGACACACACATAGACAGACGGACGGCAATTTTTTTAAATCTAAAAATATGTTTTTTTGGAATCTGCAGTGTCTGAAACGTGTAAATCTGTCATTTTCTTTTCGATTTGTAAAACGATTACAAGACTTACCCTATACTACGTATGATGGGTATGTAAAAACGCAATTTTGTTTTTACTTTACAATAGAATTGAAATATGCAAGAACGCGTTAATGCTGCTAATATATTTGGTTATCTTCTTAGAAGAGTTTCGAATTTTAACTCTAAAGGCTATCAGTTCTTGTGTTACACAATATCTTTACTTTCTAAAGACGGTGTCTCCTCTCCCAATTTATTCTTATAAAATCGATAAAAGGAAAGTACTCGATAGAAGAATTCTTCAACGATCGGAAGAAATATATTGATACTAAACGACGTAATGTTTTCTGACTGCCACAATTTAGAAGGTTGCGCTTATGGATTGAATAGTTATATAGCTATCGATGGAATTCTGCTTTTTTTTTCTTTCCACTAAAAATGATCGTATAAAAAATCCTCGTCATTTTAGTCACCCTTTGAGTTCTCTGAAATTTATCTGTAGAATATTTAAAATATAAAGTTTTGTGTGAGTATTGTATTTTAAAAGGAGATGGGAGCCAATTTCCCTTTTTACTCGTTTTTATTTAAATGTATCTGCTGTCACCACTCGGGCAAAAAATGTTCTCTGTGCGATCTCACGGTGTATTTAAGTCGGGTTAGTTCTTTTTTAACTAAGTTAAGTCGGATTAACTATGTAATCGGTTGAATATCTAGATTATAAAGCAAAAACATGCCTGGGGCATTCCACATCAAATCAGGCAGTAAAATATCAATATGTAACCCACCATCACAGATTTTAATGAAACTGCGTGTGTTTGTTCTTACTATTAAGATATGATCACCAGTAATTTTTTTTGCTTCTTGGTGAAATAGTTTCTGAGAAAAAAATTGTCAAAATTTTGAAAAACTGCCGTGAGTTGGCATTCTTGACAGCTCAGTTTTCAAATGTAGCATGCCATATATATAATCATATTTCAATATCTACTCTACAAATCATCTTCAAGAAATTTATGCATAATATTTAGGGTACGCAGCTTATGAAAAAATATATTGTTACGCTTATAACATTTTAAGTGTGTATAAAAAAATATTTAAACTTTGAAGTCGTGAATTTTTTATGAAAAATAATGCATTAACAAAAAAAGCATTATCAACAAAAGGCAGTATTTTTATTAAATTTATTTTTTGTGGGAGATATACTTAAAGGTGTCCTTTACCTGATTCTGAAATAAAAATAGCGGGATTTTGGGTGTTTTTAGTAGTATTTCCTATTTAAAAATATTTTGAGGTGCATTTCAAATCAAATCAAGCAGAGTCATTCCATGTCAGTTCCCCTAAGCCATTTAATCACTGTCACAAATTTCAGTGAAACTGGGTTTGTTTATACCTTATTTTAAGAAGTAATCACCTTTAATTTTCTTGATCCTAAGTAAAATATTTTTTAAGATAAAAAATATCAAAATTTTGAAAAATTGTTTTAAATTTTTTTAATGACAGTTCGATATTCAAAGACTGCATTTAAAAAAAAAAAAAGTCATTTCAATATAAAATCACTAAATAGGTTTCAAATAATGTATATTTGACAAATAATGTAGGCAGATTATTATTTCTGGTTTTTTGTCATGTTTAAACACTAAGAGTGTCTTTTATCTTGTGAATTTTTAAAATCAAGAATTTTGTCAAAAATAATGTGTTAATAAAAAATTTATTATTAACCGAAGGCAGGGTGTTATTGCTTTTTTTAATTGTACGTAAAAATATCTTTTAAATGGTTATAAAATAAAAATATTGAAAATATGAGAAAAAATTATCAAAGTTTTGGAAAAATGCTACGAGTTGCTATTAATGATTGTTCAATTTTCAAAGGCCTCATTTTATATATAAAATCATATTTCAATAACTAATAAAGAAATCTTCTTCGAATAATTTAAGCAAGGTAAATAAAGTATGTAGATTATGAAAAAAATATTGCTGTAATGTTAAAAAATATTTAAATGTGTCTAAAAAATTGTATAATCTTTGAAATCAAAAATATTTTACAAAAAATAATGAAATTACTAAAAAATCTTTATCAATCAGAGGCGGAGTTTCTATGACTAATTTTTTAATTTTAAATTGTACATAATACTACATTATAACTGGATCTAAAATAAAAATAGTGGGATTTTGGTTAGTTTTAGTAGTATTTAAATCATATTTAAAATTATCAATATTTTCAGATGTAAAATCTATCCAATGTATCATCCCTGGAAATATTTTTATTTATACATTTATTTTATTTTTCAAATTATCTTTTATGTTCGTTTCTTAAGGAAAAAAATAAACAATATTGTCTTTTAATAAAACTTCTAGGGCGAAGAGCAATTATCCCTTTCCAAAAAAGAGAAAAATAACTAGCTCCTCACCGCTCAATAGAAATTTTCAAAATGGTATTCCTAATCTTTAAACTCATATTTGGCTGTTAATATTGAAAATTTAGCATTGAGCTGCTAATATTGAAAAAAATACCAAATTTCACTCTTTTGAAGATAATTTTGACATATTGTGCTTTAAATATATGCAAAAAATGCATAATCCATTATATTTATATCTTTCAAATAACTATATATCTAAAAAATTATTTAAAACTTAATGAGTTGCACTTTTGTAACTTTATTCAGTTTCTAATGATATGTACCGTAATTTTGGGTGTATAGCCCGCAGTTCAAACAATTCAGTTTGGACCCAGAAATTTTATTCAGTACTTGAAGACCAATATTTACTGTGATCTAAAAAGTTACATTTTATTTTTAAAAATTTCTGGGTCGAAACACGATTGTTTGATCCGCGGGCTATACACCTGAAATTACGGTAATTTGATTTATTTCATCACAATATTGCTGAAAGATGGATTTTCAACATATATATGTGTGTATATATATCCCTGTTCTTAAACAAATTATTTAAAAATTATTCATTTATGTTTAATAAAGCATATATATATTGTTTATACACTTATAGAAAATACATATAGTAAATTTTATGATATGTCAATAATGTCTAAAAGTAAAGAACTTATCTAATACTATGTAACGAAAAATTTAACATCTGGTGTAATGACAACAAAATTTTATAATTGTTTTACTTAATTTGGATGAATGAAAAAAGCTTACATGTTTATATTTTATTGAAGTACAGGTGAAAATGTCACAAAGACAATCCTATCTCAAGAACCACTGAGTATGTCACATTCACACTACAGCTGATTTTTTTTTTCTTTTTTGATCTTTCGGGTTTGATTTCAGATGGTAATGAATTAATTAGTTTTGTTAGAAGTGTCATTGCAGTCAGCATATTAGGTTCACTATTTTTTTTTCTTATAATTTGTTTTGATTGACTCGATGAACAACAACATTTAAAGGGACCATTTCATGAATTTTCAATTAAAAGCTGATTATAAATTCATTATGTTGTTTAGTTATTATTATCGTCTTAAGATAACAAGTTGATATTAAGATTTTTAAATGTAGTTTATTTATTATTTGAACAGTTGAAAGTATTTTTCAATAAGAGTGGGATGTTGTTTTTAAGTCTGCTGTTGAGCAATGTAGTGTTGGTAAAGGAACTGGTACTATTTAATTTAATTTTTATTGCTGTAAATAATATTTCTTATTTTATTATTGTATGTATTATATTTAAGCAAGAGTAGCAATACACGATATCGTAGTCATTATAGTACATCTTAGAATGAAAAGCTTCAATATTTATCATTAAACATTCACATTTTATGAAAATTTTGTTAAAATTGCTCTTATTTTCACTATTTTTATTTTATAACTATTGAAAAGATATTTTTACGTACAATTAAATAAAGTAATAACAGCCTGCCTTCAGTTAATTATAAATTTTTGATTAACACATTATTTTTCACAAAATTCTTGATTTTAAGAATTCACAAGATTAAACACACTCTTAGCGTTTAAACATGACAAACAACAATAAATAATAATCTGCCTACATTATTTGTCACATATACATTATTTGAAACTTATTTAGTCATTTTATATTGAAATGACTTTTTTTTTATGCAGTCTTTGAATATAGATCTGTCATTAAAACATTTTTTAAAAAATTTCAAAATTTAGATATTTTTTTTATCTTAAAAAATATTTTACTTAGGATCAAGGAAATTAAAGGTGATTACGTCTTAAAATGAGCTATAAACATACCCAGTTTCGTTGAAATTTGTGACAGTGAATTAAATGTCTTAGGCGAACTGACATGGAATGACTCTGCTTGATTTGATTTGAAATACGCCTCAAAATGTTTTTAAATAGGAAATACTACTAAAAACACCCAAAATCCCACTATTTTTATTTCAGAATCAGGTAAAGGACACCTTTAAGTATATCCCCCACAAAAAATAAATTTAATAAAAATGCCGAATTTTGTTGATAATGCAATTTTAGTTAATGCATTATTTTTCATAAAAAAGATCACGACTTCAAAGATTAAACATTTTTTTTAGACACACTTAAAATGTTATAAGCGTAACAGTATTTTTATTTTCGTAAACTGCGTACCCTATATATTATGCATAAATTATTTGAAGATGATTTGTAGAATAGATTTTGAAATATGATCATATTTATGTCATGCTACATTTGAAAATCGAGCAGTCAAGAATGCCAACTGACGGCAGTTTTTCAAAATTTTGACAATTTTTTTCTCAGAAACTATTTGACCAAGGAGTAAAAAAAAATACTGGGAATCATATCGTAATAAAAGGAACAAACACACGCAGTTTCATCAAAATCTGTGATGGTGGGTTACATGCCTGCCTGAACTGACATGGAATGACCCGTCTGTGACTAACGCTGACGTCATATTGATGGCGGCAACACCCGACTAATAAATTTCACTTTTATTGCAATTTTTGAAACTTCTAAACAACGCAAAATTTTTATACCCCCAAGCAGGAAAACAAAATGATCTTTCAAATGCAATTTGTTTGAAAACTGTATCTGATTTTACAGATTTTTTATGGTTTTTAAAATGATTTTCAAGCATAATTTTAAAAAAATCTATTTTTATCGCACGCAGCCTGATTACGAAAAATTAACTCGTTTGCACTTAAAACAATATAAATAGTTCAGCATTTATTTCCGGCTAATATTCCATTACGAAATTAATACTTCAGCTATAAATAGTAAAATAATAAAATAATATAAATTAAACACAAATCTAACATACATAATCGAACAGCACGCTTAAACGACTAAAATTATTAGAATAAAAACGGCTGCTGTAAATAGCGAAGTTTTTAGCGATTAACTTCTGGCACGCGGCTAATACGAAAGTATCACTTTTAAAAAATGTCAAAACTTTATTCGAATGTATTATTGATATTTTTAAAAAGCAAATGCTCTTTGGTGTTGTTAGTGAGCAATCTTTTTGTACGCTAGTTCACTGTTGATGACAGTGCAATATTCAAGTAGTTTTGGTCTATGTCATAAGGGTTCCAGAGGTTAACACATTCTTTTATTATTTTGATTGAAATCGCATATCAAATGGATCAATTTTACTTACATTTTGCAAACAAGTTCATTAATACTTGGAAATTTTTCCAGAGAAAAACATTCGCCTTGCATACAATATTTCAAATGAAAATCAAATTTTAAATTAATTGCTTAAAAGGCTCAAAGGCCAACCTAGTGAAATAGATTCCATGCCGGGACTCGAACCCGGGCCATCAGTATAGCGCGGTGACATTCTACCGACTAAACCACATGGAACGATACGCAGCCTGGAACTTCTCACCCTTACAGGTTGCCAAGGCTACAAACGCAGCACAAGATGGAAAATTTCCGTGAGCCACCAACATGGAGCAAACACGAAACATAATTAAATCTAGCATCGATTGAAATTATATTAATACTTGGAAATTTTTCCAGAGAGAAACATTCGCCTTGCAAGCAATTAATTTGAAATTTGATTTTCATTTGAAATATTGTATTCAAGGCGAATATTTCCCTCTGGAAAAATTTCCAAGTATTAATATAGTTTCAATCGATGCTGGATTTAATTATGTTTCGTGTTTGTCTCATGTTGGTGGCTCACGGAAATTTTCCATCTTGTGCTGCGTTTATAGCCTTGCAAACCTGTAATAGTGAGAATGCTGGGTATCGTTCCATTTGGTTTAGTCGGTAGAATGTCAGTGCGCTATACTGACGGCTCGGGTTCGAGTCCCGGCGTGTAATCTTTTTCACTAGGTTGGCCTTTGCGCCTTTTAAGCAATTAATTTGATTTTAATTTGAATGAAGTTAATTGTTGATAATAATGTAATAATCGAGTGCCACGATGTCTCTGATAACGTTCCTTACCAGAGGAGGTTCAGAAAGAAAATTCTCTTTCACGTGTTTGATTGAAATCACATATATAACGAATATGTTTTGTTAAAATTCTATCACTTATCGCTGATAATAACAATGCATTAAGTCCATTGCCGCTGATAATTTTGGATTAAAAGTGAGTTATGTGCTTAATTTTTTTGTTAAAATTTAGTGCTTGATAGATTTTGAACATTTTATTTTTGTATTTAAATCCTTACAATCTTGTGGGTAAGTTTTGTAACTAAGCTATTGACATATTAGTTTTGCTGGAAGTACAGTGAAAAGAATATCTGTGGGTGCTTGAGATTCATGAAGAAGGGAATTAATTTGGAAATTACTATCTTACAATGAACGCTTTCTACTACTTGACTCAATTTTATGTTATGTCCAATTTTCTGTTATGTATGGTTTATATTCATGGATTATACATTTACATAAAAAATGGTAAATTCTGCATAAAATATGAAACATAATTCTACATTTTTTACATGCGGCATAATTGAATTTTTTAATTGTTATACTTTTTCCAGAGACTTAAATCTGTCCACCCCGATGCAAGAATGTCAAACTGAAATCCAAACTTGAAGAAATAAATAAGATTTTACCCATTAAAGACTGACGTTGCGTTTTCGCAACATTATATTTGTGATTTTTTAAATTTTATGATACCAATAAAAGAGAAAAGTAAAATTTGCCTTATTTAAGTAACAGTTTCGAAAACAGTTGGCTCGAGGAGCCTAGAACCCTTGTCCCACATCCCCGACACATAAGATGATGGAAGTTAAATGGTAGAGAAAATTCATAGCTGTTAGCATTGGGAAGGGTGGTACTGGTAAAAAATCTAACAGAAATGCTAGGGAAAAGAGCTCATAAAAATAAATACCTAAAAGGAAGTTTAAGTATAGCATTAGAACAACTAGATATATTTTTGTATTTTATAAAATTAAAAAAAAAATTATAAGATTTTTTCATATATTTTATATATTTTTTGAGTGTTTTTATATATTTTTTTATAAATTAAGAAGTAAAATATAAGTGGAAGTAAGGGATTTTAGTAATGAAAGAGAAAGAGGGTAGCCTAGGCCTAAAGTCGGAGAAATTGCGATTTGGAACCGCAGGGTAGTCTAAGCCTAATGGCTGGTGTACTGTTTTTTCTTTTTTTAATTAACACATTTTAGTAATTCATAAAGTAAAAGTAAGTATTTAACAAAAAGTGGTGTGAACTGAATAAAATTCCTGTAAAACATGCTGGTCCTCAATGGGTTAATGTAGGCTGAAATGAGAATAAATACGTTTTTTTTATAGAAACGTTGCCTCTTTTCGAATAATATAATATAAAAAGAGTAGATACATATATCTGAATTCATATTTTCTGTAATACATTCTTTACTTATCTATTATCCTCTTTCTTCGTTCGAGAAAAATCTTTGTTACTGTGATTATATCAAAGTATTCCGCTAATCCAAATTGATTTATATGTTCACCGAGTCAGACATTTGGGTCTTAGAAAAGACTTATTTCCTTCATAAGTGTAAACTGCCCGTATGCTTAAATACTTGTACATCATATACTTGTACACTTAAAAATATTTTCATAAGGTAATTTTAATCCATGCTGCTAAATTGATTATGAAGCACAAATGTGTATGCCAGTAATACTGACATCACAATGAGGTTACAATATAGTTACAAATTTATGAGAGTTGAAGATAATTAACCATCAAAGGATTCTTGTTAAAATATGTTAATGGGCTGTAGACACGATTATAGAACTTTTCTCATACATGCGTTTATGTAGAGTAGACATATACTTATATCCACCCACACAGATATCGCAGATATGCGCGCGACAAGCACACACACACGTTTGGCGCCAAATAGAAAATGGAATAGATAGTGGAACTAACAAGCCAGTTTGACGAAATTATAATTTCAATATGTTTAAAGTAATATATCGGCCAAACTTGGAGAAGGTACGTTCTTCTTACATTTATAAACTGCGTGTATCATTAATTTCATTAATTTTTACTTCCTATAAGGAATCTTTATGTAATTAGAAATTTATAAAATTAAATCACGGAAAATTAATATAAAAAACGTTCTGTTACATAAGCTACTCACTCAATATATTGTGCGAGTTACTATTTCAAGGGTGCATAAAATATATTACAATCAACATTTGTGCAGTACTCGTATTGAAACTTCTATTTTGGTTTTTCTATACTTATAGTGCTTTCACAAATATTCTACTTCTCTTTTAAAAACATATTTCATTTCGTACTGCACATCTCAAGTAGAACATCAAACAGATCAGGAATTCCCTCCACAACTACCCTTACAGAAAATTCGAAAGAACAATGGTTCCGAACGTATATTCGCTTCCGTGACGTCTTCCGATCGAATTCAAGAGGGTTGCCGGATTAAGCATTGATCACACAGGAAAATTCTATTGTGTCCCGGAAGATAGAATTTGGCTTATTCATAGGAATCGCAGAAGAATTTTCCTGCTGAACACTGATATCCATTTATAGCAGAATTGGTTTTTTTGTCAAGTGAATAAAAACATATTTATTTTCATTGGCTGAGTCTGAATAATTTTGTTAGGGTCGTTAATAAAGATTGTGTTATTTCTGTTATGATGGTGTTTGTAAAGCTACTTAGATTGAGATGTGCGAAATTGTTTTTTTAACATAACTGCTGGAATTCCGAATTAATAAATAATAAATGATTTTAATTAAACTTTGTGATAGCGTTGTATTATTAATTATAATTGAAATGTAATAGAATTTTTAAAATATGTAAGGTAACTGGGATACTTGCCAATGAGTGGATATTTACTTTCAGTTTACTTAATGGTTTAATTCCAGTCATACACTCCGTCGGTATTTTAACTTTTTATCTACTTATATAAAATCCAAGCGTAGGAAAGTGTAGGTAACCATTTCGGAGCGAACCGTGTCATCTATATATTTAAAACACAAGGTTATTTTGTTTATTATCCGTCTTGAGTTTTCTACTGAACCGATTTTGCTAATTATTTATTTTAATGAAAGTTGTTCATTTGTAGATGTGCTTGCACAAGATAATTTTTAAAATATTCCCATTTTTATATTTTAATTTTAATTTTAAAAGTTTTCTATGAAATTTATTTAAAATGGTGGCAATCGGATTACTTCCATTGTTAAAGATAGAAGAGAAATAATGAAAAATATTCAAACGCGTCTTTTTGGATCTATTTTTTCTTTTGGGTAAAAAAAAAAAATTATGCACATGTGATTTATTTTTTATAAGTGAATAAAAATTTATCGTTATTGTGACATCACAAGAATATTGTCTATTGGGTTTATTTAATCTTCATGCGTTATGACTTTCTTAGTGGCTTTCTTAGCATTACAATTAATCATAAAATATATTTTCTTTAACGAATGTGGTTAAGTATAAAAGTACGTATATAAAGTATGTTTGAAAAGTTTGCGCTGGTTACGTTATGCTAATTTTGAAATGCATTTTTACATTAATAAAACTAAAGAGAAAAAATGATATGATTGAGTCAGCATGACGCAAGTTTCGCTGTTTTTTCATTTTTTAATTCTAAAGATTAGAATTGGAGTCCTTATTTATCGTTGAACTATTTCAAAAATTGGATATTGAGTAAAAAATATATTCTTATCATTTGTATTTCTAGAAAATCTTTTGTCATTTTTAAAATGTACTTTTCTACAATATGAAGCTTTCAACAATAAAATCTCACGATATTTGTTTGCATGTATGAAGTCTTATGAAAATGAAATGCACATCAACATTCCGTCATTTTCAGTGGAGGTTTTATACTAGTTTGATTAAAAAAGCTAAGTAGGATAGCTTATTTTATGCAAAGATTGGTTCTATACAAATACCAGTAGTCTTTTGTAAACTAGAATTTCTAGTTTGTTAAAAGGAAAATCGCTTGATTAGATCGCAACCTCAGTATTTTAGACATTAACTCTGCTAATTTAAGAACTTGGATTCGAGTAGAAAGTTTATACATAAATAGTAGCACGAAGTAGCATACAGTTACTTTTTGTCTAAAGCAACTACCGATGCATAAGTATCAGAAAATAAATTGTACTTTACAGATGTACTATATAAATAGTTTGATCACACCCGTAGTTGATACCCCTACAGTAGTTGGTCAATTTTTTAAATATTGCTCCATTTCAGGCGGAAATGAGTTTTACACATGGCACTAGACATAATGTCTTTGTTTTAATGTTGGAACACCTGTTGTCACATTGTTTTAAGCTGCATGATGTAAGAGAAGCTATTTTATGATTTTTTTTTTTTTTTTTTTTTTTTTTACATTAGAGAATGTAAAACTTTAGTTTTTGATTAGTTGGAGAAGATTATGGTAAGTTAAAATAATCCTTTTCTATCTTGCTTATTTCAATTAATAATTTTATATGAATTAATCACAGCCCAAGAATGATATTTTAAAGATTAATTTTTGAATTTTCGTCTGATTTTTTCGATTGATCAACTACTGGGGAAATGGCAATTAACAATATAATTCCCAGGGTAGAATGCGTTCTAGAAATTGCGTGCGTTAGAGAATCGGAATTCATACCAGAAAATTTAAATAGCAAATTTCGGTTTATTTAATACCGAAATGTCCCAATTAATTAAAGCAAAAATTTCTATTTCAAATTCCTAATTTAAATTTCTGGTGTGAATACGGAATATCTGAATAACAAAATCCACTAAATTGGGAACATTGATGGTAGCAAATGCTACCATGGGATTAGAGGGTTAAAGAAACTATTTATTTATAATTTTGTTGCCATTTAATTTCAGCAGATTTCATTTTTGTCCACTATAGGGCATTCATTAACGGTTGTAGCAACCATGTTAGTTTACTTCTAAAACTTAAAAGGAAGGAAAAATAATACAAACCCCGTAATACTGACCTTATTTGATCAACTACTGGCTCGGTCACCCCATGTTCAAAAAAGATTGAAATGCATTTTAATGTTTTATGTGTTGGAGGCACTTAGGCAATTCAATTTACAAAAGTTTTCTAATTAAGGTGGGGAATCAGGTTTTCTTAATGGAATAGTCTCCCAATGAAATATTTGTAAAAAAAGATTTTCAATTTTTATATAACCCCATTAGACATAACGTTTATTTAATTTTTTTCTTTTTTCTCCATCAAGATCATTGACGGAACTGCATATTCATTTAAAATTAACTGAATTACGATAGAAGAAATAAACGAACTTTTATAACTTTTTCGTATTATTTAAAGGGCTCAATAAAACATGGAACTATGAATAAAGAGCAATTCACATATCTTCAAAATGGTGAAGCTTCAACTGTAACCGGTTTTGCAGAGACTTACTCCAGTCGGACAAACTTACACTAGTAAATTTGAATAGATATTTTCTCTCTATTTAAACATCTTATGAATGCAGAAATTCAGCCATAATTATGGCTTAAAACAGATATTTACTTTTACTTCTGGAAGTTTACTTCGGCGGTGGTTAGGTCCTGCGTTTCCGCCATATTGTGACAACCTATATACACTCCTGTCGGTGTCAGTTAAAGAGATTATAATACATGATTCTGATTTTATCTGCAAAAGTCATATTATTCCATATTATGTTAGTGGACACGGCAGTTTTCCCGCCTTTATTAATAAAATAGGGAAACGAGACTCTCCATCCTGCCCATGTGGCAAGGGGATAGGAGACCCGATCCATTACCTTTTCTCAAAATGTTCATTAATGACACATACCTTTGACTTTAAAAGAAACAAAACTGTACGTGAACTATTATTTTAACACAATCAAACTGATTGGTAAAGATCACAGATTTTCTGAGCGAAATATGCTGGCTGGTTGTCGGCCCAGTTAGCTTAAATGGAAAAGCATTGGCCTTGTAAGCCAAGGATCTGGGTTCGATTCCCAGCCTGGGCATTTTTTCGCTCAGTTGGAAATATTCAATTCGTATGAAAACTGTACGTTTCAACCTTAAAAGGACCCTATTTGATCCAACAAATTATGCCAAGTTAAGAGCCAACTATAATATTTTAAACAAAAATTTTTCATTTATAAAAAAAGACTTTTAACGCTCATCTGTACGATGAACTTTTTACTTCAAGTCACTTAGTTAAATATTTTACTTTATTTCATTACATTTTGTCATATTGTTTAATAATCATTTTGATTGTTTTGTCATTTTAATCAAGCTATGTCATATTATCCTACTATTTATTGTTTACCTTAAATAATTCTCCTATCTTAAATTTTAAGTGTAAATACTCACTTTTTAAATGTTAAATTACTAAATAATGAGATGTAATTAAGTACCTATATTAACTTTATTTTATAACATAATTTTAACTATTCATCATCAACTATAACTGTAAAATTTCCCGGGGTTGCTCAATAGTGCAACCCATTGTGAATTACCTGTAATAATCATGTAATTTTCATTAAGCAGGGTCTTTCAGCCTGCTGGAGCTTCCGGGCTTGTTCGCAAGTACTGGAGTCTCCGCGGGGTGGTAGATATGTGTTTTCCCCTCGTGGACTAATCAGCTCCTATACCGAAAGGTTGGCTGTCCACGAGTGGGTGATTAGTGATTAGTGATTAGTCAACTTTCACCAGTAAAAACGAATAGAAATTTTGACTGCATTTCTGAGAGGAATTTTGCATGAATAAGCCTTTAAAATAAAGCGAAATTTTCTATTAAAAATTTACTGGTGGAAGTTTGCCTCGGCGATAATCAGAAGCTACTGATCCGATGTAAAAAATCAGCCGCCATCGTGTGACAGTCTCCTCAGTTACTTCACTCGCAACTGCTAAAATCTACACTATATGTCTCCTCCTCTTTATTTATAACTCGATTCGATAAATAGAGGAATAAATTGATGATGGCGGATCCAAAATATTTTAATAAGTTTGAAAAAATAGTATCACGAATACATCTAAATAAAGCATTGCGGAGGCAGATATTATTCAAAGGACAAATATTGCTTAAGATCCTAGATAATAATTTAATAAAAGCAATTCACAAAACATTCACAAGCAAAGCGTCTTCTCTCATCACCAATTCATACATGAGATGTTTCTAATGCTTCTGGAAATACCTTGAAGTACATCGCCACTAATACTGTTGTAAGCATAGCGTTTATTTATAATTAATTGCATATGTATTAAATTGTATATGTAATGCACATGTCACTTACATATTATCCATGTCTCTCTTTTTCTCGCATTATCTCAAAGAATTAGATTTCTGATTTGATTTCATGTTCTTTGACTCACAATGGTCGATTTTTATTTAACACTAGAATGAAAAAAATGAGTGATTTTGGCTCCTGCTTGCATTGAAGAAGATATAAGATAGGAGCTGTTTTTTTTCATTTCAGGGTTAAGCATGATGTATTTAGCTTTATAGATAGCAATTTTTTATAATAATCTTGTTGCAATAAAAAGAAACCCAACTCAATAATTTTATCTAGGGGGTCGTATTTAAATTAGAAAAGTATAACCTAGATAGACAATTAAAAAGACAGGTAAAAAATAAAAGTTGTAGTTAAAAATTTTTGGGGCGCCCTACATTTCCAAAATTTTTAAGTACTTTGGCCTTAAAATTGTAATATTGGTGTTTTGATTGGCAAGTTTTTGGAAACAATATTGAGTAAAATATTGGCTGGATATTCTAACTATAAATTTCAAATAGTAAACACTAGATAATAACTTTACTAAACTAGTATTGTGCCAGTGGTTGTTTGCTACCAAGGTAAATACAAATCATCAGAAAGTGAAAATTTTATTTTTATTTGCGAATTTGGACAAGAATATCGGCTATTACAAGACCTTATATTGTAACATTTCGAATCCATAATCTTATCATGAAATGGAAATATATGAGAAAATATTCGAAAATAAATGTATGATAAATTTTAATCTGCTAGTTAAGCATCTTTTTTTGAAGTCGTGCTTCTACAGATGGTATTATTTCATTGTAATCAGGATTTTTATATGAATGAATAAACTATACATAACCTGTCCTTCTTTTGCAAATAAAAAAATAACTCACTGTAAATCGATATTTGTGTAGAAACTGAGTGTGAGCTAATCTTTTTCCTCTCAGGGTGTAATACTATTATTCAACCGAAAGATTAAGTTGCGTTAGAATGAGCAGTCCGAAATTCCCAGGAGCAAAATACATTGCTAATGAAAGTAATTAGTTTTTGAAAAGATAATTATCAAGTATGTTCATCAAACATATTTTTTCTTTCTTTTGAATTAGTCCTTGATATTTATACATGCATAGACATGTTTTTAAATAAATTTCTACTGAATAAATTACTTGAAATGAATGAAATTTTATTAAGAATAAGAAAATGAACTTAAATGAATAAAAAACGTGAATTAATTTCTACTTATTTCTACTGAATGGTTTAGTCAACTCGAACATTATAATTTGCTTTTGTTTTTTTAGAATTTCGTAGTAAATAGAAAGAAAAGGTATAACTTTAGCTTAACTAAGCTATTTAGACTCTAGTTTCTCAAGTTTACTCTTAGATTCTAGTTTCTCAACTATTAAAGTGTATTTTACGCAGATTAGCTTAAATGTATACATTGTAATGATTGGAGTAGTAAAACTACATTAACGCCTTAGCGACAAATTGTGTTGCCAGGTGTCCCGCGTAAATCGAGGCTCCATAGGGTCTGGACACCAGTATATTAAAGTAATTTTCTTCGCCTTATCTAATGGTAGAATTATCTGTGATTAAAGAAGACTAAATAAACTATAAGAAATTAATAGTCTCCAGAGTATTTGGAGACCTGTGTGATGTCAATCACATATAATTGTCTTAATTTTTTTAAGAATCATTAATTAGTAAGCTACATAGCTATTTTAATCAGGCACTCATTTTTTTCTAAAAAGAATCCATTATCTATTATTAGACCCAGCAAAGAGGAAATTGCTGGCCAGCAGCAAGATAGATGCTGGCAATGATGGAGAAGTGCTGGCTGATGGTCTACCACTGCATATGACCACTGCTGGACAGCTTCAGTCAACTTTGCTGTTGGAAATCATCAGATAAAATTCTGGTGGGCATCCATTTTATCTCATGCGCTGGCCCACCACTACATGGAAGTGCACGAACTTTTGCAGTATTATTGCAGGGAACCCTTGCGCTAAGTGGCGCTGCGAATATCGAAGACATTGAGTATTTGAACACAAATCTGAAATGAATATCTTAACACAATTTAAGCTGTGAAGCTAATTTTTTTTAAACTGTAAAAAATATAGCACCACTGCCACCAACAAAATAAATAAGTAAATGAATAAATAAATAAATTCTTTATTTCAACGCACTTTTTTTTTCCTTAAATCTGGTTTTACTAGGTTACAAAGAATTTCGGTTTTCATAATTTACGCAGTTCAGAATCAATAATAAAAAAAAGCGTATAAAATACGTAGGATTTCTATACAATAGAATAATTTCTATACCAGTTTAATGATTGGGAACGTAAATCACGAAAGAAACAAACTTGAAATAGTGTAATGAGAGCTTGTAAACTACGAGCAGTCGTAGCGTACGCTGAAAGCACTTGTTCATGTCCGATCATGAAAACCAAGCAGCATCGAGCGCGGTCAGTACTTGGGAGGGTGACCACATGCAGTTAAGATATTTCTATTACAAACACTTCTACAGGTATTTCTGTAGCTCTTGGTGATACTAGCATACAGCAAAAAGAGCCATAGTTATAACATTTTCTTTTATAGAATTCTATAAGAAATTTTTGTAAGGGAAAGTGCTGGGCCAGCAAAGGAATAGCAGTGGGATAGGTGCTAGCACTGCAGGAAAAGTACCGGATTGAAGTAATGTGATGGCATACCAATGCTGGCCTGCTTTTGGCCATCACTGATGGGCCAGCTGCATTCGGCTTGGACACTTTTCGACAGGTTTAAGTAATGGCACCCTTGCACTTTACCGCTGATGGCACTGCTGGCTGTCATCGTTTTTCCAGCTGATGGCCCACTGTTTCTTTCTTTGCTGGGAACATTCTTTCGTTTAATATTTTCTTTTTAAATCTTAACAGAAGGGAGATAAGCAACCATTACATATTTTTAAATAAAAACATTTGATTTCCTTGTGATATGTTATTCTTTAGATTACTTTAAGCTATAATATTAATTCTGTATCTCTTAAATAACGCATTTCCCGTATCCGTAACAACATCTCACGCCATATAAATCAGTGGTTGCATTTCTTTGTGTAATTCAAATGGCAACATTTAGCAATATTTATTATAACGTAATTTCCTGGCAAATTTATTTATTTATTAAATAAGATATAAATAGCATCAACAACATTTCTTATAATCAAAGAGTAATTTCCTTTTAAGAAAAACATTTATAAATCGAAAGGAATAATTTAATTTGTCAGTTGATTAGAGAATCAGTTCCTACCCTCAATCTAAATGATTTAATGATTTACTGAAGATGTTATTATATTCTTTGATGAAATAATAATATATATGTCATGAGATTTATTTTACTAGGGTTTTTCATTTTTCACCAGATTGTGCCTTATTTCTATATTTTTGGTAAAATGTTGGCGTGTTTTGTCTAATGTGTGCCAATTCAATGAACTCGGATACATGACTCTTCGCAGAAGATTAATACAAAAAATTTCATATTGTAAGAGCTCCCTGCCTTTAATTTTTACCTGGCCTTAGGGCTGGGGATATGTAAAGAACCGTCAATAAAGGAATATGGTTGTGCTAAAAGAAATTGTAATTTATGAGTTGATCTTGACTTTCCAGGTTTTCCCAACAAAACTGTTTCCAGTTTCTGTTACCTACGGGATTACAGCTCAAATTTTTAAGTTCTTGAGGAACGTGATGCACAGTCGGGGAAAAAAAAAGTAAACACCTCCCACTAACTCCTCAACAAATCATCGTAGACGAAAGTTACTGATACCGAACGATCGGAAATAAAGTCTACTTTTAAATGGTGCATATAAAATTTTCTTAGGGGGTCATCTACATATTAAAACGAATCCAAACTTCATTTTTTTTCAATGGCAATACCCAATTTTAACGAGATATTTCAAATCTTCGGTTCAAACTATGCCTAGATACCAAATTTCATGTCATTTGAATGATAAGTTTTTGAATTATAAACATTCAAAATTTAGTGCTTCTAATGTTAAATTTCATTTTCGTATTTTTATTTATATCTCCTGAAATTATGCTCCTAATGTGCTAATTTTTTTGTAGCAATAATACTAATATAACCAAATATAAATACGCTGAATTTACAATTTTTATAATTTTATGATGTGAATTATGAATTATGAAATTAATATTCGAAAAAATTATGATTTGCAACCTATAATTTTTTTGATGGATTTAGATTTATTAAGTCCTGCTTTATGGAAAACCAAAATTTCACATTTTTCTTCCAAGTAGTTTTCAAATTATGCTTAAAAAACGGCAAAATGATGGTTTAAGGGGCCGTCTATGATGGAAGTGAGTATAAACATTTTGAAATTTATTCTGCTGTACTGTAATCTAATAGGCTTCAGTGACTCCTTGAGTGGCGCTTGAGGTGCCTTGATCAAGAAAGGGGCTCTCTCGGTTAACAACGGAGTACGGAACTTCAATTTGAATACAGCCCTTAAAATAAGCTCGTTATAAAATAATTAATTTCTTGAAAACGTATGGTACGAATTGCATAAAAATTTGTTTTTAGGCTAATTGAAGGGTGTAGAGCTCATTTATGCTGTCAGAATTGTGTACCGCTATTGAAAAAAAACAAAGTTTGGGTTCGTTTTAATATGTAGATGGCCCCCTAAGCAAATTTTATATACATCATTTAAAAGTAGACTTTATTTCCAGTCGTTCGGTACCAGTAACGTTCCTCTACGATAATTTGTTGAAGAGTTAGTAGGGGGTGTTTACTTTTTTTCCCACGACTGTACGTACCAGATGCGTTTGCGACTAATTTAAAGTTTGAATGTATGGTGCGTTTCTCATCTATAACCTGATTTACGCGAGACACCTGGCAACACTAGCAACGAGTGTCCTGTACAGAATTTTTAATCTTTTATCAACGGATATTTATAAAAAATTTAGTCTAATCTAACATAAAAAAGTCTTTGGAAATAAGGCAAAATTTTCAGTTAAAAGTTATTAGATAAGGTAAATACCACAGTTACGAAAAGTAAAAATTTTATTTTCAATTAACATTTTTGACCGGAGTATAGGCTATTACAAGACTTTACAACATAACATTTCGAATAATTCATTTTTTTTATCATAAGATGGCAATAAATGTCAGAACTTTCAAAAATAAATCTATGATAAATTTTGATCTGCTAGTTAAGCAGCTTTATTTAAATTCGTGTTTCTGCTAGAGGTCTTATTTCATTGTAATTAAATTTTTTCCCATATTCAATATACGTAACTTGTCCTTTTTTTCAAATCAAAAAACAACTCAATGTAAATCGATCTTTCTGCAGAAATTGAGTGTGAACTAATCTTTTTCCTCTTCGGGTGTAATGTTATTATTCATCCAAAGCATTAAGTCGTGTTAGAATCAGCAGTTCGAAAATCCCCAGGAGCAAAATATATTGCTAATGAATGTAATTAGTTTTTGAAAAGATAACCATCAAGAATGTTCATTACACTTATTTTTTGTTTCCTTTGAATATGGCCATGAAATTTATACATGCATGGACAGGTTTTGTTAATAAATGTTTTTATAATAAGAAAAAGTTTGGGCGAGGGGGTAGATTCTGAAAGTTTATATTTTCAATAAAAAACAAGTATTTAGGTACGTGCTTGCATTAAATCCTGTTAAGGGAATTGTGTTTAATACTATAAGTTAAAATATACTGAATGGTTTAATTAACTAGAGCATTATAATAATTTTGTACAATGTCGTAGTATAGAGAACGAAAAGGTATAACTTTAGCTTAACTAAGCCATTTAGATTCTAATTTCTTAACTTTACTCTTAGACTCTAGTTTCTCAACTATTAAAGAGTCTTTTAAACAGATTAGCTTACATTTATACATTGTAATATTTGGACAAGTAAATCTACATTAACTCCTTAGAGATGAGTAGTGTTGCCCA
The DNA here is from genome assembly GCA_963932465.1 of Maratus speciosus. Taxonomy (NCBI): domain Eukaryota; kingdom Metazoa; phylum Arthropoda; class Arachnida; order Araneae; family Salticidae; genus Maratus; species Maratus speciosus. The sequence continues at coordinate 166,226,417 of OZ010788.1, forward strand.
GGCCCGTAGTCAGGATTTAACTTCGGAGGGGCATAATCTGGGATTTTTTTCTGATCTAACAGCAGTAATTTGCATAAATTAAAGCACAAATAAAAAAGTAAACGAGGCTTAACCTAAGATACATTTCAGCATAGGATACTTGATGTCCATGTGAAAAGTTATTTCGATTTTTTTTTTATTTCTGGTACAATTTATGGTTTTCAAGAGCGCTTCCAGTTACCAAACTGGTTCGGAAACCGGAATTGTTTTTAAGGAAAAACTGCAACGAAAATAAAAAAAATCACAAACTAACTATGTTTGAGATCAGCCTCATGTATCCTAAGAGAAAACCCCTAAAAAATATTGAAATGCAAAGAAGTAATTTGAATAGATTTAAAGCACAGAAGCATGCGAGTACCTCGCATTACGAGGGCAGATTTTTAAAATGATTAACTCATAGATGAAATTAATCACACATATTGTTTTTTCCAAAGAAAAAATAATTGTTACAGATATATGCAATCATAGAAATTATAGTTATATTCCACATTCTTTGATTAGAATTAGAATAATTAGAAATACAGTAATCTTGATTCAATAAGTTTACTAGCGCTTCAGAAGCAATCTTCGTGACTTCTTCTCAGCCGTGAGGCTGATTAGCTTATCAGGATCCACTGTAATGTCCCAATGAATCGAAATCGTTCCAAGGCTTCTAAGTCTCTCATTGGCCATAACGCTTTGAGGCAAGAATTAAATTCTTCTCATTGCCCAAAAAAGATTTTTCAGCATTGGCTGTTGTTACCAGCATTGTAGCCAAGACTGTCCGCAAGTGCTTGATCCCTTGATTGTATTGTAATACGCTGCATTACAGTACTAAAAAAATTTTGGGACCTCTTTGTTTGTGTCAACATTAGCAATTCTCTAGCGTCATAATTCATATTCAGCTTTCACTTACGGCATTATCACTTTATCGTCAAAATATTGAGAGAGATTATCTAATATGCATGCTTTTTCCAGAGAAGAAAATCCTGGAAGAAGTACTTGGAAATGTGTTAGGATGTCTTCATTTGAAATGAATCTGTCATTCAAATTTTGAATAAGACTTTCTACACAGAATATAAAGACCTTGACACTTTAATATTCTTTCGCTGATGTCATTTGAGGGTTTGTAGGTGTTGTCTGCCTAAATGTTAGTCTTAGGATCTTTATTTCAGTTTGGAAGACGTCATCAACAGTTCCAAGGCAGTTTCAGATGACAGTTCAGGAATGAGTATGTTGTTCGACAATGCAAATTTTAACCAGTGGCTTGTACAATGGCGTATCTAATTTTTGGATACTTTTGCCGAATTGTAGACTGGACCCCTCTAACAAAATCAGCCATATTTGTCGCTCCCTCATACGCCTGTGTGACGCATTTACACATGTTAAGACGCAGCGCACCACAACGTATATTAGTTTTGTTAAATTTTCGGCGGACAAGTCATTTACTAAGATGAAATCTAACAAATCTCCCGAAATATGGGTTTTGTGAATTTTATAAATAGTGCACACATCTAACATAAAGGGCAAGCTGTTCTGTGCTTGAAATTATCATAGTTCCATCAGCAATAAAGTTAAAACAGATCACGTTATTTATTTTGGCAATTAGTTCCTCGGTAACTATATCCGAGCATATTCCTATGATTTCATTTTGAATGTCTAGGCTGAAGTAAGTAGCATTTCTACGGCTGTTTATAATATGTCATTTCAATTCATTACCTCCAGACTTTGCTCTAAATCTTAAAAACGCTCTTAGCTTACAGTCTTTATGTATCGGTTTCTTTAACGTCAAAGGACAGCTATCAGGATCACCTCAAGTGGAATTTCTTGCTCTGCACAAAATAAGATTGTTAGAATGTTAGATGTTGCCTCTTAGAAAACTTTCTAGGAGGCGCTGTGAAAAGCAGTCAAAATATCCCTACACCCACCATCCCTAAAGTTGTTAATTTTTCAAAAGACAATTTCCCATACACACAGGCTATTCTGTGCACATTTTCTTTCTATTAAAGATTCATACGCAAACAATTTAAGGCAAAGTTGTTCAGTGAAGAACCTGGGGTACGCCGGCCGCCTTTGAAGATTTCTCGGTACCCAATTGTTTTCCTTCAAACCATTCCTTTTCAAAATTTCCTGCTACAAGTTTTTTTTTTTTTTTTTAAAGCTTTTTACAGTTATAACACCATTTTCAAAGATACTTTCTTTAAAATCATTAGTAATTTTCCCATGATTTTACATTATAGGTGGCTATTAAAATTTTTGGCTCCTTTCTCTACGAAACATTGTAACATTGAACACTCTAAGTTTTCATTATATGCGTGTTTTAATGAGGATATAGAAAATTAAGAAATTTCATAACATGTAAGCAAATGATTTACATTTGACTCCTAAAATTAATTTATACGCCTTTACTTCCTTTTTCTTAATCAAGTTAATGATATGGAATTATCCTTATCGAATTTTACTGTGCATAAAGACAGTTAAAATTGCATTTTAAGAAAAACTTATATTTTTAGTGGTAGATTTGAATAAAGGACAATATATACAAATGAGAGATATAACGAGGGATTACTACTAACTGTAACTGAAGAAATTAAGATTTTTACAACTAAAAATTGCGTAGTTTTAATGTAATGGAAGATAAAAACAAGAAAAACATTGTCCATTTTTATTATCGTTAGAAATAACTTTGCAAAGTCTTTTTAAACTTTCGGGAGGGGCTTCAGTCCCCTTAGTCCCCTCCCTGTCTACGTGCCTGGTGTTGCCAGGTGTCCCGTGTAAATCGTTGCTCCAATGCGCTAGACACGTGTATTTTAAAGTAATTTTCTTCGCCTTATCTAATGACAAAATTATCTGCGATTAAAGATGGCGAAATAAACTATAAGAAATTAGTGGTCTCCAGAACCTTTGGAGATCTGATTTACGCCGGACACCTGGCAATACTAGCGTCTAGTGTCCCGAACAGAGTTTTAAATCTTGTATCAGCATTTATTTATAAAAATTTTAGTCTAATTTAATCTCATAAATGGTTTGAAAATAAGACAACATTTTCAACAAAAAAAACTGGACAAGGTAAATACCACAATTATGAAAAGTGAAAAATTTATTTTCATTTACCAATTTTGACCAGAGTATCGGCTATTACAAGACTTTATAATATAACATTTCGAATAATTCACTATCTTATCATAAGATGGCAATAAATGTCAAAACATTCAAAAATAAATCTATGATAAATTTTAATCTGCTAGTTAAGCCCCTTTGTTTAAATTCGTGTTTCTACTAGAGGTCTTATTTCATTGTAATTAGGATTTTTCCCATAATCAATATACATAACATGTCACATTTTCGAGAATAAAAAAATAAATGAATGTAAATCGATATTTGTGAAGCAACTGACTGTGAGCTAATCTTTTCCCTCTCCGGGTGTAATAGTATTATTCAACCGAAAGATTAAGTTGTGTTAGAATCAGCAGTCCGAAATTCCCGGGAGAAAAATAGATTGCTAATGAGAGTAATTAGTTTTAGAAATGATAACTGTCAGGTATGTTCATTAAATTTATTTTTTTCTTTCTTTTAAGTTACACCATGAAATTTATACATGCATGGACATGCTTTTGACTACATGTTTTTTCTAAAACGAAAGGCGAAATGCACTGGATTCTGAAAGTTTATATTAAAAAAAAAAAAAAAAAAAAGTATTTGGATAACTTCATGCGTTGAATCCTGTTGAGTATTGCGTTTAATGCTATAAGTAAAAATACAGTCGAGTGTCTCTATAACGAAACTCCATACATCGAATTTCTCTATATAACGAATTTTTAGTAGGAACGGTCCCCTTTTCCCATGATATCATTAAAAACAGTCTCCATATAGCGAAATATCTATCTCCATATAACGAATTTTTTCATAAAATGTTCTTTATTTATTCAGTTTTAAAAAAGCTTCCAAATCACATGGAATCAATTTTCCATCACTGATTCCTGATTTATCGTCCAGTGCTGAGTTTTTCATCGTATTTTTCTACCTTGAATCTCCTTGTTCTTTATGTCCAACGAATTCATCTCACTCCCCTCTTCCCACACACCTTCCAACATCCTTCTTAAAACAGTGACAATTGGATTGTTACACATATAAGAGCGGGGTCGGAGATGTAATTAAAGTTTAAGGTGAATGAGGTCGTTCAGAAGGTTAAATTAGAAAAATAAACTCTCTTTTAATTAAGCACAAGTCTATATTCGTAATAATCACTGCCAGAAAGCTCTCGAGATCCACTAGCATAACACGTGAGCTAATGTGCTCCACAAAAAAGCTGGTGAAAAGAAGGTGCAATCACGCTATTGATCGAATGTAGAATTCTCCCTCGAAGCAGCTGCGAGAGCAGATCACTGTTACCATCTAGAACACGTTTTCATCTATCCAAACTAAAGTTCTCAACCCTTACAGATAGAGTAGATGTTTATTGTTTCTGGCTTTCTTTAGTGTGAAAGATTCACAAAACTTAATCTGTTTGAGTGCATTTTTTTACTGCTTCTACAAAAAATTTTTCCTAGGAATTGCATAACTCTCTGTGATAAAGCGAAAATTTTGGAAAGAAATCGATAAGGGATTGAAAAAAAAAGATGTGGCAAAACGTTTGAGATTCCGGCGAAAGCACTCTGTCAATAATCATAAAAAATAGAGAGTCAATCACCGAGCAGAATTTGGATCTTGGTTCTGTACGAAAAAGAAAGAGGACGCGCCAATACGAGGGCTTAGACGAAGCAATGTTTAAGTGGATTAAAGGGATAAGGGACCGGAATCTATCACTTTTGGGACCAATGATTTTAGAAAAGGTTATAGAATATACTTCATCTCTCGGGCACTCTGACTTCCAAGCCAGCATTGGTTGGCTAGAAAAGTTCACGAAGAGACATGGCCTTCCAGAAAACTATCTGCTGTGAAAATGCGGATGCTCCGGTGACAGCATGTGAGAACTGGAGCCTTAAAGTAGCAGAAATTCTAAAAGAAGTTGCTCCTGATATAATTTTCAATGCTGACGAAGGAAGTCTCTTTTACAAGTGACTCCCAAACAAGACTCTGGCGTTTAAAGAAGATAAATGTTTTGGCGGCAAACAAAGCAAACAAAGGATTGTTATTCTGTTGTGTGCTAACATGACGGGAAAAGAAAAATTAAAGATGCTAGTCATTGGGAAAAGCAAATCTCCTCGGTGTTTTAAAGGTGTGAAGCCCTTAGAAGTGGACTATGATTTTAATAAAAAGTCCTGGATGACCACTGAAAATTTTGACAAATGGTTAAAAGTAATCAAATTAAAACAATCAAATGAGAAAACAACGCTGAAAAATTGCTTTGCTTATTGATAATTGTTCACCTCACTCAACTGTGGAGAAAAACTGCAAAATGTCGAAGTTATTTTCTTTGCACATCAAAACTGCAGCTCATCGACTTAGGAATAATAAAAAATATCTAAAGGTGCATTATAAGGCAAGAATTCTTAAAGAACTGATCATAGCTACTGAAAAAAATGATTCCACCCAAGGCATCATTAGTCTTATAAAGTGTATTGCGGAATTTTATAAAGCTTGGAGATTTGATGTAACTGAAAGACACAATTTACAATTGCTTCAAAAAGGCCAGCTTTTCTAAACTGAAGAATAATGCAGATTCTGAGGACGAAGAAGAAGTCAGCAGACTTAAAAGAGAAATGGAAATTAATTAAGGAACGCGGAAATGTCGAAAAAAATGTTACTCTCTCTGATTTTTTGGATGTAGATGACAATCTCACTATTGTGCAGCATTCTACTGATAGCGATGTTTTAAACAGCGTTATGAACAATGATGATGAGAGTGACAATGAGCATGAAAGCGAAAACGTACAACAAGAGAAAAAACCATCACGCAGTGAAATGATGAGTTCTTTTGATCTTATAAGGAGATAACTTCAAATGGAGGAAAATATTCCCGATACAATTTTTCATTCCTTGCTAAATTGTGAAAATTTTTTCGAGAATGTAACAATTTTGAAATCAAAACAGCGAAAAATTACAGATTTCTTCGTCTAAAATCAATGTAAGTTTCCCTTATTTGATTTTCATAATGATTTCAAATAAAAGTCTGTTCTCTTTCTTGAAACTACTTAAATAATTAATAAATACAATATTTGATTAACATTTATAGTTAAACATTTCAAATTTTTAATTAAACACCTCAAAGATAATTTTTGTTCAAAATTTACACATTACATAGGAATTTTTACTCATTCTCTATATAACGAATTTCTCCATATAACGAATTTTTTACTGGAACAATGGATTTCGCTATATAGGGACTCGACTGTATACTGAATTGTTATGTTATATAGAGCATTATAATGAATTTGTTTATTGTCGTTGTAAAGAAAAAGAAGATATATATCTTAAATAAGTCATTTAGACTCTGGATTCTCAGCTTAATTTATAAATATGACTTTTGGACAGATTGGCTTAAATTTATATATTGTAAACTAGTATTATAAGTGTACATTGTAAACGTGTAACTAATTGTATGCTAGTAAAAAATACATTAACTTCTTAGCAATGAGTGTCTTTAACATAATTTTTAATCTTTTATCACCGATTTATCAATAAAGAAGATTTTGGATAATCTAATCTCACAAATTCTTCAATTAAATAAGGTAAAATTTGGGAATTCAGAACAATAACGGTATTTCTTTCCTTTATTCTCTGGTTTATCGGCTCCAAAATAATGCAGAATATTCATATACCGTCGAAGTACTTTGGACCATTTTTTCCTGGTTCCACTCCCATTTCCATTATTAAAAAATATTATATGTGACTTTTCAACGCCAAAATGAGTTGTAAACAATTAAAATGAAACAATGAAGCAAACAGTATGGTTTTAAAGAGGATTTTTTATTATATTTTTTTATTTTTTAACTATTTTTAAAGTTTTGGAACAAAGTAGCCCCTACTAGTGGCTTCTTTGGTCCATTCACTTAGTTTCATATAAAATGAATACATTTCATATGTAAATGAATACATTTTTATGAAAAACCCTTGCAATAGCATTTGCTAATAAATTAACACTGCAAACCCGATAAACAATTTTTTTTGTTACATTTAAACACAATTAAACAATTGTTAATATTAAAGAAACGTGAAACAGTTTTCGTCATGTTATTCTCAGCAACTGGAATAAAAACGATTAATGTAACAAGAACAAAAGAAGTTCTTAAAACACCGTCAAAAACTTTTAATTGCGCTAGGCCTTTCGAAAGATCTGAGTCTTTCTTTGTCAGGCGAAAAGAAGATGTATTTCTACTATAAAAGCAGCAGCAAGACTCAATTGCTTTCATAGGGGAAGCACGTCTTTTTTGGGCCTGACGAAGAAAGACTCAGATCTTTCGAAAGGCCTAGCACAATTAAGAGTTTTTGACGGTGTTTTAAGAAGTTCTTTTGTTCTTATTCGTTCACACCAGTTTCAACTTAATTTCAACAAATGTAACATTTTGCAACAGTAACATTTGAAAAAAAGTTACTTAAAACATGTTTTAAGAGATTTGGTTGTATAAAAAGCATTTCTAAGTAATTGGGCTATTTTCGGACCAAAACAGGCCTGGCACAAAGTAGCCCCGAAATACTAGTTTTCATGCTAGCTTTATGAAAATGCAAAGATTTTCTGCCAAAATAAAAAGTTAAAGAAAAAATTATGATCACACATGGATTACAGATTACTAAAAGTAATATTTTGACACTTACTGTATTTGTAACTCTTATCAAGATTGTTTCACAATAGAAAAAACACATTCAGTGTTGCCATTAAAAAAAATAAATTACCCCCAAACTATTCAAATACCCTATAGTAGAGTATAAATTATTTTTCAAGGGCAAAACTCCAAATTATCTTGTATTGTTTCTTTAATACAAAGAATAAAATCTTTTTAATGGGCTGGACCAAAGTAACCCCGCAAGGACCAAAGTAGCTCCGATCTGTAATCCAAGTTTTGCACAAGCTAAATTTTTGCCGGAATTCAAGATCAACAGTAGGCGAGCGAATATTCAAGATATCACGATTCAATGTATTTCACATTATATCAAGATGGATAAGTGTTTTTAGAAGTTCAATAAGCATTCCAATACTTAAAATTTTTTGTTTATAAAATATAAAGACTTGTTTACGTTTGTACACCTTATTTACAACGAAATATTTTCAATTAACACTTTCATTGTTCCTCTCGGGGAACCCAAGCTAGTATTTTTATAAATCGTGAACATTAATTTTCTTCCATTTATAAGCCGCGAAAAAATTACTGCATATTTTCATGCTTATGAACAAATTATACTTAAAAATGAAATTATTATTTTTTCTATTGTGAACGACCAAGACAAAAAAAAATGCAGCTTGCTTGCTGCAATCAGATTTTATATCTACTTAAAAAACTAAGGAACAAATATTTAATATCAATTATCAAGTAGAACACGTGACCACCAGTGCCTTCAATCTGGCTGAAAGAGACCCCGCGAAGGGAGATGCGAAATATTCCACATCCCTATACCCATCCTACAATTTAAGATTGCATAAGAACAGTAGTTGTATACTTGCTGTATGTGGTCAATACGTTATTAAAGATGGGTAGTCTTTTGAAAGATGCATATTATATAGTATTTGATTTTTTACTACTAATAATATAAAACGCGCTAAATTGGGAATACTGATATTAAGTATTAAAAAAAGTTACAAATTTAATTCAGACAAATAAATGTATAAATAAATGCAATTCAGTGCATAACTAGATCTAAAAGCAATTCATGCATTTGTTATTTTCGCATTTCTATGTTTACTTTCTAAATGTTTAGTCTTTTGAAAAAGGAATTAATACTTTTTTGTACACCCTGTGTATTTTTATTATTGATATCGCAAATAAAGAGCTTGCGAACTACATTGAAATTTAATTGCATTTTAAGAAAGGTTAATCTCGTGCAGATAGAAAAAATGCTTCCATTAAAGAATATTTTTATTGATATTTCTTCTCAAAGTTAGATTTAAGGGTGGGGCATTTCGTCTAGACGAGGGCGTTGCCGTGACAATAATCACTGAGGTTTTCAATAATTCGTAACTGAAACTGAAAAAACGAAACTTTAAACATTTTTTTAAAGAGTCAAATCGAGGAATGACAACTATTTTACCTACAGCCCACAATTGTACATTTTAGCGATTAAATCCTATTCCTTTTCACTACGAAAATTTTCGTAGTCGAACGTATCATTAATTTACAGGGTCACACGAAAAAGTAGGTTATATAATAATCTACAGGGGAAACTGTCCTCAGCGTTTTTCACTTAAGTTGCATTATTTCAAACATGATGAAATTGACACATATTACTGAGGTTTCACTACGAGATGCTTACAGTAGAAAATGATGTCCACCGCATGTATCGTAAATTTAAAGGGACACATCAAGTATATCGCATGCAATACTGTATTTGAATTATTGTCTATTACGGATGATTGCTTAAAGTGCGTTTTCAGTTATGGTATGCATTTTAAGCTTATCTAACTTTTTGCACACTATGTAGTTGTATATAAATTCTATAGGCCATATACAGGACTACACAAAAGAATTCGTACGCATTACTGAGAATGGGTGTGAATTGTTTTTTTTTATTTGAGTTAAGCATTTTCAAGATCAACTACATTTAGTATACTCAGAGATGTTTGTAGCATGGGAATAAAATCACATACGAAGCTAAGCACAAAACTGGATAAATGGCCGCCTACCGTTAGTAATTGAGGAAGTGTCATTTCAGTAGTTTAAACGTATTTTTCCCTCAATTATTTCATTTAATATGTGGCGTGTATGATATACATGGCTTCAGATAATATACATGGCCATACAAAAGTATCCAAGTACGCTTCATGCTATTGGTAGAAATTGCTAAAAGTGAATTTTCAGTAGTGTTATGCGATTTCTAACTAAACTAAATTTTAGGATACATTGTAGGAAATATACAATATCTATATATACAATATACAATATCTATATACAATATCTATATCTATATAATATCTATATGCAATATCTAAATATACAATATCTATAGATCATATACAGAGCTGTACAAAATAATTTCTGTACTTTTGTATGTGCAGTACTTATTAAAACCTGGTTTTGAAATGTGTAATGCGTTTTCCAAAATGTCTTCTTAGGTATATTCTTTAACTTATTAAATCAAAAAGTTTTGTTAAAATGTCTTGGATGTGTTGGAAAGTGTTTCATAATCCATACTTGACGCACGATGCTTCTTTCTTTTTTAAATTTAACGTTAACAGCTGTTTGTATTCACTTCACATTACAGTACCACATAGATATTTTCTTAAAATTTAAAAAGATAATATAAACATTTAGATTTTTCTGAAGAACTATCTAGCGTAATAACGGCGAATTTAAGAGTTCATATTTTACTGCATAACACTGACATATTTCTTATGTGCGCTAAAGCTGTAAATTCTACATTAAGCTTCACGCGAAGCATCATTTTTGAAATAAGTATTCATTTGCATTGGCAGCGGTAAAAATAAATCTAATAAATACTATTTAGAATCTAGCGAGCAACATATCCAAGCTTTTATTTGATCGATTTTTTTATCCAACTGACTTGATGTTTGATCATGTTTTATTGTTTGAATGGAGGAACAAGCATGGATAAAATTCTGGAATTCTCTTGTAGTGTAAAATATTTATATGTTTTTGTAAGTTACAATTTCTTACCATATCAATAAATTTGACTAAAGTAGCTGTCAATGAGTTGCAGGAATATTTTATGTGTGTTAGTTTTTGAGGTAAAAATGGAAAACATAAAATGCTGCAATACGTTTTATAAATGTAAAAGACTGAATGGATTAAACTCATAGAAGAATGTAGATCCCATGAAAAAAGTTCCATGAACAGTCTCATTTCAGATTTCGGATATGATTTCGGATTTTTGGTCATATGATATTTTCTCTTTTAGAACTCTTCCTGAAAAGTAGTTTTTCGCATACAAAAGTTTTATTAGGTTTATATACAATAGCATTTTTCAGGCTTTAAGGCCGTTTATGGATTTATTTATCTAGTAGTGAACAACATATGTCACTTCTTGCTTTGTAGTTCAGTAAATAAAACAGTTTACAATAGATAGGAAGTTCAGTTTTTGGATGTTGCTTTGATTGATATTCGAATAAAGAAGCCCACAAAAACTACCAAATTTTAGTGTTATTTCTTGAACTCTGGCACTTATGTTTATTATGGTAACTGACATTACTGGAAAAGGAACGTACGTTACCATACAAAATATAATTTTCATTCTCAAATTTTTAGTAATTTTCGTACATCATTAAGCTTTGGATAGGTTTAATTAACAAATCATGTCAACTTTAAATTTAAATATTTTTTTATGTTGTATTACTAAAATTAATGCAGTAAATTGTTCTAAATGTAACGTAAGTTACCATGCAATAACCCTTTAGCGAAATGAAGCTACATGTTAGATATCGCATTCTTTATAATGTTGTAAGTAATGTTTTTTTTTTATAAGATCAATTGCAGATACATTATCGCCTTAGTATAATCTTTTTCTCAGAGGTTTACATTTCTAATTTCATATATAGTTCCCATGAAAAAAGGTCACTATTTAATTAACCTTAACGCATTCATTTTATAGATTGCTATTTTCAGAGGAAGATTTTGACATATGTTAAAACATTCTAATTGAAGATTTTTCAAATGTAAATAAGTGCGAGTAGTAAGTCAAAATTACGGTTATTTCTAATCACATAATATTAAAATATTTATTTGCTTAATAGACGTTATAAAAACACATTAAAAGTAAATTAAAAACTCTTTATTAACAAAGAGTTAATATAAAGAGTTTTTAATTTACTTTTAATGTGTTTTTATAACGTCTTTTAAGCAAATAAATATTTTAATATTATGATATTGAAGAGTTTTTTTTTAAAACTTTTTAATTACATAAGCAATTTTAAATAAATGAAATTCATATATTACCTTTTTGCTCAAATATGTCGGTTTTAAATTTCACCTCTTTTTATGGTGCAATTTTCTCAGATAGAAACATTTCTTGCTTCAGAAAATAATAGACTTATTTTTAAGAGATTATGTAATATGTATTATTAAACCGATTACCGAGAAAAGATGTTTTTAGATACTATTTCACTATATATTTTTCAAAAACTTAGCTATTAATGTTTGTGATGCAATATTTGTAGAAATTGCAGCATACGAAGTCTGTTTGTCCTTTTTCCAATCTATCGGCCACAATTAAATAAATAATATTTAAAATCGTACAGTTTATTTAAATTTTCTTTTATATTTCCGAAAAACAAAATTAAAATCTTTCTAAAATTATTATTATATAACTACAATAAGTTGTATTATATATTTACTGTATTATAACTACTATACTACGGATTTCTTAGTATGACGGCATGCATCTTCGAATGCCTACGTGTTTACAAAAAATGTCATGAATGTAAAAAAAAAAAAAATATGCTGTATGCCAGCTATGGCGAACCTTTTTCCATGCGTGTGCCAAGAATTCACAAATAATATCTATCAACAGTGTACGTGCCAAACATTTAAACAAAAATATAAGTGAACAAAATACTAGTTACATGAAAAACTGGTTAACAGAATCAGTTGATTTTATTAATTAAATAATAACTAAGAACAAAAATCAGAATGCGACGTTTGTGTATATTGGAATCAGCTCTTAATTTAAAGAAATTTTGAATGAGACATAGCAATTGGTACGTACTGCAATAACGGAAGAAAATAAGAATTTTTATTTTAATAATTTTTACCGTATAATTAATGCGGTATAAATTTGAATGTCTGCTGAATGTATTATGTGAAATACATTTGAAGAATTAAAGTTTTTAAATTCACTTATTAAAATGGAAAATATGTGCATGGTAAAAACGTCGCCCTTCATTACAGAAAAAAAAAAAAAAAAAAAAAACAGTGGTACTCCGCGAGTGCCAATAGAAGTGAAAACTTCGACAATTACGTGTGTGTTTTTTTAATCGTCAGGAAATGTTTTATTGTGCAGGAAATGAAACTATCGACCATCGTATACGATGTTCTTCATACTGGAGTTCGGACTTCATACAATCCGAAAAAAAGGACTGAGCCATACTGCGATGGTAAAGCAACGCCATTTTGGTGTCAATTAGGTACCCAAGTGCGTATCTGACATCTGTGCCCCGTATTGTATCTTCCGTAATCGAAATTCCCGCCAATACTGTTGTTGGTCATTGACCAGACCATCAACAGGATAAAATACAGCATTATCGGTTTTTAGTTACACGAAATAGGTAGGTCACGAATACGGTATAATTCATTTTAACTGACGAAAAACAAAATAATAATTTGTTTTACCAAATGTTGTTTTGGTGAATTTAAATATTCCTGCAAGTCAAATAATTCTGCAAGTATGTTAACATTTCTTGATAAATAATTGCGCTTATGCTTTTGCTGTATTTAAAACCACTACCATATTATTAGAAATATCGCTATTGTTTGATGCTATGACATACACCATAACGAAAAAATAACACGAATTTTTAAAAAAAGAGAGTTTTTCTGCTAAACTTACCCGATATTTGATCGAATAGTTCACTTTTGCCGCCAACCATTGACATAAATAACAACTGTTGAATAAAGATAATTTTATTTTGCTAGAGCAAGGTAGTTTTATTTTAGCAAGAGTCACGAGACTTGGCTAATTTTTACATGAGATGTTTTTGATGAGATTTCCTTTTTCTAACTCTTGTACGCGTATTTCGGGAACCAATAGCGCACATGCAAGCATGCGGCGCGCTTGCCTGTAAATTGTTGTTATTGATTAAGCAATCAATAACAATTAATTGCCCGTCCTCCTCATACCGAACTATGCACAATACATGTACATTGTACATACTTATATACAGAGGTGTCGGTTACAATAACAGTATCACGAGTTCAATGGTTTTTCCCATCTCAAAAAATGCCAAACGCGCCCAAAGAAGCTTTCACTTCAATAATGAAAGTATCAAGTATTTGTCTTTAACAATAAACACAACAGTGTACTGCAACGAAAATGTAAATTTTGTGTGTGTTCCTGTGTGAACGCCCGAAGAAAAAGTGAGTTTTAGCTTCGTTCTTCTTTTGCGGATTGAGCTGAAGAGGGAAAAGTTCCTGTCATTCACCGCTTGGCGCGCTAGTGTCTATGTGCCAAAATGCTAGCATATCGGTTACGTAACAGTGTCTCCAAATCAGTGGTTTTTCTCCATCTCAAAAAAAGCTCAACGCGCCTAAAGAAGTTTTCACTTCAAAAATCTAATGTACTAATTCATGTAGAAATATTTCCATTTTGTTGTGACAGTATGTACGTGCCAGACATTTTATTTAGTATAAGACAGAACGCTGAATTTTGTCACCATAATGATTATCCAATTTAAAGTTTTCGCGTGCCAGAGAAATTGTCGTACATGCCATTTTGTAAATTCGTGTCATAAGTTCGCCAATTATGGTGTATAAAATGAAGTTTCATAACATCATCTGCTGGCATCTATGAATATTGCTCGACAAATGTTATGAAAGTTTGGAATCCTTCATCAGATTTCGCCCATTTACCTTTCGTCGTCAGTCTGTCGTCGACATTTTCATTCTACAATTCGTCCTCTTTTCTCTCTTTTCCGAGTACAGTGATTCGATTTTTTCATCATTGTTGCGGGAATATAATTATCTACTTTTAACCAAGCCTCTTCAATAACATTTAACTTCTCCGATAATGTAACTACATTTAAGATGTGGGACGCGGTCACTCGACGTGTCTTAACACCAAGAAACCTATTTATTAGGTTGAGCAAAAAGTTCTGGGAAATTTTTAATCTAATAGTTACCAGAATTTGTATCATACATAGGAGTATTAGTGGTATATTTATAGGAGTTCAGGAACTTTGGTGCCTATTGAACAGTATGATTTGGGTGTGTTGACCCGGCATTATTAGAGAAAAGGCCAAACGATTCTGAAAGTCATCGATGAGATTAATGAGGATGAAGGTGTTGGTAACGGCGACAAACTTAGCCAGCAAATCCGGAATCTGGCAGAACGGTGGCAGAAAGTCGTGAACCATGATGATCTCTACTTTAAAGAATTGTCCTTGTTGCTTTTGTTGTTAATTTGCGCATAAAAACGCAACTTCCACAAATTTCCCAGAACTTTTTGCTCAACCTAGTAGGTTAATTCCTAAACCATTAGTCATAGGCTCTAGTTCCAATAAAAAAATGTTTTAAATTAGGTAAAGAAGTATTTTTAAAGCGATTTGGGTCGATAAAAACATTTCTTAAAAAATTACGAAATTTAATTTTTTATGCGATCCCCTTGTCGGTATATTTTGTAAAAATATCCTATTACTCTTAGAATTAAGACAAAAAAAGTCTCATTCTTCTACGATTAAAATTGACCGAATAACAGCTGTTTAAAGTTGAAGTTTTTTTTTTGCTGCGAAATATGTGTTATATATAAATTTACTAGAATTATAAATAATCGCCAGTTTCTAAAAAAATAATAGTTGAGAGTGAAATTAACATAATAATATAAGTTTGAAATCTATTTTCATTCTGACATATTAAAGCAAAATATACAACTTGCAGTGGAAATATAAGTGAAAAAATAATAGAATTTTTGTTAAATGAAATGATGGAAAGCAACAGTCTCAATTCTTTACAAAATAAAACATGTGTTAAAATACAATTATTTTAACCAATGTGAAACTCAATTAATCTATATTAACACTATTACTTGTACGATGTGACTAAATACATGCTAGTGCAGATACCCCGGATGCTAATGAAGATACACACAAAATAAATTCTTCTAATACTTTAAGCACTTTGTGTACGATTCCCCCGAAGAGTAGCCCAGCTCATCTGTGTTCAGATGCAGAAAATTGGTGTAAGTCATGCAATTCAAAGTTTCATAACTCGGTCGTATTTTCTCGTTAGATTAATGAGACTTATTTTGTCGTACTTGTTATTGTAATAGGAAATTTTTACTAAATATCACTTATTATTTTACTAAATATCACTTACTTACTAAATATCACTTATTATCGCCCCGAGGGGGGTGGGCGCATAAAAAATTAAATTTCGTAAATTTTTAAGAATTTTTTGTTTTTTTGATCGAAAGGACTTTTAAAATTATTTTTTACCTTATTTAAAGCCTTTTTTGATTAGAACTATATTTCTATGACTAACGGTTTACACTGTAAAAAAAAAATCCGTAGTTCTACAGATGTAAAGTCACATGCTTACTAAACTTTCATCTGCAACTGAACAAAAAAAGCTGCAAATCTACAAAACTAGTTTTTGTAAAGCTACAGAAATCTGTAACTTTACAAATGAATCTGACAAAATTACAGTAATCTTACAAAATTTTTATCTGTAACCCTGGTTGCAGTTACATGAAAAGTTCTAGGCATCCCAGTTTCCTAAAAAAATCTTAGTAACCTTACAGATTTTTGGATTTTCGGCGCAAAAGTGTGTCTGTTACATCAAGTTTTGTTGTTGCCGTTACATAAAAAGTTCTAGGAATCCCAGTTTCCTAGAAAAACTTTAGTAACTTTACAGATTTTTTTTTACAGTGTAGTAATTAGCTTTTGGACACTGTTGAGAGAGGACACCCTCTATAATTTTCACCTTTAAAAATGCCCTTATATTGATATTATCGATTAACTGGGTACCGGTCACGAGAGATTTTACTATACTTTGTAAGCCAACATTTTAAAATGAAATTTGGCGCTTTGCTTAAATTTTCTGTTCACTTATTAATTTGTTTTAGATTTCCAAAGTTTTTTCTCTATGAAATTCTGGAAGGTGCTGTATCACATTTGTTATTATATTGACAAGAAGTCAATAAAAGTACAAGAATTGTGGGATTTTATTTTCTATCAAAAATTCTTCTTGAAAGTTATTGAGACATACCATCTAATCAATAGGACTTTGGTTTTAACAATTTGTCAAAAATTTATCATTTTTAGTTTTTCCATTAATCGATTTTGATTCTCTATTTCTACGCTACAATGAAGCCAAAAAGGAAACCAAATGTTAGTTATGATTTTACACTAAGCGAATAAGTACGTCATTAGATACACAGGAAACATAGATACACCAATCAAGCGCTGTACCGTTTTATTCTCTGGTGACTTTCATCAAATCGTGTAACTGCCAGTAATACTGCCAAAAGAACAAGTAGGAAATTGCACGCCAAACGTGGCAAATCAGATGCGTTCGTGCTATAACTAGTTTTATAAATATTTTATGTATTTCATATTGTATTCAATGCATATTTTAGTGCACTTCATAAGTGAATATCAATTTCATTTTGTTCGAAAGGCTCTAACATCATTAAAATGCACTTGAAATATTTTTTTCCCATTGGCCGTAATGTAACGGAAAAGTTTTGACTGTCCCTGTAATTAAACTAAACATCCGATTTTCATAAAATATGAAATGACTCGACAGAATTATGCAACAATTATACATTTTAAATTTCAAACGATTCGGTTGGGTGGTTTTTGTGCTGTTATATGTGGAAGATGGATAGACGGATTGAACGACGACTATAAATGCTACGTATTTATATAATTACGAATGCACTTTAAATCCAAGCATACGGACAAGTAGCGCCATCTATGATCCAATTCGGAACTTATTATTTTCATTTGCTTGAAGCAAAATTTTTATCGTGACAATCATTTTAGTCCAAACCGTACTCTTGTACGACAATTACTCGGTTTTCTATTGAATTTTAAAATGTGACTTTTGGGACGCTCTGTATTTTTAAGATATTTCTAATAAATATAAAATAATTTTTTGTTATATGAAAACACCTGGGAGTAGTTTTATATCCGATTTTCGTAAAATTTGAAATGATTCGACAAAATTATGCAACAATTATATATTTTAAATTTCAAATGATTCAGTTGGGTAGTTTTTGTGCTGTTATATGCGGTCGGGCGGACGGACAGACAGACAGACGGACTGAATGACGACTGTAGGTGCTACGTATTTATATAATTAAGAATGCACCTAAAAAGGTTCGGGTCTTCAAGCTTTTTGTTGAAAGTCGTTTGCCACCACAAATTTCGAAAGGTAATCTTCGCTTTTAAACGCAGAGTTTCTGTTACCAAATAAGGCAATTTTTTATGTTTATTATTAATTAATATAACAAATTTTTTTTCTACGCTTTTCTAGAAATTTTAGAAAGTATTAATAATTATAAGGCTCCTTATTGTTAAATTAAAGCAATTTTTAATTAATTTATGCGTTTCTAACAACTTGTTTTAAAATTAATTCCATTTTTTAACAAAATTAACATTTAATTACTGTTTATTAGCCCAGTGGTAGGGGAGCAAAAAAAGGCCCAATTCGGAAATAATTAGGGGAAAGCTGGAAATTGTTTTAATCCCTTCAGTTTATGTCTAGAATGAATATGCTACGTTTTCCTCCTCATACTAGGTAAGCATTAGGAATTATAGTAAAAAAACACGTTTTTTTTTTTTTAAATACCATAACACTGTCTCGAAATCACTAACTTTTTCAAAAACATTGTCAATACAAATGTTGTAGAGCTTAAAATTCTGAATAAAATGAGTACCTACTCTGAATAAAATGAGTAATAATTTTGTTGAATATTAAGGTCATAATTCTACTTTAAAGTTTTAGCCCCGTGGTCAGAGGGTTGAACTCAGAATTAACTATGGGGAAACTAAGAATCGTTTTAATTCCTTCAGATTAGGTTAAAAATGAATATTCTATGTTTTCCCCTTCGTACTAAGTGAGCGTTAGGAAATATGTACACATTTACATTCGAAAAACACGTTTTTCTTTAATATTTTTAACAATATCTGAAATTGCGACTTTAATTTTGAACAAAAATATTAATGTGAGTATTCGTTTTATTCAGAATTTTGAGCTCTACAACATCTGTATTGGCAATTTATTGATATAGTTAGCTCTTTTGAGATATTGTTAAGGTAATCTGGTCTCTCCTATCTTGAAGCTCTTGATTAGTGATTAAGGCAAAATTTTGAAATGGAATTGCGACCTTAACTTTGAACAAAAATATTAATGTGGGTGCTCATTTTATTCAGAATTTTATGCTCTACAACATTTGCATCGACAGTTGTTTTTGATAGAATTAACTATTTTGAGATAGTGTTTAAAATATTAAGGAAAAACGTGTTTTTCGAAAGTAAATCTTCTATAATCTATAATAATAAGGAAAGAAGTTTGTGTGTGAGTGAGTGAGTGAGTGTGTCGACGGTGTTCTGAAGAGACCGCTGCATGTAGAGCTACAAAATTTGGGGAAAAGGTACGTCTATATATGAAGTTTTGCACCTCGAAGCCCGATTTTCGATTTTTTGATTGGATTTTTTTTTAATTTAATTTTTTATGCGATTTTTAGCGCTTTTTTATGTTTCGAGGCGATTTTTCCATATAAGTGAGAAGAATATGTTTTCTTTCTTTTAACCCAATATAGTAAATTTTGTTCTCTTTTCATAAAAGTTTATTCGGAATTCCTGCAGCGATTTTGGAATTTTTAGCGAATTTTTTTATGCAATTATTGAACAGCATGTAATGCATTTCCCTACCTATAAGGGGGGTTACCGTAGGGGGGATCCAGTTTTATCGCCAAGTAACGCCAACTTCGCGATATATAGCCAAATTTGGCGACCAAAATGAGTCGCCAAAAGTGACGTCAACTTGGCGATAACTCTAATATTTCGCCAAATTCCCATAGACTTCCATTGTAAACCAATATGGATTACTTGCTTTCAGAAAATGAACAAACTGAAATATTTTAATGCAACAAAAACTAATATTAACTTAAGGGATTATATTAATTATATTTAAGGGAATCCAAGTAAATTAAATTGTGAATAAAAGTAACATGATCTAATGCTTAGCATGATTTCCAAAACATAAATTTTAAGAGAGCCCACAGGTCAAAGGAATTAGATTTGAAACTTTTATCCAATTATAGTAAATTTTGACTTTCGTGATTCTTGAACTTTTTGTGACTTTTAATGCGATTTTTACGTTTCTTCGCGATCTGCTGCAATTTTTTGACATTCCATTTTTGACCTAAAGTACAGTCTGCCCTCATTTCAATAAAGTTTATTCGGATTTCGTATAGCAATTTTCGAATTTTTCGGGAATTTTTTATGTGATTTTTAGTGTATTTTAGCGATTTGCTACTATTTTTCCACATTAGTGAAAGGAATCAACTTGCAATCTTCGAACATAATATATATATATTTTTTCTCTTTTCAGAATTTGAGAAGCGATTAAAATTTTTTTCGCGATATCTTATTGTGATTTTCAGAGTTTTTTCGTAATTCCTGCTGTTTTTTGACGTACCCGGGCAACGCCGGGCAAGTTCGCTAGTAATAATAATAAAGAAAGAAGTTTGTGTGTGAGTGAGAGTGTCGACGGTGTTCTGAAGAGACCACTGCACGTAGAGCTACAAAATTTGGAGAAAAGGTACATCTATATATGAAGTTTTGCACCTCGAAGCCCGATTTTCGATTTTTTGATTAGATTTTTTTTTATTTAATTTTTTATGCGATTTTTAGCGCTTTTTTATGTTTTGAGGAGATTTTTCCATATAAGTGAGAAGAATATGGTTTCTTTCTTTTAACCCAATATAGTAAATTTTGTTCTCTTTTCAAAAAAGTTTATTCGGAATTCGTGCAGCGATTTTTGAATTTTTAGCGAATTTTTTATGCAATTATTGAACAGCATTTAATGCATTACCATACCTATAAGGGGGTTACCGTAAAGGGACATAGTTCTGTCACCAAATGCAACCAAGTTTGTCGCCAACTTGACGGTATATCGCCAAATTTGGCGACCAAAATGAGCCGCCAAAAGTGATGCCAACTTGACGATATCTCTAATATTTTGCCAAATTCCCATATACTTCCATTGTAAACCAATATGGATTACTTTGTTACAGAAAATCAACAAATTGAGATATTTTAATGCAACAAAAACTCATACTAACTTAAGGGATTATATTAATTCGATTTTTCCACATTAGGAAAAAGAATGCGGTTTCTTTCTTTTAACCCAATATAGTAAATTTTGTTCTCTTTTCATAAAAGTTTATTCAGAATTCGCGCAGCGATTTTGGAATTTTTAGCGAATTTTTTATGCGATTATTGAACAGCATGTAATGCATGTCCATACATATAAGGAGGGTTACCGTAGGGGGGGGGGGGATCCAGTTTTGTCGCCAAATAATGCCAAGTTTGTCGCCAACTTGGCGATATATCGCCAAATTTGGCGACTAAAATTAGTCGCCAAAAGTGACGTCAACTTGGCGATATCTCTAATATTTCGCCAAATTCCGATAGACTTCCACTGTAAAACAGTAGGGTTTACTTGCTTACAGAAAATCAACAAATTGAGATATTTTAATGCAACAAAAACTAATATTAACTTAAGGGATTATATTAATTATATTTAAGGGAGTCCAAGTAAATTAATTACGAATAAATGTAACATGATCTAATGCTTAGCACGATTTACAAAACATAAATTTTAAGAGAGCCCACAGGTCAATGGAATTAGATTTGAAACTTTTATCCAATTATAGTAAATTTTGACTTTCGAACTTTTTGTGATATTTAATGCGATTTTTACGTTTCTTCGCGATCTGCTGCAATTTTTTGACATTCCATTTTTGACTTAAAGTACAATCTGCCCTCATTTCAATAAAGTTTATTCGGATTTCGTGTAGCAATTTTCGAATTTTTCGGGAATTTTGTATGTGATTTTTAGTGTATTTTAGCGATTTGCTACTATTTTTCCACATTAGTGAAAGGAATCAACTTGCAATCTTCGAACATAATATATATATATATTTTCTCTTTTCAGAATTTGAGAAGCGATTTAAAATTTTTTCGCGGTATCTTATTGTGATTTTCAGAGTTTTTTTCGTAATTCCTGCTGTTTTTTGACGTACCCGGGCAACGCCGGGCAAGCTCGCTAGTACGTACATATTTCCAAACGCTCACTTGGTACGAGGGGGAAAACATAGAATATTCATTTTAGACCTAATCTGAAGGGATTAAAACGATTTCCAGTTTTCCTCTAATTAGTTCTGAGTTCAACGCTCTGACCATGGGGCTAAAATTTTAAAGTAAAATTGTGACCTTAATGTCCAACAAAAGTATTAAGTACTCATTTTATTCCGAATTTTAAGCTCTACGACATTTGTATTGACAATGTTTTTGAAAAAGTTAGTGATTTCGAGATAGTGTTATCTCTCTATTCTAAAAAAAAGTAACTACCGCTGTCACCGCCGCCGCCGCCGCCGCCGCCGCCGGTTTTGAATTTTTTGTGACCGGAGGTCTTTCTTCGTTAATATTGAGGAAAATAATGCATACAAAAATATGCAAATCAGTGGTTTTATACAGAAATGTTTGATAAACACGCTGATGCAGACAGTTTTCAAATCGAAGAATTATTTTAAGAGATATTTAATGCTAAAGTTGGACAAAATCGTTCCACTAAAAAAGTTTTATAGAAGCAAAAACTATACATCGGAATTTAATAATTTTTAGATCATTTTATGCGTTAGAATTTGCCGGAGTGCAGATTGCATTAATTTTTTTATTCTGACTCATTTTTTCAGGTTTTATTTCTATTTTAAATTCAAATTTTCAGCATTTCTAGAGATATTTTTTACAGATTTTAGAAAATTGTACTAATTTAAACTGTTGCCAACTGCATAAAAAGCGCAAGCAATAATGTTTGCTTCAAATTAAAAATTTATTTACACGTGACTATTATAAACAGGAAAAAAACTTTCAAATTAGAATTAAATAATTATGTATAAAAAGCAGGGACTTTTTAAAAATTACGTCATAAAAAGTACACACGTGAATTTTAAAAGAGAAAGGATATTGTAAAATAATAAATTCATTAACATGCGATAGAAGTCTTAGGAGAAATTACGTCATATTTACGTCACATTATAGTTATTACATAAAATGAACACAAAATAATATTGCAAAAAAGTTTAAATTTAGAAATTGCGCTAGAGATTTATTTAATATTTTGAGAGGATATTTTCAACTATTTTTTGTTAGGAAACCGCAAATAATATTACAAAAGTACTTTCACGCGATTATTTAAAAGAGAAAGAATAGCTTGGTAAAAATTACGTCACATTAAAAACGATTAATTTAAAATGTCTCATTTAAAAGAACTTTCTTTTCGCTTTGTTAAAAAATACCAGGAGACAAAGACTCTGTTTACTTAATTCCTTTTATATTAGCTTATTTTGAAATGTTATTACACGTGTCTACGTCATCAAGTTATTTTTATTTCGACGTTTTATTTGTATTTTTATTAATGTTGTACGAATTTATTTGTTCTTTCGTTATTTAAAATAAAAATTATGTCAATTTGTATAATTTGGCGAGTGGTTTGGCGATTTATATAATTTGGCGAAATTGGTCGACGGGATAATCAAGTAGTACCGCAGCGGATTTGGCGTTAAAATTCCCAAATCAAAGAGAAATGAATAGAAATTCGTTTATAGGGAGATCGCCACTGTTTTTTAAATTATAATTCAATCTTTCGAAATCTTTTTAAAGCCGATCAAATTAGCGTGCATTTAGAGCCTGCGGTGTCTGGACGGGGGTTGGCGAGCGTAGCTCGTAGGGGGCCGAGCCCCCTAGTGGTATTTAAAAAAAAACGTGTTTTTTGGCTATAAATCAATGTATAATTCCTAACGCTCACCTAGTACGAGGGGGAAAACGTAGCATATTCATTCTAGACCTAAACTGAAGGAGTTAAAACAATTTCCAGCTTTCCTCTAATTATTTCCGAATTCAACTCCCTAACCACTGGGCTATGTGTACTATTTGCGATTTTTATCCTGATAACAGCATGCACATCCATGTAACTTTACAGACAAAGAAAAATTTGTTAGACGTATTTTAACTTATCCAACAATATGTTTGCGCGAAACTCGTTGTTCCCCATAGTTTATTGTTTATTTATATCTCATTTATAAAAGCAAAGCATAGGCAAGAGAAAATTGACTTAACTGGTATTTATGTTTTTGTATCTGTGATCTATCTGGTATCGATCATCATCAGGGTAATATCATCTATAAATTCTGGTCGTTTCCCATTCTAATCCATTGCTAACGGTATAATATCCTGTGTTGTCTTAAAGCACATGTGATTATTTTGTGAGTTGTAAAGAATATGCAGATTCAACTTTTAAATAAAGTAAAATAATTTAATTATTTACACTTGCAGCATAAAAATCGCCCCATCTCTGCTTTTGAGAGTCTGAAATACACGTAAATGTAAAAAACTTTATTATACATTATTGAAGATAAAAAACAGGAAATTAGTATCATTAAATTTTAATATTATATTATTTATATTTATAGTCACATTAAAATAGTTTTTGATTGCTCAAATGTCTTAATTTCTTGGGTATGTGATGAAATATTTATACAAAGTATTTATTTAGAATCGTAAACTTCCTTGTTTCGAATAACAACTTTTTTGCTTTTATGAATCATGTTGACAGATGAAAAGCAATTTACTGAGTTTGATTTATTTCATAGCCTTCAATTGGAGATTACATTTCGTAATGTCTGTCAACAAAATTGGATGTAATTTTCTACACCAACTTAGACAGGATATTGAATTTTTTCAATGTAAATGTGTACAATTTATTGTATCGATGTATCCTTTATTTCGATATCATTGGGAATTATTCCTGAAAGTCTTTTCTTTTTTTTTAAATCAATTAACATATGATACAGAATAATAATAATAACTAGAGAACAGGAATTCTGCTTTTTCAGAATTTAGTATCGCCCACGATGAAAAAAAAAAATGTATATAAATATAGATACAGTACACTCCCGATTATCCGAGTCGAACTTATATCTTTTGAATGGATCCTTTTCATCTCATGGACTGATGGCTTCTATTATTATGAAACAGCCATTATAAATGAAGTGTTATGTGAAGATGAAAGAGCAGTCGTAAAAAGTTAGAACTCTGATTTTCTGGTCAGACTGGGGAAAAAATGGCCATAATTTTTTAAAACAAATTGCATTTAAAAGTACTTTTTTTTCCAATACGACGGTATAAAAATTGAAACTGTGCGATGCTTAGAAGTTTAAAAAATTAGAGATTATTCCGTACAATGATAGACTTGTTTTGTTTTACGGTCGGCTTATACAACGTAACGTTATTTTTTGGAGACGACATATTAATAGATGGGAGAAAGAAATAGCATACCGGGGGCTAATATAATAAGGAACTTTTTAAAACTTTGCTTTTTGAATACTTTAGCCACCTGTTTAGTATTCTAAAAAAATCGCTGTTTGTTCTCTTAACTTCTTCATATTTCAGGCGATCAATATTGGCCTATAACTTTGCAATGTCCTAGACAACCGTTTGTCTAACGAGACGCCACCCAAAATAGGACGGCGCCTCTATACGGGACCTTTCTAAGTGAACATCTCCAATACAAATTTTCCTTCATCATCCGTTTAAAAGAGATGTCTTTTTGACTTAATGGTTCTTAAAAAAGGTCATAAAGCTTTTTTCCCTGCTGTTTATGAATACGAATTCTCGCATGTAGAATATAAAATTCATAGATATAAAAAAAATATTTGAAATGTTATAAGAATTTATGCATTAGGGACAGTTTTGTAAATCGACAAATTTAACTCTATTTTAGCCTTATTAGACCTATAACAATTTTTTATTCTTAAGTTGGGAGAGCTTGAAGGAAAAACATTGGGAATAACACATAAATATCACTATTTATCAGAATGTTCTTTATGCAAATTTTATTAAATTTACATTCAATTTTAAACTAGTATGTTGTGGCCTTCACAAAACTTTTTTCTGTATAAATCACGTCAATTAAATCATTTAAATAGTACAAGAAATTACATCAATTTAGAACCAATTCATATCAAAGTGTATCTGAATTTTAAGCTTGATAAAAATCCGTGCCTTAGTTCTCGAGATAGAGCTATAGCGGAAATTCTGAAAAATGTAGCATAGCAGCGCCACCTTTTGAGTGATTTACACCAATACATAAACAGCAATAATTGGTATCCAGGTTTACATGGATCTGAAGTTCGTTGAAAATCCAAGCATTAGTTCTTGAGATGAGAAGTGAGCTATTGCGGAAATCACAAAAAACAGCATAGCATCTCCACCTATTGAGCAATTTGCACCAAAACACAAACAGAACTAATTCATATCAAAGTATACTTGAATCTGAAGTTTGATGGAAATCCAAGCATTAGTTGTTGAGATAGAGCTATTGTGGAAATAGTAAAATAAGCAGTATAGCAGCGCCACCTGTTTAGCGATTTACACCAAAAACTAATCAGCACCAAAATATATCAGGGACTAACTGAATATAAATTTTTATTGAATTCCGTGCATTAGTTCTTGAGATAGAGTGCCCACAAAATTTGTGTCACATACAGGCAGACTCACAAATGCATAGACTCACAGATGCACAGACTCACAGACAGACATTTTGTAAAAACATGTTTTTCGGAATCTCTGACCTCTAAAATGTGTAAATCCGTCGAAAACCGAAAGTCGAAAATTTTCACGAATCCAATACTTTCTTCTTGTAAAGATCGAAGAAAGTAAAAAAGGTATGAAAAAAAAAAGTACACCCTACAATTACTTTTTTATTGCCAAATAGACGCAGTGAAGAAAACAAAATAACCATTCGTTTGAAAATTGTGTGTTCTTTAAATTTATATTTAAATATTATCATAAAGGGTTGTCTACATATTATCCATTAATAATTTTCCTAATTTTGGCAGAAGAATATGACTCCTGATTTTACGAATTAGCCTAGGCGTAAGTTTCCATGAAGTTTCTATGATGAGTCCCACACCTATTTAATAATAAAAGTTGGACAATTTGGGTAGAGGGGGGGGGGGTTATCTCAGAAGTGAAAAAACGTTATTTTAAGGTACCAATTGAATGCAAATTTTATAAGTACTTTTCAACTGGAAACATTACTTGTGGCAGAAAAACAGTAAATAAATAGTTTAAATATTTTTTGAAACTAATTCACACCTTTTTTAGATTTATTAATTCATTTTAAACTATTCTTTTTTTTTACTGTATAGTCCCCAAGCTGTTATGATGATGATTTTTAAAGAATAACTAAAGAACTACTGATTGAGCCAAGCTGTTATTTTGAGTATGCATACTGGAAGGATTTAGAAAGCAATCTCTGCTTAAAAAATCCATAAGTTACAATAAATAGTGTCATATATCAGTTTTCTATTTCATATTCCCATATAATTTTTTTTCAAATCTGGGAAAAATCCCTTACTTATGTTTTGGATAGTTAATACTAACTTACCGCATGAAAAAATAACTATTAGAGGCGAATGAATGAAAAAATAAAAAAATAAAATTTAACTTTAAATAATTAATCTTTACATCACCATAAACCAAAATTTCCTGCCCAAATGAGTTTATATATCCGAAGTTAAATATCCTCGAAAAGCGAAATATGAAGTGAAATTTGGGTGTTAGCCTTGGAAATGTTATGGTTTGTTACTGTTTCAATATGGAGCCGGCCCGAAAGCATTGTTTACATAAATTTAATAAAGTAAACAATTCTAATCGAATGGCTATTTTCGATTTTATCTGAGCTTATTTGGAGATAAAATTTTAGTCTCTTCCATGTTTCTTTGACTAATTGGACTTAATTGAAATGGTAATGCTGATAAAAATCTTGATTAGAGCCCAAGACCAGTAGTTATTCTTTCATATGATTCGTTAATACACATAATATAATTCACGGAATATTATAAACTTTTTTTCTTAAATGCTCTCGAAGAATATTCATCGAGAGCATTCGAAAATCGAAGAATTTTTGAAATACAGTTGAAGAGCCAGAATGTTATTCGATTCCTTAATAAGACCTGGCAAACCACACAAAAACAAGTTTCAATCAAAAAACATTGCACTGGAGAGACAATCTATCCAGCAGAAGTTGGTATAACTGCATAGTTGCGAATTGTTAATTAGAAAATTTATTCAATACGGTTTTGCACAAATCTGTAATTTCTGAAAAATTCGTTAAAAGCAATTTTTGATTTCATAACCCATTCGTTGCGAAAAATATTTTTGAGATTCTGTGAATTTTAAACATACAACTGTTTCCTTTGTCATCTATAATTAATACCTGGGGACTTTTTTCTTTTGGCTTTTATATTGGAATTATTGTTTTTATTTCTATATATGGCACGAGGTAGGAAAACTTGCCAGCAGGAAAAAACACAGTCAAATGAAGTGAAAAGTCATGGGGACAGCAACAAACGTCCCAACAAACAGAGAACTGGTGTGTCTTACTAACAGCTACGTTAGCCTTTGCCCTAAGTGTTATATAGGAAACACTGCCATTGACCGTAACGGCTCCGTGAAAAAAGTGTCACGCAGGCCGCGATGAAATTAAATAACAATTGGCCATAAATACATGAAAAAACACACAATCATGCCAGTTACAGTTTATCATAAATGAAAGATAACCTAAAACTGGCCACAGTTAATCTTTTGATGGACATTATGAATGAAAGCTAGTCACAGCTAGGCCATAATTATCATCATCTAGACAGTCATCACTAGCCGCAGCCATCTCATTTGCGGTTGTCAAGAATTACATTTAGCCCAAAACTGCATCAAAAAAGCCCTTTATGGTTATTTTAAATGTAAATTAGCTTAAAGCCAGCCACTGTCGCGCCAGAAAGATTATTTTGGTATGAATCAAAACTTTTTCTGTAAAAAAGAAAAAAAAAATACTTTTTAGAAAGCTAGCTAAATAAATGATAAAATGTTTTTGTATAAAAAAATACTAATAACCGTTTAGGTATACTTTCAAGAAAATTATAAGTTCACTTATCTTGAACCTTTTTCAAAAATTTCCAAAACACAGTACTTGACACAGTGAATTAATTAATTTGTTTACTTAATCAATTATATATTTTAAAAATGTATATTCAGTGTCATTTTTAAAGAGTTACATTTCATATAAATTTTAAAATTGTTAATTGAAACAATAAACTAATTAAATAATTTACTATACCAAGCATTGAGTTTTGAAAATTTTAGAAAAAGTTCAAGATAAGTGAATTTATAATTTTTTTAAAGGTGTACCTAAATGATTATTGGTATATTTTTTTTCATGCAAAACAATTTTTTCATTTAATTAACCTGCTAAAAAGTATTTTCTTTTATAGACTAATATTTGAATGTAGTGCATATGATTTTAACATGACATAAAATATAAAATATATTATGTTTAATTAAAATAAGTGTTTTTATAACCTTCCTTTTCACTATTTTTTGAACATTTATATGTACGTCTGTCACCAGTATATTATGCTTATTCCTTAAAAAAGCATTATTAAATCATTATAACCTGAAACGTTAAATATCTTTGCAACATTTAATTTCTATTTAATTTTATGATCGTTCGAGTTTGGTGTTTATCTAGTTAAAGAATAACAGTTTTAGTATGATTTTTCACTCATATTTTAAAAATATCCCTAAGCATTATTTGCAGTACTTTGAAATATCTACAATATTTTAATGAATGTTCTAAATTTTATTAAATTAAACATTATTCTGATTTCCTAAATGAAATTTTCTTGAGGCGAAAAGGAAATTACCTTTAGCCGAAAATTAAATTTTCTCGAGAGTTTCTTCACTTCGAAGAAGAAAAGAAAACAACTTTATTTTCGAAGCCGTAGTTTTTTAATAACTGCATTAAAACAAACCATTTTAAAGAATTTAACTTGATACCACTACTTCATAATGTTGAAAAACAATTTAGAAAACCTCTACAAAAACAAATACATATATAAACAACAATCTGTTTTACGGAATTTTACACTATTTTACACAGTATGGAATTTTACACGCTTGAAAAAAACGAGAATGTGAAAATAACGTTAAGTGCACTTTAATAATAATAAACAATAAAGAACAATAAAATTTATTCTAAATCAAGCTGATCAAGCTTTTTCGTATTTTTTAATTGCATGCACTATCGTTAATATCAGTAATATTATAAAGTAAATATCATTTTACATTTGTCGAAATGAAAATATGTATAAAATATTTTTATGGATTCAAACTAATTCATATATAAATATTCTACTAAATCAAATGATGCAGCCCCCACCCCTCACCAAATTTTAATGAAATAATGAAATATTTAATGAATTAAAATAAACGCGAATCAGACTTACCAAGGTGGTTCGTGAATCGTTTATTCGCTCGATCGCTCGGTCCCAAGTGATCAGGAATGATAATCATGGCTTGCAGAATTCAACTAAGCTAGCTAAATTTATCAGAAATCCAGTCCTGCATCTTAGGAGTATTTGACCTTGGAGTGACTTGATCAGTCCCCTTTCTCTCGAAGTTGTGCTCTTTCTGCTAAAGGTTTTTTGAAAGGAATTTTATGAACCAATTAATAATTAGAAAACAGTTTTTTCCTCAATCATACATTCACAATCATATATACTAAATCACTTCTAAATAACATATATTTTTTTCTTTTTAAGTGCGTTCGTAATTATATAACTACATAGCACGTATAGTCGTCGTCTGGTCCGTCCGTCTGTCTGTCCGTCTGTCCTCATATAACAGCGCAAAAACTATCCAACCGAATGGTTTGAAATTTAATATATAGAAGAATTTTGTCGAGTCATTTCAAATTGCATAAAAATCAAATTAAAACTTAAAAAGATATTAATAAAAGTTTTCTTCATTCTACTAAATCCTATAATACGTAATTAATTCAATGATATCCCATGATAGGTAACGATTTTAGGTTGGTGATTACGTCCTATGATAATACCTAAGATGGAATCATATTATTTTCGTATTACTGAATTTAATATGTATAATCGTAATAAATTTTGTATTCATGCATTTTTACATAAGAGTGCAACATCTATTGCACCCAGATCTGGATATTTATAAAACTAGTTATAGTACAAACGCACCTCTTTTGCCACGTTTGACATACAATTTCCGACTTGTTTTGAAAGAGAAACAAAAATTAACTAAGTGTATGAAACAAAGTTCATTAGAAGATGGTTAAAGTCTTTAAATAAAGCAAACAATTATTTTTGTAAATGGTGATACGAATCATAAAGATATAATATTATAAGGAAATTAACTAATGTTAACTATTGTGATCTAGAAATATGAAGAGCTATTGTTATAAGACGACATGCTATGCATGTCATCACTGTCTCATGTATATGTTGCAATAAATATATCCTTGTAACAAAATTAGAGATTTAAAAATTTTTTGCATCTTATTTTTTTTAACTGAAACATTTTGGTATAACTAGCTAAATTAAATTAAAAATGAGTTTGGAAAATGGAAATAAGCTTTTTATAATCAATAATTACTTCCCATTTATATTATTAATAGGGAATTATATTCGGTACATATGCTAAACAACTAACTGGAAGATTTATGAAATTAAATAAATAAAGATTTATTTTGATGTCAATCCCTAAAACTTCTTTTTATATTTTTATAGTTTATAATAAATAAAGAACCTTTTAAATAAAATTTTAGTATTTGTTGCCTTGCCTATGTATTATAATTGAAGTTTTTCATGATTAATAGCTAAAAGAAATTAAAAAATCCTTTTTCAAGCGTTTATAAACTTTAATAAGACATAATTATTTTGCAATAATTAACGCGTAATTGTGGCTGTTATGCATAAGAGTACATGTAATTAAAATAATTGTGAAAATTCACTAAGTTTAAAATAAATTTGATGCCAATCTATAAAAAAGAGATTTAATGAAGGAATTTAATGCTATGTTGATGTTTCACAATAAATAAATTCTACATATGCGGAAAATCATTATACTGTATAATGCCATTAAATGGAGAAAAATATCTCCACTTAATATTGTTAATGACATGGCTATCTTTTTTTCAGCATTAAAAATACGCTGCAAGTAAATTGCTTAGAACCACATAATAAGTTTTGAAAGAAGCAAAACTAAATTTAAATAAAAAGCTTTACATAGCTTGAAGTGTTGATATTTAATATTATTTACAGGTATGTTCAAAATGGCTGTTAAAATTGTCTTTTAGGAGTCTTTTATGTCGGGTATTTTTAAAGTAGGAATATACTGGTGCAGCGAAGTATTACGGAAAAGTTGTACTTTTATTTTATATGTATACTTTCGCTTCGTGTGTGGCATTCTCCACCATGGCTGAGTGGATAAGACACCACGTCGCTAATCGCTTGGGAACGTAGGTGGGGCGGGTTCGAATCCCGTTGCACACTCATTGTGGATCCCTCAGGATGTATTTCTCTGGTGTTGTAAATTTCCTTGTGCTTTTTCGTCCCTGTATATCGACGTTGACTTATAAGCGGGCCCTGGTGTCAAGCACACAAGTCTGACGTATGTGTTCAATAAAACAAACAGTGAGGCATTCTAAAATAGCGAGAATAGGTATTAGCTGGTATGAATAGGTGAACAGGAGAAGAGTTCAATGGGATACGCAGTAGCATTGCTACTCCACTCCCTGTGTATGAGTAAGCGTATATCACATCATAGAGGAGCCATGAATTTAAGTCTAGCCGTAGGACATAAATGTGCTGTAAGAAGAAAATTAGAAAAAAGAAAAGGCTGAAAATTTATGAATGGGTTAGTTGCTATTTTCAGGGTTTGAATTTCATAAGTACTTTTATGATATAATATTTTCGAAATCTAAAATTATTTCAAGAAATACTTAGCGTTCGAATGTAAGTTTAGAACTACCGATGAAATCTTAAGTGTTGTTAAGGGAGAAGAATTTTGTGAGATTGCAGTACTGATGTCTGCAAAATAATACATAGGTACAAAATACAGGCCATCTGCAAGACGTGAAGTAAAACTTGGAATGTATATACAAACTTTTTAAAGTTTTTCCAGCAAAAAATTATATGTTTTATAACCGATTGGCTAGTAATAAATAACTAAATTTGAATAGTCATGGAAAGATGGGCAACTTATTAATGCTTTCATAGGTACTCATTAATACTTTCATACGTACTCATTAATGCTTTCATATGTGTTTGCATCACTTGTAGGTGGCACCTGTCAGAATACTTTAGTAAACAAAGAGAGAGAAACAGAAAGTATAGTAAATATTATTAAAATACGGCATGAGTAAAAAAGAAATATCTTTTGTACTTTCCAACAAAGTTGAAAAGTGAGGTTGGGAATTCGGTTTATCTGTCTGTTTGTCTGTGCTCTAACTCTAGTAAGTACATTCATATTACCATGTATTTTTTTACATGTTGTTAAAGTTCAGTATAGAATGTTTGGCATTAAGAATAAAGTATGTAGCACTTATAGTTCGTTTACAGGGACATAAATTTTTTTTATTACGTTATGGTCTTTGGAGGAAAAATCGTTCATGGTGCATTTTATTCATGTTACGATATTGGAAATATAATGAGATTGATATGGCTCACTGAGCTGGATTGCAACATGCTTTCTCAAGAGTATAGAAAAGTATCATTTATAATTCGTTTACAGGGAACCACAAAATAATTCCATTTCATTATGACTATGGGGGGAAAAATCAGCTGCGCTACACTTTAACGATGTTATGATACTTCAAACATAATGAAATTAAAAAGAGTACTGATGTGCACTATAACATGTTTTAATTACATTTTGCAGTGTGTAGCATGTATTGTTCCTTTACAGAAACGCTCAAAAGAATTCGGGTAGATGTCTGATAATTGCTGGAAGTGCGTTTTTCGCTGTAGTATGTATTTTTAAACGTGTTTCTTTTCTAGTGTATTAGATGGTGTTTATAAATTCTGTAGCTCATATACCGGGTTCTACCGCAGATTTCGTATAGATACCGCATACCACATATGGACTTTTAATGACATATGAGGCATTCTCACAAAATTTTAACTTTCAAGAATAAAAATCTGGTGAAATTAAACTTAATAAAATAACAGTTTAAACTTGCAGACGAATGCCTCAATGATTCAAAATAAAGAAAAAATGGTCAGCAGTTTTTTTTTTTTTTTATTTAACTGAGGTTTAAGTTAAACTTTCCTTACCATCGCACTTAACATTTTACCTCTCTAACTTTTTATTTTCGTCTAAATTTTTACTTATAGGGAATTTTTATAGTATCCACAGAACATTTAAATAAGAAATAATAACAATGTAGTATTTGTCTTCAAGGGGGTTAAAGAAGGGACGGTAAGGAAAATTATCACCTATTTATAGGAAAATCATGTTAAGACTAAGTGATAGCCACAATCAGACTTGTATAAAACCAAAAACTTTCTGCGCACGCAAATATTGGGTCAAGAACTTTCTGCAAATTAATTTAATGTTAAATAAAATAATGTGTTATATTATTTTGACGATATTAATTAAAAAATAGTTTTAAAGTAAGTACCATTTAAATTAAAAATTAATTGATATTAATTAAAGAATAATTATTTTAGTTAAAAAAATAATAAAGCTAAAAATCCATGATAAGAAAAGGTGAATTCTTACCAATTATTTTGTCAGTGCATTTAGAAACAGCCCAATCCTTAATATTGTAACCTCTTCGCACAAAATGCCAGTCACATAATACGGCATTGCTTCTGAAACAACTGAATCACATTTTATAGGTAGAGGTCTATTCATAGGTAACATCATTAAAGAGACTGGTGCAGGGATGAAACTGCACTAAAGCCATTTTGGAGCAGCAAAAATCTGATTTTGTAGCAGTAAAATCCATTTTTGTAGCAGCAAAAATCTAATTTTGTAGCAATAAAATTAAAATTCTGTTTTTGGCGAAAACTGAAATTCTAATGCTAACAAACTCCTAAAAATTAAAAGGATTGCTATGGACGACAATTGGGTACAGATTGCAATAATGGAAAATTAGCAGCAAGAAGAAAAAAAAAAAATAGTTTATTTCCCTTTAAAAAATATTATTTTAGAGCTGTAATTTTAACTAATCAAAGAAAAGCCTATGAATACAACATACAGGAATCTCACTTAACTTTTGTACTAAAATATGGTAAAAGGGGGCATTTTTTTTCAAAAAAAGGGGACAACCCCAACCCCCCCCCCCCCATTATTTCGCATAAAAAGGAACCTTTAGGGAAGTAAATTCTGCAAATCACAAAATAAAATAAACAAAATCTCCTAAACATTTCACGAAATTAGCGTGTTTTTCCCGATCCTTTGACAAAATTCACGTGATTTCACCATATCTTACCAACATTTGAGTGTTTTTTGCGATCTTTTAAAGAAATTTGCTTATTTTTCGCGATCTTTTGACTAATTTCACTTATTTTTCGCAATCTTTTGACGAAATTCGCTTAGTTTTTGCGGTCTTTTGAAGAAATTCGCGTATTTTTTGCGGTAATTTTACGAAATTTGCGTATTTTTGCGATCTTTTGAGAAAATTTGCGTGTTTTTTGCAATCTTTTGACTAAATTCGTATATTTTTTGCGATCTTTTGGCGAAATTTGTGTGTTTTTCGCAATCTTTTGGCGAAATTGCGTGTTTTTTGCGATCTTTGGACGAAATTCGTTTGTTTTTCGCGATCTTTGGACGAAATTTGCGTTTTTCGTGATCTTTTGAAGAAATTTAGAGGGTTTTTTTTTTACCTCGTTTTGTTCGTTTTTTTTTCACGAAACTAGCGATTCTTTGAGGAAATTCACGTTTTTTTTCGCAATTTTTTGACAGAATTCGTGTATTTTTCGCGATCTTTCGACGAAATTTGCGTGTTTTTCCCGGTATTTTGACGTAAATTGCTGTTTGTTTCATGATCTTTTGACGAAATTCGCGTTTTTTCACCGATCATTTTACGAAATTAGTGTTCTTTTCGTAATTCTGTGATGGAATTCGCGCTTTTCTCACGGCTCTTTGACGTAATTCGTGTTACTTTCGTCATCATTTGGCGAAATTAATTTTTTTCCGCGATTTTTTTACGAAATTTGCGTTTTTTTTCGCTATCCTTTGACAAAATTCGAGATTTTCCGCTATAGTTTTACGAAATTCGTTTTTTCCAGCGCGCCTTTGACGAAATTTCCGTTTTTTCTGAGCTTTCTTTTGACGAAATTATCTTTTTTTTTTCAGGATCCTTTGAAGAAATTCGCGCTTTTTTCCGCGATCCTTTGACGAAAT
Organism: Maratus speciosus; assembly: GCA_963932465.1. Classification (NCBI taxonomy): domain Eukaryota; kingdom Metazoa; phylum Arthropoda; class Arachnida; order Araneae; family Salticidae; genus Maratus; species Maratus speciosus. The sequence continues at coordinate 166,262,760 of OZ010788.1, forward strand.
TTGTGTTTTTTCCGCGATGCTTTGACGAAAGGGGTGTTTTTTTTTCTGCGAACGATTGATGAAATTGTTTTTTTTTTTTCGGGGTCCATTTGTTGAAATTTGCAATATTTTTTAGTGATATTTTTTTATGCCTGAATTTTCGGAGCCGATTTTTTTTTAAATTTCGGAACCGAATGCCTTAAATTTTCAGAAAAGTCGGAACAGAATCACCCCTGGCAAACAACAAAAAAAATCGTACATAAAATTGGGAAATATTTTTAACATTTCGGTGCTTTAAAAAAAAAAAAAAAAAAAAAAAAAAAAGTTCCAAAAACAAAAATTACTTTTTTTTTTCAAAAAAAAATTTCCGCAAATTTCTGAATTTTGCGGAAAATTTTCCGCGCACGGCGTGCGTGCGTGCGTCTATATTATACAACTCTGGCCACAATGTTCATTGATTTTTAGTAACAGTTATTTACATTGGATTAAATTTAAAAAAAATACTTCGAAAAGTGCAGGAATAAACCTTGGGGACGGTATGACTACCAATAAAGCCACAATGCTTGAAATTGATATTTAAATGCTGATTTAAATTCTGCAGTAAATTTCCTGTCAGAGAATTTTAGCCATTCTTTTTCTAGAATACTTCTGCATGAGAAAAAAGTTGAAAAGAATTTTGTGGCTGCATCTGAAGTGATTTTCTGTATAATTTTAGCTAGAGGGACGGTAGGGAATCTAAAATCCGGGAACAGAGTTTAAAAAATAATAATAACAATAAAATTATGCGCAGGTTAATTTTTTGATACATATTTATATAAAACACCCCAGTTCCACACACAGTCCCAGTTTCGGAAAAAAGTTACATCGAATTCTAGACAGAATCTTAGTCATATTTGAATTAAAGAACTTTGCACAAATCTAACCTTACAACGTGATCAGATACACAAAACATTATCTATCTAGCACCTATGCAAATTTTGAAGGAAATGGATGGTAATATTAATGCTTATCAGGTTGTAAGGTTAGGTTTGTGCAAAGTTCTTTAATTCAAACATGACTAATTGGAAATCTATAAAGAAGTTATAATGGCTACTCAAAAGACCCGCTTTCTTGAGTTAAGATAGAAACCATCGAGATGTGAAATCATAATTTTTTTTTAAATCATAATTTTTTCCCTATTTAATGTTCTTTCTGACTTTATAGAACTCGAACTTTTGAAGCAATCTTAAGTGTTAGACAGTTCGTAACATTGAAGTGGTGATAATTCTTAACTACTTGAACGCCTCTTCAAATCTCGAATAAAAAAGCATTTGACTTGTCTGGACATATATACATGATTCTGAGGGGCCACCAGAGGTAATGCTTTTGAGCAGTCACAGCGGGACGAGGTCTCTCGCCAAAGAGAACTCTGGCAAAAGCCTTGAGAGATAAACTATTACGGACCCTGGCATCCTGATATTTTTAAAATTAAATCTCCTTAGAATGCGTGTAATTACCTTTGATTATTTCTGTAATAACCGTGTGCTGCTTTTGTACCGTGAATAAATGTAGTTGCTGTTAGTGTCCCTAAGACTTTTCGTTTTAAGTTAAAGGCGGCTCAACAAATAGTGGCGGTCAAAAGTTTCCGACCAGCATAACATTTTTTGGTTAATTTGTAAGTATACCCATATGAAGAGGAATCTCAAAGTGATACTTATGCACTTCATTCACATAATAGTTTGTAACATATTTATGGAATAAAAAATAAGTATCAATAAATTTAATTGACAAAATTAATTTCAAAAGAAAACGCATGTTCTCAAAAGTTTCCGGCCATCTTGGCAAGTTTGGAAGAAAATGGTGTTATAACAGAAAATGACAGTGATCAACAACATTTACAATCAGTATTTTGTCTTCGTACATTTAAGAATAAGTATTGCGGCGCAGCGACGTGGGATCTATTCAAAAAACGGTTGAAAATCGTCTATGGTAAGTTTTTTACACAATTTTTGCAGTTTCGGGAAAATTCTGCTGAATTGGAATATTTATAATTTCGCACACGTTTTCAGGTTGTTCCAAAGATTTTCTATTGTTTTCTGATCCGGTGATTGGGCTGTCCATTTCAAAAGCGGAATATTTTCGTGCTAAAGCCAGCGCTTGACGACCTTGCATGTATGATTCAGGTCGTTACCATGCTGAAAAAAATAGTTGCGACCATAATTTTTCCTCCAATAAGGCAGCAAATGATCTTGCAAGATATCTTTATATATTGCACCATTTATCTTGCAGCGAATTTCAAGTAACGGACCGACACATTTTCCAGAAAATGCTCCCCACAGCATAGCGTGACCTCCGTCATGCTTCATTGCAGGAATAACATATCCTGAATCTTATCTTTTGTTTTTAGGTCGTCGGACGTAGGATCTGCCATCCTTCTCAAAAAGGTTGAACTTCGATTCATCAGAAAATAGTGCTTTTTTCCAATTTACGTTTGACCGGTTTTTATGTTCCTTGGCAAACGCCAGTCGGGATTTTTTTTTTACTTATGAAAGATTTTTTAACACCGGCTCTTCCATAAAGTCCTACGCCACGTAAGCGTCTTGACACAGTAGACCGACTTATTTCAACAATATTTTAACACCGTAAATCGAGGGTAATTGCAGCGGCATTTTTATGCGGGTCATCAACTGCTTTTCTTCTGATAAATCTTTCCACACAAATTTTCGTTTTCCAGGGTCTCCCGGACCGTGGCAAGTCCTGAAGGCCTTGGCAATCTTTAAATTTTTTAAAAATATTGTTCACAGTAAATTTTCCGATCGATAGCTTTGCCGCAATCTCACGAGAATTTTGGCCCTATAGCGACAAACAAGCCCCTCGTTTACGAACAATAATTATTGAACTTTTAATTTTTGAATTTCAAATACATTATTCACGTTGATCAATTAACAAACACGTTCAAAAAACACTTTAGCGATAGCAAAAACTAACAAATGACGAATGGCCGGAAACTTTTGCACACGCGGATTTCGAATTCCTGTCCGTTACATCAAGTATCTTCAGTAACCAATCAAAATGATCACGTGGTCAGAGGTCATTTGTTTACCCCTAACTTTTGAAACAAATGTGCTTCTTCTTCGCTGAAACATTCTGGCAAACAAATCAAAGAAACTAACTGGCCGGAAACTTTTAACCGCCACTGTATATTAATTTGTGCGCCATTAGATGGATAATAGAGCACTTCATAGCGTTAGGTAATCCAAATTTGTCCAATTCAAACTTTCAAGTTAGGTTTGGATAAATTAGGCTAGATGGGTTGTATATACATATATATTTTTAATTTGTGATTTTAGATTGGGTCTTAGTTTTTTTTAATTCGAGCTCAGTTGTACAGGAAGTGTACGATTTCTTCAAAAGAATCAAATGCAAAACTAGATGCGTGAGTATGAATATATGCTTATCTCCGTTTCTTTATAAATGATAAAATTTATATTAGGGAAACTATTGTATACTATTCTCTCATATTTCAGCAAAATATGGTAAAATTTTGTTTCATGTCTGATTTTGGCAAGATCTCGGGTTAAGTATTTTGGAATTGAGTCGGTTTTTGGGTGAGATGTGTTGGGTTCAGTTCGAGTTTCGGTTTGAGTAATCGATTAGGGTTTCATCTCGATGAAAATTATTTTGTGAATGTCGGGTCCTACTTCGGATTGAGTTCTAAAGACTTTTTGAGCTTGAGTCGGGTAAAACCTGCCCCTACTATGCGAATGTAAATAGACATTATATGCATATGATGCAGAAGATTCATTAATGCGGCATCCACAATCTCTCGTATTTCATTATTGGAACAAAAACTGCGAATGTAAAGTTTCCAAATTTCTGTAATCATATATTAGTCGACAGATTTCTCAAAAACTTAGGTGATTAGCATAGGAGTTAAGCATTATACATTACCTAATCTAAATAAACTTTTTGTTTTATTGTTAAAGTAACCGGGTTCAATCTGTCTAGGCAGTCGATTTGGGAACACTGGAAAAAAAATAAACGGACTTGATTTCGTTTGTGTCACTTAACAAATGCCGGGCTTTTAGTGATAATAACCCTTTTGAAAGGTACTTCATCTCTCAAAATAAATAAATATATATATATATTTTTAATAATCTTTCTAAAAGTATACTTTTTATGCAGTTTTATTTGAAAAATAATTTTTAAAAAAATCGCCGCCTGGCATATGAAGCTCGAAGCGGATGATCCCATATCTGTTTCGGACAGAGCTATTATAAGATGGGTTATTATTTTTAACTTGAAAACATGAATTAGATCGAAAGGGACGTCACCAGTTGACGATCCTTTCATATAGGTGGTCAGAACGCTGCATATATAGAATCCTATCGTAAGAAATACTTTTGCGATTTTGAATTATAATTAATATATGAAACAGACATACTATGTTAATTCACTAAAATCGCACAAACGTAGATACTATGAATTTAAAATATTTTGTAATGATGAAATTTGGTCGTATTTTATTACATGCTTTTCTTTTTTAAATTGTGAAAACATTCATCAATAATATTTTCTTTTTTTATGTTTCAGGTATTATTAGAATAGTCATAGGTAGAATTGTGGTGTCAAAGTAAGGAAAGAACATTGTAAAATAAACAAGATGTTTGTGATCGGGTCACAGAATTTCCGGCAGAAAATGCTGGTGCTGATGAGCAAGTTGATAAGAACGAAAGATGTCGAACTCGCAGATCCGGTAGAGGCAAAGACACAGACACAGTTAAAGGTAAATAAGCCATATCTATTTATATCTGGCGCATATAATTGTATGATTCTATAGTATGATATTAAAAATGTAAAGAAAACAACTAAAGCAAGTTATTGTACCTATATTATTTTGGTAATGTAAGATATGATAGTATCAAAGGCACTGTAATTAATTTCTATTTAACTTGCACTTTGTATAGTATTATTATTATTGCCATCATATTTGCATGCTACAACTATGTAAGTATGAATCTCTTTTTTTGCTGATATTATAAGATAGTATCATCGGAACGTTCTCTGTAGTTTGAACTTTAGTGATATTCAAACGCATGTGCAAACTTCAAAAAAAAAAAAAAAAAAAAAAAAAAAAGAACACCCACCATATTTTTATATAACCAATATGTCACACTGAGTGACATTTTGGTTAGATGAACAAGCGCAAACATTTGATCCTGAGGACTGCGCCAGTTAGAGTGGCGTTCTGCATATATTTGCATAACTCTCCAACTTCTTTCCCCTTCCTCACGGTGAGTTAGATGTATGTCTGCATATTATTACCCGACTGCCAAGAAGGATTATGTGTTTCACGGGTATCTGGGTATGTGGATTTCTTTATACCCTCGAAACATCGCAAGGGCTGGATGGATTTTTATGAATGAGCTTTCTATCGATTCGTCTTAATCTTCCGATGGTTATAGGCTAGGTTTTGTTTTTGTAAATTCAAAATGGCGGCCGTAATATACAAAATGGCGGTAGAGACGAAAAAAAAATTTACGCACCCTATTGAGTGGCATATCATTAGATAGGTCTTTCAAAATGAAGACAATGTTTCATTGACTATTTTACAGTCAGAAGCTCCTTTAAATATTACATAACCTGGAAGTTGTTTAGGTAGGATATCTAGCTTTACTGCAACTCTAACCTTCATAGACATCTATAGTCCTCATCAAAACAGTGTTTATAGATAGGAACTAACAATTAAACACAACTTAAAGGTAATCAATGGAAGTAAATATAAAAAAAATATTTTCACATTGATGAAAAATAGTTAGTTTCCTTTTTACGCAGTCGGGTTTTTTTGATTTTTAAAATTTAATTTTTACTTGTTTTAACGTATAATGATTCATGCTACTTCTGCAAAGTCACCTTGTCGAACGATGACAGACTGAACTTGTTTTAGAGCTTTGCGCGTGAGCAGAAATTGTGGATAAACAGTATCCTCTACAACTTCATGAGTTCGTTTTGCTTCCATACTTTCCTATGTGAGATTGTCTTATTTTTCTATTTTCTACCTCCCCATAAAATTTGAACTATCATTTCTGATATACTCTTTTTCTCCTGCTAAAGTTTAATTTTTTTGATTGAACGTATTCAAACTTGAAAAATATGAATACGATTTCTTTTTTTTTGTTGTTGTTCTTTAATTCGTTTTGTGATGATGCATTTATATTAAATAGATTCTATCTTACTAAAAAATGATATATTATATATAAATACAGATTAAACTAAGAGCTGCGTCAATATTAAGAATCGCATTTTACAGACTTACTGATTTTGTAGATAAAACCGTCCTTCCTAATACATTTCGCTAAACGTACACCTGTCACTCTTTTGTGTAAAAGCGCTATATGTAGTAAACTGCTTTGTTAATGTCGTAAAGGACAGTAATAGCAAGTTATAAATCGTCAATTGATTAATAAAATTGCATTAATTATTTTTTTCTCAATATTTTAGTTTTCGATGAATTGGTGATTAAAAAAATGTTTTATTGTGGTTTAAACAATTTGCCAATTGTCAAATGGTGCTTAATTTCTCTGTGGTTAATTTCATTTATGGTAAAAGTACATTATCAGAGTGAGATATTTTTTTTTACAAAACTGCGTATAAAAGTAATGTATTCTTGATTTCTGAGTAGCCGAATGGTGCTGTGGCCGGTGGCGTAGCCAGGATTTCGTTTCGGGGGGGGGGGGGGGAAACCAGAATTTTTCCTTCAGGTTATATATATAGTAAAACCTTTCAAGATGAAATCGTAAATATTGGTGAAAATTTACGTTTTACACAGGTTTCGTGTTATTAGGTGTATTTGTATAGTATTCTTTTCCGTAGCACTATGGAACATTTCTGTTTAAGACAGAATTCCGTTATAGGCAGGTTCCATTTTTACAACTTTTGTGTATTTATATAAATATACTTATTTATGTCATATGAATAGAATAAAACTTGTAAAAATAGTAATTGTCTATAACAGAATCCTGTCTTTAACGGAAGCGTTACATGGTCTTAATATGAATTGCGATAGAATTATTTGCTGAAAACCTGTCTGAAAGGGGATTTTCATCGTTCTTTGGTGAAACCTGTGAAAGCGGAATCTTTCTATAACGGAATCCTATTTCAAACGGAAGAGTTTCGGAATCCCTGCGAAACGAACAATAGATCTTATTAAGGTAGTGTATCTTAGAAGCATAATTAATTACACTTCTTTACATGGAAGCCTGTCTAAAATGGAGCTTTTTACCAGTCCCTTGCAATCTTGTATTGACTGTGTATGTATAATAGAAGTATTTCGAGTAACGTTTAGAATTTAGGTATATCCTTATTTAATTTCTTAATTAAAAAAAAACATGGATAAAAAATATAAGACCAATCTCTATAACTGCAACTAAAAATACATTGAAGTTACATTAATATTTACCGGTGAAAAAGATTCACTATAATGTAAAAAGCTGAGCGCATACTGAAGAGTTAAATTTAATTAACCCATTCGCTGTCATCCACGAGTATACTCGTGGCTTTAATTTATTAAAGCTAGTTATTCTACTTTGTCACCACTATTTTAGAATTAAAAATATTGCCCCATTTATTGGCAGAAATTTCGCTGTATTAGTAAAGCGAAATTTACCTTTCTGAATTAGTGGTGTTGTAAACGACTTTTAACAAAAAAATTGAAAATTCTTACTTTATAGTTTTGGCAGAGAATGGGTTAAATCAAGTTTCATATTACATAACATTTGCCTACAATAAAGTTAGGATCAAGTGGTAAGTTTAAAACAGCAATTTTCATGTTTAATTTCTTGCTACTGAATTAAGAACTTGTGATGTAATAGATATTGGATAATGATTTCACATAAGTGTCAATCGCATGAACCGTTCATGTGATCCGCCGCGCTCCCCATGGGAGTTTTTGAGATCAGGTTTTAACTTTAAGAAAAAGATCTTGCATTTTCAGTTACAGAAACTAGTAATGTAAGAAGCACACACATCAAATATAGTTCATGCTGGAAAAAGCAGTTTTGTTAAAATTGTCTTATTCAGCCATAATTCTTTTGGGTTTCCATGTTTAATGTCTTTTGATACCAAATTTGATTTAATAGTTGCTTCTGATATCTGGTCGTCTTTAAGGAAGTTAAATTTTTTTAATAAGTTTATTTGTGATGGATTAGCACTTTTTTGGAAGTATTAGAATGTGTAAAAAATGGTTCATGGTGGTTTCTGTTTTTGTACTTTCCAGCCAATTTATTTTAGATGGTTCGAAACAGTTTTAGAGCATTTTCATAGTTCAGCAGTAAGTTTCAGACTTTGGTATCTTGATCAGCTTCAATTTCTCATTGCTTCTCTCATGCTTTCAATTTCTCATTATTAAAGACAAAATGTCACCCAAGACCTATTCCATACACAGAACAATGTTAAACTGAGCTTTCGTAAATAGTAATTGGGTACAAAGGTAATCTTGAATCCAGGCCTTTTTTTTCGGGTGGGATTTATGCAGCTCTGGAAGGGACGCTTAGGAGTTCCGTGGAAGGGAGTAGCGCCCTTCTAGAACATTAATAAGAAAAAATCCCGAAACTTCCGATTGCACACTTAAACTACTTGACATGATGATCAAGAACCTCGTCCCTGTATGTTTCAGAATTCACAGTTGCACTGGTAAAAATGTGTCGGTCACTGCGGCCATTCAAAATTATGTCCGTTCATACCGTGATTCCACGACCTTTGTATCGATGCCTTTCACGGAAGTTTGCCGCTATATTGCGTGTGATTTTTTTCCTCCATATGGTAACACGTCTGTAGTAACTCTCTCAACAAAATCGGTTCATCGATAAAGAGAAATCGGCTCCAGTCCGTAGTACCCCAATGATGATGATCTATGTACCATTTTAACAGGGCGCATTTAGCTACCGGATTTAGTTGAACACAAATTATGGGTTTCCTTGCATGCAGCCTGTCACTCATAGTAAACCAGGATAGTCGAGTTCTTGTTGCTGCAGCAAACTACCTGTAATCTGTACTGACGTCAATTGCCTATTTCTTTTAGCAATCCTTGGCAAATTATGGTCCTGAGAACCCATTGTGGCGCGTTTTCTATCTTGACCTGGTTGTCTGTGGACATTATACCAGTGTCTTTAAACCGTTTCCAGATTCTTAACATGACGCTTTTGACTATTTTTTAAGTCTTTACAGATCCCTAAGAGTGTCTGTCCAGCTTTTAGTCTCCCTATCGCACGCAATTTCTCAAAATTGGTCAAATGTCTTCTGCACGACATATTCCACCTACTAGAAGTGAAAGTTTTAGCTATTTACACGTACAATCCTTAAAATAAGACTTCAAATTACTCACGTGCGCTCCTTTTCACACATGAACCGAAAGAACGGGCTGAGGCTGAAAAATTTGCATATTTTTCTGTAGCGAATGTTAATCCATTAGACTACGTGATAACGTTGACATTGAGTTACCTTTCTGGAAGTTCCCTTAATAGAATAACCATAAAGCACCTTTTTATGGTTGTTCCTTTAATTTTTCTCGCCAGTGTATTTTGAAAGTGGTAACAAATAACCAGTCCTAAAATAAAGTTAATTTTATTAATTACAGGCAGCAGATTTCAAGTAATTGTTAATACTGTCCGTTATAAAGTGAACAAAGATAAGGGTCACGAAACTCAACAAATGTACCGTTATTGCGTTCGTATAAACTCGTTCTTTCCCATTTTTAACGTTTTTTTTTGTGTTTCGTGGCGATTTTTCCATATAAGTGAGAAGAATATGGTTTCTTTCTTTTAACCCAATATAGTAAATTTTGTTCTCTTTTCAAAAAAGTTTATTTGGAATTCGTGCAGCGATTTTTGAATTTTTAGCAAATTTTTTATGCAATTATTGAACAGCATTTGATGCATTTCCTTACCTATAAGGAGGTTGCCGTAGAGGGACATAGTTCTGTCGCCAAATGCAGCCAAGTTTGTCGCCAACTTGGCGGTATATCGCCAAATTTGGCGACAAAAATGAGTCGCCAAAAGTGACACCAACTTGGCGATATCTCTAATATTTCGCCAAATTCCCATAGACTTCCATTGTAAACCAATATGGAATACTTTCTTACAGAAAATCAACAAATTGAGATATTTTAATTCAACAAAAACTAATATTAACTTAAGGGATTATATTAATTCGATTTTTCCACATTAGGAAAAAGAATACAGTTTCTTTCTTTTAACCCAATATAGTAAATTTTGTTCTCTTTTCAAAAAAGCTTATTCGGAATTCGTGCAGCAATTTTTGAATTTTTAGCGATTTTTTTATACGATTATTGAACAGCATGTAATACATGTCCATACCTATAAGGGGGGTTACCGTAAGGGGGATCCAGTTCTGTCACCAAATAACGCCCAGCGTGTCGCCAACTTGGCGATATATTGCCAAATTTGGCGACCAAAATGAGTCGCTAAAAGTCATGCCAACTTGGCGATATCTCTAATATTTCGACAAATTCCGATAGACTTCCACTGTAAAACAATAGGGTTTACTTGCTTACAGAAAATCAACAAATTGAGATATTTTAATGCAACAAAAATTAATATTAACTTAAGTTATTATATTAATTATATTTAAGGGAGTCCAAGTAAATTAATTACGAATAAAAGTAACATGATCTAATGCTTAGCATGATTTCCAAAACATAAATTTTTAGAGAGCCCACGGATCAAAGGAATTAGATTTGAAAATTTTATCCAATTATAGTAAATTTTGACTTTCGTGATTTTTCAACTTTTTGTGATTTTTAATGCGATTTTTACATTTCTTCGCGATCTGCTGCAATTTTTTGACATTCCATTTTTGACCTAAAGTACATTCTTTCCTCATTTCGATAAAGTTTATTCGGATTTCGTATAGCAATTTTCGAATTTTTGGGGAATTTTGTATGTGATTTTTATTGTATTTTAGCGATTTGCTACTATTTTTCCACATTAGTGAAAGGAATCAACTTGCAATCTTTGAACACAATATATAATGTTTTTTTTCTCTTTTCAAAATTTGAGAAGCGATTTAAAATTTTCTCGCGATATCTTATTGTGATTTTCAGAGCTTTTTCATAATTCCTGCTGTTTTTTGACGTACCCGGGCAACGCCGGGCAAGTTCGCTAGTAAATAAATATTATTTTCATCTAAAGCAGCGGTTCCTAACCGTTTTTGGCCACGCCCCACCAAATCATCTCTAAAAGGACTCCTTATCCTTCTCTAACGTATAATTCTTATAAACATTTAAAAAATGAACTCCTATTTACATGGATGTAGTCTAAAAGGACATTACGGATGAAAACTCACTTCACATATTTTTAAGATTAGGAAACAGTTAATATTCTTGTCGTAAATATGTTTTAACATGTTTATATTTGAAACGAAGTCCATTCATCTTCGTATTTTATCTAGAAACGGGCTGTTATTTCCTACCACTATACCTCGGTGTGAAATAAAAGTATTTTCTGCTCTGTATATATCATGGCATTGATAAATGCTATAATTAATTTTTGCACCTTATTAATAACAAGTGGAAATACTTAGGGTATATATTGCACTCTTTTAAAAGAACAGATAAAGTAATTTTGGGTCCTGATAGATCACCTTTAAAACTTAAGGGGAAGATTGTTGAAAATATAGAGTATAACGGAAAAAATTGTTTGGAAGAAATATATGTTATAGAAGGTCTCCAGACATGTATGTCGGGGAAACCAGCCGTAAAAATGTTTGGGCTCGGTCCTAATATACTAGGTCATTGTGTGCGTAGTATTAGTAGTTTCGATTCTCTTAATGAATTTCCTTCTCTATTTCAAGGACTTGGTTTACTGAAAGGTGACTACCACATAGAACTTATCAATGACGTTAAGCCTTCTGCTCTTACTTCTCCACGGCGAATATCTGTGCCATTATTAGAAAAAACAAAGTTAGAAATTAGAATGCAGGAAATTAGTGTAATTCAGCCAGTGGAAAAACCAACTGATTGGCGCTCTCCTGCCGTTGTTGTCAGTAAAAAAGATGCAAATGTCAGGATTTGCGTAGATTTGACAATACTTAATAGAAGTATTCATAGGGAATGGCGCCTATTACCAACTACCGAATACAATTTATCTCTCTTGGTGGGGGGGCAAAAATATTTTCGAAATTGGATGCCAATTCCGGGTTCTGGCAAATACCTCTTGACGAAGAATCATCCTACCTTCCAACGTTCATAACACCCTTTGGCACATTTCGTTTTTTGCGTCTACCACCCGGAATTTCGTTTGCTCCCGAGCACTTCCGGCGGAGAATGTCGCAGGCCTTAGAAGAACTTCACGGGGTTATCTGCAACATGGACGATATCTTTGTTTAGGAGTCTAGTCAGGCAGAACACGACGAGCGGTTAAAAATGACCCTAAAATGGCTTCAACAAACGAGAATTACTTTAAGTAAAAAAAAATGCGTTTTTAATGTCAAGACCACAAAATTTCTGGGTCATGTCATCGACGAGTTAGGAATACATCCCGACGAAGAAAAAATTGCAGCTATACGCAACTTCAAAATTTCAACAAATAAAACGGAGCTTAAACAACTTCTTGGTATTATATTACCTCGCACGATTCATCCCAAGATTTTCCGAAACTTTAGCACATCTGAATTCTTTATTATCCACGAACAACGAACTCATTTCGGATTCACCGCAAGGGGAAGCACTGAAAAAACTTAAAGAAATTTTGCCATCTGAACCGGTGCTGGCAATTTTTGATCCTGGCAAAGAACCTATTGTGACAGCAGATGCCTCATCCTATGGCCTGGGGGTGACGTTGTATCAAAGATAGAGTGACTCTACATTGAGAGTAATTGCATACGCATCTCGCACGCTGACGCCAACTGAGCGACGTTATGCACAAATAGAAAAGGAAGCACTTGCGCTAACATGGGCATGTGAAAAATTTTGTAGTTACTTGATAAGCACCAGGTTTCTTCTAGAGACAGATCACAAACTTCTTGTTCCTACATTGACAAGAAAGTCCTTAGATGATTTAACCCCTCGTCTTCAAAGATTGAAAATGAAATTGATGAGATATTCTTTCGATGTTTTTCACACCCCAGAAAAATTTTTATCTGCCTTATCTAGGTTACCTCTCCAGGAGAAAGTTCCAGATTTCGAATTAGAAGACGAAGTGGAAGCTTATGTCAATCTTTTAACAGAATCCGTTCCTGTAGCTCCGCAAATACTCTCACAGATAAAATTGGAACAAGAGAAAGATTCAACATGTAAAATGTTATCAGCCTATGCTTTACGAGGATGTCCGGAAAAAAAATAAAATACTGTAACTTTAGTTGTGATCTATGTTTACCGCTTGTATTTGTCTGTGTGCTTATTAAATGTGTTGCTTGTTATTACATTGTCTTCAATAGTGTTTAAATACACAAACACGCCAAAATGCTCGGTATTTTAACTAGTAAAGTTAAATAAACAAGCGTAACAACACAATAATCGTCTGCTTTCTGAACTTACTCATATTCAAAATCCTTGTATTATTGTCAAATATTTGAAAGATTCCGTTATATTTACAATATACGTCATAGTCAGTTTCATTTTCATTTTTTTAATGACCTTCACCTTCTTCCTTTACTTACATATAATAATACTCCTTATTAATGAAATCAATTTTACTTCTAATATGACGTCATATTCATCTTCTTATAATTCTTTTAATGGCATCGCATTCACCTGTCTTCTGTAATTACTCGTATTCATACTTCTTGTATTATTGTCAAATTTTTGAAAATGTCCTTTGTGCTTCCAATATGACGTCATATTCATCTTCTTTTTATATCTTGAAACTTCTTATTTCATTCATGTTTCATCCAAGACTCCCTTATCATATAACTTATATATCATATATATATATATATATATCATATATATCACACATATCACATACCGTTATTATTATAAGGAGGCCTTGATTTCACCTTTCAATTGAAAATGAATTACTGAGGTAAGAATTTCATTGTGGGTCTTGATTTTTTGGCAATTGCAAAACGAAAAATGGTAAAATTGTATAGGAAATGGCGGTTAGATTGTTCGATTTTTATTAATTAAAAATATATAATTTATTTCGATTCCGCGTTACTTTAATTACCTCGGACGTATTTTAATACGTCTGCATATAAAATATCACAATTCTCTCTTCTAAACTGTGGGCTTATATGGAAAGACACAGCGAGTTACAAAATTTCATTTTTAAACATTAGATTTATTAGAAACAAACCCTTCGTTGCCATTAGCAAAAGAGAAATAACAGCTTTTTCGCCGCCACGTACTTAGCATTTTAATACATGAAGTATCCTCGTTATTTTCAACATTATTTTATTAGCAGTAAATTAATCTGAATATTTGTAAATGAAAGTAATGAGGATTAGGATAAATGTATAGGAGTTTTGTTTTGTGAGCACTAAGAAATACTTAAAAAGGAATAATTATTAGTTTTCCCAATTAAAAAAGTCCCTTTAAAGGGAGAAAAGTAGGTTGTTATTGACTTGGCTTCATATAAACAAGCGATTTACTTATTAGCGTAATGCTTCCAAGAATTCATAAAAGCTTTAATTACGGACTAATAGGATGAATATGGACGGATGTAATTATGTTCAATTTTATCATCTAGAAATTACTTGTTTGAGAACTGAATCTTTTTAAGGATTATATAAAAAATGAGAAAATTCCTAGCAAAGAAATAAAATTTATCATTCATCATTCTTTTTACTAAAATAAACAAAGTAATTTCCTATTTATATTTCACGATTAGCATTTTCGTAATGCTTTAGAATAAGATAAGAAATTCTTAAGATACACATACATGTTTAACATCTGAAGTAAAATACGTAAACTGATTTATACTCTAGACAGACTTCACGACATTAAAACAGAGAAATTAAATTTAAAAAAAAAACAATTAACAAAAGGACAATTAGGGGCCAACAAAAAAAAAATCAGAGAATAAGAGTAATGTTCGGGATCACCCTGTAAAATAAAATGCATGAAATGATCTATCGCTTTAGCGTTTGAATATATGGATGTTGTACAATATATTCATTCACTTGTGAAAGAATAGAACAAAAATTCATGGAGATATATCGATTTTTTTTAAGTTAAAAAATTCCTTGCATGTTTTTTGTTTATATTATGCAGGGTTTTTTACCTAATTTAACACCAGTCTCAGAAAATTTGACAAAATGTAGTAGAAATAATATGGTGTAATTAAAATGTAAATATATTAAATATTTGATGAAATATGAGCAGTTGAATTAAAAATTTTTTATTAGCGTATGCACGCAATATAAAAATTTTTATTTTCGTGATTTGATACTCAATTCTATGCAGCAATTCATAAAAAAAAGCCAGTCAAACATCATGAAAATTCAGAAAGATATCGGCAATAGACTGAGCTGATTTTCAGTTGTTCTCTAAAAACAGTTAAATGATAAGAAGTTTTCCATAAATTGTCGTTTTTAATTTTTACTTTCTTTGCTTTTCATTTTTTATTGATGCTTTAGTTCTTCTTGGAAAATCACCAGAACGAGCCTATTCAAAAAAAAAAAAAAAAAAAAAAAAAGTATCAAAATCTAAGCACTTCTTCTATATCTACTCGTTGACATTCATTAAGTACAAACTCCTTTGCTGAAAGTCAGATAATAAAAAATGACAATTTGTGGAAAATCCCTTATCACACAGCAGCTTTTATAGAGCAGCTAAAAATTCGCTAACTATATTGCCGATATCTTTCTGAATTTTCACAATATTTCACTGGCTTTTTTTTATGCGTTGCTCCATAGAGTTGGCTATCAAATCATGAAAAATAAAATTATCATGCGCGTATGCGCAGATAAAAAATATTTCATTCAACTGATCATATTTCATCAATATTTAATATATTTACATTCTAATTACACCATATTATTTCTACTACATGTTGTCAAATTTTCTGAAACTGGCGTTAAATTTATTAAAAAAAAACCCTGCATGGTATAAACAAAAAATATGCAAAAATTTTTTGAACTTAAATCGTTATATCTCCATGAATATACGTTCTATTCTTCCACAAATGAATACATATATTGTACAATATCCATATATTCGTAAGCTATAGCGATAGATCATTTCGTGCATTTTATTTTACAGGGTGATCCCAAACATTATTCTTTTTCTTTGATTTTTTGTTGGACCCCTAATTGTCCTTCTGATCAAACCGCCGTTGACAAATTATAATTCCAAAATTAATTATAAAAAAATAATTCTGAAGTTCCAGAAAAATAAGACAAATATATCTTTAAATATTCTACAAAATGTCTAATATTGAAAGTGTTCGATCATCTATATGGCCATATAGTGTATATGTCACTTTCCGAATTTATAAAATAAAAATTATTTTGAACGAGAAAATTTAATTGCATGTAGTGTACTTGAATTTGTAAATCATTTGAAGTCTACCCTAGCAATGGGAAAAGATCGCGTTATTCTTTCATTGAAGATAATACCTGATTTTTTCTTCTTTAACATACATTTATTTAAAACTTTTTATACACATATATATAGATACAGGGTGTCCAGCAAAGGACTCCCTGATTTTAAAATTAAATAACTCGGAAATTAAGATCGATAGAAGAAGGAAACAAGTGGTATGCTTATTTTGAAAGCCGTAAAAATCTGATACAACAGATTGAAGATATTAAGAATATAGATTGAAGATAATACCTGATTTTATTTCTCTTGTTTTACTTTTTGTTTAACATAAATTTATTTCAAACTTTTTACACATATTTATATACATATATAACAAATATGAAAAAATATATGAAATTATTATACTTTATTCTTGACTTTAATCCATACTGTCACTATTAACAGTAAAAAATGTATGATTTGTCATTGATAAGAATCCTAGTGGTTTATAGCGTCTAGAAGGTATAGTGTGGAAACCGGCTATTCCAGTAATACTTTAAAAAGTGCTAAAAAAATTAATCCCATAAATACTGAACAATGCTGAATGACAAATGTCGATTGCAAACACATCTTTCTAGCTCTTCACTGGTCGAAATGCTTTCTCAATTGAAATTTTATGGAATATTTACGTTATAATTAATAGATGTCACTGCGATCGACATTTGTCGTTCAGCATCGTTCAACATTTATCGGATATAATTTTTAGCACTTTTTGCTAAGCTGATTTTTACTTTATATCTTCTAGACACTATAGTACTGGCCTTTAAATTCTTGATCTCGGCTGTTTTAACATTAGAAAGACCAAGAATTTTACTCAAATTTTAGAAAAATATTTCGCACCAGAATTTTTATTTTAAATTATTAACTTATCCATTTAACTAGTTTTTTTATTTGTATCTTTTGAACTAGTTTTATAAAAAAAATTTCTGGTTCGAACTGAGATTCATTTGATAGCAGTCAAAATGACTGCTCGCGGACATTCTAGTGTTAAACAATTGAACATTTTCCATTTTACTTTTTTCAACCTTTCTTTAATTGTAATTACTGTATTTGTTTTTTAAATGTTATTATATTTTTCATTTTTTAATCCTTTTTTAAGTGTTATTCTATCTTTAATTTTAATTATACTCAGTCATACGTAGTTTAGACCCGAGTTAGACATGTTCTCTCTTGGGGCTCGCTATGTATTTTTTAGAAATACAGCTACTTCTAATAAATTTGACATCAACTAAGAAGCAAAGATATACTAAAACTAGTTCAGCTGTATTGTGTTGCCAGATAGTCGGAAGCAAATTTTCCCAAAAGTTGTGATAGTCTTCTCAGATCAGTGTGTTTTACTCTAAAAAGTGTCCTTTTTCCAGAAAAAATAAATAAATTTTAAATTTAACACAATAAAAAAATTAACTAATTAACCTAAACATTTTCTCCAAATCAAGCTTTTTTAGGTGCGTTCGTAATTATATAAATATGTAGCATTGTAGCACCTATAGTCGTCGTTCGGTCCATCTGCCTGTCCGTCCGTCCGCATATAAACAGAGCAGAAACTACACAACCGAATAGTCTGAAATTTTAAATATATGATTGTTACAACATTTTGTCGAGTCATTTCAAATTTTATGAAAATCGGATGTATAGTTTAATGACAGGGACGGTCAAAAAATTTCCTTTACATTACGGCCAATGGGAAAAAATTATTTCAAGAGCATTTTAATGATGTTACAGACTTTCGAACAGAATGAAATTGATATGCACTTATGGAGTGCACTAAAATATACATTCAGCACAACATGCGGTGCAAAAAATATTTTTAAGCTAGTTAAAGTACGAACGCACCTTATTTGCCACGTTTGCCGTGCAATTGCCAACTTGTTTTTGTTTTGTTTAGTGTTAAAAATTCATTATTTACAAAAGAAAAAAAATATAAGCAAATAACTTGTGAACTGACATTTTTATTATGATCGATTATTTTCTTGAAAAAAAATAACATGAATTATAATTATATATATAGATATTAGAATTAGGTAACTAATGAATTAGAACTTGAAACACGTCTAAATTGTAAAATATGAGTATGACGATAATGGTTGATAATTGATAAATTTCTATTGTTGAACATGGGTGGATAATTATTCATCCATATTTATGAGTGGACGAATCGACATCCAGTATTGCCAGATGACTAAAAATAAAATTTTATCTGAAAATGTGAAATAATAAAATAAAATACCCAAGTTCCCCCTCTTAAAGTATTGATATTCCTCAAAACTTTCACTACTAATACTTATCCCTAGAAAATTACACTGAAGGTTCAAAATCCTCCAAATCTGGACAAATATAATTATGCGCGTTTGTGTATAATTATTATGTATAATTACTTATCCATGTTTCCCAATGGACGAATCCGAGACCCAGTATCGCCAAATGCCCAAAAGTAAACTTTAACCAGAAAACGTGAAATAATGAAAATATTACCCCAGTTTTACCCCCAAAATATTGTAATATTGATATTCCCCAAAAATTTCTCTACTAAAACTTATCCCCAGAAAATTCCACTGAAGTTTCGAAATCCCCCAGAATGTGGACAAAATATCCAATCAGAGAACACTGCAACTGTTTGAAGTCTACATGATATCATTCATTAAATAAAATTTCTGGTTCAAGTATGTTTATTTGAATGAGAGTCTCCAGTCAAAAATGAGAGACATGGTAAGAATGATGAGTAAACTGGAGGTTTGTAAATGAATGTAAGTGGAATTCAGTTTTATTAGTTTTTTGCTTTGTGAACACTATGAAATAACCAAATAAAAAATATTACTCACTAGTTTGCATAATAGAAAAAAACCTATTTAAAGGGGTGGGGGGGGGGGGGTTGTTATCAACTTGATTTTGAATAAACAAAAAATTTACGTATTAGTGTAATCCTTCTAAGAATTCAAAATAGTATTAATTACGAACTAAGCAGATGGATAACGGGAGACGTAATTAAATTTAATTTTATCCCCTAGACATTAATTCTTAGGAGCTAAATCTTCTCAACAATGATATTAAAGAAATGGAAAAGTTCCAAATAAAAATGTAAAAATTATCATTTCACCATCTTCATTATTTTTTAAAACTTAAATAAGAATATAAAATTCTCATTTATTCAACGTTGCTAGGATTTCCTTAATTCCTCGCAATAAAGTAAGATATATATATATATTTGAGAATGCGTTTAATTATATTAAAAGTAAGAAAATGTACATGCATGAAGAATTCTCAAAATTTTCAAAATTATTTTATCAGTAGTAAGTTAATCTGGATGTTGGCAAGTAAAAGTGATAAGTATTTAAGTGCATTAGACTTTTGTTTTATGAGCACTAAAAAACAATGCCACAAAAACATATTAATGACTAGTTTTTGAAATTTAAAAAGCCAATTTAGGTGTAAAAATAATGGTTGTTATGGACTTGGCATCGCATAAACAAGCGATTTACGTGTAAGACTAATCCCTCTAGCAATTCATAAAAGCTTTAATTACGAACTAATAAGATGGATAATGACGGACGTAAGTTTTAGAAATTGCTTGTTTAGCGGCATGATCTCCTTACGGTGATATTGAAGAAAAGAAAAAGTTCTAAACAAAGAAGTAAAAATTATCATGTTATACTCTTCGTTTTTGTTACTAAAAAAAGGCAAACAGTTTCCCATGTATTCAATATTGCTAGAATTTTCTCAATGCTTCGGAGTAAAATAAGAGAGATTTTTCAGAATGCGTTTAATTATATTAAAAAAAAGGTGCATTGCATGAATAATTCTTAATATTTTCAGTATTATTTTATTAATAATAAGTTAATCTGGATGTTGGTGAGTGAAAGTAATAAGTATTTAAGTGTATTCGAATTTTGTTTTGTGATCACTTCAAAACAATGCCACAAAAATATATCAATAATTAGTTTTTGAAATTTAAAAAGCCAATTTAGAGATACAAATAATGTTTGTTATCAACTTGGCATCGCATAAAGTTGCGTGTTAGAGCAGTCCTTCTAGCAATTCATACGAGTAAAAGCTTTAATTACTTAAAAATAAGATGTATAACGATGGACGTAAATAAGTTTAATTTTGTCCATTAGAAATTGTTTTTTAGGGGCTAAATCTACTTGACTATGCTAATTGAAGAAATGAAAAAGTTCCAAGTAAAGAAGTAAAAATTATCATATTACCATCTTTGTTATTTTTATTAAAATAAGGGAAACATTTTTCCCATTCCATATTGCTAGAATTTTCTCAATGCTTCGCAATAAATTTAGAGAAAAGTTTAAGAATAGGTAAAAATAATAATTGTTGTTAACTTGGCAAATAAACAAGCGACTTACGTGTTAGATTTATCCTTATAGCAATTCATAAAAGCATTAATTACGAACTAATAAGATGTATAACGACGGACATAGTTAAGTTTAATTTTGTCCTCTAGAAAATTGCTTGCATAGGGGCTAAATCTTCTTAACCATAATATTGAAGAAATGAAAAGGTTCCAAGCAAAGAAATAAAAATAATCATATTATTATCTTTGTTATTTTTACTAAAATAAGACAAACAATTTTCCATATATTTCATATTGCTAGAATTTTCGCAGTGCTTCTGGGTACAATAAGAGAAAAATTTCAGAATACGTTTAATTATAATGAAAAAAAGGGTGCACGCGTGAATACACCACGCTATTTTTTTAGTAGTAAGTTAATCTAGATGTTGCTAAATGAGAGTGATAAGAATTTAAGTGTATTAGACTTCTGTTTTGCGAGCAATAGAATTGAATACCATAAAATGTATTAATAATTACTTTTTTTAATTAAAAAAGCCAATTTAGAGGTTAAAATAACAGTTCTTACTGATTTGACGTCGCAAAAACAAGCTATTTATGTGCTAGATTAATCCTTCTAGAAATTTATAAGAGCTTTAATTACGTACTAATAAGATGTATAACGACGGACGCAATTAAGTTTAATTTTGTCCCGGAAAAATTGCTTGTTGGGGCAAAATCTCCTTACCAATGATAGTGAAGAAATGAAAAAGTTCCAAGTAACGAAGTAAAAATTATCAAATTATCATCTTCGTTTTTTTTACTGACATAAGGCAAAGAATTTACCATGTATTCCATATTGATAGAATTTTCTCGATGCTTTGCAGTAAAATAAGAAATATTTTTCAGAGTGTGTTTAATTATAGTGAGAAAAAAGATGCATGCGTGAATAAGCCTCAATATTTCCTTCGATAATAAATCTTTCGATATAACACATGGTTCAATTAAATTGTTCGTTGTTAGTATGCTGTACTAAATTAAAATATAGGTTTAAAGAATTAATTTAATCGAACCATGTCCTATATAGAAGGATATAGGAATTCTAAATTCTACACGATTTCAGCAAGTCACCATAGAAAACTAATAAACTAATTAATGACAGCCCACCGCAACACATTCCCAGACGGAAACCAGTTGAAATTCTAAATCTATCCAAGAAGGTACTATCGGAAGAAGAAACAAAAATATTAACAAAAGGTCCGAAATCTACATTCCAAAATAGAGTAGACTTTAAGGAAATTGTCACAGAACTTGAATCAGTAATTCAGTCTGTTCCCCAATCACAACGTGATATTATTAGGCACAACACGAGTGAGATTTTCAAGAAATTTAAACACTAATACAGAAACAGGGACAATTCGTGTAACTGGATTTTATCCAATTTGAAAAAAGATAGAGGTTTATTTATAGTTAAAACTGACAAATCTAATAAAATTGCTATTCTTGATAATGAGGTATATATTAATAAAATGGAGGAATGTATCAATGAGCTCTCATGTATTACACTCAATAAAAACCACAGCACCAACAGCACCAAGACCGAAATCTTAAATAAAGAAGGTGAATGGCCTGAAAATATGAAAAATTTGATTAAATTAAACCCTACAGGTGTCACACCCAGGATGTTGGGCTGCCTCAAGGACCACAAGGATAATTTACCAATGAGACAATAGTGCAAGATGTTACGGATTCTTATACTATGTAGAAAAAGCTTTTGTTATAATATTAAAATCAATCCTCCCAGAATCCACATATTCAATCGATTCGAATAACAGCTTCCTCCAAAATATCACAAATTTGAAAATCAATAACGATACTATTTTAGCAAGTTTCCACATAGCTTCACTATATCCATCCATTAATATAAAAGAAGTCATACATACTATTAATTGTGAAATAGACAAGCAAGAACACTTGAATAATAATATGAAGAGGTCTTTGAAGGCAGGTCTAAATCTGATAACTGGAAGTAATGTATATATATTTAACAATATGTATTACAAACAGACAAAAGGAGCACCCATGGGATCTCCAATATCCGGCCTTCTTGCTGAATTTAAATTACGACCCTTAGAAAACGACATTCTAAAATACATAAAACTTGCTCCTAGCAAGTGGATCAGATATGTAGATGACATATTTGCAGTTTGGGAACATGGATTAGAAGCCCTGAAAGATTTCCTCGAGAAAATAAATAAAACTGACAATAACATCCAATTTACCATGGAAATTGAAAATAATAATACGCTCCCATTTCTGGATATTCTGCTTATAAAGGAGGACAATAAAATTAATAGGAAAGTATATCAAAAGAAAGTAAAACTCGATCATATTATACCGAATGACGCAGTAGCCCCATGGGCTTATAAATTCAGTGCATTAAAATCTTATATCCATAGAGCTTTTAAAGTTTGTTCAGACCAATATCTAAAAGATGAAATCAGTTATATAATCAAGATTGCAAATAATCACGGTTTCCAACGAAAAACAATATGTAAGATTATCGAAAGACTCAATAAACCAAATCTAGAACTAGACATAGCCACCATGCCAACCTAAAAAAAAATCACATATATCCCAATTATTTTTGAAAGGTTAAGACAGCCCTTCAAGAAATACAATATCCAACTCATAGCATCGTCCCCATCTAATATTGTGGAATTAATCAGTAGGAAACTGGACCCCATACCCCCCGCAAATCATGCTGGAGTATATGAAATACCATTTCAGTTAAATAACAAAGAACTGGCATATTATGTAGGAATGACTGAATAAATTCAGCGAAAGGCTTAAAGAACATAAAAGAGATATTAAATATAGTAAACTGAGCACAACCCTATCAAGATTTTGTTCCAATGGTGAAATAAAGTCAATCGATTTTGACAATGCATGAATTATTGTTCGACAAACGAACCCCGACAAAGCCAAGATTCGTGAATCACTGGAAATATTAACAAGAAAAAACCAAGTCTGCAACGATAATGTATCCTTTATTATGCCAAGCGCTTGGATCAAATTTCTGAAACTGTAAATACGTTTCAATAAACATTAAATCGGATTTTATTCCACGGATGGCACTACAACCGTGTTTAAAAATGAACTCCCCGCTAAAGAAAGTCAGTATTCGTTTTTGAAAATCGTGTAGTAGTAATGTAGATAAAATCGTAATATAGATATTATAACATGTTGGTTCCTCCTGGATATTTCCCCGGTGATGAACAAGTTTTTTGTTTTTCGAATCTGTTGGAATATATTTGTATTTTACTACTGTGAGTAGTATGTTATTTTAATTGAAGATTTTTTAATATATTGTATACACTGATTAGTCGTTTTTATTTTTATTTATTGTAACATAGTGTACTGAGTCCTTTTAGTAATAGCCAGAAAAATATATTAAGGATTAATTTTTTTTAAATTTAGAAAGCCAATTTAGAGGTAAAAATAATAGTTATTATTGACTTGACAAATAAACAAGCGATTTACGTGTTAGATTTATCCTTCTAGCAATTCATAAAAGCTTTAATTACGAACTAATAAGATGTATAACGACGGGCGTAATTAAGTTTAATTTTGCCCTCTATAAAATTGCTTATTTAGGGACTAAGTCTCGTTAACGATGATAGTGAAGAAATGAAAAAGTTCCAAGTAACGAAGTAAAAATTATCATATTATCTTCGTTATTTTTATTGACATAAGGCAAAGAATTTCCCATGTATTCCATATTGATAGAATTTTCTCGATGCTTCGCAGTAAAATAATTAAGATTTTTCAGAGTGTGTTTAATTATAGTGATAAAAAAGATGCATGCGTGAATAATTCTCAATATTTTCAATCATATTTTATTAGTATAGTAAGTTTATATGGATGTTGGTAAGTGAAAATGATAAGTATTTAAGTGTATTAGACATTCGTTTTGTGATCACTAAAAAAAAATGCCACAAAAATACATTAATGTTTAGTTTATGAAATTTAAAAAGCCAATTTAAGTGCAAAATTAATGATTGTTATTGAATTGACATCGCATAAACAAGCGATTTACGTGTTAGATTAATCCTTCTAACAATTCATAAAAGCTTTAATTACGTACTAATAAGATGTATAACGACGGAAGTAATTAAGTAGTTTAATTATGCCCTCTAGAAATTGCTTGTTTACTGGCTAAATCTCCTTAACGATGATAGTGATGAAATAAAAAAAAAGTTCCAAGCAAAGAAGTAAAAATTATTATATTACCATCGTCGTTATTTTTACTAAATTAAGCCAAACAATTTCTCATGTATTCCATATTGCTGGAATTTTGTGAATGCTTCGCAGTAAATTAAGAGGGATTTTTCAGATTGTGTTTAATGATAGTGAAAAAAAAATGTGAATGCATGAATAATCCTCACTATTTTCAATATTATTTTACTATTTTTAAGTTAATCTGGAAAATTGTAAATGAAAGTTCGTTGGTTGGTTGCGATTATGACGGCCAATTATCAGCACCAGGGATATAGGCCCTAGGGAGTTGAGGAGTGCCCTCCGTGGGGATCTTTCTAAGGGAACCTAACCCGTATTTACGCTTGGAAAACCAAGGTTAGAAGAAAACCACGAAAACTCGGAACGATTAGACCGACAGGCGCGATTGGGATCTAACCCAGCACCTCCGGTCTACCAGCTTTGAGAGCAGAACCTCTCAGCCACTGGCGGGGCTGTAAATGAAAGTAACGATCATTTATATGTATTAAACTTTTGTTTCGTGAGCACTAAAACTTACAGTGAAACAAATCTATATTAATGACTAGTTTAGGAAATAAACAAGAACGAAAGATCAGGCATCAGCCGTAGATTATGAAACACTTCCAAGTACCAACAGAGTATTATTTAGAAGCACTAAATTAAGAGAGATTTTTCAGAATGTGTTTAATTATAGTGAAAAAAAATGTGCATGCATGAATAATTCTTACTATTTTCTATATTACTAGGGGCTCTGTCCCCTACGAGCTACGCTCGCCAACCCCCGTTTCGACTCCGCAGATTCTAAAAGTAGGATAATTTCATCGGCTTTAAAAATATTTAATTATAATTTTAAAAAACAGTAGCGATCTCCCTGTAAACGGGGTTTTATTCATATTTCTTTGATCGTAGATTTTAAACGCGAAATCAGCGTTTGTTAAGGAATACAATGGCTGTTTTTGTCTTTGATTTAAAAAAAAAAATAGTTAAAAAATAGAAAATAAGCTAATGTAAAATGAATTAAGTAAACAGATTCTTTGTCTCTCGTTTTTTTAACAGCTCTATAAGAAAATTCGGTACTTTTCGGTTACCCGGGCGCCAGTGTTATATATACATATATATGTATATATACATGCATGTATATATACATGTATATACACATATATATATGTGTGTGTATATATACTATATGTATATATATGTACATTTACATATATGCATGTATATTAATATGTATGTATAACACTGGCGCCCGGCTAACCGAAAAGTACCGAAAGTTCTTTTAAGTAACACATTTGAAATGCATCGTTTTATATCTGACGTAATTTTCACCAAAGTTTTCTTTCTGTTTTTAACATTCACATGAAAATATTTTTGTTGATAGAAAGGAAATATTATTTGTGCTGTCTTAGAATTCACGATAATAGTTGAAATGGTATATCTTAAAATATGAAATAAATGTCTCGCGCAAATGTATTTTTTAATTTAAACTGTTTTGCCTACTGTCAGTTATTTGGCCTTTTTAAATATGATGTAAATTTCCTACGTTTGCGACTTTTAACGCTTAATAATGAATTTATTATTTAAAAATTTTCTTTCTTTTTCAAAATTCATGTGTAACTATAGTTTTTATGACGAAATTTTCAATATTTTCCTGATTTTTAGCGCGCAATAACTTAATTCTCATTTGCAAGTTTTTTTCTGATTATAATAGCCACGTGTAAATAAATTTTTAATTTGAAGGAAATATTATTCTTTGCGCTTTTTAAAAAATTGGCAACAGTTTAAAATAATACCCTTTTCTGAAATATGTAAAAAATAACTTTCGAAATGCTGCAAATTTGAATTTAAAGTGGAGATAAATCCTCAAAAAATGAGTCAAATTAAAACAATAAATGCAATCTGCACACCGGAAACTTCTAAACTTTTAAATAGTGTAAAAATGTTTACATTCCTATGTGTGGTTTTTGCTCATATAAATTGTTTAATGAAACGATTTTTTCAAAATTTAACATTAAATATATCTTAAAATAATTATTCAATTTTAAAACTGTTTGCAACAGCGTGTTTATCAAACATTTCTGTATAATAGCACCAATTTTCATATTTTTGTATGAAACAGTTTTCTTAATATTAAGGAAGAAAGACCCCGGTCACAAGAAATATGGATGCCGATCTAGGAGTGTACCGGGAAGATCTACGCAGATTTTTATTGGTTCATTTCCAAAACGTTACTTTTTTTATATATTGAAGGATTTCGTTATTTTTAAGTTAATCTGCAAATTTGTAAATGAAAGAAACGATCATTTATGTCTATTAAACTTTTGTTTCGTAAGCACTAAAACTATAGTGAAACAAACCTATATTAATGA
The DNA here is from genome assembly GCA_963932465.1 of Maratus speciosus. Taxonomy (NCBI): domain Eukaryota; kingdom Metazoa; phylum Arthropoda; class Arachnida; order Araneae; family Salticidae; genus Maratus; species Maratus speciosus. The sequence goes on from OZ010788.1 coordinate 166,290,184, forward strand.
CTAGTTTAGGAAATAAACAAAAACGATACATCAGGCATCAGCCGTAGATTATGAAACACTTCCCAACACTAACAGAGTATTATTAAGAAATTTTATTTTTTCATTCAAAGATATGAATTATCTAGATAAGTAAGATACGTGAACATACCGTGTCGGATCAGTTTAATTGTATGAATATTAACACTTTAAATTCAGACAATTTAATAAAATATCTATAAAATCACATTAAAAACCTTATAGACATTTCGGACCAACATTAGTAACTCATCAGTACAGTAAAAATGTTCAAGTGATGAAAGATTAAATTAAAAACTACTTACAGAGGGAACCACATCAAAACAAATAAATTATAACTTTGACTACGATTGTAATTGTTTTGACATGGTTCTTTCTGTTCGTTGTTTTTAATTTCACCTTTCATGACTTGAATGTTTTTCATGTACTAATGAGAGATTAATGTTGGTCTAAAACATCCACATGCTTTTTTATGTTATTTTATTGAGTATTTTATCAGATTGTCTGAATTTAAAATGTTAGTTTTCCTATATCTAAATGCGTAATTTTAATAACATCAACCGAAAGCGATTTTCTCCCCATAGACCATAAAAAAGGGAATTATTTTGTGTGTCACTATAAAGGAACTATAAATGTTACGCGCTTCCTTTATAATCGTGAACATTCTATAGTGAACCCCAATAACATATAAAAATTACATGTCATTTTTAGTATACGAGGGCAAATCAGAAAATAAATTATACTTTCAAGTTATGGCCATTTATTAAACCACATATACATTGGCAACACGGCTATGACAACATACAATGTACTATAAAGGATTCACTTTTCCACATAGTCCCCAAGAGACTATAAACAATTCTCGGAACGGTCAACCAACTTGTCGATTCCGGATGCGTAGAAATCTCATCCAGCGTTAGTAACCACTGGGATACAGCGGAATTCAAGGTGCTCGTGAACAGTGGAGAACACACTGCAGTACGAAATGTTCAGCATGCTGGCAATTTCCTGGTGTGTTATGTGCTGATCCCCTCTAATGATCGATCCACTCTGTCAACATTTGCAACGGTACTGGGCGTACTTCGCGATATTCGTCCGTGATATTCGTGCATGCTGAACATTTTGTACAACAGTGTGTTCTCCATTGTTCACGAGCACCTTAGATTTCGCTATCTCCAAGTGGTTACATAGTACTGGAGGAGATTCCTACACAACCGGAATCGAAAAGTCGGTTGACCGTTCCGAGAAATGTTTACAGTCTCAAACTTACATTGTATGTTGTCATAGCCGTGCTGCCTATGTATATGTGGTTTAATAAATAGCCATAACTTGGAAGTGTAACTTATTTTTTGATTTGTCCTCGTATTTACTAAGAGTTAGAGCAAAGACCGACAAACAAACCCAATTCATAAACACTTTTCAGCTGTGTTGGAACGTGTTAAAAGGAGCAAATTTAGAGCGAAAAATGGGTTGTTATTGACTTGACTTCGCATAAACCTTCGTCGCTTCAGAGCAACAGTAGGACATTTCGTAGTAATAAAAAATAAGATGTCTGACTTACTGCTATGAATAACTGTGTTTGCATCTAATGGAACATCTTCTGAAACACAGAGATATGTTTAATACTATATCTCATACTATATCATATTTTATAAAAATTCCCTACTGACACAGTTTTTCATAACCGTAAGTCAGGCATCTCATTTTCGATTATTATTAGATATTCTACTGTTGCTTTGAGGCGATGATACGTTTAATTTTATTCGCTGATTCTGAAGGCACGGATGAAAGAAGCTATCTAATGTGCAACGCCCTGCTATGCTAATTCGTTTATAGTATGGAAAATCAGTACAAAAGTAAAAGCGTTAAAAAAAATCTTTTATAAGCATTCAATGTTCATCTTGAAAATCAAACCTAATTTTTTTACTGCATTCTTGTTCTTGTTGCAATTTCTTGTTTTTCACAAAAATTTCGGTTATAATACATTAATTTGGCGTGGGTACCGAACTCGATCGCAAAATATTCACTGTTTTTTTACGCTTAGAAAGCAACAGAATTTAGTAAAAAAATATATAATTTTCACTTTGTTTCTTCTTAAAATAGGGTAACAGGAAAGAAAATATTAAACATTATTTAAATTTTTTTTAATTCTAATGAATTTAGCAATTTATCATCCAAAACTAAATAATACTATAGAGGAGAGTAGCTGAATTCGAACTACTTCACTTATTTTCAGGTGTAACTCACTTAATTTTTGGAATATCTGCAAAACATCACTGCACGGGTTCAATCTATTCATCTACTAATTAAATAAATCTTTAGATAAATTTCTTTTTGAAAATCTTAAGTTTTATTTTAATTTCATAAAAATTGTCAAAAGTGGTCCAAATTCAGCAACTGGTCGCCTAAGTTGGACCCCCCAGTCTCCTAAATTGGACCAAACAATATCACGTTGTTTTAATGACAACGGAGTATAACTAATTTTATTAAAAACAAAGTTTGCGTTTATTAAAACAATAAAACAAGATAACAGCAATGAAATATAAAGAAATCAAATATCTGAGAATAAGAGTGATTGTTTTAAATCAAAATGTATTCAAAATATAAATCAAAGATATCGGTAATTAAGTATAGAAATTATTGAACTAATTGCCAGCTACTTGAATATCATGTAAGAAGTGATGCAAAGCGTACACATGAATTTCGTTTATTCCTTTTTTTATTCCAGCGCACACAACATAGAACCGTATTTGGCAGTCTGAACACTGAATCATTTCTACTATTTTATTTTTCCTATAAATTAGGCAAAATCAATCATCACTGTCTAGAATTTTCTTTTAGATTCTGAATTGTTAGACATATTTTGGCAAGAGAAGTTTTCTTTACATTATGTTTGCAGTTCTTCCCTTCCACCATTCTCTTCCCAATTGCATTACGCTTATTTTTTAAAACTTGATGTTCCAATCGCTTTTGTGCTGTGAGAGCTTCCTTTTTGTCGTTTTTTATTTCAGTTCACTGTTTATTTTATATGGCGAAAATATTAACACAACTGTTTTTTCACACCCTCTGTACTTTGATTTAACTGAATTTCGCAAGGGAGATAACATTTCTAATGATTCTTTGGCTTTTTGGGCGGATTTGTTGCTGCAGCTTTCATGTAGCTCTATTTCTTCACAACTAACTATCTCCTTTTCGTTTCCTATATCTCAAACAGCATTTACTTTCACGGTGTTTTTCCTCCAGACAGTTTGTCTGTGTCGTTTTTTAACATTTTTCCATCATATTAAAAAAGTGTTTAAAAAATATGCTATATTGGAAAAAAAAATACGCTACTATTAATCAAACGCAAAACATTATATACAGGGTGATATATTTTAAAGAGACAGTGTTTGGAGCGCCCTGTAGCTGAAATGGCACCAAACTTGGTATTTAGACTAATCAAGAGATGGGAAAAAGGATTCCGTGAAAAAAAATTTAGCTCCAAAAATCGCCGGTAGGGCATTTTGTGGCGCTGCTGTAGCTTACAATAGCGAGAATTAGCATAAAACACGGGTGTCAAAGAAAAATGCAAATGTTGTGCGATGACAGCGCCAGTTATAGGAGCTATAAAAGCAAGTAGTAGACAGCTCCGACAAACAATTTCAGCTGAAGTAAACGAGCTCCAGTGGACATGCCTCTCACGTTACCGGAACGTGCGTTACAGGTGAAGCTGTATTATATGAATCAATGTAATGCATCCGAAGCTCTTCGGGAATTTCGAACCAGAAAAAAATTACGAAAGGGGCCTTTATCGCTGAATGGTCTTAAGAAAATGATTAAAAAGTTCGAGGAAACGGGGTCACTGACCATTCGCGCTGGGAGAGGACGTAAACAAGTATCAGAATATGTAATAACTGATGTGGCAACTGCAATTGTCGAAGGATTGCAGGGAACCATTGTTGGTACTAGCAGCGCCCGGGGTGTAGCTCGACAATTGGACATGAATTATTCCACGGTGTGGAAAGTTTTGTGGCGCGTTATTGGATTTTACCCCTACAAAATCAGCCGCTTGCACGAACTGAAACCAAGTGATTGTGATAAGCGAGTGACATTCGCTCTATCGTTTCTTGCCAGGGTAGAAATTGATGATGCTTTCCCATGGCACATTCTGTGGGGGAGATGAGTGCCATTTTTATCTCAATGGGTCCGTAAATACACAAAATAGCCGAATATGGGCTTCTGAGCAGCCCCCACACCGTGCATGAAATCCCATTAAATTCCCCCAAAGTCACTGTTTGGTGTGGTTTCACAGCCGAATTCGTAATTGGGCCATTCTTTTTTGAAACCATCACTCCGACAGGATCCGAAACGTGCACCATAAATGCAGAAAGGTACCACGAAATGCTGCAAACGTTTGTTATTCCACAACTTCAGCAAGGAAACCGTCTCCAACAGACAATATTTATGCAGGATGTTGCTCCGCCAAGCATTAGTAATAAGGTAAAGCAGCTGTTGCGCCAAAATTTCACTGATGATAGAGTCACAAGTCGGAGTATTCCAGTTGCATGGCCGCCTCGTTCCCCTGACCTTACGCCATGCGATTTTTGGCTCTGGGGTTATTTGAAATCTCAAGTTTATGTTGGTGGAGTATCAAAATTTGTCTATTCTAAAGGACAACATAACAAAGACAGTGCGGAATATTCCTCGTGATATGTTATGTACAGCTGTGGAGAACGTTGTGCACAGAATGCACGGTGTTATTTCTGAGAACGGTGCTCACATTGAAGGTGGTCTAATTCCTCCCCGGGGAAGTTAATGTAGTAAATAAACATTAATAATTTAACTTTACGATTGTATGTGTTAGTATTTTTCTTTTCTCACATTTTATACATTGCAAAGAGCCACAAAATGCCCTAGTGGCGATTTTTGGAACGAAATTTCTTTTCACGGAACCCTTTTTCCCATGACTTGATTAGTCTAAATACCAAGTTTGGTGCCATTTCGGCTATTAGATCGCGCTACAGGGTGCTCCAAACACTGTTACTTTAAAAAAGATCACCATGTAGTCAAACAGTGTCGAATATAGGGGACCCGCCCAATCCCGAGCCGTGAAATAACCACTCCTCCCGGAAGAGTTGAGAAGTTATGCGTTTTAATGGCAAAAAAGAGTAATTTCACCCACCAGAACTGCAAAAAGTCTGTCCCCATCCTCACGGAACCGCGAATACCCTGCAGGAGGAAAACGTTTGAATTCAATTCTGTAAATCAAATACGCCGATAGAATAAAGAATTCAAAGAAAATAAATAGAAATACATACAAGATAAAAGAAATTGCAAACAAAATTTATTGCATAAACATGTAAAAATATTTTTATGTTTATATAGGCCTAAACTGCATAAAGTAATTGATCCAGATATAAAAAAAAATTATTAAAAAACTTGCATGGAGATAGTAATCCATTATAAAATATTAAAAAATAAAAGAAAATAGTGTACAAATCATATAAACCTCGAAATTCATTACTAACTTTTCAAATTTATGATCGTAATATCTGGTCCAATTTAAGCAACTTAAAGTGGCCCAATTTAGGCAACTGAGCCATTTTTAAAAACAGATAATCTCAAGGCTAACAACGAAATCAAACCAATCCGCGTGAAAAATATGCGAATAAGCAGATGAATTTAGATATGTATATGAAAACACAACAACTTACCTAAGTTTTAAAGTATTTATTCACTTACATTTAGTAGAAAATATTAGATCAAAATAGGTAATTTTAGGTTTTTTAAAATTGTTTGAAAACAGCATGTGGTAGGCGGGTGCTTCTTCTAATCATAAATAACGTTATTCTGATGAGTAGGATTTCAGCTGTAGATGGCGTCTTTTTCTGTAATTACTGATGATACCGTATGAACTGATAATCGCAATCCAAAATGCAGAGCGTCGAAAGCATACTGCTGCCGCGTATAATGGAAATTTATATCACTTTTTTTAAAATATATAATATAACATTTATCACCATGTTGAGAATGTCTATGAAAAATGTTATTAGAATAAACTTCAGTTTTCTGAAATTTATTACCTCCCATCCATATACAGTTAGGGTGCAACATGCTATACTTTTTATTAAATACGTGGTTTGCGACGCTATGTTCTATGGTGATTTTTCATCCTTTTGATGTTACTATCATCTCTCTGAATCTGTCGGTCGAATTCGATAACACCATGTATATGCAGTACTTCATTGGTTATAATGTTTGTTAATGATAATAAGACTTTAGAGATAACTTGTATAATTATCACCTTATGTTATTACGTTTTGAAAAGTGAAAATAAATTAAACTTCTTCTAAGAATTATTAAAACCGCGAAAAGATCTCCTATTCATTTAACTCAAGTGTCACACATCAAGTCTGACAAGCAAATGTGTCCCTTCCTCTCAATTTTATTTAATCCCGATTCCGGATAAGGCTGCGCCCCACCAGTGGCTGAGAGGTTCTGCTCTCGAAGCTGGTAGACGGGAGGTGCTGGGTTCGAACCCAATCGCGCCCGTCGGCCTAATCGTTCGGCGTTTTCGTGGTTTTCTTCGAACCTTGGATTTCCAAGCATTAATACGGGTTAGGTTCCCTTAGAAAGACCCCCACGAAGGGCACTCCCCCTGGGCCTATATCCCTCGTGCAGATAATTGGCCGTCATAAATACAACCAACCAATTAACCGGATAAGGCTGCCTCAACTTTAATCTCCCCGGTAAACTTTTTCCCGCATATTTCTTAAAAAAAGATTCCCCAGCTTCGAACTAAAATAGTTTTCCCCTTAAATTATTCCTAAGTTAGGTTTCCCTTTAGTTGGATACTGTTATATTAAGCAGGTCAATTTATACCTGAGATAAGTTCGGAGTCAGAGCCCGACGATATGAAATCCAAGGCCGAAGTCGAAAGTAGTCAGAGAAAAATGTTAATAACATTTTTTAAGGTATCCACGCACATCCGGAGGTGAGTTTTTGAAAATTTTCTCTTTTCAGCAAGTTTTTATGATGACATTTAAGCTAAAACTTTAAAAAATATGTAAATATTTTAAGAAATGCACAGAAATATTTTTTTAAGTGAAAAATAGTCAAAATTATGTGAAAAATTGACATTTCTGCAAAACATGATAACTCAAAAAATAAACCAATGTACTGTCGTTTTGTAAATTGCATAGTAAAGAGAATAATGTTTTTTGGACATAGACAATTCGCATTATATTAGCATCTATATCTCAAATGCTGTGGCAATTGAAGTACTGATGTAATGAAATTTTTTTTTAATTCTTTGCTACTTTGTTACTTATACCACTGTAAATATAAAACTAATTATTGTATTATCATGAGTGTAGTGTATTCCCCCAATAAACATTTTAAAAAGAAGTACACAAAATTTCAAGCCATTTCATTCATAATTTTTTGCTATAGGATGTTTTGCTTACAGTAAGAATTTGAGAAACTTTATTTTTAGAAAAAGCTAAAAATTGCTTTTAACCTCTTCGCTCCCTGGGTCCCCAAATGGGGACTTCCGTTTTGTCCCATTTTATTAATGGTACTCGAACATAATTACAATTTCGATGTCAAAATGATATGTTTTTAAGTCTAAGATTGTAACTAATGCAAATAAAATAAAAATCTTGCTCTGAAGTCAAATGGGAGAAGAAATAATTCAGTAATAATGAATAATATTGTATTAAGACTCAGTAGCGAAAATATTACATACAATTCAAAAGCTGTAATAGCTGTAACTTTAAACGGTCGCAACTCTGATTCTAATAAGAAAGAGACAAAATTTAATCATAATTGTACAGTTGAAAAATTCGATTTTAATATTATTGCAAAAATAAAAAATCAATATTTTGATCAAAAATGACGCTTCAAAAGGTGTGCCTTAAATATTTGAAGAGTAATTTTCTTATTTAAAAATTCTTCTCGTACATAGAAATAAGTATTAATTCTAAAAACTTCCTCGTGAAAAAGTTTCGTGAAATCCATACCCCTGATTTTTTTTTTTAATAGCATATTTCTTTTTTATACCTAATTCTAACCACTTGCAGAAATTTGCAAAAGTCACAATTCTTATTTTTTAAAAATATCATTGTACAACTACAAAAAGATATGAGTTCTGTTTCCAGTGATTCTCGAAAAAGATTTCAAACAGAAAGGGAGAATAAGCATAATCAAGGGATATCCCACAGCTTCTTTATGTTCCTAACACTGATCGTGCAAAGGCTTCAAAATCAGATGTAATATTTATCTGTATTTCTCCTGAATAACAATTCAGTTCGTTTTAAAATAGATTTTTAAAGATTTGTAAACACTTTCAGAGACTACATTCTTTCTTCGGACATAAAAAGAATTTTTCCTTTCTTTTCAATTTGTGAATAAATAAAATTTTTCTTTTGAGATCGAGACCAAAGCCTGCTTTAAAATAAGAGTCCGAGGCCATTTTGAACCCGTGATCGGGCTAGAGCTGAGACAGGCCCATGTTTAAACATATACAGAGCATTTAATTCTAATTCGAAATCGGTATCTGTTAATGAATTGTAAATAATGAATATGCTCTTATGATATATCCAACAGACTGATCTTTCTATGAGTTGAAGTGTAACTATAAAAGTGGCTATTACTCAAATTCTGGAAGTGGATGTGGCATGTTTCAGAATGTACTTTAAATTACACTAGGAGCCACTGATCAAATTATTATGTTCTTCCACTAGATTAATTTAAACACAATTATTCTAATTAGCAAATAAGTCATATGAGTTCTAATTTTGCTACTGTGTGAAAAATATCCAATCCAGGATTCGAACCAGGGATATCTTGGCTGAAGAATTACAACTCATGTGATTCATTTACCAATTACCTGCGATTTACTTTGTTGAGCTGATTCGTACATCATAGCAGATGCTATTATCAATAAGGTTAGCTGGGTTAAATAGGTTCTCCAGATTCGTCTGTGATAACTCAGTTGGCAGAGCACGCCGAAGAGATCTCTCGTTCGAATCCTTTCTTGGACATTTATCGCCCAGTTGGAAAATTACAACTCATATGTTCTTCGAGCCTTTTTAGGTGCGTTGGTAATTATATAAATACGTAGCACCTATAGTCGTCGTTCAGTCCGTCTGTCCGTCCGCATATAACAGAGCAAAAAGCACCCAACCGAATAGTCTGAAATTTTAAATATATTATTGTTGCAAAATTTTGTCGAGTCATTTCAAATTTCGTGAAAATAGGGTGTATAGTTTAATGACAGGGACAGTCAAAAGTTTTCCGTTACATTACGACCAATAGAAAAAAAATTATTGCAAGTGCATTTTAATAATGTTACTGCCTTCCGAATGGTCTGGAATTTTAAATATATAATTGCTCCAAAATTTTGTCAACTCATTTCAAATTTTATGAAAATCGGATGTATAGTTTAATTACATGGACAGTCAAAAGTTTTCCGTTACATTAAGGCCAATGGGAAAAAAAAATATTTCAAGTGCATTTTAATGATGTTACAGCTTTAAGAACAGAATGAAATTGATATGCACTTATGAAGTGCACTAAAATAGAAATTCAGTACAATATGCGGTGCAAAAAATTATTATAAAACTAGTTATAATATGAACGCATCTCATTTGCCACGTTTGACGAGCAATTTCCAACTTGTTTACATTGCCGTCACGTTCCACACAAGGGAAAGTAAGTGTGTTAAAATTTTTGCTAAAGATATGAAAAATAATCTGAGTTCGGATTGAATGGACCATATTCTCCCCTTTGGTTCGAGGCTACAAAAATTCGTCTGCTTGGGAATAACATTCCTAAGCGTTCTATTGAAAAGCAATGTGTTTAGAAAATTTATGCTTATATTTTATTTTATACAGAACTTTAGCCCTTTTAAGGGGCAGGTATGGATTATACATGCATTCTTTTCTCAATTTTAAAGTATTGGCATGCATATTTTTCATTTGATTTATAAATTAAAAATTAAATTTTAGTTAATACGTATATATGGATTTTAATTAATGTGTATATAAGTATTGATCGAAAATAATTCGTACAAAAAGTTCTGCAGTACTTTACGGATGCATTTACCTGTATTTCTGCTGCATCAAATGATGCAATAAGGTAAACAAAAGCACTAGCCACTATTTTTACACCACGTGATTCCCACTGTGACGTAACGAGAATACTGACCATTGAGACGCCCTGTACTTCTGAGTGAATAAATGCATTGCGACTGTAGTTATTTTAACCCTTTCGAGTTTGGTGTACTATTAATAGTATATGCCTTTCATCGAATATTATTTTGTCTTAACAAATACTTTTGTTACAATATACATATAGTAATGATAGTATATGGCTATGCCTTTCTTTTTATAACTTCATTTATTTTTAGGCATTTAGTAATAATAACAATAATAAAAGTTTTCTTAATTCTCTTTGCAACTTTGGCGTTTCCTTTATTTTATACACATATTTCCCTCTTTAAATTTAAAATATAGGTTACATTTCTGAACGAATCATGGGTGATAAAACGCAAAAAAACATGAGAAAGTTGTAATAGCTGTTAAACTCTGTTGTAATACGATATTTTCCAAATGTCTCCAAAAACTCTTCCTTAACCTATTATCATATAAATATGAATTGAATAGTACATAAAAAAAAGTACATGCGTTAGCTTTCAGACAATGAGATAATCTTTAAATCTCAGTAAATCTATTTGGTTAGCTGCGATTAACATTATTAAAGTAAAAGTAATTTTGTTCTCAAAATTGAAAAAAAACGGATCGGAAAGGGTTAAATAAAAATAGTTTGTTGTATTGTGCTCTACTTCCCCTCGAAGATTCTACCACTATTATTGAAACACGCTGTATGTTATATCACCTCAGAAAACAATATTTTAAAACCTTCATTATTCGTCCTTATATAATTTGTTTAACTGTTTTTTTTAGAAAAATATAGTTATCCTCCTGATATTAATTAAGACTCGAAAATTGAAAATATAGTAGACTTCCCCTGAGATCTATTAAAGTTATTGTCAAAATTGTTGTAGTTATTTTAAATAAAAATAGTTTGTTGTATTGTGCTTTAGCTCCCCTCGAAGTTTCCACCATTATTATCGAGACACCCTGTAAGGTGTATCACCTCAGAAAGCAATATTTTAAAATCTTCAATATTCGTTTTTACATAATTTGTTTAACTGTTTTTTAGAATATATAATTATCATCTTGATATTAATTACGTTTCGAAAACTGAAAATATAGTAGACTTCCGCTGAGATCTATTAAAGTTATTGTTAAAGTTGTTGTAGTTATTTTCAGTAAAAATAGTTTTTTGTATTGTGCTCTAGCTCCCCTCGAAGTTTCTACCATTATTATGGAGACACCCTATATGATATATCATCTCAGAAAACAATATTTAAAAACCTTCATTATTCATTCTTATATAATTTGTTTAACTGTTATTTAGATAATATAGTTATCATCCTGATATTAATTACGTTTCGAAAACTGAAAATATAGTAAACTTTCGCTGAGATCTATTAAAGTTATTTTTAAAGTTGTTGTAGTTATTTTATATAAAAATAGTTTGTTGTATTGTGGTCTAGCTTCCCTCGAAGTTTGTACCATTATTATGGAAATACTCAGTATGGTATATCACCTCAGAAAACAATATTTTAAAACCTTCATTATTCGTTTTTATATAATTTGTTTAACTTTTTTTAGAATATATAGTTATCATCCTGATATTAATTAAGTTTCGAAAACTGAAAATATAGTAGACTTTCGCTGAGATCTATGAAAGTTATTGTTAAAGTTGTTGTAGTTACTTTAAGTAAAAATAGTTTGTTGTATTGTGCTCTATCTCCCCTGGAAGTTTCTGTCATTATTATCGAAACATCCTGTATGTTATATCACCTCAGAATGTAAAACTTTAAAATCTTCATTATTAGTTCTTACATAATTTCTTTGAATTTTTTTTAGAAAAACATAGTTATGATCCCGACATTAATTACATTTCGAAAATTGAAAATATAGTAAACTTCCGCTCAGATTTATTAAAGTAACTACAACAGTGAAAAGGTCTCACAGTTATTTAACTCAAGTGTCAGACATCACGTTGAGTAGCAAACATTTTCCTTCCTCTCAATTTAATTTAATCTTGACTCCGCGCATATCTGCCTCAACTTTAATTTCCTGGGTATACTTATTCCCACGTATTTCTTAAAATGATTTCCTAGCCTTGAGCGAAAATAGTTTTTCCGCTTAAATTATTCCCAAGTTAGCTTTCCCTTTAATTGGATATAGTTATATTAAGACATTCCATTCCATCAGACTAGTAAGTAAATGTTTATAATAAGGAAATTTCAGATAATCTATTATCAGAGAAATATATAGCATTAATTTTAAAAAAAGTCTGTCTAAAAGGCAAAATATATTGTCAAATGCAAGTATAGTAAACAAATAAAATAAATAAAAAAATAAAACCTAATTTTTTTTTAAAGTAAGTTTTAGAAACTGAACAAAAATTAAAGTTTCAAATATCACCTTTATTAAAGGATTCTCGCCAAAATTTATTTTTAATATTTAAGCCCGTTTAAATTGATTGAAGATTTTAAATAATTATGGAACATTAAAAATAAACTATCAATTTGGTGTATTTTATTTATAAAAGTGCCTAAAATTGGTAAATTATTTTTTAATGCTGAATTATATCCATATTTTAATACTGTTGATCTCAATATTTAAAACCATTCTTACTTACATACTCACATATATCCATCCTAAATGCACATGCCCTACACACTTCCATTTAATTTACAACATATATTCTGGTTACAATATACATATATATGTGGAGAATTTCGCAAGCAACACCTGCATCAGACTGAGTGTCCCCGTATTGTCCGCTTCGAGATTAAAAAGGAAACGAGCCTTAACGAAGCTGTGTGAAGTGGAAATGCAGAAGAAGTAAAGAGAACGAAATGAGTTTTTACGACGCAGGGTTTTGTTAAAAAAGAACAGAACATATTTCGGTGAAATAAGATTGAATATTTACACGACGTAAGAAAATCTCAGAAATATTCAACGACGTCCTGAATTATAGATTTTAAGCTAATTAAAGAACGAGAAGAGTGTTTATATCTGTATTTTTTGTTTGTGTGTTCGTCTCAATAAATGTCAGTGTTCGTCCTAAAAGTGAGTTGTGAGTTATGTATGGAGTCTCACCCCCATAAATTGGTGTCATAAGTGACAGTTAACCCACCAATATGATTAATTAGAGTTATTCATCCTACATATTCAAGCCGGATATTATTCTAACGGTGAGTTCATTATTATTATTTTGATTATGAAGTTAGTTGAGATACCTGAACTGGAGGTTGCATTTAAAAACGAACGAACGCATAAAATTAAATTGCTGCATAAATTCCTATTTGATGCTGACGGTGATCGCTCTAATAGAAAGAGAATACGTGATTTTACTGGTTTCGGTTTTCAAACCGACAGCACCGAATTCAAAAATAAAATAACTAAAGTTCAAACTGATTTTTCATTAAATGATTGATTACAGTGTGCAATCTACTTTGTATTGATAATGAGGGATCTTTAAACGATCTCGAAACCCGATTAGTTACATACCTTTCAGACTTGACCTTACTACAAAATAATATTATACAAAATGAAAGTGACACTGACTCGGAACCCGAACTGCCTTCAAATAATATGACTTCAAGTAATAACACTGAATTATCAAATTTTGACAAACGACAGCAATTTCCAGTTCAAAGTTTTATGCCATCGTCTATGAATTTTACTGATATTGAAAGTGTAATACCTCCTTTCGATGGTAGTTCTTTTAGTGATATAAACGTATGGTTTAATAATTTTGAGGATGTTACTAATATGTTTAATTTATCTGACTTTCATAAATTCATATTTTGTAAAAGATCATTACGAGGAAAAGCCCAGTTATTAGCACAAACAGAATTTCATATCAATTCATATGACAAACTTAAACAACTCTTAATATCAGAATTTAGCACCACTTATAATTCTGCCGAGTTACATGATATATTAAATTAACGAAAATTGCAAGAAAATGAATCAATAGAAGAATATTTTCTTATCATGAAACAAATATGCTCGCGTGGTAAAATCGAGGACTCCGCATTAATGCAATACATCATAAATGGTATACCCGACTCTGTTTTCAGAAAATCCATGTTATATGGATGCCAATCCATTGTAGAATTCAAGCAAAAGCTCAAAATTTATGACAAAATTCGACAGGACTTTGAGAACACTAAATTTCGTAAAGTCAAACCTGAAATGCCAGTGAAAGAGAAATCCTTTCGACCAAAATCTGATCTTTTTTGCTTTAATTGTGGTTTGTCGAATCATAAAAGTAGCCAATGCAGACATAAAGATAAAGGCCCTCGTTGTTTTAATTGTTCGAATTTTGGCCATAAATCGGCCAATGTGATCAACCAAGGAGGCCTAGAGTTAAGTCAGAGCCCTCCAATGTTTCCACTGTCACGTCGAACACTTTCATGACCAAACAAGTCATTATTTCGTCTGTAAATGTTACATCATTGGTAGACACAGGTAGTGAAAGAAGTTTGCTAAAGGAAAGTATTTATCGCAAACTCCCTACAATTTCGAACCTTGAACATTCAACTATCACATTAACTGGATTAGGAAATACTATAATCAAACCCCTAGGTTTTTTCTCTACGAACATTATGATAGATGATTTTAATTATACAACTAATGTTTATGTAGTCCCAGATTATTCCATATCTTTTGATCTTATTATTGGTACAGATATCATTCAACAAAGTATTTTAACAATTTCTGGAAATAATATTTCGATGCAAAAAATCGAGAAAAATGACGATACGTCCAATAATTTTTTGATTAATATTGCTCATGTGTTAGACGATCTTAATCTTGATTTATCTCATATTACCGATGAAACAATACGTTCAAAAATTTCAGAACTTATTCAAAATTATTCTCCTAAAAAAATAAAGACAACTGATGTTAAATTATCAATTCATCTGGAAAACGAAGAACCTGTTGCTTGTCCTCCCAGGCGCTTGGCGCAAATAGAGAAAAACTTCGTCGAAAAACAAATTTCTGAGTGGCTCGAAAAAGGAATTATTCGTAAAAGCACTAGTAATTTTTTATCACCTATTGTCCTAGTAAAAAAGAAAGATGGTTCATATAGATTGTGTGTTGACTATAGGAAGTTAAATTCTAAAACACATAAACAACGTTTTCCCCTCCCAGTAATTGATGACACTATTGATCAGTTGCATTCTGCAAAAGTATTTACTACTCTTGACCTTAAAAATGCTTTTTTTCATGTCGAAGTAGAAGAAAATAGTAGAAAATATACTTCTTTCGTAACACATTCTGGTCAATTTGAATTCTTATATATGAATTATGGCCTTAGCGATGCACCGTTAGTGTTTCAAAGATATATTTATAACGTTTTTCGAGACCTCATTAATGAAAAAGTACTTATTGTCTATATGGATGACTTCATAATACCAGCTGAAAACGAAGTCGAAGGACTCCAGAAATTACAACGCGTCCTTACAACTGCATCCGAATATGGTTTAGAACTGAATCTCAAAAAATGCCACTTTCTACAACGAGAAATTGATTTTTTGGGTTACCACATTAAAAATGGTCAACAGCATATTTTCGTAAATTCATTCAAGATTACTCTTTAATAGCTAAGCCTTTAACAGATCTTCTTAGAAAGGACACTAAATTTCACTTTGGCGACCAGCAACGAAATGCATTTAATCAGCTGAAACACATCCTTTCTTCAGGTCCTGTTTTAAGCATTTATAACCCTAGTAACGAAACAGAAGTTCACTGTGATGCATCTATTGATGGTTACGGAGCAGTCTTCCTTCAAAAGTCTTCTATTGACAATCAATTTCACCCTGTCTATTTTATGAGCAAAAAAAACCACAGATGCCGAACGTAAATATTCGAGTTATGAATTAGAAGTTTTAGCTGTCATAGAAGCCCTTAAAAAATTTCGCGTTTACATTCTAGGTATTCCTTTCAAGATAGTCACAGATTGCAACGCATTCGCCCTTACTATGAATAAAAAAGATCTTTGCACCAAGATTGCTCGATGGGCTTTAATGTTAGCTGACTATAACTATACAATCGAACACAGACAAGGTACACGCGTGCGCCATGTCGACGCTTTAAGTAGAAATCCAATATGTATGATCATTCAAGATAGTTTTACTACCAAAATCAGACAATCACAGAACACTGACGAACATATACAGGCCATCAAAGAAATTTTGAAAACAAAGCCATATGACAAGCAGCTACAGATAGAAAGAAAATCTATTTAACAGGCCTCCAATTGTTCGAATTGAACATGGGTATAGATATGCATAATTCATGTATTTTTCTGCGAGCATTTAACAGAAACGTAACACAGTTCACCGAACATGGAAGGTTTTTTCTCGTATGATACGATACTCATCAAAATATATTCTGTATTCATGTTTGAACTATAAATGAATACATATGATGGTAGCATATGATACAATGATAACATATGATACAATGATGATAATACGAGGGTGAGTTGGAAAATAAGTTTCCCCAGGCGACTGTGGACAGAAGTGTGTATGAAAGACAAAAAATATAATGAGACGTTAAAGATAAGACGTACCTTTATTTTTCCACATAAGTACCAAATAAGTTGAGACATTTGTCATACCGCTTTATGTGCTTCAAAAAGCTCTCCAGGAAAAATTCAGATCTCGGCATACGGAAGAAGCGTTTAACGGCTTGTGGGACTTAAGCGTTGCTTCCAAAGAGTCCTCCACCAAGATTCTTCTTGAAAGTAGGAAACAGATGGAACTCACTAGGTGCGAGATCCGTACTGTATGACAGATGATCAAGGTGCTCCCAACCAAGAGTTGCAATATAGTCCTACGTTACTGTCGCCGAATGTTATCTGGAATGTAATCCAACAACAAAATGCCAGATGCGAGAAGACTAGACCGCTTTTTCCGAATAGCTTCCTGCAATTTTGACAGGGAATGACTCTATAAAGCAGTCACACAAGACGTTCAATGCTTGTTCCGAAATCAGAGCCCGGATATTTTCATGGAGTACTTTTTGAAGCTTATAAAGGGGTATGACAAATGTCTCAATACACTTGGTACTTATGTAGAAAAATAAACTTACGTCTTATTTTTAATGTCTCATTATATTTTTTGTCTTTCATACACACCTCTGTCCACAGTCACCAGAGGAAACTTATTTTCGGACTCATCCTCATATATAATACAATCATGGTAAATCACACTGTTTTTTTTTTTTTTTTTGTCGGCAGACATTTCTTCTAGTAAATATGAGTGTTGCACAAGGTGAGTTTTTTAAGATTCTCACGATCACAAAATATATATGAGACAATTTTCAATTGCTATGCAGGTGACGCTGGAATCTAGATACGCATGTGAGATGAGTGTCTTCTATTTGATTCTAGTTCTGTGCGTGACCCACCGACAGCAGCGAAATAAACGGAAATCAACTCCTGAGCTTCGTCCGAAAAGAGACTGATCTTAGTAACACTGAGGGGGGTACTGAGGGGTATGAATAGTCGAATAAAGCATATAAAAAGTTATCATAAATTGTGTGCTTCCTTTGTGTTATAAAGTGTCAGACACATTGGAAAAATAAAACTCGCTTGTATATATATATATTGTTAAACTAGGGGGCTCTGCCTCCTGCAAGCTACGCTCGCCAACCTCCGTTCAAACACCGCAGAATCTAAAAACACGCTAATCTGATGGGTTTTAAAAATATTAGAGAAGATTGAAGTATACTAAAAAAAGCTGTGCAGATCTCCCTGTAAACGGGTTTCCATTCAATTCCCTTTGATTGCAAAAATTTAAGGGCGAACCAGTTGCTGTTATGACATCCAATGGTTGTTTTCGTTTTTGATTAAAGAGGATCAGTTAAACATTTGAAAAGAAGCTAAAATAAAATACATTAAGTATAAGAGTCCTTGTATCCCGGTATTTTAAAACAAGCTCTATAACAATAGCCTAAGTCATGTGACTATCATCAACAGTTCCAGGTGGACCACTTCGCTTTTTATACTCTAGGTGCCATTTTGGTACTTTAATGTTAGCCAGGCACAGGTGATAAGTCGCCAAATATTATTCTACCGCCATCATTTCATCTATATTATAATAGTTCAAGTCATCAACCGCCATAAACAAATACGGTCTAAGATCTTCGCTGCTCATATGAAAGTTTGGCAAAGATGTCATATACGTCCCATATTGGCGCGATTTTTAACGACGCCAATTTGGAGAACGCATCAACAGCATAAACAGCAACATCCGGCTTACCATATCAAGCAAAATAACCATACTTTGGCGCCAGTTATGTGCCCGTTCCGTATATGACATTGGCGTCAGAAAAAAATCGCGCCAATATGGGACTGTAAGTTTTCCATTTTGATTAAAAAATCAATTTTTTTTCAAATAAAACTACATAAAAGATGCCATGGTCGCAAAGAATTCTAGGTACTGTTATGCTAGCAGGATGCAAATCTCGCCAATACCTTTTTTTCAACTCGCCAGTTAGCATTTTTTTTTTCGAGTGGTAATATTTGGCCACATACGCACTGCAGGTTTGGCGTGCTTTTTATTTTTTTACGAAAATTTGTCGAAAACCTCGTTTTCAAATACCAGTTTACATATGCATTTTTGATATTCCTTAAATATCCCGTCGACCGAAAATCTATCGCCAAACTATAAGATTAAATGCCAATAATGGTTGATCGTAAATGTCACTTGCACTTGACTTTAAGCAAGTTACACGCGTTTACGTGATCAAGTGATTTTTATTTCGACGTTTTATTCATATATTTATTAATGTTATACTAATTTATTTGTTCTTTCGTTATCTAAAATAAAAATTATGCCAATTTGTATAATTTGGCGATTTATATAATTTGGCGAAATTGGTCGACGGAATAACTAAGTAGTACTGTATTTCTTAATTATTTTCTATTATTTTCTAAAGGAAATATAAAAAAAAATTAATAATCATAGAACAAAATATTTGATATAATTTGTAAAAAGAAATAAATGTAAATAAACATTTATTATCAAATAAACAACAATAGCCGGGTTACCATGTCAACCTTTTCTGAAATATAAATATATATATATATATATATGTTTGATTAAAATTTGAGTTGCCATCATTGGAAAAATGCATATAAAATTTAAAAAAATTTAATATTTCGAAAACTAATTCGAATTTTAAAATTCTAATACCAGTTTTGAAATCTGCGGATCAATATTGATTTTTGGTGTTAATTTCATCGCAACGTATTCCATATTTTAGGAGAAATCGCCGCGAAACATAATCAGTTGTTTAATCAGTCGATTCATACTTCCTTTTCATACTTCCGTTTCATAAATTCGTTTCATTAGGATTTTATATATATAGGGTAGATAAATGAAATAACGTTTATTAACGGGAGTTTAAAAAAAAATACTACATTTTTGCATACTTACATGTGCTAATTTAAGTAACATAACAAAATAAAAATATACGAATAATTCCAAAGAGAAAAATTATATTCTAGAATTATCAAATTAAAATATTTTATAAAAATATGTATGATAATCACTTACAATGAAAAACCTAAGCTAAAAAATGCTATAAAAGTGGTGAAATACTTTTATTTAGATTAACGTACTTTTCATCGCGCAAACGGCCACATTTTCAAAACCATTCTTGATATAAATATTTTCGCAAATTTTTTTAAAAACAATAACATGGTAAATAATGTCACCAGAGTTCATGTATAATGAAACTCAGTGCAAGCATAAAATAAAATGAAATTGGATATTTGTGAGCGTGGATTAACTTATACTGATATTTTTACTATTAATATTATTAAATTTGGGATTATTATTAAAATTTGTAAAGAGATATGCTATGCAGTTTAAAGTAACAATAGTAAAAATTAATCCACGATCACAAATATCCAATTTCATTTATTTTATGTTAGCACTGATTTTCATTATGCATGAAGTCTCGTGACTTTATTTACCATGTTATTGTTTTTTAAATTTTTTGCGAAAGTATTTCTATCAAGAAAGATTTTAAAAATGTCGACGTTCTTGCGATGAAACGTATGTTAATCTAAATAAAGGTACTTTATCGCTTTTATAGCATTTTTTAGCTTAAAATATTGTATTTATCGCAATTCTAATAATTCTATTTTGTGTCTTTCTTTTGCAGAAAGTCTTAACAACTTTAGATTTGACTTCTCTCGGAGTCGGGAGTTGCGTCGGAACAGGGATGTACCTTGTTGCTGGAATGGTAGCACACAATGTTGCTGGTCCAGCGGTAGTCCTGTCTTTTATCGTAGCAGCAGTAGCATCTTTATTTTCGGGTAAGTTTATTATTGCAATTTATCTCTACTAAATTTCAATCACATTTTTTTGGCACAAAAATTCTGCAAGTACAGACAAGGCCATTACAACATTTTACATTATATTCATCACGGTAAAAAAAAAGTTGATTGCCACTAAAATTTCCGGAATTCTTTTTCTGATTCGTGAATGTCTCAAAAATATGGATTTGAGAATAATTTTGACAAATAATGCTAAATTTTCATTCCTTTAAAAATTTCAGATTTTTTTTTAAATTATTATTCTACAAAATAATTAAAGCTGCAAAAATACGGTAATTGTACTGGTAAAATACGTAAACTCTTTTTAGAGTGTAACAGATGATAAAACCTTACCAAAAAACGATTTTAAGCACTATTACCTGTCAATGATATCCTTAAATACATATTCGCTAATTTTTGACACATTCATGGAACCATTTATTCGGAGAAAATTAAATCCGTCAAAATACGGAAATTGTATTAGCAATCAATGAATTGTTTTTGCCGTAGTTCTACGTGCAATATTACTATTTATATATCCGTTAAATGTATGATACGCATTTTTCTTCTCACTTATTTTTTACAAGTTCTAGGGGGCTCTGTCCCCTACGAGCTAAGCTCGTCAACCCCCCGTTCAGACAACGCAGACTGTAAAAGCACGCTAATTTGATCAGCTTTAAAAAGATTTCGGAAGATTGAATTATAATTTAAAAAAGTCCTTCCGGCCAGTGCCGGGAGGAAGAGGTAGCTTTCATAATCCTTATTTAAAAAAAGCCAACTTATATCATGCAAACACACGAAGCTCAATTTAGTGGAAACCGAATATAGGAGATTCAATACTAATTTTTATCAATATAATGAATGAGAATTTCGCGAAATTAGTCAGCTTTATCCAAGCTGCTTTTCTTTAAAGTAACTTATATTTGGCTGCCAAATTCGGCAATTTCTTAAAGTGCCTGTCATTTTAAGACAACATGGTGGATGAGGCTAAGCAGTGAACTTGGTCGAGACCTTAGTAATTGCTGTGCACATGCTCACTCACATCGGAATCGGTTAATATATAGGAGTGCTGTCGCATACAAAAAATCAGATTTTTCAAAATGTCACCCACAATAGAAATTGAAACTGCTATATCTGAGCCATTTTTTTTTAAATGGCAACCCTTTTGAAACAAGATGGCGAATGAAGCTGGCCAATGAACTCGGTCGAGACATTGGTATGTACTATGTACAGACCAAGTTACATCCAAATAGGTTCATAAATACGCCTGTTATCGCGTGACAAAAATCAGGTCGTTTTAAAATGTCCGCCACAAGAGAAATTCAAAATGCTATTACTCAGCCATTTTTTTTAGATATAGACGAAAGAAAAACTGTTCCGGAATCTTTGTATTAAGGTCAAACACATACAAAAAAAAATCTTTTTCATTTTCCAATTTTTTGGTATCTCATTTAATTTTTTTTATTTTTTAATTTTTTTAAATGGCCGCCATTTTTAAACAAGATGGCGGATGAAGCTGGCCAACGAACTCGGTCGAGATATTTGTATGTACTATGTACACACCAAGGTACATCCAAGTCGGTTCATAAATACGCCTGTTATTACATGAGAAAAATCAGGACGTTTCAAAATGTCAGCCACGCTAGAAATTCAAAATGCTATAACTCAGCCATTTCTTAAGATATAGACGAAACAAAAACTGCTCTCGAATCTTTTTATCAAGGTCAAACACATAAGAAGAAAATATTTTTTCAATTTTCAATTTTTGGTACCACATTTCAAATTTAAATTTTTCTTAAAAATTTAAATGGCCGCCATTTTTAAACAAGATGGCGGGTGAAGCTGGCCAACGAACCCGGTCGAGACATTGGTATGTACTATGTATAACGTATAAGCGAAGTTACATCCAAATCGGTTCATAAATACGCCTTTTATCGCGTGACAAAATTCAGGACGTTTCAAAATGTCAGTCACGCTAGAAATTCAAAATGCTATAACTCAGCCATTTTTTAAGATATAGACGAAACAAAAACTGCTCCGAAATCTTTGTATAAAGGTCAAATACATAAGAAAAAAATATTTTTCCATTTTTAATTTTTTGGTACCACATTTCAAATTTAAAATTTTTAAAAAAATTTTAAATGGCCGCCATTTTGAAACAAAATGGCGGATGAAGCTGGCCAACGAACTCGGTCGAGAGATTGGTATGTACTATGTACACACCGAATTACATTCAAATCGGTTCATAAATACGCCTTTTATCGCGTGACAAAATTCAGGACGTTTCAAAATGTCAGCCACGCTAGAAATTCAAAATGCTATAACTCAGCCATTTTTTAAGATATAGACGAAACAAAAACTGCTCCGGAATCTTTGTATAAAGGTCAAATACATAAGAAAAAAATATTTTTCCATTTTTAATTTTTTGGTACCACATTTCAAGTTTTAAATTTTTTAAAAAATTTTAAATGGCCGCCATTTTGAAACAAAACGGCGGATGAAGCTGGCCAACGAACTCGGTCGAGACATTGGTATGTACTATGTACACACCGAATTACATCGAAATCGGTTCATAATTACGGGAGTTACAGTGTGACATAGGTCAGATATATATATATATATATATATATATATATATATATATAAATTTTGAACGGAGGGTGGTTTCGGGGTCTGGGGGTCATGATCGATGAAAATATACCAAAATTTTTTGAAATCGCTTTCCTCCGAACGGCTGCAATAGGTAGCTTTTTTGTAAAGAAAGCTACCTAAAACAGTGGCAATCTCCCTATAAATGGGTTTCTATTCATTTATCTTTGATTGGGGAATTTTAATGCCAAATTAGCTGCTGTTGAAAGATACAATGGCTGTTTTCGTCTTTGATTAAATAAAATTAGTTAAACATTTCAAAATAAGCTAATATAAAATGAATTAAGTAAACAGAGTCTGTATCTCCCAGTATTTTTTTTTAAAAGCGAAAAGAAAGTTCTTTTAAATAAGAGGTTTCAAATGTATCGTTTTTAATCTGATGTAATTTTCATCAAACTTTTCTTTCCTCTTTTTAATATTCAGGGGAAAATACTTTTGTTAGAAATAAAATATTATTTGCGCTGTCCTTACAAAAATAGTTGAAAAGTTCATCTCAAAATATCAAATAAATATCTCGCGCATTTTTTAAATTTAAACTGTTTTGCAATATTATTTTTTGTTCACTTTACGTAATAAGTGTAATGTAATTTCTCCTATTTAAGACTTCTAACGCATGTTAATGAATTTATTATTTTGCAATATCCTTTCTGTTTTAAAATTAACGTGTAAATATAGTTTTTATGACGTATTTTTCAATAAGTTCCTGCTTTTTATACATATTTATTTCATTCTAATTTGAAGGAGTTTTTTCCGTTTATAATAGTCACGTGTAAATAAATTTTTAATTTGAAGCAAACATTATTGTTTGCGCTGTTTATACAGTTGGCAGCAGTTTAATTTAATACCATTTTCTAAAATATGTAAAAAATGTCTCTCGAAATGCTGAAAATTAGAATTTAAAATAGAAATAAAACCTCATAAAATGAGTCAAATAAAAAAAAATAAATGCAGCCTGCACACCGGGAACTTACACCTCCGGTCACAAAAAATTTAAAACCGACGGCGGCGGTGGTGACATCGTTATTTACCTTTATTTTTAGAATAGAAAGATATTTTATAATTCTAATCGTATGTGCTATAAATACGCACGAAAATTTCCGAATAGTTTCTTAAATACGTAGGCATACCAACGTAAAATTAAATTGTAATGAATGTTGGAAAAATATTATGTAATTTTTTCTACATTTACTTCTGAGCTTTTCCGCAATTCAACACTTCTCCGCGACTCAAATTAATTTAAAATTATGTATTTGCCAGTAATATTTCTGCAACAATATAAATATATTTACACAATTTAATCTAATCTTAAAGAGAGTCCCACAGTACACGCAATTAAAATTTCGTTGATTCTAAATCCTCTTTCCCTTTTTAAGATAATTTTTTTTTTAAGTTAAAAACCGACCGTCATTTCTCTTAACGGATAATGCATAGTAAGTCTTCATTAAATTTAAAATTAAATCACGTGATGAGTAAAAAAAAAGTTTTGAAATATCCGTCTTTAGACTATGAACTCCAAATATATTATGTAGAGGCCTGGAAAAAAAATAACAGAAACGCATTTAAGGGGACGAGGGACCTTAAAAATAATTTTTTTATTTTTTGTAAATTTCACCTTAAATATTACTCAAAGGTACATTATATGCATTATGGCATGCATTTATTACAAAAAAAATTTTTTTTAAGTCATTTTTGAGAAAAAAGTGGAATTTTACGCGTTGTTTTAGAAATCTCCGAAATGCCCCATGCGCGTTCCATATCAATGAAAATCCCCAATATTTTTTATAAAAGTTTGGTTTATATATATAAAAAAATCTGTGCATCGAATTTTATATATTTGGATATAAAGGTTAAAAAAAAATTTTTTTTTGAAAAATTTTGAAATTTTTCGAAAAAATTTCAAAATTTCAGAATTTTTCATTTTTTTGCATTTTTTTGCAAATTTAACTTTAAATATTACTAAAGGGTACATTATATGCATTACGGCATGCATTTATCACAAAAAAATTAAAAAAAATTTATTTTTGAGAAAAAAATGGCATTTTACGTGTCGTCGTAGAAATCTTCGAAATGCCCCCTGCGCATTCCATATCAATAAAAATCCCCAATATTTTTTATAAACGTTTGGTTTATATATATAATTAAAACTGTGCATCGAATTTTATATATTTGAATATAAAGGTAAAAAAAAAAAAAATTGAAAAATTGAAAAATTTCAAAATTTTTTAATTTTTTTCTTTTTTTTTGTAAATTTTAATTTAAATATTACTCAAGGGTACATTATATGCATTGTGGCATGCATTTATCACAAAAAAAAATTAAAAAAAAATTTATTTTTGAGAAAAAAATGGCATTTTACGCGTCGTCGTAGAAATCTTCGAAATGCCCCCTGCGCATTCCATATCAATGAAAATCCCCAATATTTTTTATAAAAGTTTGGATTATATATTTAAATAATTCTGTGCATCGAATTTTATATATTTGAATATGAAAGTGTAAAAAAAAAAAAATCAAAATTTTTGAAATTTTTTCGAAAAAATTTTGAAATTTTTAATTTTTTTTTTTTACCTTTATATTCAAATATATAAAATTCGATGCACAGAATTATTTATATATATAAACCAAACTTTTATAAAAAATATTGGGGATTTTCATTGATTTGGAATGCGCATGGGGCATTTCGAAGATTTCTAAGACGACGCGTAAAACTCTATTTTTTTTTCAAAAATAATTAAAAAAAATTTTTTTTTGATAAATGCTTTTCATAATGCATATAATGTACCCCTGAACAATATTTAAAGTCAAAATTTCAAAAAATAAAGAATTGATTTTTAAGGTTTTTTAAGGTCCCCTTAACCTTCCAAACTCTGCTGAAATAATCATATAAAAATGTAATCGATACAAATAGTAAAAACGTCTAGCAACTAATGCTATAATTCAATATTCTTAAAAAGTTGTCTACTTATATAATTTGCAACAAACTTCTAAATTTTCAATACTAACACTTAATTTTGACATCATAAATTTGTGTTTCTAAAAATTGCAGCATCACCAAGAACTCATTAGAATTGAAAAAAAAATAATTCCTCAAATGACTTGTATCGGTGCAAATAAATGATTAAATTTATAAAACAAGAAAAACAAACAATATTACATGACGAAAATCATCATTAGGTGAAGCCACCACGCTCAAGAAAAAAAATCTTCAGGATTTGATATCTAATCTAAGAGATTTTGTATTTGTATTAGATGTAAATTTCCAACTGGGCGAAAAATGTCCGGACCAGGATTCGAACCAGGGATCTCCTGGCTGAAGCCGCCAGTGCTCTGCCATCTGAGATATCCCGGACAAATCTGGTGGAACTTTTTCACCTAGCTAATCTTAATGACTATAGCATCTGGTCTGAAACTTGGTTCAGCTGAACAGAATAAATCACAGGTAATGGAACTTCAGAAATCGCTGGATACGAAATTACACTAGATTAATTTTAACACAATTATTCTAATTGGTAAATAAATCATATTAGATGTAAATTTCGAACTGGGCGAAAAATGTCCGGACCAGGATTCGAACCAGGGATCTCCTGGCTGAATTCCATTACCTGGAGTTCCATTATCTGTGATTTATTCTGTTGAGCTGAACCAGGTTTCAGATCAGATGCTATAGTCATTCAGGTTAGAGTCATTCAGGTCAGGAGAAAAAGTTCCACCAGATTCGTCCGGGATAGCTCAGATGGCAGAGCACTGGCAGCTTCAGCCAGGAGATCCCGGGTTCGAATCCTGGTCAGGACATTTTTCGCCCAATTGGAAATTTACATCTAATATGATTTATTTACCAATTATAATAATTGTGTTAAAATTAATCTAGTGTAATTTTGTATTTGTGCCTGAGGAAGAGCATTCCATATTCTTTCTATACGGACTCAAAATTCGATTGCATTAGTTACCAGACAGGTTTCACGACCGAGACGCCAATCGCAGACCTGTTCAATACGCGATATATCCGACGAATGGACAGGCCATGAAAGAAGCTATATTTGTTGCTCTAAAAAAACGAATGGCTATTTTTAGCAACAAATAGAGGAGCACTATTATGTTGAAATACATAATGCGTTAAAGACAGGATATGACTTCGGACTCCATGACATATCTAATGTACAGATAGGTGTTGATACTATACACAAATCCTAGCAGCTAGGATCATTCATGATACCCAAATGACGCTTACGGGACTTGCCGTTCGAAATGTATAACGTTGGATAGCGCACAACATAAATTAGCGTTCACTGGTATATAAACTAACGTAAATGCGACGATCACAGTATCCCAAATTAACGCGGGGTTCATCGCAAAAGACAACTTGTTCCCAACTGGCAACCCATTGCCTATGTGGAAGAGCCTATTGTAGCCGCGGGCGTCAATATTTTCGCATGAGGGAAATCCTGTAAAAGGGAACGCTTGCATGCAGCTTACGGTGGTGCAAGCATCGAGGAAGTGTTGGAACAGACAATGAATATTTGCAGCAGCACTCCAACGTTCTATCAACTGTCCAAATGAAGCTAATCCATCCCTCATTGTCATGCGGATGAGATTTTTATCATCATGTGCTCTCAAAACGTTTCGTTTTTGGATATTGACCTGTCCGTTT
Organism: Maratus speciosus; assembly: GCA_963932465.1. NCBI lineage: Eukaryota > Metazoa > Arthropoda > Arachnida > Araneae > Salticidae > Maratus > Maratus speciosus. The sequence goes on from OZ010788.1 coordinate 166,317,962, forward strand.
CTCTTCAGTTTACGGATTCCACACTCGCATCCCTTTCGTGGAATTGGGCTCTATATGATCTGCTTTTGCAGGATAAGGAAAACACCCTGCATGTAGGCTATCATTCATCCCCGTTCAAATTCAGTAATATGCCCGTGTGGTGCCTTCTGTTGAAATCGAAGCATAATGACTTCTCATGAAATGTTTTCCAGTAGCAGACAACCATTTCTAATTTTCAACGTCCAGCTACAGCTCTCTATTTATACGGCTAAACCATCCTTTCAGAGGGTACTCCTCTGCTCCCGCGTACACAGTGACTGCGAAATTCTAATTATTTGAATAGAATGCCTTAATTTATGTTTGTTCTCAGTTTCAGCTCACTCGCTAGATTCCTTCACGGTGTTGCAATATTTACAAACAGGAATTTTAACAGGAATTTTATTATAGGATACAGAACAGTAAGCCATTATTTCCAGTAGTTTAGGAAATATACATGTTTAAAGTTTTCAACTTCTAATGTTAAATGCATTCTTAAATCCTCGCTGCAAAAAATATTTCAATGCAGTTAGGTTTTAAAGTATAACACAAAACACATTTTGCGGAATGAGCTGTAAAGTTGGATTCATATATTTGGAACTTCTCGAAATCTATTTCTGTTTTTAAAAAAATCATAGATAACAATTCATATAGTTTTCGAAAATTAATTTCGAAATAAATGTATATTCTAAAATTAATTTTCAAGAAAAACATAAATTATAAATTGCAACAGATAATTTTTGAAACATTTCTACACATCATTCAAATTTCCAAAATGCTCAAGTATGCGAATCCGAAATTACACATTATTTCGCCAAGTCGTTTTTTGGGTACGCTTAAAAAACTAACGGCATTGCTTTCTTTTTAAAAAAATAATTAAAAATGAAATTGCAATTTGTATATGTTGACGACCCCGTAAGCAAAATATAAGCATAGCATTAATTAGTAGATGCTTTTAGTAAACGATTGCAACAGCCACATTTTTATATAATGATTAAATTTATATGAGGATGCAAAATCAGTAGAGTGTTGTGCGCTTTTTTCTAACATTGAAGTACGGACGATCTATTTTGAGACACTTGTGCTGAGCTTGTTGATTTGTCTGGTATAGAGAGGCACCATTCCCATTTACTCATTCCACAGCTTCGTAAATTTTTTTTATATTATATTTTATATATTTTACCACCTCTTCTATTGTCACCAAAAAATAGGAAAAAAATTAACTGTCATGACTTAAGTCAACTTACGTGATGCTTGAATGGTTCTTAACCTTTAACTGATGTCACAGAAATTGTCACATAACTAGTGTGAAGCGGTCTGTGAGACCTGTAAAGTAGTTGATTGTTGTTGCACAGGTGGTTCATTATACAACAGGTGACATAAAAGTATGTATGTGTGTGTGTGAATGTAGTCATAAATAACACCGTTTGGTGTTGCGACTGGTATATACCAGTAATAAACCACATGTGTCAATGAGTATAACAAAAACCAAAAATAATGCACACCTGTGTACTGAGTGATTGGAAAATCGTGCATAAGAAAACTACCTTATCACGTGAAATACCTTGAATAGCCAAGAAAGGTACCGAATGAAAAAAAAATAAAAAGTAAAGTGTAATCCTGTAAAGTTACCAAAAAAAGAAACCCTTTTTTTTTTAAATATCTAGCATAAAAAAAAATAACAAACGTGTGCTAGTATACAAATGAACACTAGAAATGTATCACAGTGACCTCAAGTGAAAAAATATAACACTGAACCAAAGAAATGTATCAATGAAGTAAAATGCCTAAGTGTTTTGAAAATCAGTTGAAAAAACAATGACAATTAGTCCCTAATGCACGCAAAGAATTGACAAAGCTATGAACTCGTGTAAGGGTTTTTTCTATGAACAAAGATAAACTATGAACTACTGTGTGTGTTAACTATGAACAAAAATTTTCTACATGCACCAAGCACCAAACAGCAAAATGTAACTGAAGAGAAAAAAAGGTGTACTGTATTTAAAAAAAAAAAAAAAAAAAAAAAAAAAAAAACGCTACCAAAGGGTTAAATTAAATTTTTTTTTACTGTAAACTTCATAAGATATTGCTGCATTCGTTGAAAAAAAAAATATATATATATCTACTCAAAACGCATCAGTGTAAAATTGACAGGATCCATACCTTTAAGTTAAATAAACAAACAAAAAAAAAAAAAGAAAAAGGAGTGTTACCGCAAAAGATAAATTGTCTCTTGCAAAATATCGAAAAAGAAGTGTTGTTTACCCAAAGAAATCTTTAAAATCATGACATATGAGTTCGAAAAAGAAAAAAAAAGTTCCTCACTCGATAACCAGTGAGAATCAAACACAGTAAATAAAATTTGTCACAAAAAAAAAAAAAAAAAAAAAAAAATGATAATGTAAAGGTTTTAGTTTTGCTGAATTTTCATGTATAGACCTTCTGTGTATTTATTAAAATTTAACACCTGGCCAAAATATTAAAAACATTTACTAAGAAACTGCATACGATTTAATATAGTGTAACCAGATACCTTACTCGATCTGCCAGCTTCAAGTAAGAAGTATCTAATGAAAATGTTAAAAATTGCTACATGTTAAAAGGCAACTAATTCGAAATGTATGTGTAATTTAATATGTCATGTGACGGATCAAGTATTTGTAAAGTAGTTGATTGTTGTTGCACAGGTGGTTCATTTTGTTAAGCTTCAATACTGACTCTAAGGCAAAAAAAATCAATTGTTAATTATTTTAAGAAGGAGGCAAGGAACTGCTGAGATAATAGAAGGCAGAAATTTTCTGAAGGTCTTTATTGTGCGCCGGGATCGTTTCCACCACCGCCGAGAATTACACGGACAATGTTGGAGAAGGGAGCGAAGAGTTACCTTTCTTTTTATTCACATAATGCGAGTTCAGAAGCTAGTCTCACTCAAAATACACTTTCTCGAAATCTCGAGTGTTGGCAAGCGTATATACACAATTTCGCCAAATACATATACTATATGGCGAGATTAAAAAGAGAGGAAGACATGTGGTCAAAGTACAATAATTGAAATTGAATGGGGAATGTAAAAGAGTAATAAGAAATATTTAACGCCAATGGCTGTGTAGGAATTCTACCTCATAAACCGCGAAAGACATTCTATAGGGGTTGCTAAAGTTCTCATGAGATTGAAGCGGCCGAAAGAGCACGTTAAAAAAACAAAAACAAAATAAAGACAGGGTTAATAACTGAAATGCAAATGACACATCTATCTAACATCTGGACCAACGGCTAAAAATGTAGAAGTAATATGTCTGACTAATTTCTGCATATCATCAAAGTAAGGCAGAAGGATGAAAATTAGAATCCAGTTATTAGGCGAGAAAAGGAAATGATTTCTTTTCTTTTAACTGCAGTGCGCTGCGGTTAAAATATTAAAGAGACTGAGAATTGAATGCTTAATTTATGAAGGGAAAAGAGCGCTAAAAACAGATTGAATCCGAATTCAGACAGATAATTAAATTTAAGAATTTAAAAAAAAATGTAATTTTAAAGGGGGGAAAGAGAAAAGGTCTTAATATTAATATGTGAAGATAGGCGCCTTCACAAGACCGATCCATTGAAAGATGAATAAAATCCGCGATTAACTCATAGGATGTTGTTTTTGTTCTAAACTTTTTGTACAGGAGTGTTATAATTAAAATTCACCTATTCAAAAGTCTCTGGTGTTAGTACTAAAGTTCCAAACGAAACAAAATTTCAGTAGTGTTTCGAGTTAAACTGAAATTTGCAAGTTAAACTATGAAAATTGAAAAACGCACCGGTCTGTGAGACCGGTAACCGACCCAGTTAAAGGTTAATACCAGTTCTCACAGCTTTATAATAACAAAATTTTTATGTGTGGTTTTCTTATATTTAATTCAGTGCAAACTATAAACATTATAAGATTTTGGTTTGATATATATTTCACTTTCATAAACATGGGAAAAGCCGTTACATAATAATTGCATTGTGTTATTGAATTCTCATCAACTTTTCCTAACAAGACTACTTAGCAGGGCTGAGAGCGCTCCGACCCAAATGACTGATTGCTACCACTAAATTTTAATGGTATTTTTCGCGTTATTTTATGACAAAATTTCTGAGATTTAATAAAGCAAAAAATAGTATTAAAATTTAGTGGTGAAAATGAACCATTTGGGTCGCAGCGCTCTCATCTCTGCTACTTAGTCAATTTCTAATAAAATAGTCAAACCTTAGCACCACTAAAATTATCAAGTTTTTCAAAAAAAAATTAAATGTAATGTGCAACTCCCTCGCCAACTGTTATGTCTCATGTATATACACTATTATATATTATCTCGCATTAAAATTTCAAAAATAAAATAGAAATACTTATACAATTTTAGCAAGTTTTTAATCTGTTCTTGTATAGTAATTTTCATAATATTTCAAATGTTTTACTTTGTCGAAACTTCTTTTAACCTTTCAAGAAATATTTCAAAACATATCTCCACTGGCATGGCATGTCTGTAGATTGTCACCTGTATTCATTACTGGATGAATGCTGTGACATGAAACAAAAAAAAAAGGAGCATGCAACAAAATAATATGTTATCATTAAGCAATAAAATGTCTTCGTGGAGTTCCACATTTCATTTCTTCCAAATTCTGGCACACAGCCAAGAAACTACGACTAGAAATACGCCAGACTTTCTCATCCTGCTACATTAACGAACGCCTATCGATCCAAGGCATATCGAGCCGGCGCGCTGTCTCATAAAGTCGACGTTTGTTTGGATTGTAACCGTCGAGGTAAAAGTAGCATGTGAAAAAAAAAACATATCAAGGGAGTGAGGTGGTGTATATCTGTCCCAAGTTAAATGAAGCGATGTTTGACATTGTTAATCCTTGATTAAACAGGTGTTTTTTTTCTTTTGTACGGGGAAGAGCTGCTCGTATTAAGAGCTAAGAGGAAGTATATCTTATCTCAACAAGGTAGAAATTATCGCAATCAAAATATTGTAAGGATTAAATGAATTTTAGGTAGTTTGAACTGATTAGCAAACAGTCAGTTGATATAACTTTGCTGACAATTTGATCCTAATTGCGGGTGATTTGCATTTTAAAATTAATAATCTCTTGGAATTATTATTATTTTTTAAAATCTGGTTACGGTCCACAATATCGGAGCTAGTGCTTAATAATACTCAATATTAGAGTTGTTGATGTGTAGAAAGAATCGGTTATTTTATATTTTACAGTCATCTCATTGAATAACGTATAAGTTAACTACATAATAAATGATTAAAATAAGAATATTAGCATACTAGAACTTCAAGAGTACATACTAATGGTTACTTCACAATAGTTACATTAGAGTTTATGTAACTATTGTTTTCTTTGAGAATTTTATGATGTAATGCATATCTGGCAACCCGGTTACATTAGCTTAGAGTATCGTTATATAAAAAAAATTAAACCCTATACATATTGAGAGCATGTTCAGGTTCTAAGTTTTCATCTACACTGTAGCACCCACATTGCAGAATTTAGCTATGACCACTCGAACGAGTTTACCTGCGGAGTAGTGTAACAAGAGTGCAAAGCACGTTACTCAACATCTAGTGAGCTCCCTCTTCCCCCCTCACTAGTGTTACCAAATCCACTGTCACAAAAGGCGGGGCAAAGAGACTTCGACTTTTAAATTGTGACATAAAAAAAGAATAAATCCTAGGAAAACGGACGCCTATGACGGAAGACTGACCTAAACCACCGCCCCCTGAATAATAGGCCTGAGCGCTGGACCAAAAATGGCGGCTGCCGAAGGCGGATTTTTTTCAGCGTGTGTACGGTCCCTTAAATATTCTTACCAATAATTTTTTGAAATTTTTCCCCCTTCCTTTTTTCTGAGAATAAACAAGGTAGAGAAATCTTTTATAAAATACTGGTGTCTACATTTAAGGGACCGTACCTACGCTAAAAAAAATCCGCCTTCGGGAGCCGCCATTTTTGTGTTATTTTTGTGTGAGCGCTCAGGCCTAGTATTCAGGGGGCGGTGCCTAAACGTAACAAATTCATGATCTCTACGGACGAAATGCTATTCAAGTAAACTTGCTAAAACAGAAACTTGTCTAAAAAGGAACTTTTCTCAGGTGATTTGAAAATTTGCCGCAAAATAAACACAACAATTAAACTTATACAGTAAAATCTCTGAAAGCGAACCGAAAATATATTGCGTCTTAGAAAGTAGATTTGTATGACATTCCTTTCAGCGGAATCATAAAAGAAAATCCATTTTAGACGCGTTCTGTTTCATAGTTTTTACTGTGTTAAGTTCCATTCGATGCAGATTAACGAAAATCCTGCTATGAAAAGAAATTTAAAAGAAATTGTGCATTCTGAAAGGAAAAAAAAAAAATCCCTGACGGCTCGGGCCTACAGGCGGAGGTAGATTTCGAAGTACTAAATTCACCAACAAAACTTAAATCAAGATTAGAGATAGACCCAGTTCCTTCAATAAGAATGAGCTCCAGAGAGCTAAACATTTGGGGAAAATTCTAATATACACGAATACACACACGAATGTATATGGAATAGGTTTAAAAAATAGCTAAAGCAAATTCAGAGAACCTCAAAGTGTTAAAATAAGTTAATATTTCCATTGTCGGATTTTCGTCATGTTTTAATAAGTTTCTTCAAACTCACATGACGTTACCTATTCACCTGCTGAGGTACGTTTTATTTCCAATATGATGCAATATATATATATTTTTTATTCGTCAAACTATTTATTTCATTTTGTGTTTTCATGCGGAAATCTTGCTCTAGGAAACTTATGACGTAATATTCAACTTGTTTCAATTATTCAAACTATTTATTTAATTTAATTTTTCACGTGAAACCTTGCAATAGAAAAGCATTTGTTGTGGTGAGAATTTTATTTCTTTTTTTTTAATTGTTGGCAACTGCTATAACGAAAAATATTTATTTTTTCCTGCCATTGTTGTGTAAGAGCTGGTTTTATCAGAATCATGTTAATTCAAAATTTTGAACCCTCCCCATTTCCATTCCCTTGGGCCGATTTTTTCCATTTGCAATCCCCGCCGAGATATTAGTCATCTCAAAGTTGTTGGCGAGTTTGAAGAAGATCCGTGCATAATTACGACTTTTATCGTGCGGACAAAATTTAGTACATACATACATATATATATATATATATAAACTTTTTAGGTGGGGGTGGTTTTGGGTTCCTGGGGTCCTATAATGAAAAGTTATGAAGGAATTTTTCAAAAGTCGCACCATGGTAACGACTGCAATAGGTAGTATTTCTTACGAAATCTACCTAAAAAAAAACAAAAAAAAACGAGACGTTTGTCGCATTGTTACGCAGGACGGACCTTGAAACTCGGGACGTCCCACAGTGGGGCTAAATCGCGAAAAGCTGGCCAAAATATGAAAATGTTATTTAAATGCCACGAAATTTCGTACACAGGTGTTTTTTAGGATTCTGATCTCGATTCTAAAATTAAAATTCCAAAATACAAAATGGCGGATCCAATATGGCGGACTTAAAATTAAAATGCTTTGAAAGTTATTCAACTTCTATGAAATTTCGTATGCAGGTACTTTTGAGGATACTAAGTACGATTCAAAAATTAAATTTTAAAAAATGGCGAATTAAAAATAAAAACAATTAGATTTAAATAAAATATTTCGAGTTTCGAAATTAAAAAGTTTCGACGCTAAACGTTACAAGGTGTTTTCATGGAACTAAGATGTTTTTAATCGAAATTAAACAATGAATCTTTATTTATGAAATGCAATTAAGTACATTAATGAAAAATAAAATACTACAAGTTTTAATTTCTGTATATTATTAAAATAAAACGAAAGGATATTCTAAAATTCATCTTCTGAATAATCTGTAGTACTAAGTAGACTCTTCAGAAGGGGAGGTGTCGAAATATTTTACAGAAGTTTCTTTGCCTCTAGGTGTAATAGTAGGAGAGCTGTTGAACATTTTTGAGTAGGTATTTGAGGCACCCTGAAAATTTGTGCAACACTTCTTTTGTAATGCCTGAATACAAAATCGAGTGTCTGGCTGAAGGATCGTGGACCAAAAACTGTGCCAGACACGTGTCAAGTGCCATTTTTTGACTACCCAAAAAAGGTATTTGAGGCACGCTGAGATTGAGACAGAATAATATTTATACTTAGAAAAAAATATTTTGAAAATGACAGACACTTTAGGGGCTGTGCATATATAACGTTATCAACTTCTTGGTAATTGTGGACCCCTCCCCCCATTACGATATCATAAGTTATCATACCTCGACTCCCCCCCCCCCCCCCGTGATGATATCGTTATCAATGTCATTTTTTTTTGGATTTTTTTTTCTTTTGTTTGGGATGATATATAAATAGGGTTACATTTATTTTTTGCATACTTTATTGATTCAAGAGAAGTTAATAAAATATCACTTTATATATGAAATAACTTAAAGAAATAGTAGAGAAATAAAAGTATTAATAAAAGAAATAGTTATTATTTAAAAGTATTTAATAACATATTTTTGTAACATAATGCATTCAACAGTAATAATACCTTCTTGCACTTGCCCCCACACGGGGGGAGGGGGGAGAGACAGAACTTCTTATTAAAAAAAATAGGCGGAAAACTGTCTTTCTCTTCCATTTACTAGTAAGCACAAGTATAATTTCAAACATACTTCGCATATGGTTTCCCGAGCAGCGTATTATTTATGCATACACATATGACAGAAGAATAGAAATGCCAAATCGTTAATGTATTCCATATTTTTGGAATTAAATATATAGTTTTATAATCATAATTTTAAGGATTTTAATAATATCTTTATATTTTCATAAAAATAGATAATAGACTAAAAGAAAATAACATACTATTTTGATTTAAAGACAAAGTTAAAATGAGAAAAATTGGGTTGTATCAAAAATGATATCGATATGAAAAGACAACCCCCCCTCCCCCTACAGATATCTTACGATATCATGTGCCAGACCCCCCCCCCTCCCCCTAAAATGATAACGTTATATATGCATAGCCCCTTAGTCGGCCCAAAAACTGTGCCAGACGCGTATCAAGTGTCATTTTTTGACTACCCCAAAAAGATATTTGAGGCACGCTGAGATTGAGACAGAATAGTATTTATGCTTAGAAAAAAATATTTTGAAAATGACAGACACTTTAGTCGGCCCAAAACCTGTGCCAGACACTTGTCAAGTGCCATTTTTTGACTACCCAAAAAAGGTATTTGAGGCACGGTGAGAGTGAGACAGAAAAATATTAATGCTTAGAAAAAAATATTTTGAAAATGACACACTTTTGTTGGCACTTTTTACTTGCCAGACATCATAGAATGTTAAACGCGAGTGCCAGTAAAGCTGGACTTCCGGTGTCTTTTTAAAAGTATATTTAAAGGTATATTTAAATAAAAGTATATAAATATACTGTTATAACTAAGATTTTGTCATATACATTTATATGTAATGAAATTTAACGATCGTTTAATGACGGTTAGTACAAAATTTAAACTGATTAAAATTGCTTTAAACTCAAAGTTAAGGTCCCGATTCTGAGGACTGTCGATTTGTGTTCGATAGTGTTAGTGTCGGAGACAACATGAGAAAATTATTGTTGCCATAGAAACAACGACTTATTTAATTTCGAAATATATAATGAAATAGTTCTTAATCGGACAGTTACATTTAAAGTGCACTTAAATTTATCCAGCCGGTGAAACCGTCCGAAAATTAAATAACTTCAGCAACGCGCAACTTGTATATATTACATAAGTTTATAGAAAAAATAACAAAATATTTCATTGTTTAAGTTTAAATTCCTTAAGTACCGCGCACTCGAATAATCAATTAACAAGCAATTTTCAGATGCATTAAAATATTCGCGTTTGGTGAGGAAAAGTTTTACCCGCCAAATCACGTGCACATTCGTCTTTTAGCACCAAATAATCGAAAATATTTTATTTTTAGCTCACAGGCTATCAAAGCCTGAGAGCTTATGTGCCCACCGGTTCTGTATGTACGTAACGCGATAACTCTTGATAGAAACATCCCATTTGCTTCAATTTTTTTTCTTGTTTCATTCTGATATGCCGCTTCCCTGATTAGTTTTGGGGACTCATTGGTTAAGGATAAAGGGGAAAAAGGGGAGTTAGTCCCCCCCCCCTTAATTCAGATAAATGGGTTTTTCATGAAGAATTATTCGATTTGCTCCGAATTTGGTATACCAGTTTATTATGTTAAGGAACTTCCCTGATTAATTTGGGGGTTCATTGGTTAAGGATAAAGGGGGAAAAGGGGCGTTAGTCCACCCTCCCCTTATTTCAGATAAATGGTGTTTTCATGCAGAATTATTCGATTTGCTCCGAATTTGATATGCCGGTTTATTATGTTAAGGAACTTCCCTGATTAGTTTTGGGGGTTCATTGGTTAAGGATAAAGGGGGAAAAGGGGTGCAACGCTATTTACGCTTTGTTTGTATCGTAAGTCAGTAAATGGATCTTCAGCGGGGCACCGCAAGTCCAGCTTTACTGGCACTCGCGTTTAACATTCTATGTTGTCTGGCAAGTAGAAAGTGCCGACTAAAGTGTCTGCCATTTTCAAAATATTTTTTTCTAAGCATAAATACTATTCTGTCTCAATCTCAGCGTGCCTCAAATATCTTTTTTGGGTAGTCAAAAAATGGCACTTGACACGTGTCTGGCACAGGTTTTGGGCCGACTAAAGTATCTGTCATTTTCAAAATATTTTTTCCAAGCATAAATACTATCTTGTCTCAATCTCAGCGTGCCTCAAATACCTTTTTTGAGTAGTCAAAAAATGGCACTTGACACGTGTCTGGCACAGGTTTTGGTCCGACTAAAGTGTCTGTCATTTTCAAAATATTTTTTTCTAAGCATAAATACTATTCTGTATCAATCTCAGCGTGCCTCAAATACCTTTTTGGGGTAGTCAAAAAATGGCGCTTGACACGTGTCTGGCACAGTTTTTGGGCCGACTAAAGTGTCTGTCATTTTCAAAAATTTTTTTTCTAAGCATAAATATTATTCTGTCTCAATCTCAGCGTGCCTCAAATACCTTTTTTGGGTAGTCAAAAAATGGCACTTGACACGTGTCTGGCACAGTTTTTGGGCCACGATCCTTCAGTCAGACATTTGATTTTGTATTCAGGCATTACAAAAGAAGTGTTGCACAAATTTTCAGGATGCCTCAAATACCTTCCCTAAAATGTTTAACAGCTCTTGGACTATAAGGATATCAGTTTCTTCAATGGTAATTTACGTAAGCTTGAAATGAAGGGATCTAATAACATTAAAAGTCGCAAAGAGATCTTCCATTGTTTACGTCCTACTGCATTTTAGGAAGAAATCGTCTCGATACCTTTTGATCAATTTGTTGCGCGATTCTTAGGCGTCTCCCGAGATTTGCCCAACAGACAATAATGAGGAAGCTATTATTTCTGTGCTATGAATAAGTAGTTTGTGCACAGAAGTTGGCATATAGAACTAGGAATACAATTCGACGAATTTACAAGCTGTTTGTGAGCAATAATCCACGAAATTGATCAAATGAATGTTAAGAAATTACTTATAATATGACGTGGAATCATTTGGTCAAATCTTCTCCTACGCTCCTTATGGAAGCAGAAATAGTTCAGTTTTCAAACGAGCTGTATTTTAAGCATTTCTGCTTCCAAATCTAAGGTTTGATTTTTCGGCGAGAAGTCCTAATTGTAAACGAAATCTTTTTTGTAAATTTTGTTTTGCAAATTTAATTTTTTTCTTCTCGTCAGGAGTGCACACTTGCCATTCCTTTATAAACCGTTTGTATGCCAAATGCAAGGTACGCTCAAAAGATCTTATACAGGCATGTGACGTGAACATCCCGAATTGTAAATGATTTTCATTCACTTTTAGTTTGAAAATAGTTTGACTGATATAGGTATTAGTTGCCTGATATAGGTACCAACGTTGAGTTGACAAATTACTAGAAATGACATTAAAACTTTTACAATCAATCATCGTTAAAGCTGTTTGTAATTAACGCCTACTTATTTTCTATCAATGATTGTTTTAAAAGGAATAAGTTTACTCTCCTGATCTGTAATATAATCTATTTCACTGACATTAGCTTCCGTATTTTCGTGCAAAAAAATGGATTCTGATGGGCCTAAAAAATCAAGGAAATGAAGATCTTAAATTTTTCCAGATAACGATTTCTGAATTTTTCGCAACACTTAAGTTCTAGTGGCACTAGAGAAGTGAAAAAGCTATTTGAACCTAATTTCTACCATCCTCAACGCTAAATGTTTCTTTAAAAGTACTTTGACCAGTTGTACTATCACATCCCCACTTGAAAATCAAATTTAGATTGCTAATGTTCTCGGAAGTCAGATTCTTAATGATTTCCGTTTGCATTAATAAAATACGTTCACCTGTATGATCTAGCAAAGATTGCAACTGACAAGATAATTCTTCTAATTACGATAGAATACACAAAATTATTGTCTATAAAGATAAGAAAATGTATTTCTATTGTATCGATGATAGAGAATCCTTTTCTGTTTTATGTTACTAATCTTGCTTATCAAATTCCTTTATGCTTATGATTATAACACTTATTGGTAATATAATACATAATAATCTATCACAAAACTGAATAATCTAAAAATTTCAAAAATGATTGCCAGCTAAATTACTGTGAAAAATAATAAATGTCATAGCTTTTGAAGCGACTAAAAAAGTGATATTTTTACTTGTGGTTGCAAAAACCTGCACGAAATGCAGAATGGCAGTTTATGGCAGCTGGTTTTTTCATGATTCATTAGATAATAGTTCAGGCTATTGTTTCCATTATATGTAGTTGCGGAACACCGTGGAACTTATAAACTTTTTGATGTTTAAAAGCAAAAAAACAAAAAAAAGTTAATTTTTTTTTATCAAAAATAATCATGAAATTATTACTTTTTATGTGCTTAATATAATTTTTGTAACATGTGCAAAAAAAGTACACACTATCATCGTGTGAATCCATTTTAAAGCATTAAAATCGGATGATATGGAAAAATGTAGCGCGTGTTTAGAAGAACCATTGTTTTGCTCTTTTTGTTCGCCTCATATGATAATCCTCCAAGCGTCACTTTTGAAATGATACAGATTGCCAACGCAAAACGAAAACCTTTTTATAAATATAGATTCTGACCCTCCGAACATTATTCTAGCCATCTACATAGTCAAATTTTCCTAAATAGTAACTTTATTTTTCGACTTTTGGCCAGCTTTTTGGGATTTTGCCCCACTGTGCGTCCTGCGTATAGTGGGGAACATATAGTGGTGAAATCGCGCATACTGGTATTGCTTTAGAATGTATCCAAAAAATTACATTTTTTTAGGCGGCGCTGACAGCGAATTTATTGCTTGAAAGTGTAAATACCAAGCGTTACTTACAGCGCAGCGTCAAGAAATGCGCGTGCGAAATGCATTTAAAATATTAGATGATTAAGTATGAAAAATCTAATTTGAAAGTGTTTTTTTAATTTAGAATTTCCGAATTCTTACCAGAAACTTAAAAAAGTTATTTTTACTTTATAAGATAATAGAAGAACGGAACAATGTAATCAGCTTTATGGGCTACCTAGATGCGTAGCAAATTTACATCCAGTGGAAAGGTGATCGTGTTGCAAGGGCATTAGGGAGCCTTAAAAAAAATAATGTTTAGACGTGGCTGGTAGCCACAAAATTAAAAATAACTTAAACAAAAAGGAAATATTAACAAAAAATAAGAAGTACATATGTACTAGTATAACATAATTTAAAAAAGAAAAAAAATTAAATAAAAAAGAAAAATTCCTTTAGTTCCAAAAAAAGAAAGGAAAGGCAAAAAAGCTACCGGGGGGAGGGGGGTGCCCCATAAAAAAAGGACTCTTTTCAGAGACCATACATTAGTATATTTAATACAATGCTAAAAAATATAGCAGAAAAGCAGTTAATTTTTTTAAATTATAAACAGGACAGCACAAACAGAAAGGTTAAGTAAAGCAGCTTTCAAGAGTGAGAGAAGCTCACTCTTCATCGTTAAGCAAAAGCGAGTATTTAGGGCGTTTTCTATTAGTGGGGTCGGATACCTCGTAGTCGGGTAGTTCCGCTATAATTTTGTTAGGGAGATTGTAGACAGATTTATAAAAAAAATTTAGCAAGTTTATTTATACGCTGTTTTAAGGAGATAGTTTTCAGATCCCTGCGGATAGTGGTGTTACGAAGAAAATGATGACCATTACGAATATAACGTAGGTTTTTGTTATGAGCACGGTAAAGATAATCCATACTAGTTTTGCAAGCGAATCCCCAGATCGGACAAGCATAAGTTAAAATTGATCTAATACATGCATTATACAAGATAAGTTTATTATGAATAGAAAGAGTATTACTTTTGAGAAGAGGAGAGAAGTCCTGTGAGATACCAGCAAGTTTGCCTCGAATATTTGTAAAATGCTTTTTCCATGTAAGTCTTCTATCAAGGGTAACTCCGAGATACTTAGTGTCATTAGTCCAAGGAATAGAGTGTTGTTAATAGTATTTTGATTGGGAAATGTTAATTTTCTAGAGAAATAGACAGCAGCTGTATTTTGCTCGTTGAACTTAACACGCCGCAGAGTACACCAGCTTAGGAATTTATCAATGTGTTTTTGAGAATTTTGTATAAGGTGAATGAATGGTGTGCATAAGATAATAGATATTCCACAAGTAAAATAAAAAAAAATTACTATTCAAAATTTTCTGGTGTGAATTCAGAATTTCTAAATAAAAAACCGTCTTCAAATCGGATGTTTCATACATAATGACCTAATAAAGGCCTGAATTTGCTTTCATTCCCAATGTATTTCATATTACAACATAATTATTTTTAATTCTATTTTTTGCAAAATTTATCTTTCAAACAAAGTTTCCTGTAATTTAAATTGCATGATAAATCTATAAAAACACACTGGATTTCTATTCATTCTTAGCAACAGACTTTATCATAGCTCCTCTGGTGAAAATGTAATTTTTTGCATACGGTTTCGCTTGTTGATTTCCACACTACATACTTCTAGACACTGTAAACCACAGATAAACATGCAAGATAGGACATTTACGTCAAAATCTGTAATGGCAACACCACTAGCGTCACTAGTGACAAAGGGGATGAACTAACAAGTCTCCGAAATTTACCGATGAAATATGTTTACGCTCCATGTTTTACATATGTATTATTTCTTCCATGTGGCACTAGTGAAATTTTCTGGTGCTTGTAGAGGGTAATATTTCGCACATTTTTATATTATACCATTGCTTTGTGTGGCTTTAAATCCAATTATATCGTATTTACTTGCTATATAACATTAAATACGGATTTTTTAGTTTATTTTTTGTTGCATTTACATCGTTCACCCTTCTTGTACGCAAAAACATCTCGCGTAAGATGTTATGTTGAAAACATAAACATAACATTAAAAAAAGAAAGATCATAATAAAAGGTAGCCGCTCAATAATGATATTATTCCAAAGATGAGAATTTTCTTCTACATTGTCACTAGAGACGCTGCGATCGTAATCGCATTACTATTACGCTCTATGAATGTGCCCTATCTTGTATTTTTATTTATGCTGTAAACTGGCAATATTACTCCTCTCTCGTCTTATACGAAAATCCATTCATACTAAATGCAAGTGCATCGCTTAAGCTCATATACCTTCCTGCACTATGTGTGTGTTTCGAGAGTAGAAATTACATGACTGCCCCTATGAAAACCAAGGCTCGGTCAAGTCAAAGAGATTTTCAGCACCTGGTATTTATTTCAATTTGTTAGCAACAGAATTACTATGTCCCTAAAATGCTTAAAATCCTTAAAATCCAACATCGTTAACTGAAAGTCTGTCAGTCATATTCATCTGTTCTTAGTTTCATTAACCCATAGTTCCACTCATATGATGTTTATGCTTAAATGTATGGCAAACTTTCATAACAAAATAATATGTATTTATATTATGTATTCTGGGATATTTTGTTAGACTGTAAGAAATTTTGTATAAAATCCATAACTTGCACGATATTTACTAATACATAAACTTGAAAAAGGTATTTAGGCAACCAACGTGTTAAGGAAAATTGTGCAGCTTGCATTGTTTAATAACCCACATTTAATGTGTTTATAACCCGCGTTGATTTCTGTTTCTGCCTCAATTGAACATATAATGCTTTTACCGCCATCTATCGTTTTTAATTTAAGGTGAAAATAGTAATAAAAGTAAAAAATAAATAAATAAATAAATAAATAAATCTGACAATATAAATTGCTCTCCTGCAAGAATTTCTTTAAAAGCTGTCACCATTTCCAAGTTATTTAATTTTAAAAACAGTCAGGTCACTGTAGGACACCTGCATGTCCCATAAAAATCCGTTCCGTAGAACTTGAGTTATAAACGTTCGAATCGAAATTCCCTTTCATAATATGGTTAACATAATTATAGGACTTTCTTCCTCAACTTTGTATATGAGCATCGTAGAACGATGTGTTATACACTGAAACATCCCCTCCAAAATTACAGAACAATGTAAGTCCCTTAAAAATTATTTTCGTAGAACGCCGCACTGGTCAACAAAATAGAACTTTTGCTGCTTCACAAAACCGAAATTAATAGTATTTTTGTGCTAATTCAAAAATCTTGTTTTAAAATTTCTCCAGAAACTCTAGTTTTTAAGATATTTGCATATTTCGATCTATGCAAATTTTGGAGTTCTCGTACAATTATATGCAAATTTAAGTCATGAAACATTATCAGATTGGCTTTTTTGTTTCATGTTATGATTACTGTCTAGTTTACTCTACAAAAATGTTGTTTCTGAGTTTATAGTGAAATGTGACCATGATATATTGTGCCTAAATTGCATATTTTTCTAATAACGTTCTTGACATCCAAATATTTCCGCTATATGAGCACGCAAATATGTTTCTAAACCAGTTTTTGCATTGATGTCAAATCTCGTATAAGTTTTCTTCTATCACTTCTAGTTTTTGAAAAAAAAAAAAATTTTTCGTCAGAAGGGACCAGAAAATGCTTTTTATGCTACTTTGTGATGTACTTCCGCTAGTTAGAATATATTCTACTAGTTTTTTCATTTTTTTAATTATACCCATTTTTTTATGTCCCTGATAGGATTCTGATACTGTTCAACGATGAGGTACACACCCCTAAAAAGCATTTTATATTAAATTTGTGTCAAAGCCACACAAAAGTAGAAGTACATTTTACTCAAAACCTAGACGTGATATACGGAAATGGATTGTAGATTTGAAATCAGCATAAAATTCTAATATAGAAAGACTGCATAAATTATATGGCAACTAATTTAAAATTGAAAGTAATGTAAACATTACACCATTGAAAAACATACAGATTAGGCTTAATAACTGACATATAAATGTTAAGAATATGGACAGTGCGACATTATCTGAAGCAAATAGTCCAGTAGTCATTATCTACATAATTTAATTCAATCTGAAATTTTTTGTACCTGAAATTTGCATAAAATGGCGCAAAAAAGCTTAAATTTGATTACACATAATTTTGATTAAACATATTCAAATTTCTCAAAAACTCGACCGCCTAGGAGAAAATGGAAAGAAATTGGGAATTAGTTCAACAAACGGATCTAGAATCAACTAATTTCAGTTCTGTGAAAGAATCATTGTTGTCCAGTGTTATAAGCGTTCGAAATAATATTTCCATTTGCATTTTATATACATAGTGGATGTGAATAATAAATAAAACATACATAAAAACTACAATGGTGTTAACTCGTCGTACCGGTTCCTACAATTGAAATATCGGGTGGTCCATCTGTTGTTTCTTTTTTATTATGAAAGAAAGCGCAATTTTTAGGAGTGAAAATCGAAATATTTTATTGAATATGAAAGGTGGGTATATGCTATTATGTATGGAATACAATATCGCACATGTGGCCACCGCGGCTCTGCTTACATGCCATCATCCGAACATCAAAATTTTTGATGAGTTTTTCCATAATGAGAGGATTCATGTCCATCTGTTGGTTCTTTTTTTATTATGAAAGTATACGCAATTTTGAGGCGTGAAAATCGAAATATTTTATTGAATATGGAAGATGAGTCTATGCCATTATGTATGGAATACAATATCGCACGTGTGACCACCGCGGCTCTGCTTACATGCCATCATCTGAACATCAAAATTTTCGATGATTTTTTCCAGAATGAGAGGATCCATGTCCATCTGTTGGTTCTTTTTTTATTATGAAAGAAAACGCAATTTTGAGGCGTGAATATCGAAATATTTTATTGAATATGGAAAGTTGGTCTATGTCATTATGTATGGAATACAATATCGCACATGTGACCACCGCGGCTCTGCTGACATGCCATCATCCGAACATCAAAATGTTCGATGATTTTTTCCAGAATGAGAGGATCCATGTCCAAAATTTCAGCCCGGATGTTACGTTTGAGGCCTTGGATTGTGTGGGGGACATTGACGTACACTTTCTTTTTCAGAAACCCCCAAAGAAAATAATCCATTAGGGTTAAATCGCAGGATCTTGGCGGTCAATTCACATCAGAATTTCTTGAAATTACGCGATCTGGAAATTTCTCGTTCACTAAGTTGATGGTTTGGCGAGCAGTGTGTGCCGTTGCACCGTTTTTGTGTTGTCAACGAGTCCATAATTACAAATGACATACATTTGACAGTTCATACAGGCATGACACATGACAGCTGACACAAATAACCTGTGAAATATTCATATTAAAAAACAACAACAACAGATGGACCACCCCATATATATACCCCCAAATAAAAATAAGTCAGAGAGACAGTAAAAATATATATTTCTATTTGCATTAAAGGAATCGAATTATCTTAGAAAAAATAAAACAAAAAAAATCCCTGCCGGCTCGGGCCTACAGGCGGAGGTAGATTTCGATGTTAAGTACTAAATTCTCCAACAAAACTTAAATCAAGATTAGAGATAAAACCCAGTTTCTTCACAAAGAGCGAGCTGTAGGGAGCTAAACTTTTTTTGAAAATTGTAATATACACGAATACACACACACATATATATGGAATAGGTTTAAAAAATGGCTACAAAAAATTCAGAGAACCTTAAAGTGTTAAAATATGTTAATATTTCCATAGTCGGGTTTTTATCATGTTTTAATACGTTTCTTCAAACTTACATGGCGTTACATATTCACCTGCTGAGGTCCATTATATTTCCAATATGACGCAATATACATATTTTTTTAATTCGTCAAACTATTTATTTTGAGTTTTCATGCTGAAATCTTGCTCTAGGAAACTTATGACGTAATATTCAATTTGTTTTCAATTTGTCAAACTATTTAATTTTACACGTGAAAATTTTGCAAAAGAAAAGTAATTGTTGTGGTGAGAATTTTATTATTTGTTTTTTTTAATTGTTGGCAACTGCTATAACGAAAAACTTTTATTTTTTTCCTGCCATTGTTGTGTAAGAGCTGGTTTTATCAGAATCATGTTAAGACAGTATTCAAAATTTTGAACCCTCCCCATTTCCACCCTCTTGGGCCGATTTCACCCATTTTCAATCCCCGCCGAGATATTAGCCATCTCAAAGTTGTTGGCGAGTTTGAAGATGATTCGTGCATAATTGCGACTTTTATCGTGCGGACAAAATTTAGTACATACATACATACATATATATATATATATATACATATAAATTTTTTAGGTGGGGGTGGTTTTGGGTTCCTGGGGTCCTATAATGAAAAGTTATGAAGGAATTTTTCAAAAGTCGCACCATGGTAACGACTGCAATAGGTAGTATTTCTTACGAAATCTACCTAATACGCAATCAGGGAGCCACAAATTTGATACTTATCTATCTACATCTTTTTACCACTTTTTATATATTTTTTTTTATCTTGTCTTGTATTTATTATGTTTGATTTTCAAAATACATTAAGATATAAGGAAGAGAAAAAATATTTAAAAAAAATTATTCGATTATTATTTACAATTTAAACTATTCAATCCACCCCGAAATATATTTAAATGTTAATCTGAAATAAATTAATCAAAGTTGGAAATCAATGATTTAAGCTATTTTAATTACATTTTTTTTTCAAATCATGTTTCTGAACCGTCAATTAGGATTTTGATTAAAATACATTAAATAACTTTGCTAACGAGTTTCATTTCTCATCATTTATTAAATTGTAATAGAAATCGGTAAGAAATTATACGATACGGAATTTATACATGCTTTTCAATCATATTCACATTGTTTCCATTCTTTATTTTTTTTTTTCATTTCTATATAAATAAAATATATTTTGTCGATTAATTATCACTTTATCACCATGAGTAATTCTATACTGCTTGACAACTACATCATCAATAGCTATGGATTACATTCCCAATCCAATTTGGTAGTCTGCGTAATAACAAATAAAAAATCCGCACGCAATTCTATCATTATGATATGTCTTTTAATATCACGTTTTCCATGAAATTGAATTCTATAAGATTAGATTAAATTAGATTTGGAGAAAAGATTTCATTTTCCAGGTTAGCGCGCAAAAGCATTTATAGAGAAAATAAAGATTTTGAACGATTGAATGTAATTTCCTTTTGTTACATAATTGAATCATTTATCCAGAAATTCAAACAGCTGCGTATAATACTTTACAAATATATTAAGTTAAGGGGTTACATACGTTCTTCGACGGGGAAAAACTGACGCTTATTCTATTTTGGAAAGGAGTAAAATTAATTGAAAAACCAATAATTTCAAGTTGTGTTTTATTGCTTCAAAGATTTAAAAAAAATTCTTAAATTTGCTCACATATTACGTGGGAAACCTGCAGCCGCTTTGACCTATACCAAAATATCTGAGATCGATGGACAGCATCCTATCTTCCTGTAAAAATAAAAAATTATTAAAATCTCAATTTCTTCTTCTAAAATAAGGTTGTAGCTAAAGGTCATTTGGCTCAAATTTTTAAAGTTTTAAAAAATAAGAAAATTGAGAAAATTTTGAAAAAAAAATATTTTTCGTTTAAAATTTTGACCTTCAAACTTATTGGGAGAATATAAAAAATTAATTTTTTCAAAAAATTGTTAGATAGCCCTTAGACAGTTTAATTATGCATAGATGAGCACAAATCGCATCCAAAAATTTAAAATATTTTTTCGGTTATCATGCTGCCCTTGTTGAAAAATGTAGTTTCCAGAAAATCTTGTTTAAAGTTTTAGGATTCAATATATTTTGATCGTGTAAGCGCTCACATTTTTGCCTCATATTTTTCTTAATAATTGAGATATCACTTTAAATTATTTTGACCACAATTATGCACACTATAAGGTTTTAATTTACGAAAAAAAATCGATTTTTGAAAGTTATGAATGTATATAACGCCTTAATACGTGTAAGATTGTCACAGGCGAGTATTTTTATATTCTCATCGTGCAACTTTTAAAAGGAAATGAAAACTGTGGTAGACTTCTCTTATAGTTTTTGCAGATATACAGGTGATTATCAGAATAATGGAACACTCTAGATTTATCAGGAATCCTTTACTGATATGGCGTAGGAGAGGCTTCGGCATGTAACACACCTTGGATTACCCAGGGAATCGAATCACACATGTCTAAATAGTGTTTAGAGGAATATTGTACCATTCTTCGTGGAGATATTGTGAAAGTTCCGGAAGAGGTGCTGGTAAATGATATCGATTCCGGATTAAACGCTCTAAAATAGACCATAACAGTTCCATTACATTGAGGTCAAGGGACTGTTCTCCCCAGTGATCCTTCCTTTCAGGGTTACGATTGGGTCAGCAGAAAACAACGACATGGCTGATCGACGAAGTTTTGTGGTTGTGGCACCCCTGTAGAACGACGTTTGGCATTAACAGCTGTGACAAGTGGCTTGGGAACTGCTGCTCTGCCGTAAATTTTCGGTTTATGAAGCTGCATCCGAACTGTAATTACTGATAATGAAGAATCGAGATGCTGATTGAGCTCTGCAGTCGCTTTGGCTGCAGTTGTTTTCTTTTTAGACATTATAATCCGCTTTAATACCCGTCGGTCTCTTTCACTCAGCTTCTCCTTCCATCCACTATTTTGCTTTGCCAAGCTTGTCTTCCCACGATGTGTGCCAGATTCAGGTCTTTAGACAAGACACCGTACCTCTAGACACGCCTATAAGCTGGGAGGGCTGTGAAAAGCCTGTGAGGGCTGACATTTTACACGTTTGACAAAAATCCAAGACGTATATAACTTCACGAAATCTACTTCATACTACCATGGTATATACTGTTTATGTTTTTTTAAAACTGGTATCTAGAATTAAATTTTATTGCTTACGAGTCGCATTCTTAAATATCACTTTTATTCACAAGTGTGTCCTTTATTTTTATAACCACCTGTAGAAAGATTACCGAAAGTACGTAATAAAAGATTGTTAATGGCATTTTAAAATTATTTCAAGATTAATTTTCTCATTTAATAATGTTTTCATACATAGAAATAAGTATTAATTCATAATACTCTCTCATGATAACGTATCGTGATTTA
Organism: Maratus speciosus; assembly: GCA_963932465.1. NCBI lineage: Eukaryota > Metazoa > Arthropoda > Arachnida > Araneae > Salticidae > Maratus > Maratus speciosus. The sequence goes on from OZ010788.1 coordinate 166,340,653, forward strand.
GAGGCCCCTGAAAATTTGTTTAAAATAGAAAATTTGTTAGTTATACGTAACAAGTTGTAAAAATATGCAAAAGTCTTAATTCTATTTTTTTTTTAAATATCATTATACAACTTTCGTAGAAAGATAGGAGTTCTGTTTTCCAGTAATTCTGGAAAAAGACTTCAAACAGAAAGGGATTGATTTCACGGCTTCTTCATATTACTAACAGACCGTGGAATAGCTTCCAAATAAGATAGAATATTTCTCATTGTATCTAACACATAACAATTCAATTTCCTTTCAAATTGTTTGTTAAAGGACAGCAAAACAATTTAAGAAACTTAGACTACTGATGGCAAGTTTTCTTTTTCTTTTCTTTCTTAAAAAAAAAAAAAATAAGATAAACATTTTGAGTCAAAACCGAATGACTGGTATAACAATTGAGACATAGCATGCTTCAAAACAGAAAGGGATGATTCCACGGTTTCTTTATATCACTAACAGACCGTACAAAAGCTTCTGAATCAGATAGGATATTTCTCCTTGTATCACATCCTAAACAATTCAATTTCCTTTCAAACTGTTTGTTAAAGGATAGCAAAACAATTTAAGAAACTTAGACTATAGATAGCGGTTTTTTTTTTTTTTTTTTTTTGAAAAAATAAGATAAACATTTTGAGTCAAAACCGGATGACTGGTATAAAAATTGAATCATAGCATGTTTCAAAAGAGAAAGGGGTGACTCCACGGCTTCTTTATTTTACTAACAGACCGTGAAAAAGCTTCTGAATCAGATAGAATATTTCTCCTTGTATCTAATCCATAACAATTCAACTACCTTTTAAATCGATTGTTAACCCTCCAATTCCCAGGGTAGAATGCGTTCCAGAAATTGCGTATGTCAGAGAATCGGAATTCATACCAGAAAATCTGAATGGGAAATTTCGGTTTATTTAATATCGAAATGTCTCCAAATCAAAGCAAAAATTTCTATTTCAAATTTCTGGTGTGGATATGGAATATCTGAATAACAATATCCACTAAACTGGGAACACTGGTGGTAGCAAATATGTCACCATGTGGGCATTAGAGTGTTAGAGGATAGCAAAACAATTTAAGAAACTTAGATATTAATTAGATACTTTATATTAGAAACTTAGAGATAGCAAATTTTTTTTTCCTTTTTTGAAAAATTAAGATACACATTTTGAATAAAGCCGGACGATTGGTATAAAAATTAAGTCATAGCATGTTTCAAAACAGAAATGGATGATTCCACGGCTTCTTTATATCACTAACAGACTGTGCTAAAACTTCTGATTCAGAATATTTCTCTATGTGTCTCATCTATTGCAATTAAATTTCTTTTCAAATCGATTTTTAAAGGATAGTGAAGCACTTTAAAAAACTTGAACTACAGACAGCACTTTTTTTTTTTTTTTGAAAAAATAAGATATACATTTTGAGTCAAAGCCATATGCCTGGTATAGAAATTGAGTCATAGCATGTTTCAAAACAGTAAGGGATGGTTCCACGACTTCTTTATATCACTAACAGATCGTGCAAAAGCTTCTGAATCAGAATATTTCTCTATGTGTATCATCTATAAAAATTAAATTTCTTTTCAATCGATTTTTAAAGGATAGTAAAACACTTTAAGAAACTTAGACTACAGACAGCATTTTTTTTTTTTTTTTTTTTTTTTTTTTTGAAAATAAAAATTAAAAATTTCGAGTCAGAGCCGGATGACTCATATGAAAATTGAGACAGCATGTTTCAAAACAGAAATGGATGATTCCACGGCTTCTTTATATAACTAACAGACCGTGCAAAAGCTTCTGAATCAGATAGACTATTTCTCCTTGTGTCTCATTCATAACAATTCAATTGCCTTTTAAATTGATTGTTAACCTTGTAATTCCCAGGGTAGAATGCATTCCAGAAATTGCGTACGACAGAGAATCGGAATTCATACCAGAAAACTTAAATATCATATTTCGGTTTATTTAATACTGAAATGTCTCAATTAATCAAAGAAAAAAACTTCTATTTCAAATTACTATTTAAAAATTCTGGTGGGAATACGGAATATCTGAATAACGAAATCCACTAAATTGGTAACATTGATGGTAGCAGATATGCTACCACGGACATTAGAGGGTTAAAGGGTAGCAAAACACTTTAAGAAACTTACACTACAGATAGCAAGTTTTTGTTTGTTTGTTTGTTTTAATAAGATTCACATTTTGAGTCAAAGCCGGATAACTGGTATAAAAACTGAGTCATAGCATGCTTTAAAACAGAAACGATGATTCCACGACTTCTTTATATCATCGAACAGACCGTGCAAAAGCTTCTGAAACAGAATATTTCTTTATGTGTCTCATCTATAACATTTAAATTTCCTTTCAAATCGATTTTTAAAGGATAGCAAAACACTTTAAGAAACTTAGACTGCATATAGCAAGTTTTTTTTTTTTTTTTTTTTTTAAATTAAAATACACATTTTGAGTCAAAGGTGGATGACTTGTATAAAAATTTAGTCATAGCATGTTTTAAAACAGATTACGGTGTTATATAATTGGAAGTGCTGTAATTACAATGGGAAATTTTTAAGTACAAAGCAAATATTAGTGTAATGATTTTATTTAATTCGAATTACAATAAAACTTCTCCATAACGAACGTACCCAAATAGTAGACAGTGATATTTAGATAACACTTTTTCAACACCCAATGCATACATTATTTGTATGTTTTATGCGCATATCGGAATTTGTCATAGCTGCGTACACCAACAAATTCCGATGTTCCAAAATGTCAGACAATTATTACTATATTTTAAATTAAATGTATACAGTGTGTCCACGTATAACCTGACCGACCTTTATTTTCGTAACCGTTGGTCCTAAATGCATACTTCCAATTACAAAAATGGTTTAAATAAGGTAAAATATTATTATTAAAGCGATTTGGGTCAAGAAAAACATTTATTAAAAAATTACGAAATTTAAATTTTTATGCGGTCCCCCGATCCTATAAGTGGTATTTACTAAAAACTTACTGTGACACTAACAAGTAAGACAAAGAAAGTTCCATCAACTAACATTAAAATTGACCGAGTTATGAAACTTTGAAATGCATACTTATACCACTTTTTCGCATATCAAAACAGATGATTTCTACCATGCTTTCAGGTGTCGTGTATAAAGTACTTAAACTTATTTCAAGGTATTTGCACTTTGAAAGAAATCGTACAAATATTACGATTAACTTTTATTAGTTAAGTTTAAGATTAGTTAAAATAATTGTATTTTAACATATGTTTTATTTTGTAAGGATTTGAGGCTATGATTTCTTTTAACTAAAATTATGTTATTTTCATAAGGTTTTATTTAACTTGCAATGATCGTCTTTCCAGTTTAAAATTTGTACCCGAACTTTAACTTACTTTCAAACGTCTGGTCGAAGTTAAATTTTACATACTGACTTAAATCCGATGACAATGCAATATTATTATGATTTTCGACTCCATCTTATACATACTTATATTAGAGGAAAACGCAAAAAAAAATCGGATAGATTACCGTCAAGAAGTTTAAAAAAGAGTTTTAGATTAGATAACATAAACCAGCGATGGTTGTGTTTTTTAACTTTTATAATTACATTTTATGCATTTTTAACGCTGAATCAAAAAAGTACCTTCACTTTTAACCATCATGTCAAGATTTTTCGCAAATTGTAAATTTCAAGTTTAAAATTAGCGAAAAATCTGATACTATAAAATAGATGCAAGACCTTTTTATTCAGGTTAATTTTATATAATTCAATAATTTATTAGATTTTTTGGCTTATACTGGGTTTCTTACAGCTAAACAGCCCGGCGGTTCGATGAGGTTTGGAGGGGAGGGGGGATCAATTTTAACTCATAGCTTTTTAACTTAGAAATTTGCGATTTGAGAAAATTCCTGACGTGATGGTTTAAAATGAAGGTCATTTTCGGATTCAGTGCTAAAAAATACATAAGAATCAATTTTCTAAAGCTAAAAAACATGCCACAACCTGAAATTTGAAAGACAGTGTAATCTAACAGCATTTTAAAATATGTATCATTTTGTAAAGAATTGAGATTGTTGTTTCTCATCATTTTATTTAACAAAAAATCTGTTATTTTTATCCTCTTATAATGCTCAGTACAAATTGTACATTTTGCAGTAATATGTCAGAATGATTAAAGATTCAAACTTATATTGCAATGTTAATTTTACTCTCAACCATTATACCTGACGAAATTATATTTCTACTAAATTTGTGAATGACCCCTAATATGCAGCAAAAAATATACTCAAACTTTACACAGCTATTACTCGGTCAATTTTAATCGTAGAATAATGGGACTTTTTTGCTTTACTTGCCAGTATTACAGGGAAATTTTACTAAATATAACTTATAGAATCGGGGGACCGTATAAAAATTTAGATTCTGTAATTCTTCACTGAATTGTTTTTTCGCTTCAAAAATTTTTTTTTATCTTAACCCTGCACCTAATTTTGACCATTTTTGTAATTGGAAGTATGCATCTAGGACCAACGGCTGCGAAAATAAAGGTCAGTCTGGTTATACATGGACACACTGTATATGTATATTGCCGTGACATTCTTTTTTTACATCGTAAATGTTTTCATGAAAAAATACATATATTATATATTGAATTATTTTTTGCATCAGTACAGCGAATATTAGTGTGTTATATGAGATCGTTTACAATGAACTTTCCTTCTTTTATTTGAGTCTTTATACCCTTTTTTACAAACTTATGGCTCGTATCTACAGTCTATGACTTGATTATTTATGGACATTTTTTACATCTGAAATCTAATGGCCAGATTAAAATAAATAAATGAAACTGAACTTTTCTGAGTGAAATCTAAGGGCTAAATTTTTTGCTGATTTGAACTTATTTTTGCTTTAAATTTAGTGAACGGATATTTTTATACAATTAAACCTTTTTAATGAAGAATCGCATCTAAATAAAATGTTTTTATACTATAGAAATGCTTTGTCTTTTTCTCCTGTGAACTTCAGATTCAGTGAATAATGCTATAAAACATAGACAAGAGTAAAGATTGTATGAATTCTATTTAGTGAACTAATTGTATAAAAGCATCACATATTATGTAATCTGAGTGTGACTCATTTTGTTTTGTAGGTGTCTGCTATGCAGAATTTGGTGTCCGGGTTCCTCACACTACAGGATCAGCTTACATGTACAGTTACGTTACAGTCGGAGAATTCATTGCTTTTGTCATTGGCTGGAATATGGTCCTTGAATATCTGATAGGCACTGCCGCTGGTGCATGTGCAATCAGCGCTTGTGTAGATGCCATGTCCGGTGGAGCTATAAGCGCTGGTATCAGAAGTGGAATGGGCACTTTTTTCGGTATGATGCTTTTGTACAATATACCTTGTATCAGAAATACATAAAATCCTTATACCATTATCAGGTATAAGTTATTTAAAAAATCAATCTGTTTATCGTTTTCAAAATGTTATTTTTTGTCGTCATTCAAACCATTACTCACGTATATAAATTACATTTTTTTCTTTTTTACAACGTTCAAGCGCACAATACGTACAACACTAAAAATCACATACGACCGTTTCAAGGATTCTTTAATCCCCTTCTCTTCAGTAGATAAAAAAAAATTAAAACGACTTTGAAGAATCTCTCGGTTATGGCCCCGAGTACTGGCTGACTAAAGTGGCGAAAGCAAGAGTTTATATAACCGATAAGCACGCGAAAAAATAATATTGTGTCATTTCTATAGGATATATAAACTCTTGCTTTCGCCACTTCAGTCAGTTTATTAGCGAGTATTCGGGGCTATAACCGCGGGTTTCTTTGGACCCGTTTTAAACTTTTTTTCCCCTTTGAGCTGATGAAGGGGATCGAAGAATCCTTGAAATTGCCGTATGTGGTTTTTAGTGTTGAACGTATTTGTGCGTTTGAACGTTATATATATATTTTTTGTAGCTTATATATTTAAATCACTCAAAATAATTATTTTATGGACATTACCTACGTATGCTGTTTCAGATAAAGCTAAAGAGTGACGTCTTTTTTTTTTAAAATGAAATGTACTTTAAAAACATGCTTTCGATATTTTATTCCTTTACGTTGTATGAAATTCTTTAAGTAAAAATTTAACTAAATTTCATTATTAATGAAACATACTTAAGGCTTGATTAAAGTTAAACACGCGCATAGCGGTCAACGTGTACATTTTTTTTATCACTTAAATTTAATACGAAATTTTGCATAATAAAATCGCCGAAAGAAAACAATTTTTAACTATTATATAACGCGAAATTTTCTATTAAATTTTAATGGGAAAAAATGTACAAGTTGGCTGCTCTGTTTTCGTAAATATTCTAGCATTAATAATGAGAAGTGTTCTTTATTCTTCGAAAATATTCCAAAATCTTATCTTAAAAGTTTTAATTTAATAACTTCATATTTTTTCCTGTATATAATGTGCCTGTTTTACGAAACATCAAATGACAAGAATATTTTTTAATTACACATGTATAAATTGCAATTATGTAAACTGTAAGCATGGGTAAACTATATACCGGGAGGGCAAAAAGTCTTTGGCAAAAAAACTTTGGCAAAGGGGTGCAAAGAAAAAAGTGGGCAAATAAACTTTAAAAATTCATAAAACCGGAAAAAATAACTGAAATAAAAAACGGTTTCCAGAGTTAGTATCTATAGGTCACGGGATTTTTTATAAGGCAGGAAAACATAACTCAAAAAACAGCCGAAAGATGGCGCTGCTGCGAGCGACTTCGATGGAAACATGCAAATGAGATGCTTATAAGAACTTGCGCTTCTAATCCACAGCTAGTTCACCATTGTGAACCGTGTATGTGTACAAGGTTGCTGAGTGCGAAGGATAATGATTTGTCGGGGAAGTTGTTTTACGTGAACCAGGAGTCAGTAATCATTGCTTTGCGTAAATTGCGAATTCAGAAGAATGAGAGGATTAGAAAACGGCCTTTAACAGCGACAGGCCATATTTGAAATTCCAGGTCTGTCGATCCAGTCCATCTAATCTGTCGGAAGTGAAAGATGCGATCCACCGAGCTGTCATGTGTACATCCAGACCTGTTGCACTCTGAAGTTGCTGGATTTGGGATTCGCCTGCAATGTGTTATCACCTATGGTGATGCTTATGTGAAACGCATACAGCTGTAAAAAACGGTTTGCAGACATTCGGTTTGTTATTTACGAATCTTTTCTATGAGTTGGGTACGTCAGCGCCACTTATTGGCTACCACTTAAAAAAGAAAAAAATCTTCCTTCAGATAATTCCCGTGATCTATAGATGCTAACCCTGCAGGCCGTTTTTAATTTCGGTTATTTTTCTGGTTTTTATGCATTTTTAAATTTTCTATAGGCTTTTTGCCCACCCGGTATAAAGCTGTGTATATTATTCGTAGAATAATTGAAATATTAATTAATTAATTTAAATTATTAATTAAAAATAAAATTAAATATTATTAATTTAAAATAATTTAAAATATTAATTTTTACCTATTTTCTTTTAAGCCTGAATATGCATTTATATACGTTTATTTTGTAATTTTGATTCATTTCATATAAAATAATATTTAAAATTTTAGAGAAAAATTAAAGAAATGTTTTAATGTTTGTATAAATTTTAAAAATTTTCCTTACAGAAGAAAGAAACATTTCAAAATATACGTGGAAGTATTTATCCATTACTTTCAATAATCTGAAAAAGGAAGATAACGATGCAAATTCTAGCGTTAAAAATTGCAACTGCTTTTTAAAAATTGAGTAACCAAAACATTATGACCATTTCGCACTGAAATTTCGACTCGTCCGTTTACTTCGTAATTTGATTCATTTCATATCAAATATGATATTTAAAATTGTAGGGAAAAAAATCAAAGAAACGTTTTAATATTTGTATATATTTTAAAACTTTTTCTTGCAGAAGAAATAGGAACCTTTCAAATTTACGTGGAAGCATTTTCCCCATACTGTCAAAAAAGTCTGAAAAAGAAAGATTATAATGCAAGACTGCAACTATTTTTTAAATATTGAATAATACAAATATTATGACTGCTCCTCACTGAAAGTTCGACTCTTTGTTTACTTTGTAATTTTGATTCATTTCATATAAAAGATGATATTGAAAAATTGTAGGGAAAAATGAAAGAAATGTTTTAATGCTTGTATGTATTTTTAACTTTTGCTTGCAGTACAAAGGAACATATCAAAATATATGTGGAAGCATTTCTCCTATACTGTCAAAAAAGTCAGCAAAAAGAAAGGTAACGGTGTAAATTCGAGCGCGAAAGACTGTGAACTGTTTTTTAAATATTGAGTAACCAAAATATTATGACCACTCCTCACTGAAACATCGACTCTCTGTTTACATTGTAATTTTGATTTATTTCATATAAAATATGATATTTAAAATTGTAGGGAAAAATCAAAGAAATGTTTTAATGTTTGTATTTTTTTCTCTTACAGAAGAAAGGAATGTTTCAAAATATATTTGGAAGCATTTCTTCCATACTATCAAAAGTCTGAAAAAGAAAGGTAACGATTAAAATTCTGGCGCCAAAAACTACAACTGTTTTTTATATTGAGTAACAAAAACATTATGAACACTCCTCACTGAAACTTCGACTCTCCCGTGCAACAGGCAGACCTCGCAGCGTATTAAAAAAAATTTATTGAAGCTACCACTATTTGGAAATTTTTTTTTCATGATATATTTCTATTGTATGTGTTAAGTGAATTTACATCGACAGGGCGTGGATTTGCTCTGCAAATGGGAAGCCCCTGGAACTCCCCCCCCCCCCCTGTCTGCTGTTCGATGTTTTTTTAAATGAATTTATTCTGAAGCTTATTCATTAGGAATAGTAGTAGGGAAGTTATTTTCCCCTACATGTTGCGAGGCTGCAACTAGGGCTGCGGAGTCGGCGGGAAAAAGGGACGATTCCGACTCCGACTCCGGGATTTTTAACAGATCCGTCTTCGACTCTTTCACTCAAAAATGGGCCGACTCCGACTCCGGGAATTTTAACAGATCCGACTCCAATTCCGCAGCCCTGGTTGCGACCCCTGAGCATGAGCGCTGATGCAAAGAATTGGATTTCTGATAAAAAGTTTACCTTCGGTCAGAAGCATCAGGGAAATTTGCAGTTTCCCCATTCATAGGGAAAATAAGAGATTTAAAAGAGTTTGAAAGAAACAAGATTGTGAGCTCAGAAAAGCTGATTCCAGTGTATCAGAAATCGTTAAATTTCTTGGTTTTTCTCTTACAAGAATGCCTCGAGTCTTCAAAAAATTGCATATAAGCCAAAAAAACTTCTAGCGAAAAGTGGAATTGTGGGCGAAGATTACTTGTGAACAATAGAGGTGCTAGGAGACTGGCAGACATTTTTTGCAGCAACAGTACAACACAATCAATTATAGAGTAATATAACTCACAAGGAGAGGGTCTGAAGTTGGTGTCACCGAATGCGATGAACATTTGTGCATCGATAGAGTATAGTTAGTATATAAATATATGAGCGGCATAAAGCGCAATGCCCAGGGGTTCTTGAGAAAATAAGTCGCAAAGTTTAAGCTACAGTTTATAATAAATTCCTTCATAAGCAGGCGGCCTCCGTGGCATGGTCGGTTGCATGCTGGATTTCAGTTTTTACTACTCTGGTTCAAACCCGGCTCGGACTTGTTTTTTGGAACGAAAATTTTTATCAATAATTTTCTAACCGCAATTGAAAAAATATGTATAATAATTGAAATTTATGAAAATATATGAATTACATGTATGTTTTGTAGCATATAAGTGCTTTTTTAACTACGAAATTTTGCATGTTTAAATATATAATGAAAAGTTAAATAATAATAATAATAATAATAATAATAATAATAATAATAACCGCATATTTATATGTTTATGGGCCAGAAATTTTTTGTTGTTATTTAAATTGATTTACAGTTATTTCAATGAATATCTATAATTTTTAACAGAGAAATAAATTAAAATAAATGAACAAATATATTATTTTCATTTTGTTTCCTCATTCAAATACGTACTTCAAATATTTCATGGTTTATTAAAACTATGCTTTATATTTTTAGTATGATTTTTTTTAAGTCTGAGATTCTTGATTTTTAATTAGAATAAGTGTCTGTGTAGTAATTTCATTCAGATTGAATTTTCTTCTTGTTTAATATTTTTATATAATGCCGTTTAATTATATAAATACAATTATTAGTGCGAATCTTTGCATGTTTAAAGTTAAGTGAAAAGTAAAGATTCAATAAATAAATAATAATAATAACAAACTAAAAAAGAGTCAATTGGAACTTTTATAGACCATAAAATTAAGCTAATTTTAAAATTTATTTACTGGTATTTACATAAATAAGCTACTATTTTTCACCGTGAAATAAATGTATTGTTTTATAGCAACTAGCTTTTTAACTTTTGATTTTTTAAAATCTTGGATTCTTATGATCATAGTTAGAATAGCTGTCTTTGTGCTTAAAAATAAGTTCTAAAAAGGTATTGAACTGCTAAAAATAATTATTACGTAGGTAATAATTACAAAATCAAAAATCAGAATAAAAAAAAGTTAATTAAATTAAAGGGTATTAAAAAATCATCAACTATTCGAAAGACTTACATATAGAAACAAAATTATAATAATATAATTATTCATGCATTTATATCACGTGTTTTAATTTATTTCTCTGCGATAAATAGTAGATTAATCATTGAAATAACTGTAAATAATTTTTAATAACAACAAAAAATTTCTGTTTTTTTTATATATAAATATGCATTTTTTTTCATTATATATTTAAACATGCAAAATTTCGTTGTTAAAAAAGCACTTATACACTAGAAAACATACTTTTAATTCATGTTTTTTGGAAATTTCAATTAATATACATATTTTTTTCAATTGTGGTTCGAAAATGATAAAAATTTTCGTTCCGAAAAACAAGTCCGAGGCGGGTTTGAACCTGGGTAGAAAAAAACCAAATCCAGCATACTGCCGACCATTCCACTGAGCCGCTTGCCAAAGAAGGAAATTTATCCGATTATGAACTGTAGCTTAAACTTTGTGACTTATTTTCCCAAGACCCCTTGGGGGTTGCGCTTTATGACGCTCATATTTTTATATACTAACTATACTCTATCGATACACAAATGTTCATCGCATTCGGTGACACCAACCTCGGACCCTCTCCTTATCAGAGTCATCCCACAGCATATGTGTAAACCGATCTTGAGTATATTTGCTGACATAAAAACCATAGAAAACCCAAGATTAATACTGCATAGCAGGTGGTCATATTATTTTGTCCTCTAACTGTAGAATAAGCACATGGGCACTGGCAACCTTTGAAATGCCTTGGCTACAATCAACGGCTGTCCAGGAAACAAATGTTGATTTGCTATACAAAAAAAAAAAAAAAGCTCATATTGTTTAAAATTGTTATGAAATCAAAACGAATAAAAAATTAAATAAATATTTTTTTAAATTTATTTTTCTATATACAGTTGTGTCTCGTTAATGCATCCCCGTTTAAAACGTATCTTCGATTAATGGAATCGACAAACTTGTTTTTCTCACTCTTTTAAATTTGTAATTAACTTTAATGTCTTCGCTTAATGTCTGCTACTCATCGGATAATGCGAACAATTTCTTCACACATCAACCTTGTAAAATCAAATAATACTGGTTTTGTGTAGTAATTTTTTTTAAATTAACTTTGGTGATACATCTTTATTGGAAGATCAAATGAGTATTTGTGATATTGATGAAGACAATGAGAACATTCTACCTCAGTGTGAGAGGTTAAAACAAGGCTGTTGGCTGTTCAACAATATAACCAATCGAAGTATCATGTAATAGACCAATATTTCAAGTGTGCCTTAAAATTGGAAGTAAATGCGACAGAAAGATCACTTATATAATTATTGCAAAAGAAAGGACTTATTACTTTGAAGAAAGTTAAATTGTGCAAGAAGGCACTTTATTTGCATATTTTACTCGTGATAATTTATTTTCAAGGAAAACAAAATGATCTAAATATAGATAATTATAATGAAAAAAAAATGGAAATCGCTTCGGTAGTTCCCGAAGAAAATGTTGAGTCAATATCAGCTGTTTCTATAAGCTTTTGCAAGTTTCCGCTTACCCCTTAGAAACATAATTTTATAAGCACAATGCTCTCATAAAAACAAAATTTTATAAACACAGTGCTCTCATAATCAGTTATGACTTGTGTACTAAATACATGAATATTTGTGTGATATTAATTGGGTAATAAACATAATATTATTTTACTATATTATTTTACTATATAATAAAAAAATGAATATATAGTACACAATATTTATGACCACAAAGCAAATATATGTATAACATGTAAATCTATGCATACAAATGAACCATTTAAAACTATTACTCTTATCATGTGTCTATGCGTGATACATAAATAAGAAAAATATTTCATATTGAAAAATATTCATGTATAATAATATACAAGTTGTGATATAAAAAAGGAGCAGCCAATGGGTGGAACTAAATTTTAAATTTGGACTTAAACTGGCCCATTCAATTTTTATCTCATTTAAATTTATACATGGTTGCTACAGACGACCATTATTATATTCTACATGTACTACTATTTAATTAAAATATTCCTTTTGAGATTGTAGAAATATATGACAAGGATTATAGTTTGAAAAAAGTCACACAATAACTATCAAATAGAATGCAAAAAATAGTCACCTGTGTCAACCCTGTATATATGATATATTGATCCAATTCATGAGATTGTTTACTAATATAACAAAAATTACTTATTCTTCTTCCAATTTTAGGTCACACGCCGGATTTTCTGGCGGCCCTGATCACATTCTTCATGACTTTACTTATGGTGGCAGGCGTGAAGAAATCTTTGCTCTTCACAAACATCCTAAATGCAGTCAACCTTTCCGTGTGGGTCTTCGTCATGGCTGCAGGTCTCTTCTATGTGGACACAGACAACTGGAGCCAGCACGGAGGTTTCATGCCATTCGGATGGTCCGGGGTATTCCATTTTATTATATAGTCAATTACAGTTACATTGGTTTTTAAACACTGTTGGACGTAGCCAGGACAGATAAGATTAATATATTCCATGATTCGAGATAGTATTTAACATGCTTTTATATTATTTATAGAATGTTTAACGCGTAACTGGAGAAGGTGTGGTCTCTGAGATCGTACCGTGTTGACTAAGACACCCGAATCATTCGAGGAATAAGTTCCAGAAATGTCCTCTGAGCAAAAGTCACATTTTACGTAGATTTCGTAAGAAATACTACCTATTACATTTTCCGGTATTACTTAGTTATCCCGTCGACCAAAAATCTATCGCCAAACTATAAGATTAAATGCCAAAAATGGTTGATTGTAAATGTCACATTCACTTGACTTTAAGTCAGTTACACGTGTTTACGTCATCAAGTGATTCTTATTTAGACGTTTTATTTGTATTTTTATTAATGATATACTAATTTATTTGTTCTTTCGTTATTTAAAACAAAAAAAAAATGTCAATTTGTATAATTTGACGAGTGTTTTGGCGATTTATATAATTTGGCGAAATTCGTCGACGGGATAACTAAGTAGTACCCATTTTCCCCTATGTTGGAATTTCGGAAAAATTTTTGCAGATCTACGCCGAACCTAAAGCCATCCCCAGTTCAAAATTATATATATATATATATATATATATATATATATACACAGGGTGATTAAAAAAAGATGGGAAAAATTTTAAGAGGTGATAGTACACACCCAAACAAACATTTTGTATCAAAGAATGCATGGTCGGAAACTAAACGTAAAAAAGTTAGAGGGCGCCAAATGTTATGTTCTTATACGAGGCAAAAACACACAATGAACGATTAAGTTAAGTTACGAAAACAAATTTATTTGCATTTGATTACAATAAGTGCTCAAAACATTGACCGGCAGCTGTTATGCACGCAGTACAACGGCGAAGATTGGCGAATTTTCTGAAACACACCAGGCATATCGCGAACTTCCCTTACAGCAGCCGAAAGCTTGGCGACAAGTTCTTCTGCGGATTCGATGGGAGTCTCATACACAAGAGCCTTTAGCTGTCCCCACAAAAAAATTCGAGACATGAAAGTGGTGTCGCCTGGTGTGTTTCAGAGAATTCGCCAATCTGTTCTTCGCCGTTGTACTGCGTGCATAACAGCTGCCGGTCAATGTTTTGAGCACTCATTGTAATCAAATGCCATTAAATTTGTTTTCGTAACTTAACTTAATCGTTCATTGTGTGTTTTTGCCTCGTATAAGAACATAACATTTGGCGCTCTCTAACTTTTTTACGTTTAGTTTTCGACGATGCATTCTTTGATACAAAATGTTTGTTCGGGTGTGTACTATCACCTCTTAAAATTTTTCCCATCTTTTTTTAATCACCCTGTATATATATATGAGGGTCTCACAACCATAGTAGACCAAGTCCATTAAAAAAAAAAAAAAAAAAAAAAAAAAAAAAAAAAGAGATAGTCCATTTAGAAGGTGCATAAAATCTGTTTTATCCATCTCCACAGTAAACCAAGTCTGTAAATAGATGACATATATGATAAAGTATGTAAAAACAGACTTGGTTCACTGTGGGAGTGAATGAAACAGTTTTTATGCACCTTGTAAATGGACTATTTCATTTTTTCTCAAAATGGACTTAGTCTACTATGGCTGTCAGCCCCTCTCACATATATATATCACTTTTTTATGGACACAATAACTTCCATAATTCTGCACAAATCTCTTCCAAACTGATACCTAAAATCAAGAGGCAGAAAATCTCTGTCAAGTTCATTAATGGGCAAAATTGGACCAAGGAGGCGGAAATAGGGAGGGTTTTAAGAAAACAGAAAAAAAAAATAACTTTTGTTATTATTACTTCTGGAAAAGGGCCAAAAGTTTATGTATAACAGATTTTTGATATCATTAAAAATAAGCTCAAGGGGGAAAAAATAGGGTTTTAAGAAGAAAAAAAAAATCATAACTTCGTCAATTCACAAGATATTAAATCCACTTAAATTTATTATAAATCTTCTTAATCCTATGTACAACTTTTATATTGACAAAAAAAAAAAAAAAAAAAAAAAAAAAAAAAAAAAAAAAATGGGAGGTGGCTGAAAAAGAAGAAGAGTCACAACTTCCTCAATTCCTAAAATATCAAATCTGCTTAAACTTATTATAAATCGTCTTAATATTATCTACAACTTTTATATTGACAAGATTTTGATGGAACCAACTCTTACAGTAAAAAAAAAGGGGTTTTCAGAAAATACTGTCAAACTTGGCGTTTTGAAACGAATTTCCCAAAGAAAACAGAAAAAGCAGTGAACAAAGGGAGAAATACGCCTTGTGAGAGTCTGCCAATTATATACCTTTATGTTTAAAAATGTGTACGTCACTGTGTCAGAAAGTATCAGCCTTGTTGAGCAGTGCAGTCGACAACACCCTTAACATGATTCTGATAAAACCAGCTCATACAGAAAAATGAAATTAATTAAAATCTTGTCAAAAGCGACCAGATAAAATTGTTAAAATGGGCTTATCTCTAATCTTGATTTAGTTTTTGTTGGTTAAATTAGCACTTAACTTCGAAATCTACCTTTGCCTGTAGGCCGAGCAGGCAGGGATTTTTTTTTTCCGTAAGTGTAATGTTTAAAGTACGCATTCCTATAATTCTATTCTAATATATACTAATATATAAAGCTAGAGTGTCTTTTTGTGTTTTACATATAGTCATGTATTTCTATGTTTATTAGATTATTTATCGTCAGAAATACCATTTAATTTTCTTTTCCCTGTCGATCTGTTTGTCCGGATTAGGCTCAGGAAGGGTTGCATAACAGACACTATACTTTTTAGGGGCAGATAGAGAATATTT
Organism: Maratus speciosus; assembly: GCA_963932465.1. Lineage (NCBI taxonomy): Eukaryota > Metazoa > Arthropoda > Arachnida > Araneae > Salticidae > Maratus > Maratus speciosus. The sequence goes on from OZ010788.1 coordinate 166,356,679, forward strand.
CTCTCTGCAGTCTGGAGTTTGTCGCATACCGATATATGCGATAGTTTTTCAGAAAACAGGGAAAAACCTGAAGAATTAACCAGGCAAATCGATCTTTCAGTTCTCCAAAACTCGATAACTATAATTAATCAATTTTAAAAAAATCTTACGGAGATTGAACGCCTAATTAAGATTTGTAACTGATATTGCTTACTTTTTTAGCTAATGATCTATATATTTTAATTTAAAAATTAGATTAGAAAATATCCCCCCCCCCCCCTCCCCAAATTCGATAGATCTTATAAAATATAAATGCAACACACCGGATTGCTACGCAGTAAGTAACACGACAGTATTTGAAAGATAGCAATTCGAACGCAAATCCGACCCGATCTATTATGATTTAATTTGCCGATAATGGATCATTAGAGATAAAACAAGCAATCACATTCCTAAAGTAAACTTAAAATTATTTTTAGTTTCACATTGTTATAAGTCTAGCCCTACAGCCATAAAGTGAATTTCACGCAAGGGAAAAAAAATGGGTCTAAAAGTTAATGGCTATTTTAAATTTCATAAAAAATTAATAAAACACTGTAGGAAAATGCGAATTTCTCCATTTTCCATGGCATAAAGTTTAACATAAAAGATAAATACTTCGTATTTTTACTGATAGATTGTCTACTTTATAGATTATTCTTCTCTTGAAAATATAGCACTAACCCCCAGTCAAGGTTGATCTTGTTCACAAGTAACGTATCCGTAATTAATAAAATTTTCAAAACCTCATCCTAACACTTTACGGATCATTATTAGGTGCGTTCATAATTATACAGTCATGGAAAAAATTACAATAACACGTTGAAAAATGTAAATTAAAGTAAGCGTCAACTGAAAAAAAAAAATCAAACATAATTTACCACTCGTAATTAGGAAACATTAGGAACCTATTAATACGAAATTAAATTAAAATAAAATTTATAAATCACATATTAATAGAAATATATGACGTGAATCATGGAAAAAAATTATAAAGACATAATGAAATATGTCTGGTAATAAATTAATATTCTACAAAATTCTACCTTTTTTTCCCTAATGACCCTTATAATCGTGCAGGCATTGACTCAGAAAGTCCAGTTAAAGTTTGTTTAGAAATGGTTTTCCACGCTATTTCGGTGGATGGTGTCAAGTCGTGTTTATTTACACATTATGTGCCATGCTTATATAAACTCTTTAGCTAAAGTGCCCCAAAGGTTCTCTGTGGCGTTTAAATCTGGTCTAAGGTCTTTTTGGCGGCCAGTTCAAAAGTTAACCAGAATTGGCCACGAACCATGAACGTTATGCACAAGGCACATTCAACTTGCATTGTCTTGTTGAAACAAATAATCATCTCCTTTGATAAGAGGTGCTTAAGGCAATAATTTTTCTGCTAGCATATCCACATATGATTCTGAATTCATGCGACTTCGAATGGACACGATTGGTGCTGTTCCACTGGCTGCAAAACCTGCCCACACCATCACAGAGCCTCCTCCGAATTGGCGTTTGGAATAAACAGGTTTATATTTTCGCAAGTCATAGCAATAATGACGAAAACTATCTGGTCCGTTCAAATTAAATTTTTTTTTTTGGTCCGAAAATGCCACATCTTTCCAGAGAGATAAAAAAAAAACGTGTTTCTTAGCAAATTCCAATCTAAGCTTCTTATGTAGTTTTGTAAGTGGTGGACGTGACCGTAGTTTAGCATATCTAGCATTGGGATTGTTTTGCAAAAATTTCGCACTGTTCCGCTAGTGCATGGTAGATTCATTTCTGTTTTAATTTGATTAAAACTCTGTTTTTTTTAGCAAGCTCTACGCGCAATGCCACGTTTCTGGTGCATAGTCAGAGAAACAGGCCTACCTGTATGTTTTTTCTTCCATAATCTTTTGGATTCTTCAAAAAATTCTAAATTAATGTCTTAGAACTGTTTTTATTCCTTGCAATTTCACGTCCACTCATTTCACATTTTCTGTAAGCAATAATTTTTTCCTTTTGAAATTTAGATAGTTGTGTGCTCTTTGGCATGATGAAGAACGAGAAAAACGGAAAAATCTTACTACGCAACAGTTTTAGGCTACTTTAAACAATCCTGTAATATTTCCAAATATACAAAATTGTGTTTGCGATTTCAAAAGAAATGAGTGTCCTTGTAATTTTTAAAGCTATTAAACTAAGCTATTAATTTATTATTTAATAACTAAGCTATTAGTTAAGTTATTAAAACATTTTAAACTCATGTCTTTTAATGCTTTTCTAAATTTCCAACTTAAAGTTTGTTCGGAACTGTTTCGTTTCAAGCAATTTTATCATACAAATATCTACGTAATTTTCTAGCTAAGAGGCTCCTACATTTGGCGACTTTTCACTTGTCCTTATAATTTTTTCAATGTGGCTGTATAAATACGTAGCACCTATAGACGTCGTCTGGCCCATCCGTCTGTCCGCATACAGCAACGTAAAAACTACCAAACCTAATGGTTTAAAATTTAATATACAGAATCGTTACAGCATTTTACCGAGCCATTTCAAATTTTATGAAAACCGAATCAAGACTTAAAAAGATATTATTAAAAGTTTTCTTCATTCTATTAAATCCTATAATACGTAAATAATTCAATGATATCCCATGATAGGTAATGATTCCATGTTGCCATGTTGATTACATCCTATTAAGGATGGAGTCCTATTATTACCGTATTACTGAATTTAATATGTATAATCGTAATGAATTTTCCATTCATGAAATTTTTTTTCGCATAACAGTGCAAGAGCTATTGCACCAAGATCTGAACACTTATAAAACTTCCTTATAGTACGAATGCACCTCATTTGCCACGTTTGACATGGCAATTTTGTTTGGCAATTTGCCTTGTTTTATTTTGTAATCCATTTCATTCAGCAACCAATTTTCTGTATATAATTCTCGAAAAATATTAATAATGTGTCTCATTTGCAGACTTCATTATTGCAGAAATTTTCTGATATATTTTTTATAATCGATTTAATTTCTCAAGCCAACTTCTCTGCGTAATGCTCTCTGCGTAAAAATCTGTCTCATCTGCAGATTTAATCATTGCAGAAATTTGCTTATATATTAAAAATTATTATTTTATAATTATTTTCATTAGCAACCCATAATCTCTATGTAACGATATGTAAGACATTAAAAATCTGCCCCATCTGCAGATTTTATTGATACATCTTATATATGTTTTAAAATTATTTTCATTCAGGAATGCATCTACTCTATGTAACGCTGACAAACAGAAAAAATCTACCTAATCTGTGGATTTTTAATAAAGACATTTGCATATATATTTTTTATTATAAATTTGATTTGACGATTCATCTGTCTACGTGATGCTGCAGAAACATTAAAAATCTGATTCATATGCAGATTTAATTATTGTAGAAATTTTCTTATATATTTTTTATAATTATTTTCATAATCAACCATTTTCTATACTTAATGTTGTGAAAACACTAAAAATCTGTATCATCTGCAGATTCCATTAATACATCACTTTTTCTTACATAGGTTTTATAAATATTATCACGCTGCATTCCATCTGCTCTAATGGATTGCTGAGAAAACACTAAAAATTTGCTCCACCTGCAAACTTTGTTGATTGCCTGCATGGGGTGTTTGCGAAAAATGTACTCTTTAAATAAAAATTAAGTACAGTCGTCGAAAAAAAAAGTAAACACCCCCTGCTAATTCCTCTGCAAATTATCTTAGACGAAAGTTACTGGTACCGAACGATTGGAAATAAAGTCTACTTTTAAATGATGCATATAAAATTTGCTTAGAGGGCCATCTACATAGTAAAATGAATCCAAACTTATTTTTTTTCAATAGCAATATCCAATTTTAATGAGATATTTCAAAACTTCGGTTCAAACTATGCCTAGACACCAAATTTCAAGTCATTTGAATGATAAGTTTTTGAATTATAAACATTCAAAATTGAGTGCTTCTAATGTTAAATTAAATTTTCATATTTTTATTTATATCTCCTGAAATTATGCTCCTAATGTGCTAATATTTTGTGTAGCAATAATACTGATACACCCCAAACATAAATACCCTGAATTTGCAATTTTTATAATTTTATGATATGAATTATGAAATTATTATTCGAAAAAATTATGAATTGCAACCTGCAATTTTTTTGATGGAATTAGATTTATTAAGTCCTGCTTTATGAAAATCCAAAATTTCACATTTTTCTTCTAAATAGTTTTTAAATTATGCTTAAAAAACGGCAAAATGGTAGTTTAAGGGGCCGTCTATGATAGAAGTGACTAGACATTTTGAAATTTCTTCTACTCTCCTGTAATCTAGCAGGCTTCATTGACTGCTTGAGTGGCGCTTATGGTGCCTTGATCAAGAAGGGGGCTCTCTCGGTTAACAATCCGGTACCGAATTTCAATTTGGATACAGCCCTTAAAATAAGCTCGTTTTTAAATAATTAATTTCTCGAAAACTTATGGTATGAATTGCATAAAAATTTGTTTTGTGGCTAATTGAAAGGTGTAGAGTTCATGTATGCTGTCAAAATTGGGTATTTCCATTGAAAAAAATGATAATGATGTTTGGGTTCGTTTTAATATTTAGATGGCCTCCTAAGCAACCTTTATATACATCATTTAAAAGTAGACTTTATTTCCAATCGTTCGGTATCAGTAACTTTCTTCTACGATAATTTGTTGAGGAGTTAGTAGGGGTGTTTACTTTTTTTTTCACGACTGTACCTTAATTATATGCATATAAGACGCTGCTAAAATAAATCTTTTCTCAATCAGAAACTTTACTTAATAAATAATGTGAAATAAGTACCAATTGTGAATATATTATATTATCTTATTAAATAAAATTTCTGGTCGGAAACAAAGTTAATTGAGCCGCAGCTTAAATGCCGGAAATTACGTATTCACTAATCTTAGACACTCAGGCGCGTTAATAAAATCTGTCAATGACAGTTTCTTTATACATTTTTATAATCATTTTAAATTCCCCTCCAAATTTTTTATGCTAAAATTATGCATAAATGTTCACTCCCTTGGACTTACTGGGATAAACCTGGGTGAAACTAGGTTGCATGTACAAATACGTAGTCATCGGTTGTCATGTTGGGTCATTTTACAAATAACGTAAAACTGCATTTGCTCATTGTAATGAGCCTGAAAAAAAATGTAGTTGATATAGAAATAAATGGATAATTTCCAATTAGCCTAAATTTCCACGGGCTCTTTGCAATCAGCCTGAAAAATATCAGGCTGTAGTATGAGATACAAATGATCATTTACCAATTAGCCTAAAGTTGCTTAGGCTCTTTGCACTAAGACTGAAAAACATCAGGTTGATTGGAAAAGGTAAGATGATTCTCCAATTAGCCGGCTCTTTGCAAACAACCTAGGCTCTTTGCAAAGAACTGGATTTTGGAGTTAACCTACGACATATACAACGCGCGAGGAATCTGGCTGTGCAGAGTTTAGGTGGTCATGATGGGGCAACCTGTATGCAACAATTATCGTACACATGTAACCTTATCGCGACGTGTGTACTATATTACACACACATATCGTCGCTACCATGTCAAACTATCCAATGTGAAAAAATGCATTTTCACATTTTGTGCTATTTTGTTGTATTGTGTATGTTACGTACTAATTAAAATCGGCACGTCTCTAGCTTGCTTAGAAACTAAGATAATGACTTTTTCAAAGTATCCAATATGCACTTTTTTAAAAAATTTACAATGTCAAACTGTCCAATATGGCATATTCGATCCTTTGCCGCAAACGTTTGGATATTTTTATTTTTCCAAGCATCCGTATCATGTCAAACTATCCAATATTGAAATAGTCTTTTCATTCAGGAAGACAAAAACTGTTTTATTTATGGATTGAAATTTAACGCGATTGACATATGTTTTTGACATTTGCTATAGCATATATTTTTTATTGTTAATGAAATATGAGAATTTTAAGTTGATTTACAGGGACACTCAAAAGAATCCCGTTACATTACACTCAATAGGTAAAAAGAGAGGTGTCTTTTAATGGTGTTACGATATTTAAAACGTAATAAAATTAATATGGATTTATCAAGTGTATTAAAACATGTTTTATGTAGAATATGGCGTACAAGCCATTTATTATTATTTACAGTTTCATACAAAAGAAATTTGTTGTATAATGGTTTATAATAAAAAACAAAAATGTAAAACTGACATCCATAATCGATTTACATAACAAGTAGCTTACTCTAGAATATGACATGTATGATAGTTATCGTTAATTTACAGGGACACACAAAAAATTCAGTTACCCTGCTGATAGCTTGGTTTGCTAGTTTGGTTGACAAAAGAATAGTCAATGTAAAGAATAGTCAAAGTAATGCTTTCAAAAGAATTTGTAAGCATTACTTTGTATGGGCGTGTATTTCTTAAATGAGGTTTTTAATTGAGTTATGAAATTTCGGTCTTTTCTTTCTTTTTACTATACTAAAATATGTTAGTAGAAATTCCTAATATGCAGAGCTACGCAAAGAACTGAAAACCATTGCCGGTTGACCGGTCATTTCTGGAAATGTTTTTATAACAATTTTTTTGCCTGAATTAAATTCTACCATATTACGTAACATGTATAAAAATCTGTAGATAATATACAGGGCTTACAAGAAGTTCGAGTATATTTCCGTTTATTGCCGGAAATTGCTAAAGGTTGAAAGTGTACAGTTCGTTACCAGTTTTCTAATTAAACTAAATTGTTGCATACTGTCTAGATTATATACAAATCTATAGATACAGGGCTTCACAAACTGATTAGAGTACTTTTTCTGTCTATGGACGGTAATTAATTTTTAGTGAATTCTTTTGTGCAGCCCTGTATAGAATTTTTATACAACATGCAAAAAAATGGTTAAATTTAAAAGCGCATACCGAAATTCAAAAACGTACTTCCAGCAATTATTGCTCAAAGACAGTACTGTAACCCATTTTTTGTGTGTGTTCCTGTAAATGAAAGACAAATGCTATGAATGCATGCGCTATTCTGTCGTAATATTCTTGTAATGAAATTCGGTGATTTACTATATAATGTTTAATACATTTGAAATAACGTAATGTCATTAAAATACTCTTCAAACGATTTTTCGCCTTATATCATAATGTAATGTAAATCTTTTGAGTGCTCCTGTAAACGAACGATTAATGTTACACACTTCATATGCAATACCGAATATGCTGTTGTAAGCCCCATTAACATTCTTCAGTTGCATGAAAATCCGAGTATATTTACATGAGTTAGAGCGTGGAAAGTCAAACCGAATTCATAAACACTTTTCAACCTTGTTGACAAGCGTTAAAAAGTATAGTAGGTTGAAAATTCACATTCAGTTATTTCTACCAATAGACTAGCATAACTGAATTCTTTGTACAACCCAGTATATTACCTACAGATCTTTATGCATGCCACATAATAAGCTAAAAATTTAATGCAAGCTAAAAGACGCTTACAACTACTAAAATGATACTTCCAGTAATTACCATCCATAATTGTCCATGTTTCTAGTTTTTTGCATGGCCCTGTATCTGATATTACTTATATTCCACAAACATCTCATATACTGACTATAGTTCAGTTTTGAAATGCATAACACAATTAAAAACTACGTTTAAGCAGTTCAGAATCATACTTAGTAATGCTAACGACTTATTTTCGGTAGTCTATATACAATCTATAGAATTTATACATACCACGTAGTATGCACATAGTTTTAAAACGCATACCATAATATAAACACATTTCCGGCAATTACTGTTAATATACTGCATTTTAAACGAAATATTTTGTGTTTCCCTGTAAGTGAACAATAACTGTTGTACACGTCATATTCTAACGTAGGCATGTTGCTGTGCACCTCAATAATGTATGTAAATTTTATTATGTTTGAAATAGTGTAATATAATTAAAGTAAATCACAAACGTTTCATTATCCATTAAGAGTAATGTAACGAGATTCTATTGAGTGTCCCTGTAAATGGCCTATATATTCTACATGCTTCGTTTTTAGTACCGGACATGCCATAGTGAACTTCAAAAACATAAATAAGTTATATGGCAATCCGAGTATATTTACGAGAGTTAGCGCTCGGTACTACGACAGAAAAGCAAACCAAAAGTCCTAAAAACTTTTTAATGATAAAAAAAAAATCTTGAATAAGGGGATCACCCCATTATCACTATTACGATTTTCTTCAAAGTCATTTGTTCAAACTTTTTTTAATGGGGGGATTAAATAAATCAAAGATTTGTATTCGAAAATAGTGGTAGAAAGCGGTTCATGAGTTTCTTCAAATAAATAGCGTGAAGACTACTATTTATAATTAAGTGTATGAAGTGCCTGCTGTTGTTCACTTCCTTATTTGAGATATTTTTGTTTTCCTATATTTTATAAAATTAACAGAATGCTTAAAAATAAGCTTTTTTCTTAATTCACTGTGTATTAGTTATTAAAATTATTAAAGAAAATTCTTAGGAGTTTTATAATGAATATGTAAGTATCAAAATATTTACAAATTAAACTATTGAATAATACACATTTGCTACTATGAAACGGTGAATCTGGGAAAATCATAAAATTTTTATAAGTTAAACTATCCAATATGGCATATTCGCTACTATGGAATGGCGAACCTGGGAAAATCACAAGCCTTTTACAAGTCAAACTATCCAATGTGGCATATTGGATTGTTTGAAGCTGAAAAAGTTCAACGAAGCTGAAAACGTACAAATAAGCATACCGTATCAAACTATCCAATGTGATTTTTTGGCGAGTAAAATTATTGAAATGATTTATCTCAATAGCATTCTTAAATAGGATATAAAACAGCAGCCGAAAAATATAATAATTGTTCACTGATTCTTGGCGCTGATTTTGAATCCGCAATTAAAACAGTTTTTTTTGCCCTTCTGAAAAGTGGCTATTTTCATATTGGATAGTTTGACATGGTACCGACGATATGCCGAACGCATAAACCGCTCGGAATCCTTGGTTAATCCTCTCACTAATTTTTTATTGAAACATTTGCCTTTTAGAACCAAAAATGCTTTGCGATTCAAGTAGGCAAAATTTCTATTTTTAAATACCGTTGATAAAAGAATAATTTTCTGCAAAGGCCGCTCATCATAAAGGTGTTAAATATCATATATATTGTTTTGAAATAATTTAATATTCCTTATGTAACAGTAACCACAAGAGTAACAAGTATCCAAAACACGTATTTTTACGTGTCATGCGCAAAATGTATTACAATATATATTTTTTCTCTATAAAAGATTTAATGCTAAATGTATTTTAGGGAAAAATTTTCATATTTTTCATTAATAATAATGGTCATAATAATATTCAGAGTGAAAGATTTTTTTGTTACATAACACTTGAAAATTTTTTATTAAATAATATACAGTATATATTTTTTTTAATTTGAAATGCAAAATATTCTTTATTTTAGGTCTTATCCGGAGCCGCCACATGTTTTTATGCATTTATTGGTTTTGATATAATTGCAACAACAGGAGAAGAAGCCAAAAATCCAAAATGGTCTATACCTATGGCCGTTATAGTTAGCTTAGTAATAGTTCTTACGGCATATATAACATCCAGTATGATGGTGAGTTTTTGAATAACTTATTTTATATCATAAGCTAATTTTGTTTAATGTGTTTTAATACAGGGTGAAATGTTGATCTATATATTTCATCATCTTGGAATGCAAGGTTCTAAAAATTTTAACCAATTTTTTGGAAAAAAAATAGATGAATGTTTAATTTTTCTGTAGGCAATACTGTTAGAACATTATTAAATTTGCTAACTTTTGATTTACTCGCTAGAATGTACGTATTGTATGTCAGCTGAAATTGTAGAAAACACTTACTGCCAACCTTTCAGTTTTTTCAAGACAAATGAAGACATTTTGAATGGCAGACAGTAACTATCTATATTATAAAGGACAAACGTATCTGTGCGTAACGCATACGTCATTTTGCGAATGGCAACACTTTGAAATTTGAAATGAAATTTTGGTTTTGCAATTTTCTTTACTGCAAATTTTTAAACTTCTAACCATCGCACATTTTAAATTTTTACACCGTTGTATGAGGAAAAAAATGCTCTTTTAAATGCAATCTGTTTGAAAGCTGTATCTCAATTTATTTTTGAGATATTAATTTTTTTGTAGTTTTTAATATCATTTTTCTAACTTTGGCAACAAAAGAACCCCGTTTCTATTGAAAGTCATTGAAAGTAAACGGAAAATAGTCGAAAATAGGAGATACTGTATCTTTTTTTGTCATTTTCACATAAAACCTGAAAAAAATAAAATAAAATTCGTGCTATGTCAGCGATTTTTTAAATTTCTAAATAGCGCGCATTTTCAATTTTTACGCCGTCAAATAGAGAAAAAAATCTACTTTCAAATGCATTTTCTTTTAAAATTGTGTCTTAATTGACTGAGTTATTGTGGTTTTTAAAATAACTATCCGCCCATGGCGACGAGTTTGGTCTCCCTTAAATGTATCCTAGGCGTTGCATCATGTTACTTTTATTCATAATTTAATTTACTTGCTCGATCCTTCGCCAAAGAGGAAGATTCTGATAGAGAAATCAAGAACTCTGTATTTTTATGTTAGTCGGGCACAGGTGATAAATCGCCAAACATTGTACCCGTTTTTCATATTTCATGATTAAAATATAATCCTTTCACTCATTTTATTTAAAATGGATAACTTTAATTTAAAACTGAAACGTTTAAAATCCCTGAATTTCACTTAAAAAGAAAACCTTTAAAAAAGAAAAAGAATAAATAATACCATAAACTATTTAATTTCAACATCAAAGCATTGTTTTAATTTACCCCTCGAAAAATAAAAAACAATGTGCTGGCGAGTTAAAAAATGCCATTGGCGAGAATTGCGCCCAGCTAACATTAAAGTACAAACTCTTTGTGATCATGACAACTTTTATGTAGTTTTATTCGAGAAAAATATTTTGATTAAATAGGTTGCCAGAAAGTACGTTGCCAAATTTCTTTCCTCGCCATGGACCTTTTCTCTATTTCGCCAAGTACCTATACTGGAAAAGTACCTTTATTTATTTATTTATTTATTGTATTTTAAATGAGATGAAGTGGTATGTTTGATGTTCAATAAATAAATAAATAAATAAATAAATAAAAGACGGCACAGATGTCATATACGTTGGCGCGATTTTTTCTGACGCCAATGTCATATACGCACTGGGGTACTTAGCTGGCGCCAAAGTGTCGTTATTTTGCTTGATATGGTAACCCGGATGTTGTTGTTTATTTACTTTTTTTTAATTATATAATTTTTTTTCTATAGTTATTAATTAAACTTTTCTTTTTATTTATTGTTATTCCCTTTTGAAAACTATTACACAATAACCAATGAGATGAGTTTCATTCCTGGGTTGCCATTAAACAATTAACAAATAATTGAGACTTCTGTGCCACGTGCGATAGCGTAATATATATATATATATATATAGAGAGAGAGATTTTCAAGCATGAATTATTCTTAAATGTATCTCTATCACGTGTAGCTCGATTATGAAAGATTAATATTTTGGCACAGATGTCATATTCGCCCTATATTGGCGCGATTTTTTTTGGTTGCTAATTTGGCGAAAACATCAACAGCATAAACAACATAATCCGGGTTACCACATCAAGCAAAATAACGACACTTTGGCGCCAGTTAAGTACCCGTTGCGTATATGACATTGGCGTCAGAAAAAAATCGCGCCAATATGGGGCGAATATGACATCTGTGCCAGATTAATCCGCTTGCCTTTAAAACAATGTAAAAATGTCAGCATTTGTTTCCGTCTGATGTCCCATAACAAAATTAAAACTTCCTCTATAGAAAAATAAATAAAATAATGTAAATAAGAAACAAATTTAACAAACATGGGATTGAACCACGCGCTTAAAGCACTGAAATGATCGGAAAGACTGCCTTAAGTCGCAAAATCTTGGGCTAAGAACTCCTGGCATGTGAAAGTATCGCTTTTAATAAATTTTAAAACTTTATTTGATTGCATAATTGATATTTTTCACATAAAAATTCTTTTTTATGTTAGTGGACAATCTAAAATATATATTAAATGTAAAAAAAATAATAATTAGAGTAGAAAAAAAGAAAAAAAAAGAATTGTTTTTACCTATACTCTGTAACCCGAGGAGCTCGGGTTCGACCCCCTAGTATTAATAAATGAAAGATGTTTGTCTCTCTGTCTGTTTGTTGGTGATGTTAGTGATGGTTTGTTGGTGGCTAGGGAAATCTAGCGCACGCACAGTTCTAAAAAGTTGGATGGGGTCAGAAGAAGACAGATCGGAATACAAACGAAGCTCAGCTTTTTTCATTTGGTCTTAAATATGAACAAATGAAATTATGATATAAGCCTAACAAATTTATGAACAAATAAATTAAACCTGGATATTAATTAAAAACATTGATGAAAATCGCGAAATGGAAAGCTTTGATAGTGCCGCGGATTGTTCCTGCACCTTTTTGGGCTTTCCACAGATCTTCACGAAAGCGAAATAAATAGTGTCCCCCCCCCCCCCTTTTTTTTTTTTGCAATTTGAATTTGCGATCAACCGTGTATTTCAAGAAGTAAAAAAAAAAAAAAAAGTTATTATTAACATTTTTTCTGGGGCTTGATAATGTGTCAGTTCCATATGTGGCATATCTTTATCTATATGTGGCATAGCTTTTCCTCTCTAACTGTGTCCTTTAACACTTTGAATGCCAAGTCTATTTTGTCTATCTTTCTGTTTGAGCCACGAAATAAGATTTCCGTTACACAATCTATAAGAGTGTCAGTCACCGATGACTGACGCAGCCTAAACGGAAAGTTCAGTGTAAGTCACCGGTGACTGACGTGACACTCGACATGCTAATATATATATATATGTGTGTAGTAATACTTACTATATCAAAAAAGAAAAAAAATCTGAAATTCTATTTTATCTTGGCTTTCATGCTTTACAATTCCTTTTTGACATTTTCCCTTTTTTCTGCATCTTGAAACTACCATCCCAATTTCTCCGGTATGTATATATATATATATATATATATATAAGAGAGAGAGGGGGATAGAAAACCTATACTTTTGCAATGTGCTTTTCCAGTTCTAGTGCTACCTTTGGTTTCGAAAAATATCAATATTTAATATTCGAAAATATAAATTTCTCGCAGGTCAGTTTGCGTTTGCGTTGAACTGCGCGGATTTATAGATACTACGCTCCGGAGCCAAACGCAACAGCGCTTACAAAAAACTGAAGTCTAAATTATCTTTCCATTTCCCTCTCATCTTCAATCCTTTGTGTTCTTTTCTACGAAAGCGCTTACGTATATCTGATGTACTATATTACACACACAGAAGCATACTTCAACGTAACACTCGCAAGTGTGAAAACTCAATGGGATTTTTGTGTCTAAATTGTTTCCGGACAGTGGCGAAGAATACCAGAATTGCTCGCAACCATTTTTACTCCTTGTCGTTTTATGTTTACTCGCTGCTTTTTGTTCGTGTCTATAAAATATTCTTACTGATCAACTTTTTTGGCTCCAGGCGGTGCTCAATTTGCGCTGAAACTCACTAGAGTGTAGCTCCAGTATTTTTAGTAATATCTGAATATTAGTCGGAACCCACCAGAACTTATAAATACTGCGCACATAAGCCCATTGGAACAGCACCGTGTGTTTGTTTTCCTAGTTGATACTAAAAAATCCTTGGATTTTCTGAAAATTCCCACTTATGATTTTAATGTTTTGTTCTTTTCATTGATTAAATTTTATTATATATAAATGTATATACAGTGCGACTGAAAAATTTACAAAATGACATGGCAAATCAGGCATATAGCAAGAATTAGAAAAAAAACACATAGGAACATAGGGTCGAAAAGCACTTATTTAGTTGCAAATACAGGGTGTTTCATTAGGGCAAGCAACATGGGGAAAAAAAATTTAACGTTTTCTTCGGGGGGGGGGGGGGGACCCTCCTAAAAGTTGCCAATTAGTTAGAAAATGAGATTGGCAAAGTTTCAACTGAAATGAATAACATTAACCCGTGTCTCATCGAGGTTGAAGTCTTGAAAATTTGCTATTTTTGGCAAAAAATTGTCGTTTTTCTTTCTTTACGTGAAAGCTATTTGTCTTAGAAACCTGATTCTTCTTTTATTTCATATAAACAGTTGTTGCCTTAAACTTTTACTCTAATCAAAACTTATATTTAATGAACATTAGTATTTTTCAGGTCAGCTCGTGAACCATACCCTCAAACTCTGCATTTTTGAAACATAAGTGAAAAATGACAAATTAACAATTTTATTACTTTTGATATTTTTTTTTTGCAATATTTTCATTAATAGGCAAAAATAAATGAACAATTTTTGCAACTTTAAAAATATTTCACGAATTATAATTGATTATTAGTTATCTAGTTTTGTGTCTAGTAAGAAAGAGCTTCTCGATTTGTATTGCAGTTGAACCTCTGAATTTCTCTTTTTATTCAAGGCTATTTTTGTTACCTGTTATCGTTATCTATTTGTAGAATTGACGAAACATTCCGTAAAGCCTCCTCCTCCTTTTGATATGATGGCAGAAATGTAAGATTTTTTAAATTGGCCACTTGTCTCATCAAATCATCGGCAGTAAGCTACCAAGTAATCGTCAAGTTTTATGTATTTTATTTTATAATATTCGCAAAAGGAAACTGAACGCCAGAGAAGTTGCTAGATTTAGAGTACATCCACAAAATAACCACAGACTTTAATTTTAAGTAGAAGTGCAATCGACTCTGCAAAGAACTGAGATCATCAAAAACAGATTTAAAAATTCCGGTTTAGAGAGAACTGTTTTTCACTGGGATGGAAAACAGCTTCACCATTTTTTGAATAAAGAAAATGTAGAGAGGATAGAAGTTTTAATTAGTCGTGGGAATGAAGAACAGTTTCTACGAGTTCCACAGCTTGAAAATAGTATCGGAATAATTCAGGCGAAAGCTGTATTTTCAGCAGTTGAAGAGTAGAGGAAGTTGGTAAAATCCAGGCAATATGTTTTGATACAACTGCAGTAAACAACGGTCACCTCAGAGGAACCTGCATTTTTCTGTAGCAATTGTTAAAGGAAAAGTCTTCTGTATTTACCATGTCGCCACCATAATCTAGAAATTATCCTAAAAGCTAGTTTTGATTGTAAAGTGGGAATAATCACTGCTCCTCAGCCAGATATTTAAAAAAAAATTCTGATTGGATGGTTTAAATTAAACCAGAGTAATACTAGATATAAATAGTTAATTCAGAAGAAATTTCAAATTTTCTTACAGGACCTTTTAAAAATTAACAGCTCAGGGATGATTATAAAGAGTTTATTCAACTTTGTTTAATTTTTATAGGACTCCTTCCTACAAAAGACTTTTTTCAGAGCACCTGGTGCTTTTAATTATGTCAGATGCACAGGCAATTTATTCTCTCAAAATATATTGTCATAGATAATCTCTCAATAAAAAATTTAGAAAAAGAAGGTATTAGAGACTTTTGCTTATTTCTAATCAATATTTATGTAAAATCATGCTTCAATATTCCCACTCCCACTGTGGACCCCAATCCAAGACTTGCAAATAATAAAATCCCTTGTTCACTACAGAAAAATTGATAAATAGGTTGCAGACAAAGCACTCGTTAAAATGATAAACCGTCTTTGGTATCTTAACTCGGATCAAGTTGCATTTTCATTTTTAGATGATACTTTGGAAAAAAAAAAAGTCAACATAAGCATGGCTGTAAAATTAATGTCATCTGAAGAAGAAATGATGATCATGATAAGAATTTAAAAGAAACAAAAGTTTTCAACGAAGGGATTATTTAATGAACAAAGAAGTCAATGTTTTTGTTTCATCTCAAACTATAAAAATTTTTAAGAGATTTTATATTATTAAGCATTTTTTAAATACTGATCCCAATGTATGGTGTGAAAATGAACCTTATTTGAAAGCAAGAAAACAGTGAATGGTTTTAAAGTTATCAGTGACACAGCTGAAAGGGGAAGTAAATTAACCAGAGATTTCAATTCCTGTTTAACAAAAATCGAAAAATAAAAACAGTATATGTTAAAAGTTGTATGTGAATGTAGAAAAACTTTTCAAGATTATTCAAAAGCCACCTTATCTAAGCCATTTACCATCTTAATCCTTTCTGGTGCAATGGGTCCCATGTCGAGACTACCTAATTTTAATTCCAAACTTACTTGTTTGTAAATTTAGGTGGTGTCAATCATTTCATTATTTTACGAACAGAATTTTTCTGTACTGGAAAGGGTTAATGTGACAATTGTAAGGGATAATAATTTATTTTCTTTATTATGCTTCCTTTCTTGAAGCTTTTTTTATAAAATGAGACTTGAATTATGTTTCTAGGTTCAATTGTGTTTATTTCATGAAGAAAAAACAGCATTTTTTTGCGAAAAATCATGTTTTTTTCAAACTTTAACCTCAATGAGGCACGGGTTCATATTATCCAAATGAGCTAAAACTTTGCCAATATCATTTTCTAATCTATTGGCAACTTTTTGGGGGGTCCCCCGGAAGAAAATTCGAAAATTGATTTCTTGTGACCACCCTAGTGTTTCATACTAACTGAACCCGGGTTGGCGGTAATAATTTCGAGAAAAATAAAAACATTGTAATGAAAATGCAACGATATGTAACTTATTTTGTGTGAAATGTGATAGCATTACGAAAAGATCTGGAAAAATGTGTTGCTCAGGTAATCGATGATACCATATGAATTGGTAATCACATTCCAAAATGTGAGGCGTCAAGTGCATACTGCTGGCGCGTATAATGCAAACTTCTACCACTTTTGCTTGGTGTTATCACGTTTACAACAAAGGTGAGAATGTCTGTTAAGTGTTTTATTATAATGTACTTCAGTTTTCTGAAAGTTATTACCGTAAACCTAAATTGAGTTAGGACGAAACACCCTGTATTTGTGTCTCAATAAGTGGTTTGTGACCCTATGTTCCTATGTGATTTTTCATCCCTGTTGTATGCCTGATTTGCCATGTCATTTTGTAAACTTTTTTTTAAAATCACCCTGCATATAGAGTCATAATATATTAAAAAAGCACTTTTGATGAAGGCGAAATTACTTTAAATATTGCAAATAACATATGAAATATAAATATGCAAGTGGGAGGGACGGGCGCTAACTACGGTTGTTATTACTGTAGAATATTAGAGCTCCGATACTTCTTTTTCAATTCCTACTATTAGTTCACACTCTCCCTATATTTATTTATTTATATATATATCTTGTTCAAATTTTCAATCGTTAATAAAATACTTATTATTCATCCTATTAAGTTGAAATAAAATTTTTAAAACTTGCACTGGATGACAATTGATGTTAATGCAGTTTTTTCAAATATTAATTCATTAATTAAATTTTAATTAATTAATTTTAGTTTTACATGGGAGACAAAATGGCGGCCATTGGTTATTGAAGCATTTAATGCATCTTCATATCTATAAGGGGGGTTACCATAGGGGGGACCCTGTTTTGTCGCCAAATACCACCAAGTTTGCCGTCAACTTGGCGATATATCGCCAAATTTGGCGGACAAAATGAATCACTAAAAGTGTCGCCAACTTGGCGATATCTCTAATATTTCGCCAAATTCCCATAGGCTTCCATTGCAAACCTACTTGCTTATAGAAAATCAACAAATTGAGATATTTTAAACCAACAAAAACTAATATTAGCTTAAGGGATTATATTAAATTTTTCTTTGATGACCTAAGTAGGAATTGACTTTAAATGCAACATTTTTATATTACTTGTTTGTTAGAAATTAAGACCTAACCTGAAGACATTCCTCCTGTAGCATAGCCGATGCTTATTTAATTTCATCCCAAATGAATTTTGCAATAAAACAAAGTGAAAATTGAATATTATTCTCAATTTTTTGCTACTTTGCCTTGGAAGCTTTAAAGAACATGAAACATAACATAGAATTGTAACAGATTGGGTGTTGGAAGTAAAACTTTCAACAATTACAGTTTTAGTTTTGCAATCGTGCTTTGAGCAACAACTTTATATAAGTCTTTTCGGAAATTCCAATACACAGAAAAGTATTTTTAATTAATTGTTCTAGTATTTTAATTGAATGGAATTCAACGCGACGGTGTCGTTCTGTGAAACTGCTCCCACATTTAAAGTTTATTAAAGTAGCTTCCTATTTTAAACATTTTTCACCAGTTCAATTGTTATAACGTGAGTGTGTTATTTATTCAAAAACTTAAAATCATTTACTAATTAATAATAAAACACTAGACTACCACAGAGAAGCACTTTTATTAAAAAAAAATTGAAAACTTCACATGATAACTTTTAAAAAATATAAGAAAAGAATACTGCATGTTAACGAACTCCTCTTGTTTAATTATTAAAAATAACGCTAGACACTGATTAAATTATATTGTATTCGTATTCCGAATTAATTTTTCTTTTTTTATCCTTAATCTTTTCATTGTTAATAAATACAAAACTTCTCATTTTTTGTTGGTGAAAATATGCCAAAAAGTTTTCCGTAGTGTATAGTTATTGCTCTCCTACTCGATGAAATAATAATAAACTAGAAAATAATTAAAAGTAGTGGTAGTCTAGTTCTTTCGTTGAATCAATATTTCGAGCAAGGAAAGCTGAATGGTGATATATCATTTGAGAGGCTCACAACCATAGTAGACTAAGTCTTTTTTGAAAAAAAAAATGAGATAGTCTATTTAGAAGGTGCATAAAATCTGTTTTATCCACTCCCATAGTGAAACAAGTCTGTTTTCACATTCTTTGTCATATATGACATCTGTTTACAAACTTGGTTCACTGCGGTAGTGAACAAAACAGATTTTATCCACCTTCTAAATGGACTATCTCATTTTTAAAAAAAAGGACTTGGTCTATTATGGTTGTGAGCCTCTCATTTATCAAGGGAACTCGGATGACCTTAGATCATATTGATGAGCAAGCTCAAAAGGGACAAGCAGATCAGTGTCTATAAAGCCAGCGTTATAAAGATGGAATTCTTATATATTTTATCTCCCTTAATCTAGGGCGATCAGGAATTATTTCATTTTAGATTGATTACAATTTAAATTTTCGTTTATTTTGGAAATAAAGGAACCTGCTAATTTTTGTTTTGTGATTTAATACTAACTGTATTTTGAACTTATATCTCTTGAAAAGCTTACAATTTTACAACGTATATACAGGGTGCCCCTAAACTCATGGTATATACGTTAGGGGGTGATAGAATACAACTATTCAAGCACAAATCATCATACAATCCATGATCGGAACTCAAGTCGTAAAAAGTTAGAGTGCGAGAACTGTGGCACAAAATGAGGAGAAAGAAGATAGACAGCGATAGAATGAAAGGAAACTGATAGTCTGACGAAAAACATTTTATTCAACGAAATGAAAGTAAACAACACGTACGTCCCCCATCACAGCAACTGCTCCAAATTGCGGCCGCCAACAGTAATGCAGGTTTAGTACCGTCGATGGATTGACCGCCGTTCATTGGCGAAAAGAACAGGCATCGCTTGTATGATGTGAGCAGTTCTGGATATCCGGGTAACAAGGTCTTCAGCGGAATCTATTGGACCATCATCGTAGATGAGGCTCTTCATGTGACCCCAGAAGAAAAAGTCCAAACATGACAAATCGGGTGAGAAGGCCGGCCAGTTGATGGGTACAACCTTTGGACTTCCCTTGCATTGCCGTCTGCCGCTCCGTACATGTAATGGATCTCCTTCTCCTGATTTGAGTACGCATCCATCCCATCTATGATCCACAGAACGAATGAAGGCAGCTGCGGTGAACAGCCTTTTTATTGCAGTTGCTGGGAGGCGCCTTCTAGTGCGTTCCGACCATGGGTTGTATGGAGATTTGTGTTTGTCTAGTTGTGTTCTATCACCCCATACGCATGTACCATGAGTTCAGTTAGGCCCTGTAGATACTAGTACTACGTAACGATACGTAGTTAATGTATAGAACTAGAGGATTTTCTTTTTAGTTATACTTTTAATACGAATAATTTCTGTCTCTTACATTTTGTTATTACAATTTGGAAAAAATAAATTACATTTTCCTTATTTTCATTCTAATATTTAATTGATTGTCAACTTTTAATAAATTCAATCGGTGTTTACTATCTTAAATTTACTTAAAAATTTTGATTGGTCAAATGATTCGAAATTATTTTGTACATGACGCCCATTTATCTTTTTAAAAGTATGAGAAGCAACTAAGAAAAAGTACTGCATGTTAAAGAACTCGTCTTTTTTAATTACCAAAAGTAACACTATAAACTGATTAATTTATATTGTATTCCTACTTCCAATTCTTTTTTTTTTCTACCCTTAATCTTTTGCGTGTTAATATATACGAAACTTCTCATTACTTGTTGTTGAAAATATGCCAAAAAGTTTTCTGTAGTTTAGTTATCGCTCTCCTACTTGATAAAATAAAAATAAAGGAGAAAATAATTGATAGTAGTGGTAGTCTAGTTCTTTCGTTGAATCAATATTTTTAGCAAAGAAAACTGAATGGCGACGTATCACTTATCAAGGGAGCTAGAATGACCTTAGAGCATATTGATGAACATGCTCAAAACAGAGACGCAGACTAGTGGCTATAAATCCAGCATTATAAAGATGAAATTCTTATATGTTTCGTCTTCCTTAATCTAGAGCGATCAGAGATAATTTCATTTTAGATCTATTACAATGTGAATTTTCGTTTACTTTGGAAGTAAAGGAACCTGTTAATTTTTCTTTTGTGATTTAATACTAACTGTATTTTTGAACTTATATTTTTTAAATAGCTTGCACTTTTACAACGTATATAGATACTAGTACGTACGTAACGATACGTTAGTTAACGTATAGAACTAGATGATTTTCTTTTTAGTTATACTCAGTGGTGTAGTCGTAAAAAAAGCAGAGGGCATACGCTCTAAGCAGAGGGTATACGCTCAAGGCAGAGGGTATACCCTACAGTGTAAATACTATAGATTTTTTGAGGAACAGAGGGTACACGGTGTTCCTCAAAAAAATTCAGAAGGTATACGGCGTATACCTCCGTATACCCTCCACTACATCCCTGGTTATACTTTTAATACAAATAATTTCTGTCTCTTACAATTTGTCATTACAATTTAGAAAAGAATCAATTAAATTTTCTTTATTTTAATTCAAATATTTAATTGATTGTCAGCTTTTAGTAAATTTAATTGGCGTTTGCTATCTTAACTTTACTTACAAATTTGATTGGTCAAATAATTCGAAATTATTTTGTACATAACGTCCATTTTTATCTTTTAAAATGTATGAAAAGCAACTAAGAAAAAGTCTGCATATTATTTAACTGATTAATTTATATTGTATTCGTACTTCCAATTCTTTTTTTTTATACTTAATCTTTGGCGTGTTAATACATACGAAACTTCTCATTACTTGTTGTTGAAAATATGCCAAAAAGTTTTCTGTAGTTTAGTTATTACTCTCCTACTTGATGAAATAAAAATAAAGGAGAAAATAATTGATAGTAGGGGTAGTCTAGTACTTTCGTTGAATCAATATTTTGAGCAAAGAAAACAGAATGGCGACGTATCATTTATCAAAGGAACGAGGATGGCCTTAGAGCATATTGATGAGTGATCTTAAAATCGGCAAGCAGACCAGTGTCTTTATTGAAGTGAAATATTTCAGAAAAGGAGCATTTTTGTTATGGAAAATTAATAGACACCTGTTTGGATTATTTTTTTGAATTTTATTTAAGGGGGGTCCTGGAAACATTGTAAAATAATTTTCAGTTTTTGAGTTAAAACTTTGAAATTTTTTGGGATGGTTAACCATATCATTTGTAAACAAAATGACATGATAAAACTCATACTTTTTTAAAGAAATTAAAAATTTATTTAAAAAAAATGTGGTAGTTTAAAATTGTTACAACCTGAAATGTTATTTGTAGAATTTCAATTTTTCTTCATTTAAATAAACATATATAGAAAAGTTTTAATTTTAATTCAGCATTTAAAAAAATATTAATTTAAATAAAAATTTTAAACATTTAAAGTAAAAATTAAAAAAAAAAGATATATATAGGGCAAACCGGGGCAAGATGACTATGTTAAAAATTTTTGTTGTTTATTAATTTATTTTTAAGTATAGTAAAATTAATTTTACATGAACTGTTAGAGTATTCCTTTGCAGTATTAAATATATTACCATTTAATTTTTCAAATAAAAATAAAGGATAATTATATTTTTTCATAACATTAACAAATCGTCATCGTACCCCAGTACTTGGGCAAGATGACTTTGGCCTTGGGGCAAGATGACAACACTGAAAATGGTTGCACTTATTTTACTTTTGAATATGTTACATGGTTTAACAATTGATAACTGCGTTTTTACCTCTTACAAAGTATTAAACTAAGCATAATACATTGTAACGCAATGTTGAAGTGTTTAGTTGTGCAGCTAACAATAGTCACAAATAAAAATGCCATTTTTATAATTGGACCATTCCTCATACCACCACTCTTGGCATTTACAGCACTGGATCCATTCTTGTGTTGGTGGGTCAGAATATTCCTCGTCACAAGCAGGACATCTGAAAACACCATCCTTTGAAATTGATGCAACTGGACTGTTTGGCTTGGATTTAATAAACTGAGGCCTACAGGAACTTAGTTTGAGTTTTTTTACTCTCTTTTAGCTTCACGGGCTGCTTTTCTCTGTTTTTTTTTTTAACGTTCCTGTTCTTCCTTCTGCTTTTCCCTTTGTTCTAACATTTCTTTGATGGGTGTGCTTGCAAGAATGCTTGAGCTCAGTGTTTTTCCTTTCTGTTTTGTCACATTATGTTGCTTTAGGCAATGGTTTGAAATTAAAAACACTAACAGGCTTCTTTGGTGCATCGGAATCAGCATTTTCCATAAGTTCTGGTTCTTCTGGAGGGTTTATACGTTGGTTTTCTACTACCAGGGTCTGAGGATGACGAGCTCGTCATCTTGCCCCGAACTGCCTGTTTAAAAATATTCATTTTCATTGCCATGAAGGAAGGCGATTAATTGACATTTATTCATGGTAATAGGTAGTATGTAAACTAAGTTACTCATAAATGTAAAAGAGAAACAATATATCTTACCTGTATCTGTAGCAGAGCTTATTTACACATGCATAAAAGTTATAACGTGGCAACAGTAAACAATTAAAGCTTCACAACCATCACAAAAATGGCGATTTCGGCGTCTCTATACTATTGTTTAACAAACGGCCGATAGGAGAGCCAGTAGTGTCAGGTTGAGGCTGTCACCTAGTAGAAAACGGAAAAATTAAGACATTCGTCATCTTGCCCCGGTCTCCCCTATATATATATATTTTAAAATCATATTTTCAAAAGCAAATACTTTTTTCAAATGTACTGAATCAAAATTAAAGTAAGACAATTGAAAAAATTGACATATTCCAAGTTTGAACCATTTATCTTTGATGGTTCTTGACTTACAACAGTTTAAATACGAGAAATGGTGAAAAATTCATCATGAAGAAAAACACATTTTCATAAGAAGTCGTTTCCATGAAAACCATTGGTTGAAAGCTGGATTTTGAAAACAAACCAAAATGAAAAAAATAATATTTCCTGTTTCAATTAATATAGAAACATGATTTAAACGTCCGTTTAAGTAGGGGGAAAAAAAAATCTTAATGCAATATTTTTTTTTTTTTTTTTGAAAATTTCAAGATTTTGTAACCCGGACCTACTTAAACGAATTAATAAACCCGGATTTCCCGGATTAGAGAGAATAAGCGAAAACCATTTTTTTTTTTATTGATAACTTTAATAGATTTTTTACATTTAATATATTTTTTAGAATGCACACTAACAGTACCATAAATCATATTTATATGAAACATATAGACATTATGCACTCAAATAAAGTATTGAAATTTATTAAAAGCGATTGTATTGGCCTCGGGCAAGAAGTTAAAAGCAGAAGAAATGGCCAAAGATCACTATTTACAATGAGCCTTTTGATTCTGATCATTTGAGTGGTTTAGACGCGTAGTTGGATTGCGCGTCTGAAATTTGTGTTTTAATTATGTTTTATTATTTTATTTATTGATTGATGAATTTTTTAATTTCTTCATGGAATATAAACTGGAAACAAATGCTGAGCTATTTATGTTAGTTTAAGTGAAAATAGATTTATTTTCGTAATCGTCTGCACGCGATAGAGGTAGATTTAAAAAAATGCTTGAAAATTATTTTAAAAAACATAAAAATTAAGGAAATATCCATATAGTTTTCAAACAAATTGCGATTTAATTTTAAAACAAACTGCATTTGAAAGTACACTTTTTTCCCTTTTCGACTGTGTAAAAATTGAAAATGTGCAATATTTAGAAGTTAAAAAAATTCCACGAAAAGTTAAATTTAATCGTCTTCTGTTGCCATCGTCAAAAGATATAGTTTCACAATATGATATAGTTACACAATATTAAGAACAAATTATTGAGTGATGTAATCTGATAAATTTCCAGAGAAAAAGATGTTTAACAGGACTGGTATCTCCATTAATGATCACAGCTACCTCCACATCATTACAAATGAATCTCTGGTGACGCAGCGTTATAAAAATGAGATTCTGACATGTTTAATCTTACTTACGCTAGAGCGGTCAGGGATAGTTTCATTTAAGATGTATTAGAATTTAAATTCTAGTTTATTTTGTAAGCGAATGAACCTGTTAATTTTGTTTTATGATTTAATACTAACTGCATTTTTGAACTTGCATTTTTTAAATAGGTTGTATTTTTGAAACGTATATAGATAGAACGTATGTACAGTCGTGGAAAAAAAAAAGTAAACACCCCCTACTAACTCCTCAACAAATTATCGTAGAAGAAAGTTACTGGTACCGAACGATTGGAAATAAAGTCTACTTTTAAATGATGTATATAAAATTTGCTTAGGGGGCCACCTACACATTAAAATGAACCATAACTTTGTTTTTTTCAATAGCAGTACCCAATTTTGACAGCATAAATGAACTCTACACCCTTCAATTAGCCTAAAAACGAATTTTTATGCAATTCGTACCATAAGTTTCCCAGAAATTAATTATTTTAAAACGAGCGTATTTTAAGGGCTGTATCCAAATTGAAGTTCCGTACTGGATTGTTAACCGAGAGAGCCGCTTCCTTGATCAAGGCACCTTAAGCGCCACTCAAGGAGTCAATGAAGCGTGTTAGATTACAGTACGGCAGAATAAATTTCAAAATGTCTACTCACTTCCATCAAATGCTTAAACCATCATTTTGCCGTTTTTTAAGCATAATTTGAAAACTACTTGGAAGAAAAATGTGAAATTTTTGAATTTCCATAAAGCAGGACTTAATAAATCTAAATCCATCAAAAAAGTGTAGGTTGCAATTCATAATTTTTTCGAATATTAATTTCATAATTCATATCATAAAATTATAAAAATTGCAAATTCAGCTTATTTATGTTTGGGTATATTAGTATTATTACCACAAAAAAATTAGCACATTAGTAGCATAATTTCGGGAGCTATAAATAAAGATATGAAAATATAATTTAACATTAGAAGCACTAAATTTTGAATGTTTATAATTCAAAAACTTATCATTCAAATGACTTGAAATTTGGTGTCTAGACATAGTTTGAACCGAAGATTTGAAATATCTCGTTAAAATTGGGTATTGCTAATGAAAAAAATGAAGTTAGGATTCGTTTTAATATGTAGATGACCTCCTAAGAAAATTTTATATACATCATTTAAAAGTAGACTTTATTTCCAATCGTTCGGTACCAGTAACTTTCTTCTATGATGATTTGTCGAGGAGTTAGTAGGGGGTGTTTACTTTTTTTTTCCACGACTGTACGTAACGATACGTATATAGCATATGGAACTAGATGATTTTTTCTTTTTAGTTATGTTGTTAATACAAATAATTTTCCTTTTACATTTTGTAATCACAATTTAGAAAAAAAAAATTACATTTTTCCTATTTTAAATTCTAATATTTAATTGATTGTCCGATTTTAATAAATTTAATCGATGTTTAATATCTTAAGTTTACTTACAAATGTATTTCGTCAAACAATATGAAATTATTTTGAGCATAATGTTCATTTAAATCAGAAACATATACTGCGGCTTAAAAGCTACCGGTATGTCTGAATATTATAAATTGCCTTATTTATTGACAGGAACTTTATGATTCGACCACACGAAGCTTGCTATTCGAAAATAGTGGTGACAAACAACCCGCATGTGAACATTTTGGACACAACTGAAAGGAATAATTAATTATGTTATGCTAAATGTCAGTTTTTTTCACACCATTCAATCCCCTAAAAGACTAATTGAAAGAACATTTGAATAATCTTAAAACTTAAGAGAAAATATTCCCTCTCTCCTCAGCGAATACATGTAAAGATTTGTGTGCAAAATATACTATACATTTCTGTTTAATGCACTTGGGTGCAAAATATATTGTATTCTGTAATGAAAAATTATTATTTTTTTTGGAACTATATCAAAGCCAATAACATTACTTATAAAAGCTGCATAATAAGCATATTTCTTTAAGCTGTTCAGCAATGAAACGAAAAGAAAAAAGAAAAGAAAAGAAAACAATTTTCATAACTGCGCCTATTATTCTGTAATATTCAACATATAGTTTCAAACTTTCTCCCTCGCTCACGTACAATAAATAATTAATATATATATTAAATATTAATATCACTTAAATAGGTGCTTTTCTTTCATTTTATTAGTTGGAGGATGAAAATGTTATCTAAAATATAACTTATAAGACACGAGAAACTTATAACATTTTAGATTTAATAATTTTCATAAAAATAATTTTGCTAACGAAAATGGCTTTTCAGATGATAGTGAACAACATTTGATCTGAAAGATGAACAGCATTTTCGAAATTGAAGGTTTGCCTCTAAATCAACTGTTTAAATATTAGATATTGGACAACAAGAAGAGAAGCCATATGTACAACAACTATTGATATAAACCTTGTTGACTTGATATATATATATTGCTCAATATTAGCATTTTCATAGATGAAAGAGTGTAGTTTCTGCTAGTAAAGTTCTCTCTTTTAGTTTTGTGGTTTAATAGTTCTATATAGTTTCCGTTTCTGGATTTATTTTATTTAATAGAAAATCTGTCTTTTCAAAATCATTAAAAGAACAGAACTGAACGTGAACATGAGTACTTCAGAAACGAGTGAAATATGCATTTTTTTCAAATTATAAAAAATAAGTATTAAAATAAAAATAGTTAACCCCTTAACTGTTTTAAAATAAAAATAGTTAGCCCTTAACCTTCTCGCTGCGTAATTGTTTTATCAAAACAATTAAGAGCGTCTTTTAAGAATTTTTATTGTTTTGTCACCGGTTTTTCAAAACAAAATTTTTTGTCAAATTTAATCGGGGAAATGCTCCCATTAAATAAGGCAAAATTTACAATAAAAATTACTTTTTTAATTAATTTTCAGTTAGTTAGCAATGTGATAACTGACGTATTTAATATTCAATACTATCGGGCGTAATTTTACTGCTGAAAATTAATTAAAAATTATACATATACAGTGGTGGCCAAAATTGTAGACATTTTTTGAAATTTTCATGTTTTATAACTTTGTGTGCTTATAGAATATATTAATTTTCACTTAAATACAAATGTTTATACATCAAATTCAAGGAACTTTAATGTAGAATTTAATTAAAACAGAATTAAAATATCTGCATTACAAAAAAGTTACACTTTTTTTTGTCTAATATACAAACACAATTAGTCATGAATGCGGAAATGTATTGTAATAAAAGGTTCCTAGCTAATCACAAAGACTGTTCTGAGAACCAATCAAATGTCAATAACTAAACTGTAGTATGTTTTGATTTGTAAAAGCGTTATTTTTTTGGAATGAATTTTGCAGAAGGGTGAATACTAATGTAACTAAATAGAATATATTTTTTAAATATTTCTATCTTTTTTTCTTAATGCAAACAATTAAAAACAATGTCATCAAAAAAAGATAAAATAATTGGTCACCTACAAAAAGAAGCAGAATTGTCATATTGAGAGAAAATGGTCTCTTTTACGCTGAAATTGCAAGACAGGTCGGTGGTTCAGTCACTTTATCTGGCGTACGAAAGTTGTGCTTACGTTATGAATAAGAAACTAAATCAGTGATATATAAGGCAACATCAGGCCGAAAAAGTGCACAAGTGCTTCTGACGATAGAAAGATAAAAAGGATATACCTCAAAGATAGAAGAATTTCATCAGATGCTGTTAGATGTGAAATGAATGCAATGAGTATTTCAGTTAGTTCAATAACAATAAGGAGAAGATTAAGAGGTTTTGGACTGAAAGGTAGAATTTCGAGGAAAAAACCATTTTTAAATCTTAAGCAATGCAAGAAACAAGTTTAGTGGGCAAAAGAACACTTTAATTGTTCAGAAAATCAGATGAAGCAAATAATCTGGAGCGATGAGAGTAAAATATCGCTCTTTGGTAGTGATGGGCGAAAATATGTGAAACGGAGAGCAGAGGAAGAGCTGCATCCTGTTTGCATTGAAGCAACTACAAAGAACCCAACAAATGTCATGATTTGGGCCTGTATATCTGCAGATGGTGTGGGACACATTCCAGTGATTGATAGCATTCTGCATGCAAAAAAATACATCGAAACTGTCCTGGAACCAAAATTGATAACTTCCATCATTGATCTCTTCCCCAATAAAGCACCATTTATCGTTCAGCAGGATTCAGCTCTATGCCATACGGCAAAAACATGCGAAGAATGGTTTAAAAATAAAAGCATACAATTATTACCCTGGTTAGGAAACAGCCCTGATTTGAATCCTATAGAAAATTTGTGGCGACATTTGAAAACCCTTGTACAAAAAAAAAGCGTCCATCTAATAAAACATAACTTATTGAAGCTATTACTGATTCTTGTCATCATGTGATTAAAAAAGATGAACTCTAAACACCAGTTCTCTCAAGTAAAAGACGCTGTGAAGCTGTAATAAAAAACAAGTGTTATCCTACTAAATATTGAATGTGTAAGTGTAACTTTAAAATACAATGAAATCTAAGATAAATCTTATTTTTTGTAATGCAGGTATTTTAATTATGTTTTTTTTAATTAAACTAGGGGCTCCGCCCCCTACAAGCTACACCAACCCCCGTTCTGACATTGCAGACTCTAAAAGCACGCTAATTTGATGGGCTTTAAAAAAATTTCAGACGATTGATTTATAATTTAAAAAACAGTGGCGATCTACCTATAAACGGGTTTCTATACATTTCTCTTTGATTGCGGAATTTTAAGGCAAAATCAACAGCTGTTAAAAGATACAATGGCTGTTTTCGTCTTTGATTAAATAAAATTAATTACGCATTTCAAAATAAGCAAATATAAACTGAATTAATTAAATGAGTCTTTGTCTCCCGGTACTTTTTAACAAAAGAAAATTCTTTTAAATAAGACATTTTAAATGTATCGTTTTTAATCTGACGTAATTTTCATCAAATTTTTCTTTCTTCTTTTTAATATTCACCTGAAAATACTTTTGTTAGAAATGAAATATTATTTACGCTGAAATAGTTGAAAAGATCATCTCAAAATATCAAATAAATGTCTCGCGCAATTTTTAAATTTAAACTGTTTTGTAATATCATTTTTTGTTCATTTTACGTAATAAGTGTAATGTGACGTACATATGACGTAATTTCTCCTATTTAAGA
This sequence comes from Maratus speciosus, assembly GCA_963932465.1. NCBI lineage: Eukaryota > Metazoa > Arthropoda > Arachnida > Araneae > Salticidae > Maratus > Maratus speciosus. Next base: position 166,386,669 of record OZ010788.1, read on the forward strand.
CTTCTAACGCATGCTAATAAATTTATTATTTTACAAATTCCTTTCTCTCTTAAAATTCAAGTGTAATTATAGTTTTTATGACGTAATTTTTAATAAGTTCCTGCTTTTTGTACATAATTATTTAATTCTAATTCCAAATGTTTTTTTCTGTTTATAATAGTCACGTGTAAATATTTTTTTTATTTATTACACGTATAAATATATATATATATATTGTTTCTGCTGTTTATACAGTTGGCAACAGTTTAAATTAATATCACTTATTTGCGCTTTCCTAACAAAAATAGTTGAAAAGTATTCGCTCAAAATATCAAATAAATGTCTAGCGCAATTTCTGAATTTAAGCCTTTTTGCAATATTATTTTGTATTCATTTTATGTAATAACTGTAATGTGACGTAAATATGACGTAATTTCTCCTTTTTAAGGCCTCTAACACATGTTAATCCATTTATTATTTTACAATATCCTTTCCCTTTTAAAATTCACGTGAAAATATAGTTTTTATGACGTAATTTTCAATAAGTTCCTGCTTTTTATACCTAGTTAACAAATTCTAATTTGAACGGTTTTTTTTTTCCTGTTTATGATAGTCACGTGTAAATAATTTTTTTATTTGAAGCAAACTTTATTGTTTGCTCTGTTTACACAGTTGGCAACAGTTTAAATTAATACCATTTTCTAAAATAGGTAAAAAAATTCCCTGTTGGCTCGGGCCTACAGGCGGAGGTAGATTTCGAAGTTAAGTACTAAATTCACCAACAAAACTTAAATCAAGATTAGAGATAAACTCAGTTCCCTCACTAAGAATGAGCTCCAGGGAGCTAAACATTTTGTGAAAATTCTAATATACACGAATACACACACGCATGTATATGGAATAGGTTTAAATATGGCTAAAAGAAATTCAGAGAACCTCAAAGTGTTAAAATATGCTAATATTTCCATAGTCGGGTTTATATCATGTTTTAATACGTTTCTTCAAACTCACATGACGTTACATATTCACCTTCTGAGGTCTATTATATTTCCAATATGACGCAATATATATATTTTTTAATTCGTCAAACTATTTATTTCGTTTTGAATTTTCATATTGAAATCTTGCTCTAGAAAACTTATGACGTAATATTCAATTCGTCAAACTATTTTTTTTTTTTTTTTTTTTTTCACGTTAAGATCTTGCAATAGAAAAGCAATTGTTGTGATGAGAATTTTATAGTTGGTTTTTTTAATTGTTGGCAACTGCTATAACGAAAAATATTTATTTTTTCCTGTCATTTTTGTGTAAGACCTGGTTTTATCAGAATCTTATTAAGACGGTATTCAAAATTTTTAACCCTCCCCATTTCCATTCCCTTAAGCCGATTTTGCCCATTTTCAATCCCCGCCGAGATATTAGCCATCTCAATGTTGTTGGCGAGTTTGAAGACGATCCGTGCATAATTGCGACTTTTATCGTGCGGACAAAATTTAGTACATACATACATACATACATATATATATATGTATATATATATATAAACTTTTTAGGTGGGGGTGGTTTTGGGTTCCTGGGGTCATATAATGAAAAGTTATGAAGGAATTTTTCAAAAGTCGCACCATGGTAACGACTGCAATAGGTAGTATTTCTTACAAAATCTACCTAATATCTCTCGAATTGCTGAAAATTTGAATTTAAATTACAAATAAAACCCCAAAAAATGAGTCAAATTAAAAAAACAAATGCAGTCTGCACACCGAGAACTTCTAACGAATAAAATGCTTTAAAAATGATTAAATTCCCATGTATAGTTTTTGTTACTATAAAACTTTTTTAATGGAACGATTTTGTCCAACTTTAGTATTAAATATCTCTTAAAAAGATTCCTCAATTGGAAAACTGTCTGCATCAGCTTGTTTTTCAAAATTTCTCTGTAATACCACCGATTTCCATATTTTCTTATGCAATAGTTTTCTTAATATTAACGAAGAAAGACCTCTGGTCACAAAAATTCAAAACCGGCGGCGGCGTCGGTGACAGCGTAAGTTATTTTTTTAGAATAGAGAGATTCTAAATTAAATTTACTTGAATTTGATATATAAATATTTATATTTAAGAGCAATTTATTATATTCTTCAATCACACAAAGTTAAAAAACATGAAAATTTAAAATAAGGTCCCCAACTTTGGCCACCACTGTATGTGACCACCTATGCTGTGATTTATTTGCGCTGCATGTTTCGCTGTATGTTTGTATGTTCACGAAGACATCTCCAGGTTGTGCTGTGGTTTCAACCTTACCGACATATCTGAATGAGAGGTGCCAGCATGGGTATCGTCCTCGTAGCACAAATGGTAGAGCATTAGAGCGTTATTTCAAGGATCCGGGTTCTATTCCCGGTATGGACAAATTTCACTCCGTTTGTTTTACGCTTTGTTATTGATGTGATAATTCACGTATTTAATATTCAATAATTTCGGGCGTAATTTAGTAAGTGAGCAACTAATATTTACACTTTATTATTTTAACTCAATCACACTGATTGGTAAAGATATCATACGATTCAAATAATAATGAACAAAAGTTGTCTGATAGTCTAAAGCCTGTATTATATCATACGTTTACATTTATACCGATTTTTGTGCGACATTACTTGTACCAAAAAAAAAAAAAAAGGTTATCATGCATATATGTGCTATACTCATTACACCCTCATAATATAGTTACTTAGAAACATTTAATTCAATATTTAAAAATTGCATTTATTGTTTTACAGAAAAAACATGTCATTTCAAATTTTATTTGAAAAAAAAACAGTACTTTTGTGTTTAATAAAAATCTAATATATTTCCAAAAACACAACTCATATATGCATCTGTTTTAAAAGAAATTCTTATGGTTATTTTTCGGAATATCTTCAAAGTTCATTTAAGAAATGATCTGTGTTCTTTAAAATTATAAAAAAATTATTAAAAAAATTCTATTCACCTTTGTCGTTAACACATCAAACATCATTCTGCTCCCCCTTTTTTGGAATAACATTTTCACCATCAACGAGGCATCTGTAGTTCCGAATGCAATTCATTTGGTCTTTTTGGCCAAGATTTTAAGCTTTTCTTCTTTTTTTTCCGTTTTCCCTAATCATTCAATTGACTCAATTATTGAAAATAGATGGCGCGTAGGGAAAGAGTATGAAAAAAGGAAGCAAAAAGGGAAAAGCTTAACATTTCGGCCAAAAAGATAAAATTACTTTCATTCGGAACTGAAGATGCCTTTGTGAAGATGAAAACGTTATTCCAAAAAAGGCGAGCAGATGTTTGATGTGTTAACGACCAGGGTGAATAGGATTTTAATGGATATAGATAATTTCTTTAATGAACTGTGATGATATTCCAAAAAATAATCATAAGAATTTTTTAGCACAGATGCATATATGAGTTGTGTTTTTGGAAATATATTGGATTTTTATTAGACACAAAAGTATTGTTTTTACAAATAAAATGTGAAATGACGTTTTTTATCTATAAAACAATAATAAATATATTTTTAAATATTGAAGTAAGATGTTTATAAATAGCTATATTATGACTGTTTAACCAGTATAGTACAGGCATGCATGATTGCCCATTTTTTGGTACAAGTAATGCCTAATAAATATCGGTATAAATGAAAACATATCATTTGATATACTAATTGAAAACTTTTGAACAGCATGAAAAGAGTATCGAAGCCGTGAAAATACTTTTTCCCATAGTTGCAAAAAAACATTTCCCGACGTGAGCACCTCTGGACTCAGTTGGAAAATTTTTAATCCGTATGATAACTGATATTTATTTCGAATGAAAAAAAATGTGTACTATATGAGATTGATGTAGTATAAATTTATCTCTTGAATAAAATATTCTTCTTTACTTTTAGCTTACACTTATCATACCGTACGAGCAAATTGATGCGGAATCTGCACTAGTTGAAATGTTTGCACAGAAAGGGGCGTGGAAATCTAAATACGTTGTTGCAATAGGCGCCCTTGCTGGACTTACAGTTAGTATGTTTGGTTCTATGTTTCCTATGCCTAGAATAGTCTATGCGATGGCGAAAGACGGACTTATTTTTAGGTAAGTAAACATACGAGCAACACTAAATGAAATCTTGTGTCTGGGTCAATCCATTTCAAGTGGTCAAGAAAATCCTTTATTCATTGCTTGACCATTTTTAAAAATCTGAAATTTTTTGTACAACAACCCTAAGAGGATGGAAGTTCAAAATGACTATTATTTTAATTTTATTAATTTTTGCTTATGCATGGCGGCCATCATTGTTTCGTCGTCTGCAGCAATTTTCTCACATGAAGGGTTTACGGAATTTTAATAATTCATCTTTTATTTCTCCAATTCAAATGCGTATTAAAGCAAATTCTACAGAATACATTGGGCTAAAAATTTGGTAATAGAGTAGTTTCCGAAAATAAATCCTTATTGGTAAAATCTAAGCATAAAGTTTCAGTTTTTTTATTTTTTTAATTTGTCCGTTTACAAAAGGAAATTTTTCTAGCAAGGAAAACTCTGAACATGACTTAATTTATTTTACAAATAGGCTGAAAGTACATGTACTCACACTCCAGGTTCAAGATCTGGGACTTGCTTTCTCTTCGCTAAAAAAAATCTCAATTTTTTCAAAAATGTCAAAAATTGCATTTTTGAGGCTTTGATATCTCTGGTGGGTCACGAGATAAAAATCTGAAGTTCTGGTTTCTGAGAATATTGTATGGTAGTGTTGTGCACAAGAAATTTCAGGATGGAGATTTGACTACAAGCTGAGATATGGCAATGGCAACATGTCAAAAGAATACTGCCAAACTATTCTTTTGTTGTAGTCACAGCTAAGTATTTATCTCAGAGTGTCATTTAAATTTATCTTTTTGATTATCTTTAAATAATAGTAACAGAAAATAAAGCCTTTTGCAAAACTTAGCAATTAATTAAAAAAAAATAATTATGCCTGAGGCCATACATTTTCTATGGTTTCAGTATTTTTTGTTGTAAGTAATTTTAGTAACTAAAAGAAACCTCAGCACTTTTACATAAAGAAAAATAATATATTTATACACGACCTGAGACAAAAACTGAATAGTGAAAGAGAAAAGCTGATAATATTGTCATACTTGTTGAGACATGATCAAACGTGTCAAAACACATTTTTGCTTGTTGGTTTAAAAACCACAATTTTGATCTTTCTGAAAATTTTATTTGTAGGAACCAAGTCTTATCATCTCTTGATAACTTGATTGAAGATCTTGGCCCTTCTGGATCATAGAAATAAAGTTTGAAATCACTATGTGCAAGTCTCACTTCATTAATAATTCCTAGCTTACTTATGCAAAAATGTCATTTTTCTGCAGTATAAATTTTGAAAGGGCTTTGGATATCTTTACTCTCTGAAAATTATTTGAGGCAGATGAGTGGTAACATTGTATAATGTTTCATTTACAGGAACATACTTATGGTAGGAACAAGTTTCAGGGACTGGCTAGCAGCATTAAAATGGTGGTTTTTAAACCAACAAGCAGGAATGTGTTTTGACACGTTTGATCATGTCTCAACAAGTATGTCAACATTAACAGCTTTTCTCTTTCCCTATTCCGTTTTTGTCTCAGGTCTTGTATAAAAATATTTTTTTTCTTTATGTAAAAGTGCTGAGGTTTCTTTTAGTTACTAAAACTTCAACAAAAATTACTGAAACCATACAAAATGTAGGCCTTAGGCATAATTATTTTTTAAATTAATTGCTAAGCTTTGCAAAAGACTTTATTTTCTGCTACTAGTATTTAAAGATAATAAAATAAAAAAATTAAATGACGCTCTGAGATAAATGCTTATCTGTGACTACAACAAAACAATTGTTTGGCAATATTATTTTGACATGCTGCCCTTGCCATATCTCAGCTTGTAGTCAACTCTCCATCCTGAAACTTCTTGTGCACAACACTACCATACAATACTCTCAGAAACCAGAACTTCTGATTTTTATCTCGTGCTCCACCACATATATAAAAGCTTCAAAAGTGCGATTTTTGACATTTTTGAAAAATTTGGGATTTTTTTTTTTTTTTTTTTTTTTTTTTTTTTTTTTTTTTTTTTAGCGAAGAGAAAGCAAGTTTCATATCTGGAACTTGGCGTGTGAGTATAAGCACTTTCGGCCTATTTGTAAAAAAAATTATGCCATGTTGACAGTTTTCCTTGCTAGAAAAATTTCCTTTTGTAAACGGACAAATTTTGGAAAAAAACTGAAACTTTATGCTTAAATTTCACCAATAAGCAGTTATTTTCGGAAACTACTCTATTACCAGATTTTTAGCCCAATGTATTCTGTACAAATTGCTTTAATCGGAACTTGAATTGGAGAAATAAACGATGAATTATTTACAATACCATAAACCCTTTATATGAGAAAATTGCTGCAGACGAGGAAACAAAGATGGCCGCCATGCACAAACAAAAATTAATAAAATTAAAATAATAGTCATTTTGAACTTCCATCATGTTAGGGTTGTTGTACAAAAAATTTCAGATTTTTTAAAAATCGTCGAGCAACCAGTGCTGGACCACTTGAAATGGATTGACCCGTCTATAAAAATAGAGTTAATGATGATACTTAATAAAAGTATTAATACTCATTTTGGATTAAATGCTAAGTATTACAAATTTCTTAACCCTAATATTAGATTTCTATAACAGTAATAAAACATTATTAAAAAAATATGTTAAGAATTATGATATGACGTATGAATTATGAATATTGATAATAACAATTGGCATAATGCAGTGATTAATATATTGCATATCAATTTCACATATTGTTGTAGAACTGAAAATCGCTTAACTTATATTAAATAGCTTATATTAAAAATCCCACACAACTAAATTAATTTTTTTATTAATATTGCTATTATTGTCATTATTATTAGTATGATTATGTGTTATTATTTTTATCACTAGGGGGCTCGGCCCCCTACGAGCTACGCTCGCCAACCCCCCGTTCAGACACTGCAGTCTCTAAAAGCACGCTAATTTGATCGGCTTTAATTGAATTTTTTTGGAAGATTGAATTATAATTAAAAAAACAAAGGCGATCGCCCTATAAACGGGTTTCTATTCATTTCTCTTTGATTGGGGAATTTTACGGAAAAATCAGCTGCTGTTAAAAGATACAATGGCATTTCAAAATCATCTAATATAAAATGAATTAAGTAAACAGAGTCTTTGTCTCCCGGTATTTTTTAACAAAGCGAAAAGAAAGTCCTTTTAAATAAAACATTTTAAATATATCGTTTTTAATCTGACGTAATTTTCACCAAACTTTTCTTTCCCTTTTTAATATTCACGTGAAAATGCTTTTATTAGAAATGAAATATTATTTGCGCTGTCAAAAAAAAAAAAAAAAAAAAAAAAAAATAGTTGAAAAGTTCATCTCAAAATATCAAGTAAATGTCTCGCGCTATTTTTAAATTTAAACTACTATTTTGCAATATTATTTTTTGTTCATTTTACGTAATAAGTGTAATATGACGTAAATGTGATGTAATTTCTCCTATTTAAGACTTCTAACGCATGTTAATGAATTTATTACTTTACAATATCCTTTCTCTGTTAAAATTCACGTGTAATTATAGATGAAGTAATTTTCAAAAAGTTCCTGCTTTTTATACGTAATTATTTAATTCTAATTTGAAAGTTTTTCTTTTCTGTTTATAATAGTCACGCGTAAATAAATTTTTAATTTGAAGCAAACATTATTGTTTCCGTTGTTGATACAGTTTGGCAACAGGTTAAATTAGTACAATTTTCTGAAATAAGTAAAAAAATATCTCTCGAAATGCTGAAAATTTGAATTTAAAATAGAAATGAAACCTCGAAAAATGAGTCAAATTAAAAAAATAAATTATTTCTGCACACCGGGAAATTATAACGTATAAAATGATCTAAAAAGTATTAAATTCCGATGTATAGTTTTTGCTCCTATAAAACTTTTTTAATGGAACGATTTTGTCCAACTTTAGCATTAAATATCTCTTAAAATAATTCTTCGATTTGAAAACTGTCTACATCAGCGTGTTTATCAAACATTTCTGTATAATACTACCAATTTTCATATTTTTGTATGCATTATTTTTCTTAATATTAACGAAGAAAGACCTCCGGTCACAAAAAATTCAAAACCGGCGGCGGCGGCGGCGGCGGTGACAGCGGGAGTTACTTTTTTTTAGAATAGAGAGAAGAGATTACAAGTTGCAAGAACTTTTTGATTTTGCTATTTTTCCTTAATTTCAATAAAATGTTGTTTTATTTAAGCTATTAACCCTATCGCTGCGCAACCCGAGATTTCCTGGGGGATGCTTTTTTTCTTTCTAATTAACCCTCCTTGATAATTCCCACCAGTTGTGTTTTCATTGTAAATTTTGCCTTATTTAATCGGAGCATTTTCCCGATTAAATTAGACAAAAATTTCTGTTTTGAAAAACCAGTGACAAAAGAATAAAATTCTTAAAAGACACTCGTCGGGAAGGGTTTAAATACGCAATTTTTGTAGCCATTTTGATAAAACATTTACGCAGCGAGAAAGTTAAGTCTACCGGAGAGTTCTGTGCGATAATGCTATTTCGCGCCTACTTTTTTAAAATTCAGATTTCTTCATTGACACTACTCTTTTGAAATGGTAAAATTTCCATTGTTTTCACATTTTACATTAAGGTGAAAACAATGGGAATTTTACCATTTCAAAAAAGTGGTGCCAATGAAGAAATCTGAATTTTTAAAAAGTTGGCGTAAAATAACATTATCGGGCAGAACTTTCTGGTAGATTTAATACAATGTTGTTTTTTACAAATAATCGCTTTTAAAGAGTAATAACCAACTTTAAAATTATTCATGTGAAATATATTTTTTTTAAACTATTTGTATTAATAATGACTTTTAAAGGTTCCTGCTCTCATAAATTATATCGAAACTGTTCACTTAGTTCTTGTGTTGATTTTTACACACAACTATAACAATTATTATTATTATTATCATTATCATAAATTGTAAGCATATTATTAATTTTGCTATTTTTCTTTCTTTAGTTTTAAAAGAACGATATGTTAGATGAAATCATATTCTTAACTTATAATTTCTTTCAAAGATTATTAAAAAATAGAACAGTCAAATCAATATACTAATCATGAAAATTGTTTCATCTTTTAATTCGTATAAAAATAAACGATTTTGAGCACGAATGTTTCGAGAAGTGCTAAGTTTTAATAGCAGTAAATGTAACTGGAAAAATCGGTGGCGAGTTCCGTTTTATATGCTTATCTGGCTTAGAATCCTGCATCGGGTCGGATTATCCAATTTACTAGAACCCGAACCGACACTCAGTTCGAATTTGGTCACGACGATTCCGGCTGAGCCGATTTTGCAAAAGAAAGTTCGGAATCTTTTTCGAATGAATATATATACAACCCTTTGCACAAAGATTCCGATCATTACACCAACACTACCATTTTTTGTAAGAAAGGATTATTTATTCTCACTGCATAAAATTAAACGATTATTAGCGATAATGCATTAATGATCAACAATATGCAATAAAGAAAAATCATTATACATTAATTTATAAACAGAAAAATGGTGATTGAAATTTAAACACCAAAGAAAAAATTATCCAATCACGCTTTGATTTACAAAAAAATAACCGATCACTGTAATCGATATTTAGTAAATCCACCTTTAGTTCCGATGACAACCGAAATTCTTCGTGGAATGGTCTCAATAAGCTTTTTATACTCATTAGGAGCAATATCACACCAGCATTCCCTTATAACTTTACGTAGTTCTATGGCATTTGTGATCCTTCGAAAATCGATCTTTCTTTTCTTCCACAGATTTTCGATGGGATTAAGATCCGGACTATTGGGCGGCCAAGTCATGGTTTTAATTGGATTATTACCTACATTTTGTAGAAATTTCTTCACTGATTTGGTGCGATAGGGAGCTGCGTTGTGATCTTGAAATAAGAAGTCATTTTGATCCCCGAAACATTGATCGATGCTGGGAATAAAAATATTCTCTAAAATGTCAATGTAAACTTCAGAGTTTACTGTACGTCACACAATACACAACTTGCAGACGGCTCGTGAGGTCATAGAACTGCAAACTGTAAATGCGGGTGAAAATTTAGTTCTCTTATTGACACACTTATCATTTCTTTATCATGAACGTTTCACCAACTCTCCTCCAAACAAATGTTCCCCAGTCATCACCTGTTCCGAGAGATATGCGAGATTCATCGCTAAAAATAACTTTATTCCATTTATCAAGCGACCAGTGTACATGTTTTTTACACCATTGAAAGCGCTCTTTTCTATGCTTCTTTGTCAAGTAAGGTTTCGTTTTAGCTTTACAGAATTTAAATCCTGCTGCATTTAGACGATTATGTACACTGTAAAAAAAGGGACTATAGTTATAATTTGAGTTTATGAAATGCCAAATGAGGATTAAATATACTCTAAGTTTGGTGTAAACACCGAATAAAGTATCATGGTACACTCAAAACGTTTTAATTTTAATATTTTAAAGAAATTGTGGAAACCGAACACCAGTTCGGGTGTAAAGTTTTAAAGCGACATATATGATTCAGTCCGCCATTTTGAAATCTGTTTATATAGCTGTGTTCCAGGGCTCGGATTTTGTTCCAAATGTTTCTCAGTAATGATCACTAAATAAAAAGCAGTTAACCAGATTATGTTGCACTACCCGAGCTGAAAGGTTCCTTCATAGCTGAAAAAATTCTCGTCTTCTTTGGCTAATTTCTTCGGAATAGGGTAAGAACTTGAAACTTATGTGTAACTTTATATTTTTGAAAAATTCCTGTTCAATGTTAATACTACAATCATTTTCCAACATTTTTATACCTACTAGCTGCTATATTTATAATTTTATGAGTATATGAAGTCAACTTACTTTTACAGTGTATTGGTGCATTTTCAAATTTTGGCATTTTTGTCACTTTTTAGACGCTCAGTATACAATGAATTCCGTTTGTTAACTTTAAAATAATGTTCGATTCAACTAAATTAAAGATCGTAGATTATTTTTAATCAAGAATTTTAAGTTTTCAATAAGTTTTAACTATTTGCGAGCCATTTTAAAAAGTACGTTTTTAGGATTACGACTTTCGTTTTCCCATAGGAAATACATTACGTAAACAACGATATTCTTAAGCTTTTTTAACTAAAAAAACTAACTTTTTCTGAAAAACTAATGTGATATTCAGCTCATTTAAAGCTTAAGCTTCAAGATTCTATCTAGTTTTAAAAGTTTTGAACACTTTGTGTATTTGCTGAGCGTTTCAAAAGTTGACATTTTTCGATTTTCCAGTTAGCCCACGATCATAGAAATAAATGGAATATTTACTGTTGTTGACATATTTTAACATATCTTGTTTTCAACTTTTTATTAATTATTTTGAAAAACTAATACTTGTTTTATATTCTGTAAAGCACGAGTTTCGCTCCGCCTCCCACCGTGTATTCATGGGTTCAGTTTAGATATGTTTAAAAAATTCATGAAATTTGGTATAAAAATTTTTGTCTCAGACCACTTTCCCATAGTGTTACGCGTTTTGTTCACTTTGTTTTGCATCTTTTTTAACTATTTAAACCTTATCATTTTGCTTAGCTATTAGTATCTTTTAAAATCTTAAACTTCAAGCTTTCTAGCGGTGTAGTGTTTATTAATTAATTATGCCGTTAAGTATTTTTAATTTACATTTTAAAAGTGATAAAAATTGTTCTTTAGCGCTTGAGAGGTTGGTGGTTTTTAGCTCTCTGTATCCGATTTTTGTACAATTTGTAATGTTTAGTTGTATTTATGGTATGTTTATTTTAATTTGCTTAGAGTATTTATCCGAAAACCAGTCAGGCCTACGCTGAGTTTAAAAAAAAGAGAGTCAAGTACACGTGACCTAAGCCCAGATGTAACGAATGAATGATTTGTGAGGAAATTTCGCTGTTTACCAAAACTAAAATGTTTAGAATAAATGTTTAATTGAGATAATAAATTATCGCAGTTAAAACAATGTTTAGCAGCCTCTTTGCGTGAAACTATTTATTGTAAATTATGGTTGCATTAGATTTAAAATGTAATCTTTAAATTGTTTATCATTTTACTGTTAAAGTGCAAACCAAATAAGCAGTAGTGTGACTACACCAGATAAGAAGTAGCGTGACTTTACACCAAAAATGGTGACAAATAAGTTGCCAATAAAAGTGGTGTTTGTTTACACCATTTGATAGCTGGTGGCTCATTACACCCATTTTCAAATGGAATTTCATTACACCACTTGGGGTGGCAACTTAGTGACCTTTTTGATGTAAAGTAAGGGAATTTTTTTTACAGTGTACAGTGCGGTCACATACCTTTACGTTTTACTTAGGCCATTCGGCATTGAGTTGTTTTGAGGATGCTCGCCGCTTTCTTTGCGCTATTTCCACAACTTTTTTGTCCTCCCTAGGCGTGGTCATTCGTGAACGTCCACTTCGAGGTAAATATTTCAGGATGTTAGTGAACTGTTATTTTCATGCGGATTTTTAAATCGAGAGACAGGTTTTTCACACGAATCATTGTCCAGCACTTCAGAGCTGCTTTTGATCTCGCAGCTGGAAGATTTCTTCTTTTAAATAGGATTTATATATTGTACGCATGCGCAGGCACTCTTATATGTCTTCAGTATGGAAATTTTAAACTTGTTTCCTGATCGATTACTATTTTCCAACTTCCGTATTGATCGGATATTTTTTTTTTCTCACGAGGAAACTTTTTCGCTTGCAGTATAATTATTAATTATATGATTGTTATATTGAATTCACTTTTCATTTATATTTTAATACGAGTTCTTTTATTTGGCGTACTGCAAAAGCCCCTATGCTCATGAATCGCGAAGTATATGCTTCGAAATGCAAATATCATAAACTGTATAACACTGATTGGAAAATTTTTGCCAAGGGTTGTATATATATATATATATACTAGGGGGCTCTGCCCCCTGCAAGGTACGCTCGCCAACCCCCATTCAGACACTGTAGAATCTAAAAGCACGCTAATCTGTTCGGTTTTAAAAAGATTAGAGAAGATTGAATTGTACTGAAAAAACCTGTAGCGATCTCCCTGTAAACGGGTTTCCATTCAATTCCCTTTTATTGCAAAAATTTAAGGTAGAATCAGTGGTTGTTAAGACATCCAATGGTTGTTTTCGTGTTTGGTTAAAGAAGATCAGTTAAACATTTGAAAAGAAGGTAAAATAAAATGAATTAAGTAAACAGAGTCTTTGTCTCTCGGTATTTTTAACAGCGTTATAAAACGATTGACATAATACAATTACTAAAATTTGCTGCTTTAACCCCTTCAAGGGCGGTGGTTCATTTTTGGACCACTTAATTTTAATTCTTAAATGCCACATTAGCATCAGAATATTGGGATGAAAATTTCCCTTTTATTAAGCAAGTGAACAAAAACATTTTGTATTTCGAAATTTGTTTGTAAATTCTGGTGCCATTCACTGATTTCAAGATTTTACGAATAGAAGTGCCTTATCCGTGAAAGGGTTAAACGCATATTAATGTATTTATTATTTTAAAGTTTCATTTCCCTTTTAATATTCACGTGTGAATATAATTTTTGAGGACATAATTTTCAATATTTTCCTGCCTTAAACACGTACTCATTTAATAGTAATTTTAAAGATTTTTTTCTGTTTTTAATAGTCACGTGAAAATAAATTTTTAATCGTTAGGAAATATTATTCTTTGCGGTGTTTTTAAAATTGAAAACAATCTCTATAATAATAGCCTAAGTCATGTGACTATCATCAACAGCTCCAGGCTGATCACTTCGCTTTTTATTTTCCAGGCGGCCATTTTGGTACTTTAATGTTAGCCAGCCACAGGTGTGATAAGTCGCCGAATATTATTCTATCCCCATTATTTCGTTTATATTATAATAGTCCAAGTCATGTAACTGCCATAAACAACGGGCTGATTCCTTCGCTTTTCATAAGAAAGGTTTCCATTTGATTAAATAATCAAAATTATTTTTTTGAATAAAACTACATAAAAGTTGCCATGATCACAAAGAATTCCTGGTACTTTTATATTAGCCGGGTGAAAATCTCGCCAATAGCTTTTTTTTTAACTCGCCAGTTAGCATTTTTTTTTGTTTTTCGAGTGGTAAATTAAAATGGTGCTATTTGGTTATCCCATCGACCAAAAATCTGTCGCCAAACTATAACATTACATCCCAATAATGGTTGACCGTAAATGTCATATTCACTTGACTTTAAGGAAGTTACGCATGTTCACGCCATCAAGTAATTTTTATTTCGACGTTTTATTTGTATTTTTATTAATGTTATAGTAATTTATTTTTTCTTTTGTTATCCTTCTATATATAAAAAAAAGTTTTGATTTGAAAATGGACCAATAAAAAATCTGCGTAGATACCGTGAAATGCATCTGATTGGTCAGAGCTTTATGACGCTATAAGGGAGGTTACCAATGGGGGACCGGTCTCTCTGTCGCCAACTTGTCCCTATTTCCAGTACTTCGCCAAAATTAAGGGTACTATTCCGTTATACGGACAGCATGCCAAAATGTATGCTAATGCGCCAATTATTTCAGCCCTCATCGTGAAAAGGATTTTTCTTGTAAACCATGCGAAACATTGTGATTTGTTATTTATGAAACGTGAATGATTATTATTTAACCTTAACCTTAGAAAGCTTTTTAATTTGCTGTTATTCGAAATAAAAATGCTTTTTTTTTTTATAAAATTATAATTTACTTTGGCACAGATGTCATAATCGCCCCATAGTGGCGCGATTTTTTTCGGTTGCCAATTTGGCGAAAACATCAACAGCATAAACAACATAATCCGGGTTACCACATCAAGCAAAATAACGACACTTTGGCGCCAATTAAGTACCCGTTGCGTATATGACATTGACGTCAGAAAAAAATCGCACCAATATGGGGCGAATATGACATCTGTGCCTTTTTGTTGTATTCCTACGCTTTCTTTGCATGATCGTAAGCTACATCTACATTTCGGATTTCCAGAACTCATCCATAATTTAATTTCATGGTTGTTTGAACACAACCTTTTATTATGCAGAATTCCAAATTCCTGAAACAGTTTTATCGCAACATTCTCATCATTTGGTAATTGACAAATAGTAAAATCCATCTCAGCGTCAGCAGTAAAAGTAAAGGCACAGATGTCATATATGCCCCATATTGGCGCGATTTTTTTCCGATGCCAATTTGGCGAAAATATCAACAGCATACTCAGCAACATCCGGGTTACCATTTTAAGCAAAATAACGACACTTTGGCGCCAGTTAAATACCCGTTGCGTATATGATATTGGCGTCAGAAAAAAATCGCGCCAATATGGGGCGTATATGACATCTGTACCTATGTTGTTTATGCTGTTGATGTTTTCGCCAAATTGGCAACCGAAAAAAAATCGCGCCAATATGGGGCGAATATGACATCTCTGCCAAAGAGATTTGTAATTTTATGGCAGCAGTTTAATATGATTTTTTTATTTTATTACTTTATTGTATAACAGTTATTTGTTCACTTATTTTAATTATATATATTTGTGATTTAATAAAATAGTTCGTAAAATTCTGTAATTTTCAAATGTTATATTTTTTAAATGCTCACTTTACTATAGACAATATTTTTATTTTATTTTTCAAATGTTTCAATTCACGTGATTTTCATTTTGCGCCAACTATTGCGCTTGGCGACAATGCTGTCCGTATAACGGAAAAGTACCAAAAATCATATAGGCAACGGGTACTTAACTTGCGCCAAAGTGTCGTTATTTTGCTTGATGTGGTAACCCGGATTATGTTGTTTATGCTGTTTATGTATTTGCCAAATTGGCAACCGAAAAAAATCGCGCCTATATGGGGCGAATATGATATCTGTACCCCAAAAAGCATAGCGTACTATGATATATACGGCCCACGCATTTCGCCGAAAACCATCGAAAAAGTGAAGTCGGATTCAGCTTCAAACTCTGAACCAAAACATCGCAACGTGCTCTTTTTTGTTTACATTTATACCCTGCCCAGATAGCGGTTTGTTTCTCATCGTCGAAGTTTCAGAATCATTGATCGTATTTTCAGAATAATAAATTAAATACTTATATTCTTCAATTTCCTTCGATTAAAAAGGATATTTTACACAGCTTGTAGTATTTTAGTGTTCACATACTTTTAAGATTAGCTAAATTACTTATTGTTTACTTGATCCTTTGGTTCATTCTGTTATTCTTTTTTGAATGTCCCGTATTTACATAAAAATAGCTTGTGTTTCCTATACACGTTTTAAAATTAAAACTTGGTTTTTATCAAACTACAGTTCTCATAACTGGCTTAAAGCAGTTATTTTTGACGAATTTATTGCTACCTGTAAAATGATTCTGTTTGATATCGTCCGAACTAAATAATAATAATAATAATAGTAAAAAAAAAAAAAAAAAAGAAAAAGAAAAAGAAAAAAAGACGATCTTCCTTAAACATTAAATATTCTTATTTTTAATCATAGAAAGAAATGGTGATTGCAGATTTAAATATCGTTGCAATATTTTATGTTATCCAATCAATTTTGATTAAATCATGTAAGTGTATTTGTTACTTAATAAATTATATTTATTAATTATTACAAGGAATTTTATGAGTACTTTAATATATTTAAAAGAAATTCCATTAGTTTTATTGTTTCAGCAGTGAAGATAGCAAATAAATTTGTGACATTGATGTTTTTAGACTATGAATGTTTTTATTTATTGGGGTGAATCGTAGAATACTCTACTTCTCCCCAACCTGGCGATAAATGCGCCAAAGTGGGAACCTTGGTATTTAGTATTAACTTGGTATTAAGTAGCAACCTTGGAAGTATTCTCCGGTCGCACCATTTATTATTCCGATAATTGTTAAAATGATAATTTTTTCTGGTGATTAGAGTTAATATTTTTATTAAACTCTTTTGAATCATATCTATACAGGAAAAAAAAAATGTAAACACATTGGAATTCTCTGAACCCTGCCCAGAGCGCTTTGATTGGTTCTCGCCGTTGAAGTTATGGTCAGAGTCAAATTTCTGTTTTGGGCAGCGTATCAGAGTCCTCTGGCGAGCAACTTCATACATTAAACGCAAATCGGTCTGCCGGTAGTAGTATCTAAGTATGCCTTGTAAAAAGTAATGCTTTGGAAATGGAACAATGAAAATCTGCGTAGATACCGTGAAATGCAACTGATTGGTCAGAGCTTTATGACGCTATAAGGGAGGTTACCAAGGGGGGACCCGTCTCTCTGTCACCAAAAGTGACGCCAACTTAGCGCTATTTCCAGTATTTCGCCAAATTTCCATAGACTCCCATTGAAATACAATAGGGTTTACTTGCAAGCAGGAAATCAACAAATTGAGATTTCAATGCAACAAAAACTAATATTAGCTTATGAATAGAGCTTAATTGAACTATTTACATTATTTTTAAGCACAAACAATAATCTGGGGTTGGCTAGAAAATAGGAATTGCTTCGCTATACCGAATGGAATAGTTAAGCGATTACGCGGGGGGTTGGTGAGCGTAGCGAGCAGGGGGGCGGTGCCCCCCCCCCTAGTTTAAAATAAAAAAAATGTCAATTTGTATAATTTGGCTATTTATATAATTTGGCGAAATTGGTCGACGGGAGAAGTAATAACATTAAAACGTTGTTTTGAAGTGGAAATTAAATATCATGATTTGTTCCATTGTCACATACGCACGAGGTTTGGCGGGATTTTTTTTTTTACGACAATTTGGCGAAAAGCTCGTTTTCAAATACCTGTTACATATGTATTTTTAAATTATTTTCTGTTATTTTTCAAATGAAATAACAATAAATAAAAGAAATTAATTAATAACTATCGAACAAAACAATTTATAACATTTTTTGTAAATAAAAAGAAAATAAATTCAAATAAACATTTATTAATAAATAAGCAACAATAGCCGGGTTACCATGTCAGGCAAAATAACGTCATTTTGGCTCCAATTAGGTACCCGTTGCGTATATGACATCTGTGTCTGATATTTTTTTTTTCGTTTCGTTTAAAAAAAAAGAAGGAAGTAAAAGCCATTTATTTTAAAGGTTTCAATTTTAAATGAAAGTTTTGTATTAAATAAAATGATAATGAAATACAAATTGAATTCTGAATAAAAGTAACATGATGCATTTCTTAGCATGCATTTAAGGGAGGTCAAACTCGTCGCCAAATTAATTTAAAATAACCTTCTCTAAAATATGAAAAAAATATCTGTTATGATTAAAATTTGAGTTGCCATCATTAGAAAAAAAGTATTTAAAATTAGAAAAAAACTAATATTTCAAAAACTAATTCTAATTTTAAAATTCTAATACCAGTTTTGAGATCTGTGGATCAATACGGATTTTTGGTGTTAATTTCCATCCAAGCATTCCATATTTTAGGAGAAATCGCCGTGAAACGTAATCAGTTGTTTAATCAGTCGTTTCATAGAATCGTTACATAAATTCGTTTCAATTCGATTCATTAGGATTTTATATATATAGGGTAGATATATATATATATATATATATATAAGGTCTCCAAGAAAATTCTGTCGTTTAAAGTTCTTTCACGCCTACTTTTTTAAATGTTGATTTCTTCATTGGCACCACTTTTTTGAAATGATAAAATTCCGTTTGTTTTCACCTTAATGTCAAATGTGAAAACTTTGGGAATTTTACCATTTCAAAAAAGTGGTGCTAATGAAGAAATCAGAATTTTCCTGGAGACCTAATATATATATATATATCCTTCTATATATATAAAAAAAAGTTTTGATTTGGAAATGGACCAATGAAAATCTGCGTAGATCATCCGGGTATACTCCTACTAGATCGGCATCCATATTTTTTATGAGCGGGGGTCTTTCTTCGTTAATATTAAGAAAACTGTTTCATACAAAAATATGAAAATCAGTGGTATTATAGAGACATGTTTGATAAACACGCTGATGCAGACAGTTTTTAAATCGAATAATTATTTTAAGAGATATTTAATGTTAAAAATGGTCAAAATCGTTCCATCAAAAAAGTTTTATAGGAGAAAAACTATACATAGAAACTTAAATATCTTTAGATCATTTTATACATTGGAAGTTCCAGAAGTGCAGACTGCAATTATCTTTTTAATTTGACTCATTTTTTGAGGATTTATTTTCATTTTAAATTCAAATTTTCAGCATTTCGAGAGATATTTTTTACACATTTCAGAAAAGGGCAATTATTTTAAACTGTTGCCAATTTTAAAAATAGCGCAAAGAATAATATTTCCTTCAAATAAAAAAATTATTCATACGCGGCTTTTATAAACAGAAAAAAACTTTCAAAATAGAATTAAATGATTACGTGTTAAAAATCAGGAAAATATTGAAAATTACATCATAAAAACTACAGTTACACGTGAATTTTAAAAAGAAAAGAAAATTTTTAAATGCCAAATTCATTATTATGCGTTAAGTCACAAATGAAGGAAATTACGTCATTTTTAAAAAGGCCAAATAAATAAAAGTTGGCAAAACACTTTAAATTAAAAAATATATTTGCACGAGACGTTTATTTCATATTTTGTGATAATCTTTTCAACTATTATAGTGAATTCTAAGACAGCGCAAATAATATTTCCTTTCTAACAACAAAAGAATTTTCATGTGAATATTAAAAAGAGAAAGGAAACTTTGGTGAAAATTACGTCAGATTTAAAACGATACATTTAAAAGAACTTTCTCATAGCGGTGTTAAAAATTACCGAGAGACAAAGACTCTGTGTACTTAATTCATTTTACATTAGCTTACTTTCAAATTTTTAACTAATTTTTAACACTTTCCAACAAAGTTGAAAAGTTTTACTGATTTCGGTTTGTCTGTTCGCGCTCTAACTCTCGTAAATATACTCGGATCGCACTGAAATTTTTGGTTATTGACGTTTAGCCTATCGCGAACCCTATTTCAAATGAAGTTTGTAGCATGTTTATTTCATTTACAGGGACAGTCAAAAGTATTCCGTTACATTACGGCCAATGGGAAAAAATCAGTTCAAATGAATTTTAAAGATGTTACACCCTTTCAAACATAATAAAAAATATATGCATTTACGAAGTGCACTAAAATATGCAGTATATTCTGTAGCCTATGTGGTGCATTAATAGTTACTATTCATTTACGGGGCTACACAAAAGAATTCGATTACAAATGGTATAGGGGGAAATTGTTTGCGGCGTATTTTAATTATACAAATTCATATATAATAAAATTGATATACGTCGGTGAGGCTTACTTAAGTTATTTCATGTATAATACGAAGTGCATAGCATTTACAGGAACATACAAAACATTTCAGACAAGTATTTTCTATCCGAAATACTGTATATTAGCGGCGATGGTAGGGAATGCATTTTTAATTATGATATACGCTTTTAAGTTTCACTATATTTATGCATACTATATGGTGTGTAAATGTTATAGTTGATATACTGGGCTACGCAAAAGAATTCGTAAAGGTTACTGAGTATGACCTTAAATTGCTCAAAGGTGGGTTTAAAATGTGTTATGCTGAACTGCATATAGTTTTCTATGAAATGTTTGTAGAATATAGATAAAATGATATACAGGGCCACGCAAAGAATTGGATACATGGCCGCCTATAGATGATAAATTCTGGAAATGCGATTTCAGTAGTTTTAAGAGTGATTTAGTTTGAATTAAAGTTTAGCTAAATAGTGGCGTGTAATAAAGGTACTAGGTAAACAACAGGGATGTACAAAAGTATTGAAGTATGTTTCCTTCTATTAGTCTAAATTGCTGAAAGAGAAATTTCAACCTGTTATGCGTTTACTTGATAAACTAAATTTTCTCTTATATAGTATATATATCAGCCTACAGATCAAATACACGGCTGTTCGGAAGAATTGGAATAAATATTTGGCTATGGATGGTAACTGCTGAAATCAGTTTTTTAAATATTTAGTTAGTTATCTTATTTCCCTAAATAACGAAGTTTTGTTAAATCTTTCAGGGAGTGTTGGAAAGTGTTTCATAATCTATGCCGTACGCATGACGAAAACAGACATTGTATCTCTTAGCAGCGGCTGATTTCGTCTTAAAAATCTCCAATCAAAGAGAAATGAATGAAAACCCGTTTACACTGTTTTTTTTTTTTTTATTATAATTCAAACTTTTTAAGGCCGATGAAATTAGCATGCTTTTAGAATCTGGGGTGTCTGAACGGGGGTTGGCGAGCGTAGCTCGTAGGGGGCAGAGCCCCCTAGTATAATATATGAATCTTAATGAGCGTGTATGTGTTAACTTTTACACAAAACAATATAAAATTGCTATTCCAGATATGAAAAGCTCAGATGATAAAGGTCGTAAGTGACACAATCATAATTTTGAGAAAATGAGCTCTAAACTTCCAAATTTATATTCGCGTTTATTGTCCAAATGTCTCCTTTATAAATTAAAATCTCTGTGAGTATTAATTTTTTTCAAATAATAATTTAACAGATGTTAGTGGATCATCGATTATCTTCATCATATGATTAACTATTTTTTTTTAATTTTGTCAAATACCATCTTTATCACCTGAGCTTTTCATATAATTCTAGGCTATTTTTCTATAATTGTATTGAAATATGGATTAATTTTCTTTCACGTAAAGTTCGGGTTGACATGTATCTAGTTTGGTTCAGGTAGGTTGACGAAATATTTGCTTTGCGTTCAGATCGTGTTTCGGGTTGAATTTAAGCAGAAATTTCGGGTTCGAGTTGGGTGCAACCCGACCCGCGCAGGACACTACTCTGGCTATATCCTGTGTATAAAAACTACTCGCTCAGGTTTTTTAATTAACAATTATAGAAAGGATAACACTTTCAAAGAAAAATATTTAATATTAGTTTTATAGGATATTTTGTTTAACTTTACTTCCCTAAAGAAGAGACACACTTATACATTTAGTTTAGAAGATTTGATGGAATTGGAAACTTCTACGTGCATTGGCAGGGGCGCGCCAATGGTATTCGGCGCCCGAGTGCAAAATTTCAGCTTGCGCCTTGTACGCTTCCCTTAAATACTATCGTTTTATAAAACGTATCAGCGAGCACAAATTAAATAGTACTACAAATATATTAATTATAAGTTTATGTATTTAAAAAAAAACCCAGAAATTATAAAACAAATATGTAAAAGAAAAAATACATAAAAGAAGAATACAAAAGTTAGAAATTAAAATAATTTACATCGTGTATATATATATATATAAAAAAAGAAAAATCGACAACCATGTTACAGATTTCATAAAATGATTTACGATGATTTACAGCTAAATCAGTAGTTAAAATCTTCCTCTGATAAGCAGAAAAGAAAAAAAATATGCTATAGTAAAAATAAAAATCAGTAGCTTCATGATTAATATTCACAACACCATTATCAGGTTCAGACTACTTTTTGAACATGACACATAATATGCACGAAAATTTGAATCTAAAACTCATCCTTTTTAATTATATTTTCTGCCGCGCATATTAGATTCATCGCTGTATCCCCAACCTCTTGTACTTATGTCTAAAATGTTTTTTTTTTTCTTTTCTATAAAACAGTTTAAAAAAGGGTATCTGAAATAGTGTTCTCTAAGGAATCTAAAATTGGATAGAAGGCTAAGAAATGCTCAAGTTTTTTGTAATGTTACAAGTTAAATTTTTACGTTCTGAATTGAAATTGATTAATTTATCACATTCATTTTAAAGAATAATAACATTTAAGGG
The DNA here is from genome assembly GCA_963932465.1 of Maratus speciosus. Lineage (NCBI taxonomy): Eukaryota > Metazoa > Arthropoda > Arachnida > Araneae > Salticidae > Maratus > Maratus speciosus. Next base: position 166,409,583 of record OZ010788.1, read on the forward strand.
ATTATAAGCGCTTTATCTGAGGTAAATCTATTTTGAAATAAAACATTTTAATAATAATTAATTTTAATAACTAAAAAATTTGTAGTGCTAAATATCTTTCCTCGATTGAGATGCTTGGCGCCTTTATTTATTCTGGCGCCTGTGTGCGCTGCACACTTTGCACAATAGGTCGGTGCGGCCCTGTGCATTGGTAAAAATTTGCAGCAAACTGTGCAGTTATTTGAACGTTTTTATAATAAACGGTTGAATAACCGTAATTTAACTTTATTGCGACTATAATATGGTCAATAATATGGTCAGATACATTTAAAAAGTATGTCAAATAACCGTTAATTTTGAAAACTGTCGAATGACGAGACAGTTTGCTGCATATTTTTAACAGTACCGGAAATTTTCATTGTTATTGTTTCCATATTGTAATACAGTCTGATCAACAAAAAAGTGATCGTCGTTATTTGAAAAGGAAGAACCGTGTGCACATCTGTTTCAATGTGTTTTAATCATTATTCCGTGCTCATATGCACAGTGTTTATTTTGCCGGTAAATTGTATTGTAGATGTCAATTCATAATTATTACAGTGAGTCCAAAATTTCTGAAGATATTCGAGGCAGTGTTATTAGTTAATTACGCTAAATGACTTAAAATGAATATAAAGTGACTGCAAAATATATGTGAAAATCTGAGCCTACCAATTCTGTGGTGACTACCAAACGTTAAAACCTCGATATTCATTTAGAAACACCACGTATATGTCGAAATCTCAGACATTCATTACAAAATGGGTAAAGCGAAATTTAGAGGTTAGGAATATGGATAATCTGCCGGAATGAGCACTAGACCGGAGAACAACAACAAAGGAGGAAACAGGGATAGACGAGAAACGCGGAGAAAATGCAAACCACCTGCCACAAATATCTGATAAAATTTTTTGGTTCAAACAGAATAAGTTGGGTAATGGCTGCAAGAACACAACGACCCTAAACATCATAGCAAACTGTGTACTGCGGTGGGAAATGTTAAAAAACCTCACTATAATAGTATGTCCGGCAATGTCAACTGATGCAAATCCTATTGAAAATGCGCGACATCAAACTGGAGCTTAAAGAAAATCTAGTGTATACGATGAAGCATCTGATATGTCAAATCAAGAAGACATGCCGATCTTCACAGAATAAAGCAGCAGAAAAGTTTTTCGAAACTATGAGAAAAGAAATGTCAACTTAATGTCAGTAATGAACGTGACTTGACGAAATAGTCGGAAATTGCGCAATGGATACACTATATGGCCAAAGGTGACCGGCCACTTGAGATTTTTGACGTTTTCTTAACTATCTAGAAAAATACATGAGGAATTATCCTGAATCTCCAGGTGTGTAAACAGAATAGTACAGGTCATATATTTTCGTGAAGATTTTTTCCCGAAACCTCATAGAGGACCTCCAACAAACTGAAAAAGAACGAATATCTTTTGGACAACCCTGTAAAAACTAATGTAGCAAAAGCGTTCAAACTGTAGATTATGATTAAGTGTCTTATTGTAATAAATTGTGTTCATTTTTATGAGAATAGCATGTATATTCGTGGAGAAACTAAAGTTTTTATAAAAGAGTCCCAAATTTTGACAAGCTTTTTGCTTATAATTTGTAGAGTTCTTAATATAAAAAAAAGTTAATTTCAGAAAATATGACAAATAACATTGTATACAATACCCTGCAATCAGAATGAAAAAATATATAAAAATTGTATGAAAAATGAGCAGTTTTACTAAATAATGAGTCACTGCGCATGTCCGAATGTAAACAAAATATAATTTGCATAATGTATTAGATAAATGCATAGAGTAACTTTTGTGAAAATCTCAAAAATATAGTTTGAAAAGTCTGAAAATTATCGTTTATAGAATAAGCTTAAAATCCGTTATTCCAAAAAGGAAGCAAAAAGATGAGGGGCTCTATCAAAATACAGTAGTACTTGCAATATTGTGTACGCTATACTGGCACTAATCAATGGATATATGGATATAATTCCTCATCTTTTGCCTTCATTTTGGAAACAACGGATTTTGAGCTTATTCTATCAACGATAATTTTCAGAATTTTCAAGCTATGTTTTTGAAACTTTTACAAAAGTTGCTCTATAGCTAATACATTATGCACATTATATTTTGTTTACATTTGGGAATACGCAGTGAATCATTATTTAGTAACACTGCTCATATTTCATACAATCTTTATTAATTTTTCATTCTGATTGCAGGGTATTGTGTATAATGTTATTCATATTTTCTAAAAATAACTTATTTTTATATTAATAACTCTACAAATTATAAGCAAAAAAGGTGGCAAAATTTGGGACTCTTTTTATAAAAACTTTAATTTCTCTATGAATATACATGCTATTCTCATAAAAATGAACATAATTTATTACAATAAGGCACTTAATCATAATCTACAGTTTGAACGCTTTTGCTACATTAGTTTTACAGGGTTGTCTAAAAGACATTCTTTCTTTTTAAAAATGTTGACGGTCCTCTATGGGGTTTCGGGAAAAAATCTTCACGGAAATATATGACCTGCACTATTCTGTTTACACACCTTATTTATCTATTGTTGTTATTTTTCTTGATACTTAAGAAAACGTCAAAAATCGCATGCGGCTGGTCACCTTTGGCCATATAGTGTATTAAAGCCTACTTCAATATAAGAAAAAAACTAATCACATTTCTTAGGGTTTCTAGGTTATGGTGGTCGTTTTATTGTTGAAAAGACAGTATGCATAGTCGTCCGAAATAAAACAGAGAACATCCCACTGTTTTTAACCCTTTCAGCTATGGTGAGTGAATTTTTTTCCTCTTAATTTTAATACCCAAATGTCACATTAGCACCAGTATTTTGCAAACAAAAAACTCGGTTTTTTATGTGCACGAAAAAATGCATTACGTTATTTTCAAATAAATTTGGTCAAAAATTCCGGTGGAATTGTGACATTTGGGTATCAAAATTAATTGCGAAGAAATTCGCCTACCAGAGCGTATAGTGTTTATTATTTAAATTGTCGTACGGAAAAATGAAAATAGTCATTTGAATGGAATTATATTTTTTCTTAAGTTTACGTTTAAAAAACTTAAGCTTAAATGTTGTCTTCATATTGAAATCGTAACAAACTTTAAAATTTTCAACATGGACGCCCAAGTTTCATGCCATATCTGGTTTTTCTATACATTTTACTTTTGGATACTCAAACAAGGAGTCATTCGGTAAAGAAGTTTAAAAATGATGCGTATGTTTGGAAATCCTTATGTTAAATTCCTTGTTAATTGTTGTAAAGAAAATTGCAATAAAGATAATTTTAAAGTATATCTCGAAAACTATTTGCAGGAATAAACTGTAAATTTGGTTTAGAATATTTCAAACTTCTGAAAATCAATTTCTTGTAAAATATTCATAGATAACAATTCATATTATTTTCGAATATCAATCTAATTCTATATTATTTGAATACAAATATACACTGCTCAAAACAATTAGGGGAGCACATGTTTTTAACGAAATTACGCAAATATTTACACCGATAAGTAACGTAAAATAAAACATCCATAATTTAAAGTGCTGTAGAAAACAGATAAAGAAAACTTCACATGTAAATTAAAGTTTATGACGTCAAAAATTGGAAAAAGAAGATAAGTGCAGAAATCGGGATTTTGCAGAAACGTCTGTTTCACTGCCTCAGTTGTAAAAAACAATTGCTCAGCTTGTGTTTTGAGAAAAGGTGGCTTGAAAATGTCACAACAGCATGATTTACCGCAATCCATGGTTTGGCGTGTTAACGGGACAGCTCAATTTGGGGAAACACAACAAAGTGTAGTGGACGCTGTTGGAGTCGCAAGAAGTGTCTATGAAAGGCTGCGGAATCGATTCCAAGACACATGGAATGGTAATCATCGACAAGTGCAAGGTCGAAAATGTGCTAACACAGAATCTGATGACCGATATATCCTGTTAACAGCCCGTCGAGACGGAACGGGCAATGCTGCTCAGCTGCAAACACAGTTGTTCTTGGCCAAAGGACGAAGGATGTCCTGCCAAACAGTCCGAAATAGGCTTCATCATGGTGGTCTCTATGCACGTAAGCCAATGGTCTGTATTTCGTTGACCTCAAGCCACTGTGCGGCCCAGAGAAGGTGGGAACTGTACATCGATTTGGAGGCAACGTTGTTGGAGGGAAATTCTGTTTACAGACGAGTCCCAATTCAGTCTGGATGTGAAATCTGATGCGTTTTGGCATGTAGAGAAAGAGGCACTCAAAATAATCCCACATTCGTTCGTGAATGATCACATTACAGACGAGGTGGGTTGATGCTCTTGGCTGGAATCAGCATAGGTGGACGTACGTGCCTGCATATCATTCGGAATGGCACTTTGATGGTCCGGAGTAATACAGACGAAATACCGAGACCTCATGTCGTATTTTATGTTGCAGTAATTAGAGATTTCTTTTTTTCCATGCATGATAATGCCAAACTTTATACAGTTCGTCTTGTGGAAAACATGCTTGAAGCTAAAACAATACAGCGTATGGAATGACCAGCATGTTCTCCTGACCTAAATCCGATAGAGCATGTTTGGGACATACTCAGACGACGGATTGCTGCGAGACCGATGCCTCTTTTTACTGTCCGTGACATGGAGATTGTAATTCTTGAGCGGTGGAACAGTATTCCCCAAAGTCTTATCGATAACGTCATCGCATCCATGGAAAACAGGTGTGCAGCAGTCTTAGCTATTCGAGGAGACCACACGCCATATTAAAAATCTTGCATCATTTCTAAACAATACTTTTTTTATCATTTACACGAAACCAAATTGTTGCCCTAAACCATCTTTTCATGTTCTTTTCATCTTTTCAAAGAATAAAAGCTCCCTTACAATTTTTTGCGTCTTTTTTTATGTATTGCGCATTGATACATGTGTACTATTCATTTTATGCCCATACATGGCTGTCTTGCACTGTTCTCTTCACTTTTTTGTTTTCTCCCCTAATTTTTTTGAACAGTGTATATTCGGAAATACAAATTTGCACATCAACTTTGAGTAAGTTAGGAAGATATATATTATTAAAAATAGAACCAGTCGAAGTTAAAGATGAACTCCATTATTTAGGCGTACCTCAAACAATAATCTATCTATTATATTACTCTTATTTTTATATGATAATTGGTGAAAGCCCAAACATAACATGCATGCACATTTTTCATAAATATATTTTTGTAATATTAATTATTAAATGATAACGTGATGTTTAAAAAATCCTTAATAGTAGAAGTATATTTTTTGCACCTATATGAATACCCATTGTTAAAACATTCCAATTTTCTTTCGCTTCTGACGTTAGTTGCCAAGTTAGTAGTAGATATGTAAGAAATCGGCAAGTTTAAACTTTATTTAAGATTAATGTTTAAAATCTCTTTTCAGCAATTTCATACATGCTAAATATAGCATGTAAACAACTTGGTGTATTTGCAATTTGGTGTCCAAACAATTTGTATGGATTTGCTAATAAGTATTCTTATTATCGTTTAAAAAAATCATCATTATAACACCTTTAGCTGCGATATCATGCAAGTTTCAAAATTATGTTTAACAATATTGACACAATAATCAAACACATTTTAGACTCTTATTTCACTTACAAATAGAGCAATGCAACTTTGTAATCAGAGTAAATGAGACATGAGAAATGGAATGAAATAATAAAAAACAGGGCTTCGTATAGAGACTTTCAAATTGTGTATAAAGATAAATATCTGTATTCTCAAATTCTGTATGTATTTATTAAAATTTTACGATAAAAAGGATTGTAGATACTTATAAAGAAGGAATATTGCTGCAGCTTTATTCTGCGACTTTTAAAATTTATACAAGTTCTTGTTCAGCTTTTTCCAGTGTATTGTGCACCTGTGACATTAATAGTGAGGTATTGTGATTGTAAATGGCAAATATAATAGCTCCGCATTTCTTTATCCAGATCTCTTGACCAAGTGTGGCCTTTCACCGGCACGCCTGCCAAAGCAACATCCATTTTAGGGCTTGCCACGGCTATAGTTTCACTTATCATGGGTTTAGATGTACTAGTAGAAATGATGTCGATCGGTAAGTTGGGTTTTCTCCAATTTTTTAAAATAATTAATTTTAATATGAATGTAAATAATTAGTCTTCGCGTGAGATACACGGTACGCATTTAGCAGATAGGCATCATTATTTTCTTCTTAATGAACCGAGTTTATATATGAATAAGCTATCGCACTATTAAAAAGACGTTGCAAATATTTTAGAATAAAATCGTGTCATTGACACCTTCTGTAATGACTTGATTAAGAACAGTGCATATCAGCATTTGATGTCAGGGTTGCCAGCGATGTACCACAATTAAATTTTGAATACTGCTATTTTTGTATATTCTCCTTTTATAATCATGGGATTTCTGTCATTAGATAAAGCGAATAATAATATTCGAAAATAGTTGTATTAAATTTAATTGGGATATTTCTCTGAGTAGCTTGTTTGACACTGTATTATATTTTGATGGTTTTAAATTGAAACTTAGTAAGCTATTCAATCTTTTTTTATTGTTTACTATTTTGTGTTCAGTTATTGCTTTGCTGCTCTATTACTTAAGTATTAAAAAACTAATGTAATAATCATGAAATTTGTTTTTAAAAGATAACTGTTGATGATATTATACACATATTACACATGATTACCAGAAAAATGGTATTGTTTATCTATTTTCCGTCAAATGTGAGCAGCGTAAAATCTCAAATGTGTGCATTATTGAATATTTATTGATGTATTTTTTTTACAAACTAATATTATATCAAGTTTAGTTAAATTTTTTCATGATTTTACATTATTTTCACTATGTGAATTCAGTATTTCTGATTTCAAGAAATGTAAGAGGTATTTTTCACCCTCTCACTTAATTTCAAACAAAATTATTTATTTCATATATTTATTATAAAGAAAGTATAACATTAGATTATACGATGAACGTAAAAGTACTTTATATTGAGAATACAACAATACATTCTACAGAGAATGTAACAGTATATCTTACAGAGAATAAAACAGTATATTACACAGAGTAACACAGGCATAATGCAATGAAATATTTTTTGACATTGTTATTATATTATTTTTCATGAAAATGTAAAAGAATTTTTCAACAGAAATAAAAACAAATAAACTATCTTCAGGAAATCTAAGAGACACTTTTACTGGTTGTTGTCCATCGAGTCTTTAACAATAGTTTGCAGTCAAGGTGATATGCAAAGAAAAACTTTGTAAATGATACTGCCTTTAAAACAATATTTACAAAATTATACACAATATTTTCACTTTTATATAAAAATACACACTATGCATCTAAATGGGCTCAAAATGGGCTCTAAATGGGCTCTAAATGGGCTGTGTGTTTTTTTCTTTCAAGATACTCGCCCTTTTAAATTTATTTAAGAGAATTTCAAACGCACAGTAAGGTCAGCACAAAACTTGGTCTTCTTGTACAAATCATTTGAAAAGGATACTTCTGTCACACACGATAAAATAATTCTTCTAGTCCCTCACTATAACAGACATCTGAACAGAGTTGATAATTTTGGCTGAACAGAGGAAAGCAAGGCATCGTCTTCTTCAAGAAACTGTTGTTCGTGAAATGCAATCAGAAATTCAAAGCATATTTAAGTAAATTAATCACAAAATCTTGATTTATAAAAAAAAAATAACTTCCAGCCAACCAGCACAACCGAAAAGGTTTTTGAACCTCTCTGTGTGAAGCCCACAACAAACCTCTTGATTCCTACTGAAGTACTGTTACCAACCTCTGCATGGGCAAAAACTAGTTTTTCCATTTACCGTTCGCTGACTCAAGAGTGCAGAAGAAGAAATACGGTACATTCAGACGAAACGGAGGGTTTGTTAAATAGAGTGTCTGTATTATATTGAATCGAGTTCACTGAAGCGCTGTTTTTTTTTTTTTTTTTCTTTCTTTTTTTGTTAGATCAATGTAGAGACTTCTTCTGTACAAATATAATATATTGTGCAACTATTTTCTAGACTTAAGAAGATGAAATTATAACTATTTTTTCTGATTTTTAAGATTATTCTGATCCACTTTTATTTTGATGCAATTTTAATAATTAAAATACTACCTCGAAATAAAAGCTTTATAATATATATATTTCTTAATTTCCACATTTAATTTACAAAATTTATAAAACCTGTCATTAACCCTCTCGCTACGTAATTGTTTTATCAAAATAGCTTCGCGACGAGCGTCTTTTAAGAATTTTTATTCTTTTGTCACCTGTTTTTCAAAACAAAAATTTTTGTATAATTTAAATGGGAAAATGCTGCGATTAAATAAGGCAAAATTTACAATAAAAAAATAACTGGTGGGAATAATCACGGAGGGTTAATTAGACGAAAAAATGCATTCCCCGAGAAAATCTCGGGTTGCGCAGCGAGAGGGTTAAAAGCAATGAATAACATTTTTTTCATCCTGCTTCATTACTTAAGCCACACCTCTTTTTATTTGCTTTTACATTTATTATTTTTCAAAAGGTCTATTAAAAGACTAAAAAGCAATAAGTATTTTCAATTAATAAAATACTCGAATAAATTTTTGAAATAAAAATGTATTATATAGTGCATTTTTAAAAGAAAGAATAAATTACATAGATTGAGTTGTATTTTATTCGTAGCTAAAGTGTATGATGTACATCAAACTTTTATTTACGACACTTTCCAGATTACAACTATGCTGTTCCAGATCCTTCAGTTTAAAAATTTCTTTTTGTTTTTGACATTGTTTTGATATTGTCTTTTGAGTGAATATACCTTTGCCTGAAGTAATAGTGTTGCTATATCTGGCGGATTCCAAATTTTTAACAGAAAGTTTGATTCGTCATTTTGGCTTTAAATAGGGATAAATCTATCCTGCGAATACGTAAAATAAAATTACTATTAATTTTTTTCTAATATGAATTCTGAATTTTCCAATAAAAAATCCGCCATATTTAGCATTCCTGTTAGTTTAGACAAAAGTTGCTCATTCAAAGAAACAAGATATGGTAAAAACAAAAAGAATTTTTTTTTGCGCCTAATAGTAAATCCTCACACGTGAAATTTTTGCTGTTTTTTGTTTATTACGATTGATTACCTGTTCGAGTAATATAGGCCAAGTGGGGTCCTTCTAAGGGAATATAACCAGTATTTACACAAGGTTATGAAAGGCTTAAAGAAAATCACGACGATCCCTATGAGGTTCGAAACTACCTCCACCCATATACCAACTTTCAGAGCAGAACCTCTCAGCCGCTGGTGGGGTAAAATTTTATGGAGCAATCAAAAATGTTACATTTTTTAAATTGTTTAATATTACTTGTATAGGCTAAACTTTCGTCAATGCTGCCTATATCCTGGCCAATACCGCCTGAATTGGCAAAGCATATTGTTATAACATAGAGATGCTCCTTTTTCTCAATACTGCATCAAACTTCATAAAAAATATTTCACCATTTCATTAGCAATATTCTCAACATAAGTACTTCTGGAATATTGGCTTTGTCTGAGTATATTTCAAAATTAAAACCATATTTTGATAATATTGTTATTCAATTGGAATCTTAATACAACACTTGCGTAATACTGGGACACAATTTAACTAATATAACAAATCTTGGTTTTCTATCAATGAACTGGACCGATAATTTGCCTAACGATGTCATTTTTAATAACAATTGAGAAACTTTTGATTTGTTACTAACGGTACGCGAAGCGAGGACCCTAAAGTCTGAAGCTTTATTAAACTAACCAAAAAGATTTTTTCCTGAGCCATTTTAGCCAAAGAACAGTTTAGATTTCTTTAGAAAATTCTTCGTTAGATAACCACTGGTAAAGCGAACAGTTTTAACTGTTGGTCGAACGAGAATATCACAATTAGCTAGCATTGTTCGCATCATTTTGCGCTGCTTGGGAGACACTTTAAAAACAATAACCCATCAGTTTCATTACTACCTTTTCAACTTGCATGTTGCCGCTATTATTCTGACTCATTTGTATACAAATATATTAAATTTTTGTCCTTTGTAAAATGTGAAATTTCATATTAGTATATATTACGTGCTTACTTTTGTGACATCTTTGGTAGGCACTCTTATGGCGTACACGTTGGTATCCACGTGTGTTCTCCTCCTTCGTTACCAGCCTCCAAGAACGACACTAGTTCAGCTCCTCCCAGAATCCATCCGTTCCGCATGTCCTACCCCCTCTAAAGAGAATCCCGCCAGTCTCTTCCCAGCTACCCAAACAACCACTATTCACACCAAGCGAACGAATCGTTACGACTCTTCAGATAGTGATGAGAGTCCGAAACTGGACTGGGACCAGAGACAGGACCAACTTCGGGATGAAGACTCTCTTGTTAGGGGCGCGGAATCGAGCTACGGGGCGGTGCCTCCACCAGAACCCCAGCCATCGCAGCCGCCTCCTCTGGCTGGTGTTTTCACTGTACCACAGAGGTAAGATCATTTTGAAACGATTGCGGTTTTGGGACAATATTATATATATATATATATATATATATATTAATAATCTAAATACTTAAAAGTAAGCATTTTATTTCAGTTTTACAGTATGAATATTTTGTCATACAGGAGTTAGAGCTCTTACATTCATGAGGTTGTGTACCTCTAAAAGTCATATGTAATTTCTAATATAAATCGCACATCTTTACCATTTTCTGACCAGCTTGGCATATATCTGTAGCTTATACTTTTTACGAATTTTTGCTTACACTAAAATTTAAAAGAAATTTTAAAGAAGTTATTTACTTGCAGATTTCGGCAATTAAAGCAAAATGTATTATTAAAATTTAGTCGTAGGATAAAGGCTTAAAAGTTGGTAGCTATGGTGTGCATTTTCACAGTATGCATACGATTCTTATTTTAAATACTACTATTTCCGAATAGAAATTTTTGTTATATTTAATCACAGAATTTATGCGATTAAATAAAGTGAAGATTGCAAATTATAAATAGCAGTATTCAAAAATAAAAAGTCGTATACTGTAGTCTTGAAAGGGGGGCTAATGGAGTTTATTTCAAAGATGGTTCTCCATATATCAATTAAACAAAATGTGTTTGTGGAATACATTTCGAATTCGGTGAAAGTCAGTGAGATTCGTATATCCCATGATCCCTTGAATCCAACATTGATCACGCTGGATTTCGAATTAGGGATCAACATAACCTAATAAAATACTCCAGATTACCAAATTACCATTATGAACACATAAGTGATAAATGCATTTTATGGACAGATCTTTTTCCTATGGTTTTAATATATAATTTGTCCTGCAACTATTAGTATAAGGAACAAAAAGATGTTCCCTAGTGACATGATTTCGTAGATAAACGATAGACCAACGTTGCATGAATTTTCAACATATTAGATGTTTCACAAATTTATAAATTTAAGCGAAAAATCTACAAAAACTAAAGTTGAAAATATGTCTGACATACGTTATAGAAAATCAATATATAAAGTATTTATTGAAGAAATTGTATTACGTTTCATTTAAAGAAAAATAACTCCCATTCTATTATTTAAGGTTACAAAATTGAAAAGTAAAATTCCAGTCATTATATTAAAAGATGTGTGAATTAATTAATATTTTAAAGATTTATCTTTAAATATTTTTATAATTAAAATTTAGAGAAAGAGATCTGCATAAGGGTATTAATGTATGTCATTCAGAAAGATGCATTTACTGCTGATATTTACCTTATAAATCTTGGCCGAAGAGATGATTATTACCCTAATCTAAATTTTAAACTTTCCGAACATATTACATATTTCGATAAATTCTAGAGTTATTGTTTTAATTAATGATAATATGCTATGTTATTTATAACTAGACATGGTAATAGTTAGTTTGAAATTATAAATGCATTAGAGTGAATGCTTAAAAATATTCACTGATGATAATTTTAAAAATATTAAAACTAGAAATAACAATTACTTCGGAACAAGCTTTGAAATCCGAGAACCTTGAAGATGGATTCATGCTTTCATAGTAGTTTCATATAAATTTGTGAATTCATCCAGTACAAGATATGAAGTAGTGGGGTCAACAAAACAGTCATGCTATAACGCCTGTAGTGGGGGCCTCCGCGGCCGAGTGGTTAAGACACCACGCTGCTTATCGCTTTAGAGCGTTGGAGGCTTGTCGGGTTCGACTCCCGCTGGTTCCATTGCACACTCTTTGTGGAGCTCCCGGATGTAAAAATTCTCTGTGTTGTAAATTTCATTGTGCTATCTCGTCCCTGTATATCGACGATCACTTATAAGCAGGCCGTGTTGTCAAGCACACAAGTCTGATGTATGTGTCCAATAAAACAAGCAAACGCCTGTAGTCATGCCAATGACACAAAACTTTCACTCCTGTTGGCTGACAGATGAGCTAGATAGGCCTGTTATCATCAATGGACTTTATTCCAAATCTGGGTTCGAGGCTGAAAAGAGTCACGTGATATCGGTAATTTAGCCAAAGAACTTCTAACTGTTAAAAAGGGAGGCTATTACTGCTTTCCACATGAACTGTTTCACTGGCTGGCGAGGGTTTTTCATTACGTCTACGGAGCCTTCCCTTCTTTACGCTAGAAGTTTTTTCCTTGACCACGTGATCAAAACGTAGATGGAATATCCTCCATTGTCAAACTAACATGTGATCGCGATAGACAAAATTGCAACCGAGATAAGGCGCCTAGAATAAATAGTGTGGAAATCTGCTATCCAAAGAGTTCTAAAAATTTGAATCCTTTAAATGTGCAACGATTCTGAAATCCAAAGAGTCGGTCACAGCGACATCTGCGGAATATTTTCCAATTTCAATGTAGTAGTATGCATTCAATGTATTACACCATCTCGTCTGGCAGTTTAACAAAAATATCCTGCAGATGTCACTGCGATCGAATCCTTAACAATTCAGCATCATTGAACATTTAAGGGATTCAATATTTTAGCTCTTTTTTGAGTATTTCTGGGATAGCCAAATCCCATAATATTTATTCTAGACGCTATAGCGGATATCTGAGAGCACCACAGCTTGTCTGTTTCATTGGTTGCAAGACTGATGACATCATTTTTTCCAATTGTCCGTTGTTACTTTGTTTCTTTCTGGGAGCATCTATCAACGAATTTTCCGTTGCTTGCCTGAAAAGATTTCTGTTAGTAATGATAATAAAATAAATAAATCATACGTTGTCAAAAAGTAATTCACTAAAAAATTCTAAATATACTGCGACAAGCACCCGACGTAAATTGGATGTTTTACTGAATAACCTTATTTTAAATTTGTTTGTTAATTTCTTAAAATGTCAATATTTTATTTCGTCAATACTATACGGGGTGACCCAAAAAGTTTGAAATTCGCTTTAATTTTTGAGCTCTTTGAGATACGTAGCAATGCAAATTTCAAAAGTGTTCAAAATAAAGTAGAAAATAAGATTATGTTAATTAAATGGTCCTCCCATTAATTTTTAAAAGATGTGGTTATGCTTTTTAAATTTAAGTAAAGCCCCTATAAAAAAATTGGTTGATTCGAAAAACTACTTTTTTACAGCAACAAGATCATTATAAAAAACAGCCAGCATGCTTATTTAGAATTATGATTTGAATCAAAAGGGTGCCAACAAGTTATGTTTTCAAACTGTTGTCGTTTTGTCCATTCTTCTTCATTTGTGGTTAAAAAAAATACATGCTCAACATACTTATACAGGAATTTTGATTAATTGCCACTAATGTCACAGACAGATTTTGCAGAAGTGTACCTTTGATAAACACGTAAATTAAACATTTATCGGTTTTTGCTCGTAATTCAATGGTCTGTGCATGGCTGTGCAAAAGTGTAACTATCTAATGTATAGAAAACAAAGGCTCTCATTCTTCCTAGTCTCAATGGCATATAGTTGAAAACTCTTGAATTTTAGATGATCTACGGGTATTCTTTTTTTTTGCAGGGCAGTGCTAATTTCGAAGGTTATTTTCTTAAGTTTATAATATAAAATTAGGTCAGTCTGGATGGCTGATTAGGATAATCTGACTCTCTTGTCAGTTTATCTTAATTTCGATTAATGTGTCTTAATTTACCTCTAAAAATCTGAACTCTTTCTGGTAATCTTAATAATGATATAATTGTCGTTATGATACCTGCTTATTAAAAATTTACTTATGAAATAATGATGAAATTATAACTCATGTGTGAGACATATTTTTGAATATTTATTTTATCTCATTTAGATTAACTTATAAATTAAAATATTTTCAACATAAATGTGCTTTTTAACCTTCCAGAATAATGCTTCGCATGATGAAAGTCCTCCCTTACCACTGGATTAATCCAGGCGAAGCGTCGGGAGCGACGGGCATCTTCGTGATGAAGATGGTGGGGGTGCTTTACCTGCTTATCATAATTATGGACTTGATTGTTGTGTGCGCCATGCCTGCGCTCGAAAACCGCAGCGGGGCCGCCATCTTCTTCCTGCTCGTCTTCCTATTTGGAATTATTCTTGTCCTTCTTATTATCTCCCGACAACCACAGACAAAGTAAGCAACATAATATTTTAATGATTTATAATTTATGAAAATTAAAACCTTTTGTTAATAGAGACTCGTGATTGACTTTTCAGGTCGTTTACAAGGGACCTGTAACTTTTAAACGAGTTCTAATAGTCTTAATTTTGTAAGCTCTCATTAATTTTTCCTTTATTTAATTGTAGAATATTCTACGATTAAATAAGTTGAACATGATAATACGGAAATAGTGGTAGTAAAGTGCTTACAAAAGTAAAGATCCTGCTAATCCAGCACCCGCAAAACAGACAGCCACGAGCCACTATTGAGTTTTATATATGTATTGAGTGCTATGAGAGCGCGTTGATACTGAGAGGTGACCTTAGATATTACATTTCTGAAATGGTGAATGTATGTTGCGGGCCCTTTTTAAAAAAAAAAAGAAAGGTTAAGATCCAAATGACAGCTGAGGTAATTTATTCAAAAACGGAAATTACTAATGGTAAAATTGTCGCATACATCCATCTAAAAACTCTCATTTTTTGTGCTATTCCTTTCCATACTTGTTCATTGCGATAATTTGTCTTCATCTAAACCCGCTAATTTACTCTCTACTAGTTATTAGCAACTTCTGTATCATTTATATTTATATGTGATACACGAGTTTCATAGATAGGAACTTAACAGTGTCATTTTAATTAACCATATAATATATTCTGCTACACATGTATTTTCATGACTGAAAAAGGAGTACTTATTTTGTGAAAAATCATTAGTTCAATCCTTAAATGGTCTACACGCGCCGTGTCATATGCAATATGTATTAGGATTGATCGCTTAAATTTGGTGGGAAAGTTGAGAATATAAAAAGAAGACAACCTCACATAGGAAAGTATGGTCGCAAACGAACGCATAAAGTTGTACAGGGCGCTGTGTATCCAAAACTTTTGACCTGATAAGACCAGGTTGACAAGCTGCCTGACAAGACCAAGCGGTCGTCATTCGGTAATGTGACTTTGCGGAAGTAACATGAATCATTATACGTTAAATAAATAATATGCATATGTGCATCTAATTTATGGTGCGAATGGAGAAAGCAGTCGGAGAACTGCGCAAATGTATGCAGAACGCTATCCACATCGGCCAAAATCTCTGCATCAAATGCGTTCATCAACAACTGAAAAAGAATGGAAACGTTCTTCGTCTAGTATCTGCTACTATGTTGAATGCGGAATACTAAACCGGCGAGCAATACCTCGTGCGCTGAAACTTTGTTGTTTTTTGTCAAACACCGATAGCTTCCTCGATTGAAACTGTCCGTATCGATCGGTTGCCTCTTCTATCATCACAGATACTGACAACCGATCCAGTTTCGCACAGTAATTTATGAACACGTGTCAACGTTTGATGCTGACGTTTGTGCCGGTTGTGGTAGTGTTCTGCATACATTTTCTCAGCTCTCTGACAGCTTTAGCCTGGCGCACCGCAAGTTCTACACATATCTGCATAGTCATTTAACGTATAACGATTCATGTTACTTCTACAAAGTTACATTGTCGAATGAAGACCGGTTGGACTTGTCACAGAGTTTTGCGTGTGATCAGAAGTTGTGGATACACAGTGCCCTCTACAACGTAATGCGTTCGTTTGCTACCATAATTTCCTATGTCAGATTGTCTTCTTTTGATATTTTCTACCTACCCTCAAAATTTTAACGACCAATCTTGATACACCCTGTATATATGTAGTGCTTTAAAACGGAACGTTGTACAGTCAAGGATGCAGTTTTTATTCCTCTAGAATAATGCCAATTCGTTGCCAGAAGGGAGAGTTTTCTAAATACAGTATGCCATTAAAATATTTTTATTAATTAAAAAATAATTATTCAAAGTACAGCATTTAAAACCATGGTTTTAAAATGACTTTAATGTGTTTTTATAGGATTTTATTAAATATGACGCACCTTTAAGCAATGTATTTACATTTATTAGTATCTTATGTATGGTAATTAGTAATAAAGGTGAATTTTGCACTGAAATTGTAACTTTTTATTGAAATAATATAACGTATTGTAAGTACTAGAAAAAATTAATATGAATGGAGCGGTACACCTCTGACTATTCATGGTTCTGATTTTTAATGGTAAAAAAAATCATACATATGATGCATTGAATGTAATTTAATTAGTTACCATATTAACATATCGTTGAAGATTACTACACATTATTTTTGCTCTTATTATTCACTATCGAATATACACAGTAGCGAGCAAAGAAATTGACAAAAATTAGTTTCATACATTTTATTTTATTTTCATAAATAATGAAATTATCGCTTTGCGTCTAAAATTAAAACATACTTCTTAAACAAACTTAATAACAGCGTACATATTGTAATATTATTTTTGTAAAGATAGAATTTACTCTCAAAATGTTATTAAAATAGAAATCGGAAATGCACATAAATATTTCTAAGCAATCGCGGTATTAAGCTGGTCTTACCAGAAAAAAAGGCTAGTCTGAAAACATGGATATGCCTCTGAACATGTCGGTAAAGGCTAGATTACAACCTGAAGAAAATTTTGTAAGCTAATGATCAGCATCGCCTGGTGCAGTTTTCCACTTTTCATCCGAAATAGAGCCTTAAAGTTAATGCAAGGTTGAAAATGCAAACATAAGGCATAATTAGTAGAATTTTGAAAGTTGATAATTATTTTAAATGGGTCTCCTAAAAAGCACGAAGCAATGCTATTTTTTGAGGATAGTGAAATTCAACATTTTAATGACTCAAAACGTCCTAGACTTCACCTGTACTAAAAATTTAGCGAACTGTCTGTAAATTAATCTTTTTCTAAAGAGGATTCAACTAGTGTTATGGAATAAACACTCATTGCACAATTTATGAGACTATATTTTCCAGAACATTTTAGAGTATTTATTCTTTTTTTGATGTCAAAAAACGATTACAATAATGTATTTCTTGAAATAATGAAAATATTTATAAAAAGGGTGTTATATATTCTGTAAATTAGATCTTCTTGATTAAAAAAAATAGCTTTGCTATCATAAATGTTTTCCTAACATAGTTATGTTTATTTATATATGTTGCAATGTCTTTTATACCTACTATAGTAATTTTGATTTTTTGATTTTCATAATCAAAGCGATGAAATAATTTAGCTGTCTAATTTACTTTTGTTCAACTTAGGGACCGTCATAAATGATGACACGCTTGTAGGGGGGAGGGGATCCGTGAAATTAAAACAATTTGTGACAAGGGGTGGGAGGGTGTAAAGAAGAAGTGTGACATCATTTATTTTGTTTAAAATAAAAGTATTTAAAATCTGCAGATTGAATTTTGAAATTATTTTGAAATTACCAGAATTTGAGAGTATTTTTTAATCGGAGCTAAAACAACTTTCATATGATTTGTTTTTACTTAAATTTTTTTCTTTTCAAAAAAAGCATTCAGTGTAGGCTCTGAGAATATGGTAACAACAGAAATTCTTCACATAGAAGACACTCCCTCCTGTCATACTCTTGAAATGTCAAACAAAAGATAAGTCGCCCAACCTGGCTGAGTGATAGAACTGGTAGGGGCAAAAACAGGTTGATCTTTTGTTTTGAATACAGCAGGATTACATGATTTGAAAATATCTTTTGAAAATGGCTGCCCACTAACTATGGTGTGGTAATGAAGATAATAAATCCTATTTTGAATGAAAACAATACTTTTGTCTTCCCCCCTACATATATCACTCTGACAAGGGGGGCGTGTTACAAGGATTCTTCAGTTCTCAAGTGTCTACAACGTTATCATTGGGCCCTGTTTTCTTCTCTCTGGTCTTATGGTGACTTGTACAGTCTACTTTTAGCCCACCCAAGATAGTCAGATATTTATGTTTCATGGCTTCTTGAAATCCATGAAGGGGCGTGCATGTACGCAAGTTTGGTGATGCACCAGCAGAGTCTATCTTTTAAGGAACTAAATTGCCAGTTTAAGATTTCGTACCTTCGAACCTTGGTAATTTTTCTCTCATCTATACAATGAATAAAGATAAGGTATACCAAATCTTATTTTAAGCATATATAAAAGCTTATCGAAGCAAAAAAAGCAAGATTGTCAGAAATGTGTTGTAGAAGTGTGGAATTTGATAAAACGAAATCCGATAATATGGAAAAAGAGGCCAGCCTTGCAGATAAAAAAGTACGAATCACTCGCGTTAAAAAATAAAGGAGCTTTAATGTCATTTTGGCTAAAACAACCTACGGTGAAAAAAGAAGATCAACCAGCATCCGTCTCAGTAGCTCAGAAAATTGATGTTAAATTTGAAGAAGAGGTGAAAATTTTAGAAGTCCCTGACAAATACATCAAAAAGAGCAGCCTGCAAAGAAAGCAAAAGTCCATGAAGAACTTCAGCTACAGTTGGATGTGTCCAACAGCGATTTAATTCGGAATTATAAAAGAAAATCAAGTAGAATGTTGAATGAAGAACAAGAAACAGAATTAAAAGTAAATTAAGTGGAAAAACGGAAAGTAGAAGTAGAACTGAAGAAGAAAATCCATGACCAGAAGAGACAAAAAAAAGTGTGAACAGAAGAAAAGAATAAAAAATTAGCTGAACTATGTGAAGCATATCCACATGTAAAGGAAGCCTTCAAAATTCCAGAGAAGTGTGGCAGGTCGAGATTAGAAGCAGATCAGCCAGAGTTATTAAAAGCAATTTTTGATATTGCGATTCTTGGATCAGCTGCACATGAAAACAGAGAGAGTGACATCTATCGTAGTATAAAAATGTTGGATGAACAGACTGCCCGGCTAAAACTGAATGGACTTTCAGTATCAAGAAGTGGAGTATATCTTTGCCTTTTGCCAAAAAGGAGCTCGACCTTTGAAGGAAAATGACATGTTGTTACAGCACCTGTCAAATTAATTTGTTCTCAGAATGATTCCTACCTGAAGTTTATATACGGGCAGTTCTGTGTAGCGAGCATTAAACGATTAAAGGAACTTTCATTATTTCTTGGACCATTAGAAGTTTTTTTATTAGCCAGGACGACGAGGCAAGAGTGCCAATTGGCGTAACCGCAGCTACCAAACAGTCCCCTTTGATTATGCATGTGCAATACAAACTTCGTGGAATACAAACAAGTTTCACTTCCAGATCATGATTCGGCTGTTGCAACTAAAAATAAGTTCGTCCCATCGGTTTATACCGGAATAGATATCTAAAAAGATGGACTTGGCCGAATAGAAGCTGTTGGATATTCCGATCCTACGTATGTAACCATTCTTTTAGAGAAACACACAACATCAACAGATTTTTAAATATTTCTGGAATTACCAGAATTTTATAAAATAATGAAATTCGACAATTCTGTCAAACATTTAGTTTTTTTTTTTTTTTTTTTTTTTTTTGTGGTTGATAGAGGTCCCGATAAAAATCCAAGGTATTAGAAAACTATTCAAGCTGGAGTGCATTATTTCCGCCAGAACAATGTGGATGCACTATAAAAACTTCTCTTTCACATTATACATTTTCTTTTTTTGCTATTACCTGTTGAGCTATTTAGAAACTATTAATTTTCTGTTCATGGACATGGATCACTTTCTTGCGACTGAATTTATTAAATAAAATTAAAAATAAATAAATTTTCAATTTAAAATTGAATCTGAAATTAGCTTTTCAAAGTATTGTATTAAAAATAAAAAATATATCATGAAAACGCAAAGTTAATCCTTATCGCACGCTAGCTTTTTATATATGTTTCTATTTTATATTATATTGCACCGCTATATTTTAAAAATAAATTTTGTAGTACATTTCTCTTGCACAGGTTTTCAAAGTACAAGTAAAAGTATTTCTTAAAAAATAAAAAAAGTGACAACCGAATAAAAATTCTTATAAGAGATGCTGGTACCGATGTCACGTGGTGATGTGACATAGACCGATAATGGTTATATCAAATTTACAGACCCAGTAGAATGGTACAATATTGTACTGTGACATACCATAGACACGATTTCTGAGGCTCTGTGAACACATTGTTTTTATGAAAAATTAACATTCTTCATGTATTGTTAGGTTATATTATACCAAATTTCCTTTAAAACATTGTACATACCCATCATACGTAGTATAGGGTAGTCTTGTAATCGTTTTAAAAATCGAAAAATTTTTTTTGTCAGATTCACACGTTTCAGACACTAGAGATTCCGAAAAACATATTTTTAGAAAAAAAAAATTTGCCGTCCGTCTGTCTGTATGTGTGTGTGTGCGTCTTTAAACGCTCTATCCCCCGAACAAATTTAGATAGAGACTTGAAATTTGGTGTGTACTTAGGAAGTAATAATGGGCAGAAGCCTATTTAATATCAGTAACCTCGATTATACGAAACTATTTTTTTCCTACTCTCGAAATATTCGTTCTGATAAAAGGTATACGAAAATTTTCGAAACTGTTTATTTGAAGGAGTGAATATAAAAGACAATAAAAAAAAACATAAATTTTGCATCATGAATGAACTCAATCGGATAATTAGTCGCCGAGATATTTGTAATCCTATTTTTCACACTCTTCGATTATTCATGACCCTGTATTTCATTCAAATTTCAATTCAAAGATATATTTTAATTGAAAATGAGACGCTTAATCCGACGCAGTAAACTGTTAGTTAATAGGATTATAATTTTTGGCGTTATAAGGATGTTTCTTTTACGCAATTCGGTACTACTCCATTATCCTGTCGACCCAAAAACTATCGCCAAACTATGAGATTAAATGCCAATAAAGACCTACCGAAAATGTCACAATCACTTGACATTAAACACGTTACACGTGTTTGTTGCGTCATTAAGTGCTGTTTAATTCGACGTTTTATTTGTATTTTTATTCATGTTTTACTAATTTATTTGTTCTTTCGTTATTTAAAATAAGAATTATGCCAATCTATATATCTGTTCCGTCCCGAAATGCCGCCAAATTTGTCGCACACGTGGCGATATATCGCCAAATTTGGCGACCAAAATTAGTCACCAAAAGTGACGCCAGCTTGGCGATATCTTTGATATTTCGCCAAATTCCCATAGACTTCCACTGTAAACCAATAGGGTTTACTTGTTTGCAGAAAATCAACAAATTGAGATATTTTAATGCACCAAAAACTAATATTAGCTTAAGGGATTATATTAATTATATTTAAGGGAGTCCAAGTAAATTAAATTATGGATAAAAGTAACATGATATAATGCTTAGCATGCTTTCCCAAACATAATTTTTAAGGGAGACCAAACTGGTCGCCAAGATCGGTTAGTTTGTATAATTTTGAGAGTAGTTTGGCGATTTATGAAATTTATCGGAATGGGTCGACGGGATAATTAAGTTCAGTTCAGTAATTAAGTATTATTATGGATTAAAAATATTTAAATATACGTTTAAGTTGTATTTTGCAATTGTAATGCATTTTATAAATAGGTTACACATGTTTTATTTTTATATTTTATGTTATGCATATCCATGATGGGTAAGTATTACGGTGGCTCCCAACGACTAGTTTTCAATTGCAATTACTTTTCGTTAAATATTCTGTGACATCGTTTTTACTTTCTTCTATCTTAACAAGAAGAAAGTATTGGATTCGTGAAAATTTTGTACTTTCGGTTTTCGACGGATTTACACGTTTTTTACTTTCTTCTATCTTAACAAGAAGAAAGTATTGGATTCGTGAAAATTTTCGACTTTCGGTTTTTGACGGATTTACACGTTTTAGGGGTAAGAGATTCCGAAAAATATGTTTTTACAAAATGTCTGTCTGTGAGTCTGTGCATCTGTGCATCTGTCTATCTGTCTGTCTGTATGTGACACAAATTTTGTGGGCACTCTATCTCAAGAACTAATGCACTGAATTTAATAAAAATTTATATTCAGTTAGTCCCTGATTTAAATTGGTGCTGATTAGTTTTTGGTGGAAATCGCTCAACATGTGGCGCTGCTATGCAGCCTTTTTCACGATTTCAGCAATAGCTCAATCTCCAGAACTAATGCACGGATTTTTATCAAACTTAACATTCAGTTAGTCCTTGACATGAATTGAAGTTTTGTACATTTTGGTGTAAATACCTCAACAGGTGGTGCTGCTATACTGCATTTTTTACGATTTCCGCAATAGCTCTATCTCAACAACTGATGCTTGAATTTTTATCAGACTTCAGATTCAAGTATACTTTGATATGAATTAGTGCTGTTTGTGTTTTGGTGCAAATCGCTCAACAGGTGGCGCTGCTATGCAGCATTTTTCAGAATTTCCACCATAGCTCTATCTCAATAAATAATGCAAAAATTTTCATCAAACTTAAGATTCAGGAATACCTTGACATGAACTGACGTTTTATAGATTTTGGTGTAAATCGCTCAACAGGTGGCGCTGCTATACTGCATTTTTTTCAATTTCCGCAATAGCTCTATCTCAAGAACTAATGCTTGTATTTTCAACAAACTTTAGATTCAGGTAGGACCTTGATATGAATTAGTGCTGTTTATGTTTTGGTGCAAATCGCTCAAAAGGTGGCGCTGCTATGCTGAATTTTTCAGAATTTCCACCATAGCTCTCTCTCAATAACTAATGCACGAATTTTCATCAAACTTCAGATTCAGGTATAATTTGATATCAATTAGTGTTTTTTATGTTTTGGTGTAAATCGCTCAACAGGTGGCGCTGCTATGCTACATTTTCCCGTATTTCTGCTATAGTTCTATCTCTAGAACTAATGCGTGAATTTTCATCAAACTTCAAATTCAGATATAATTTGATATGAATTGATGCTAAATTGATGAAATTTTTTGTACTATCTAAATGATTTAATTAACGTGATTTGTATAGAAGAAAGTTTTGTGATGGCCACAACATACTAGTTTACATTGCTATGAGAATGACCCATGTTCTCTGACAAAGTACAACTAATGCAGATTTTTCACATTTTTTTCTAGCGTGTAGATGTTAGGCTGATAGTCAATCAAATTCCGAATTCCCATGGCTAATGTTAAGTCTTTGGGCATAGAATGCATTCGTGTATTTAAAATATCTCCTCAGGAAATTAATATTTTTTACTCCTTTCTTATTTGTTCTCTTCATAAAAGACGTTTCTTTTCTGCTTAGTTCACAAAATATTTTTAAACTATATACTTAAGTTAATATTTTATGTGCTAAAAGCTGACAAACTGTGAGTAATATTTTACCACTTCACGCACAATGAATATATATTTTAGAAATATTTTGACAACTCAGGAAAAAAGAAGCATCCTTTAAGAAGAATACGCAGAAAATAGTTAAAAATATTAACTTCCTGAGAAGATGTTTTAAATTTGTGAATGCATTCTACGTACATAGGTTTAAAATTAGCAAGGTAAATTCGGAAGTTCACGAACTAACAGCCTTAAATTAGAAGTTTTTCATTCAGTTTTCACTAAGAAGTCTTTCATTTACGCTTATTGCTTATATTGGTGACTTGCATACTTTTTGGACTCTTTGTACATGCGCTAAAAAAAAAGGTTTCTAAGCTTTTCATTTGTATGAAGTGTGTTTAATATTTGATGTGTTATATTATTATGAATATTTATATGATTATTTTATAATTAAAAAACAATTTTTAATACTATTTCAGATGCGACTTGAAATTTAAAGCACCCTGTGTTCCTTTCATTCCAGGAATAGCTATTACAGTTAACATTTACCTTATTTTTAAATTATCAGTTTTAACACTGGTTCGATTCCTTGTATGGATGAGTGTAGGTAAGCATGAATTAACTTAAATAGAATATTTGTTCTGAGTTGAAAACATTGAATTTTTTTATATAACGGATTAAAATGAATAGATTTTTTTAATCGATTTAATTTTTTCCTTGAGGTAGCGTCACGTTTTTTAAACCAATTTTAGTGCCGATGATTTTAATATATATAAATTATTAGATTACGTGTATAACGAGGTGTCAGTCAGTTGCATATCAAAGTGTGGTGCCATAGTAGCATCTCACATTCCACTCTCACATTTACTAATATTATAAAGAAGTAAAGTTTGTTTGTTTATTTGTAGGGGGTAATCTATAGAACTACCGAATTAATTTTAAAAGTAATGGTGGCAAATTGATGGTGATAGACCCTGTTCCAACATAGGCTATGTTTTATATCATTGCACTAATCTCAAGGGGTTGCAGGAGCAAAAAACGTTCTAAAAATGCAATTTATCTGTTACTGAAGGGCCTAAAAACATGAAATTTGTCATTTAAGTTACTTATAATATGTAAATAAATTCGATAATACGATAAATAAAAATAATACGATAAATGCTATCAACGAATAGTTTCTAAACAATTCGAAATTTAAAAGGGGCGAAAATGAGCGGAAAGCGTTTTAAAAATGTTTTAAATTACAATTTCAATGGAATCTCAGAAAATATAAAAGTAATTTAAAAAGTAATAGTTGCAAATTGATGGTAACAGTCCTTGCTCCAACATTGGTTATGTTTTATGTCTCTGCCACTTCCACCAGGGGGTCGCAGAAGCAAAAAAATGTTCTAAATTGTGATTTTTGTGATACGGAAGGGGCTAAAAACTTGATATTTGGCATGGTAGCTACTTATAAGATGTAAATGCTTTCTAAGAACAGTAGAAAAAAAAATAGAAATTTAAAGAGGGTGAAAATGCGCGAAAAGAATTCAAAAACTTTCTAAATTACTATTTCTGTACAATTGTTAAAGGTAGACACTTGAGATTTGGCGTGGTAGATATAAAATATAAATGCTCCCTAAAGATCGTCTAAAAAATTCCAAATTGAATAGGGTGAAATGAGTAAAAAGCATTCTAAAAATGCTGTAAATTATGATGTTTTCAAAAGTAATGGTTGCAAATTGATGGTGATAGCCCCTGCTCCAACAAAGGCTATATTTTATGTCGGTGCTACTACCATCAGGGAGTCGCATAATAAAAAAAATGTTGCGTATTTATATATTTAATGAAAAGTAAAGATAACATAAATAAATAATAATAATAACAAACTAAAAATAAGACAATTAGAACTTTTATAGACCATAAATTTAAGCTTATTTTAAAATTTATTTACTGTTATTTACATAAATAAGCTACTACTATTCACAGTGAAATAAATGTATCATGTTAACCAACTAGTTTTTTAACTTTTGATTTTTTTTTTTTTTAATCTTGGATTCTTAATGATTATTATAGTTAGAATAACTGTCTTTTTGCTTAAAAATAAGTTCTAAAAAGATATTGATCTGCTGAAAATTGTTATTACGTAGGTAATAATTACAAAACAAATATCCGAAATAAAAAAAGTGAAATTAAGAATTTTAAAAAGGGTATTAAAAAAAAATCATGAAATATTCGAAATACTTTCATATAAAAACAAAATTAAAGTAATATAATTATTCATGCATTTATATCACGTGTTTTAATTTATTCCTCTGTGAAAAATAGTAGATTATTCATTGAAATAACTGTAAATAATTTTAAATAACAACAAAAATTTTGTGGTCTAAAGGCATTAAGTATGCGGTTTTTTTTTTCATTATATATTCAAGCATGCAAAATATCGTAGTTAAAAAGCACTTATATGCTACAAAACATACATTTAATTCATATTTTTCGTATTCATATTTTTCAAAAATATTCTAAAGATCATATTAAAAATAAAATATACAGTAGAGTCTCGATTATCCGAGTCCCGCTTAACCGAGTTTCCACTTTAACCGAGTTATTTTCTCATGATGGAGTTCACTGTAAGAAAAAGTGGTAATTTACCACGTAAATTCCGATGAACATTTGTATTTCCATAAAGATTTCTATGAAATCTCAGGTGATACCCAACCGATCTCAAAAGTAATAGCTTTAAATTAATGGTGACAAACCCTGCTCTACCATAGGTAATATTGTATGTCGATGCCACTACCACGATGGGTTTCAGGAGCAAAAAAAGTTCTAAATTGCGATTTTTGTGATACTGAAGGGTCTAGAAACTTAAAATTCGGCATGATGGTTACTGAAAAGATATAAATGCTCTCTAAGAGAAGTAAAAAAATGAAATTTAAAGAGGTGAAATGAGTGAAAAGCGTTCTAAAAATTCTCTAAATTTCTATTTCTATGGAATTGTTAATGATAGAAACTTAAAATTTGGCATGGTAAAATTTATATGCTGTTTAAGAACATTTTATAAAAGATTCGAAATTTAAAGAGGTAAAATAAGCTAAAACCATTTAAAAAACTTTTTAAGTTACGATTTCTGTAAAACCCAAGGAAATACCAAACCGATTTCAAAATTAATGTTGTCGAATTGATAGTGACAGCCCCTGTTCCAACATAGGTTATATTTTGTGTTGGTGCGTCTACTACCAGGAGGGTGGTAGACCATTAGCCTAGAAACTTGAAATATTGCAAGATGGCTACTTTTAAAATGTAAACGCGGGCTAAAAAATTTAAAAAAAAATTCAAAACTTCAAACGAAAAATGGAATTAACGTAAAAGCTTCAAAATGCATTCAAAATTATCGTTTATTTAGAATTAGTTTTAGTTCTTCTCATTAATTTAAGTCTCATTTTCGCCTTATGCAGTATAATAATGAAGTTTATCCAAATTGTGGTTTAATTAGGAATTTTTGATTTATTTGCAGCAGTATAATTTCTTCTAATAAGAATAGGCACATAAATACCACTTGGCATATGCCGCTGATTTTACTAGTGTTAAATAAAAGACAACAAAATTACTGATGTTACGACTCGGAGACATCATCACTAATCAGATAGCAATTCATTTAATATTGCAGTAGGTGTGCAATGTTGCTACGATAGTCCCCCCCCCTCCTCCCCGGTTGGTGCTCCACCTGGCTGTCAGTTTCCTTATCTGCACTATTTAATCTGTTATATATATCTATAAATTATCTACGCTAAAATTGGTGTAAAAATGATTTAACGCCACATACATTGCTAAAATTGGTAACTACTGTAAATCAGTTACCTTTTGTTCATATTTTGAACCGTTTTATTATTTTTATAAATTAAGAATGCTGCTTATTGTAATATATCAAATATATTTAGTAAAAAAAAAATGAATTAATCAATGATTTTCATGACTTATAAGCGATGAGGTATATAATATAAGATTCCCGTTCAATATAGATCTTGAACTATTCTGTCCGTTCTATAACTTTTATCTTCGTTTTGTATAGAATGAGAAAAATATAAATTAAGAAATCTACCCGGAACAAACTAAATAAAACAATGGTTTCAATATATATAGATTACAACATTGTTTTGCACGTCATCAAAATATAAACTGTTATAATATTTTAAAACTCTGGCTATATCAAAATAATATTTTTGAAATTTAAATAAGGAGTCCTTTTTGTTAAAAAAAGATATAATTATTACTTACTTTTTATTAAAAAAGCACATGTAAAATTAATTATAATTATTTATTATAATATAATAACTATGCTCCGTTCTATTATTTTCACATTTTTTTTTCATCCTATCAGCTCTTTTCGGAGTTAAAAATGTACTTTTCACTTTTTGGTGCCATAAACTCATGAAAATTTATAAAATTCAAAGTACCATAACTCAATAAATTTTGGTCGTACAAAACTGAATTTGTTTTGTTGGATTTGTTAGAGTACGAATTTTTTTTCTAAATATAACTCATAGGGAACAGGGACATTAAAAAATTAAAATTTCGTAACTTTTACAAAATAACTTTTTTGATGTGACTTTTAATGACGACGAAAACATCTGAAGTATTATTGTAGTTAAAACTATGGTCCTAAACTAACAGTGTTAGAACCTAAGTATTGAGCAACTATCAAAAGAGACACTTTGTGTAATCTTCTGACTTTTACATGTTTTTATATAGCTAATAAAATTAGGTATTGACTTATACCTAATGTATTTACTCTAATAAATACCAAAACTAGCAGGGTAAAAATTGTCTGTAACATAGCGCAACATATTAAATTTTTTTTTTTTTTTTCAACGCATTTTAAATATTTTTAGTGCTATAAAATGTTTATTAATTGATAATAAAGCTAATTATTAATAAAATAAAATAAAATAATGTCATAATACAATAACATTAAATTCATTATTGAAATTGAACATAATAAAAGTCTTCCAGTCCTTAATATAATGTTAACAAGAACAAATCTATCTATCGACAGATCTGTTTTCAGAAAAAGCATGGCTAACCAGGCTACCACACCGAATAATGCATGTTCTTCATTTACGTATAAAATTTCTATCCATAGAATTTTTCATAAGACAGGCTTTTCTAGTCTGCACAGAAAATAATTTGGATAATGAATTAGATAATATTTGCATAATTGCTCATAATAATGGTTTAAAGTTTAACATATTAATAAATTAATAATGGATATTGCCAATAATAAGATGCCTCAACATAAATTTTATTCGCAAAAATGCAAACTTTATACGATTCAATATTTTCCAAGGTTTTTTTTTTTTTTTTTGAGAAGTTAAATTACGGTCTTAAGCGCTTTAATATCTAGTTACTAACCAAACCACCTCCTGAATTAAAGAATATCATTTGCACTAAAATTAGCCCAATTAATTTTGAGAATTACTCTGAAGTATATAAGATACCATTTATTATAGTATACTGATTAAAGAATTATTATATTGTTATGACTAGCAGTAAATATAAGTATAGAAAAAAGGAGCATGTAGTTGATATCAGAATATAATAGAAAAACTACAGCCCTAGCAAGATTATATCAAGAAGAAACCATTCAAATGAATTTCAATGAAAGTAAGGCAATTTTTCCCGCCAGTCCATACGATCCATCCATTATAAGAGAAACCATAGTGAATGTAACAAGCAAAAATTCAGTATGCAACGATTCAGCATAATTTAACTTATCAAAATTATGGCTCGAGTTACTCAATGGTTAAGAAAAGAAAAAAAAACATCCAATTAAAAAAAAAAAAAAAAAAAAAAAAAAAAAAAAAACGTGCATAATATGAAAGAGTACGTGAAAAATTGAATGATGGCGTTTCATAGACCGTGCAATTTTGGAATATTTTTATTTATTTGTTTTGAAAAGGACTCGGGCAGAGTTGTAACATATAAATAGACGAATAAATCTATTTTTTACTGTTTTTAATGTTTTAATTTACACATTTTAGCAATTAAAATTAGCATAAAATAATCAGACTTTGAAGAATTAATTTTGATGATTAGATTTTAATCGAAAAATGATCTGATGAAAATTATTGTTAAACGTGTAATAATTAAAAAAAAGACCCTCTCCAAATTATAATACCGTAAAACGGATGACTCTAATTAAAGTTTGTGAACTATTGCCAAAATCCTATCGGTTTTCCTCTAATTCCGCAAAGCTTGTACTTGGCATTTATTGCAGTCTTTACAATAAAATATCTTTTCTAAAAAAATGTTGCAACGTTATTGTCGTAAAGGGTTTCCATTCAAATTAATAGTTAATTTTATTACATTGATATTGATTAGCCCTTTAATCGTACTTCAACTGTGGTTTAAAAATGTGGATGTAGTTTACTGTCAAAGTGTTGTAATTTTTTATTAATGATTACTGTATGTTATCTATTTTGCTGATATTAATATCTATGTTAGATAAACCGTTTTATTTTTATTAAAACTAACATTTTTATTTGCGTTTTCAGGCCTTTTTATGTATTTCTACTATGGCATTAAAAATAGCACCTTAGAAATGCAAGAGGAAAAACCCTTGGAACTTAAAATTCCTGAAGACAGGATGAACAACCTCTGCCCACCAGATCAAATGCAGCAGCAACAATACGCTGACCAGCAACAATATGTTGACCCGCAGCAACAATACATGACAACTCAGTTGGGGGATCCCTATGCCGGATCTTATGCTGAATCTTATGCTCCGCCCACTGATGGTTATTCCCAGCAAACCACTAGCAAACCTCTCTTCGTACAGAATGTAGATCCGTTGGCGGAAGACCCTTGGAGCAAGTACGATTAAGGATATATTTTAGTGTAATGGTATTCCCGTATTTACTTTCCATCTGGGGTTATGTCTTGGTTTTCTGTCATTTTTTATGAAGTAGCAACAAAATCGGGACATGGACCCCTGTCATAAATTAATAACTAAACGTACATCGACAAGACTGGTAACAGCATCTAAAATGGCATGACGCCATCGTCAATTACATTATATATAAATATAAATATATATATATATTTGTAATGAATGTAAACAAAAACAAAATTCAAGCCCCGCTTCGTGCGAGGAATTCCGAAATTCAGTCATGTGTTTGATGTGTTATGTTTTTTCAAATATATATCATGGATTTCACTGTGAATTTCAAGTATGGACTATATTTCATTTTTTCTATTCCATTCATGTTTTGCATTTGAGATTTCAAGAATGGTGAATATGTACATAAATTTACGACTTAAACTCGAATGATGATTAAATGTCTAACAGAATTTATTCTGTCTGAGAAACTTTTTTAATGATTGTTTGTTTCGTAAGTCACTTACAAAGTGACTTTTTACTGCTAATTAAAATTTAAGGGAAAAATATTTTGTATGAGATTTCATGCAAGAAAGAAGAATTATTTCGAAGATGTTTCTAGGATTTCTATTTTGGCTTATATATATATATATATATACAAATATCTTGAATCATGTCTTGAAAAAAGTATCATATTTAGCACAATTTGTTAAATAATATATCAAAAATTGTACTAAATAAGACGTAAAGGTATTTTACTGATGCAATGTATTATAAATTAATTTTATTACATAAATCAACAACATTTAGGTTTGCATTATTTATTTATGATAATATTTGAAAAGTTCTCATATGCTCTCTCTTTATATATATATATATATGTGCGTATATATATATTGGTTTTTCCATTTCATGCCATTTGATATTATTCTGTTTTCATCTTGAAACTATTCTCTTGGTCATATTGGTTGTTTGAGTACAGGAGAAAAAAAATTTCAGCTTTTAGCTTTTTGTCTCACAGAAAACAACCAATTTGCTTATATCATTGAATTCTGTACTCTTGAAAACGTAATTCAATATATAAGTTTTTCAATTATTTTTATCGGTATCCATATTCTCCTTTTTTTCTGCTATATTAATTCTTGTAATAAAGTATAAGGCACTTCATTTTATACATACAGTTGTATATTATAGGTTTGTGGTATCCATTTTTATTGTCATTTCATTCACAATATTGCGGTTTTTGATGGTGGTCGGTAATGTTTAATTAATGGTTATATATATGTGTGTGTGTGTGTATTAATTAGGATAAAGATTAATGCATAATATTATTACATGCCAGCTGCATTTAGAATTTTGGTTCATGCTGTATTTGAACTTGTAAGATAAATTTTGATTCAAAGGTATTATATATATATATATAGTAGTTATGAATTATGGAAAGAGATGTTCTTTGTAATAACAATTCTTTTTAAACTGTACTTTTATTTATTTAGAATTCTTCAAACATTTAATTTTACACAACTTTTCGTTCTGATTAAATTTAAAAATGCTACCTTTGAAATGTTTTATGATTACAAAATTTTTAATGATTTTTAAAAACGATTCTCTACTTTATCCATTGAATATTTAATTCATGTTGCTGAAAAATAATCTATTCTGTATAAAAAAAAAAATAAAATTATGCTATAAATGAACGCATTTTCATAATGATAAAAGAAAACTTTCTGTAAAGAGCGATTTATGAATTTAAAATCCGCGTAAAATTATTTAGTAGTGTGCTTTTGCCTGAATATCGTGTGATTTTAAGGAGGGGGGGGGGGGGAGAATCGATTCCAATAACAAATCACTACCAATTAAATAAATAAATTATTATTTTTGCTATTTTGAAGGGATAAAAGCAGCTCTTGTGAATATATTTAATCATCATTCGAGAAATATTTCGACATATTTATGGATTTTTCTTCATACATTTTGTGATAATTACTGTGATGATATTTTAATATTATGCTTATTTGATAATTTGGATGGTGTTTTGGAAATTTACTATTCATTCACAGACATTATTGTGAAGGCTGTAAATATTCACTTGATAACCATGATGTATTATTAATAACTTACAATTATTGGAATATAATATATTATACTGATGAAAAATGAGTAATAAAAACATATATTAACTATATTAGTTATCTACCAATTTTAGATCCTGAACCATTGATGTTCTTTTTTATCAATTTCTTAATATATGTAGAATTTTCTTATTTATTCTCATTAAAAAATTGCAAATCTCAGATGGTATATATAATAAGCTACATTTTTAAAATCAAAATAATCATATATATTTTTTGAGAAAAGGTGATTAAGATAAAAATATGATTTCCTTTTCTTGTTTGGAAATTAATTTTGACTTTTGTGTAATTTTATAATTTCTGAATGTGTTTTTAATCATATGCGAGGAATTAGTAAAATGCGTAAAATTTCTTCACATTTTTCAACATGAATTAATTTTGTTATATTTTGTACTGGAATGTTTTCGTTTGGGAAAATACGATGATATTTTATTTTTACAAATAATTTTCTTTTATTTCTTGTCTTTGTTTAAAAGAAGAGCCAGATTGTGAAATTAAAGTGAGTGTTTAATCACTGAATGTATTTAAACTATAAAATCTTACAACAGGAGGTCAACATATAGAGTAATTTTAGAATCGTTAGGCTAATGTCAGACGAACATCTTTTTGCACGCTTTTTTCCCTACATATCATCCCTACACAATGCCGCTAGCATTGTGTAGGGGTAACATGGAGGGTAAAAAGCGTACAAAAAGACGTTCGTCTGACATTAGCCTTAAGCCTGTTACAAGTAATAAAGAAATTAAAAAATAGAATCCATTTATATTCAGTATATTTAATGCCGCCTTTTATATTATTTTATTCTATTTT
The DNA here is from genome assembly GCA_963932465.1 of Maratus speciosus. Classification (NCBI taxonomy): domain Eukaryota; kingdom Metazoa; phylum Arthropoda; class Arachnida; order Araneae; family Salticidae; genus Maratus; species Maratus speciosus. The sequence continues at coordinate 166,443,194 of OZ010788.1, forward strand.
TGAGAATTCAGTGTAACTTTTTAAAGATAAATCTGGATGAAATGCTATTTATACACTGAAAAAAGAAAAAAAAAAAAAAAGAAAAAAACAATAAATTTTTTTAAAATCCTATCGATAAAAAATATATGAGGTAAATATATCTAGAAATTTTGAAAATAAGTAATTTTTTACTTATATTAAATGAATTTTTACTTTATAAATCTTCTCATATACATTGGCAATATGGGTTTGCTTTATATGAAACCGCACATTAGTTATTTTAGCAAATTATCGCGTTCAGAAAATGGTTTGAATTATGATTGCGAATTAAATGTTCACTGAAATTGTTTTAGTGAATAAGTAATCTTTAAAGCAAGATATATATTTAAATAACTTATGTGCTATTAATTTCGTATTCAAATACAAAATAAAATTTAAAAAAGTTCAATAGTAAGTAAGTAATTATACCACGAATATCTGCGGCAATAGAAACAACTCAAAAATCACAATTAAAATAAATAAAATCAGACTTAATTTAAAAACACTAAAACAACATTAAGATATCTTGAAATTGAAACTAAAATTAAAAGCAAAGTAAGCGTTTCGTGCTATAGCCATAGCATCTCATCATATAGCTATGTTTATAGCACGAGACTATTTTTGTTGTTAATTTTAATGTATCTTAGTATATTTTTGTGTTTTTAAATTAAGTCTGATTATTTATTTTTATTGTGATATTTAAAAATTCAGACAGAGTAAGTTTATATATTTAAAAAAAAACCCCACAAAATAACCCCAAAAAATTACGAATGTAATACGGCTAAATGTATAATACGGCTATATAGTACTCTTTCTGTGTAAAACATTTCCTTGCATCATTTCGTTGACAGATGAAAATGGTTTAAATGAAATTATAAGCAGTATTTATAATAAACGACAAACTTTCCCACTGGCAGAAATTCTAAATGTTCCATATTTGTTTTGCATAAACATTCACTAAAGCAGTTTTATTGTGCTTCTAAAACTCTTCTCTTGTTCTAACTCTTTTCTTTTAAAGAAATTGCCTGAACTTTGATTAAATGTATAATGTAACAATTATGTTATCACTTTTGCTGAAACTTTCTGCAAATAGCTAAAGTTACTTTTGCAGTATTCCATAAAATATACATTTTTCGCCTGATGCATAATCAAAGAAAGTAAAAGCTTTTAAATATAGTGAATAATGAGAAAAACGTTAAAGAAACTAGTATATAGCAAAAATAAGAAGAAAAAAAGATGTCTGTTCATTGTTTCGTAAAGATATCATTTAAAATAATGATTCTCAAGCCATAAAATCCACCCCCAATTTAACCCCATCGATTTTAGTTCTGTTCTCTCACTTTTAATAAAATGCTTAGAACTGTTGTGAAAAGAAAGGTTATTATACCGTCACATAATTAGGCATATAATTATATTCGTAGTGCTACCTAATCTGAAAAGTATATTTGTTATTTTCATGCATTCTGTCTTACGGCTCTTTTATTTTGCTTCTTCCTACAAATTGAGAACCACTACGATAAAGTGGAGTATAACTGTAACCAGTGTAAGAAGAGAGGTATAACTGTAACAACTGCAAGAAGAGAGGTATAGATCGTCAAAGTTTAATGTTCTTTTAATTCAAACAAGTGCCAATGTAAACGAGAAAATAACATCTTCATAATGCAGTTCTTACATATTATAGCATATCACAATGTTCCTTAATACATTGTTACTTATAATCTCTTCCCTTTTTATGTTATGTAAAAATATTTGCAACAAAGGAAAACATTTGAAAGCACATAAAAGCATTTCGATTCCTATCTTACGATACGACTGCATTGTGCGTTTCAATTTCCTTTGCACAAGAATCATAGCAATTTTAAAATGAATGTGAGCCTATGAATGTGTGATACAAGTCTGACTTATAGTAATTAGCAATTCTGCGTTGGAGAGATGAAAACATCAATTATAAACAGAAAGCTGCTGTACAGAGAGTGACATGAGAAAAAAAATTACATTTAGTACTACGATATATTGCTTGTATGAATTATTACATTCTTCAGAAATGCATTCATAAATATTGTCAATAACATTACTGACTCTCTAGAGGAAATTTGGAAAATTGAAAATCAATTTTATTTCATCAGAACTTTCGCTTTCCAAAATTTGTTAACATTAACATCTTTAAATATATTTTAACTTCCGCTGAAACTAAAAAAAAATTGTACATATATTGCTTAGATGAATTATTATACTCCACAAAGATTCCTTTATAAGTATTGTCAGTCGCATCACTAACTATCTAGAGGTAATTTGGAAATTTAAAATCGATTTTATTTCAACAGATATTTTTCTGTGCAAAACTTGTCACTTCTGTTAAAAAAAAAAAAATCGACTATTACTGTTATTGTATATTGTATTACATTCCTCAGAGATTCATTTATAGCTGTTGTCAGTCACATCACTGATTATCTAGAGATACTTTGCGAATTGAAAATTAATTTTATTTCAACACAGCTTTATATACATAAGTTCCATTACCTAGTCAAATTTATATATTTTTGTATCAAATTTTGATTTTTTCCCCCTGATTATTTGTTAATTCATTTCAATTGTTTTGAGAATCACTAATTAATTCCAACCTATCCCAAAATTTTCTTTTTCTAAAGCAAATTACAAAAACTTACATTACAGAAAGGAGATAATCACGAAATTATCACTTGCAAATTATTATTTCTGATTTTTACAAGCAATTTATCTAAGGGCTTTATTTGTAAGCAATTTACTGCATTAATGTATAAGTAAACTTTGTAAATTTGCTTTCTTAATGAATATATAATAAATTTAATATGCTGGTGTCACTATTTTAAATAGGTTTATTGGAAAATACTACCTTTCTAATGCAGAACCCAAATAGAATGCACTGTGAAATCTATACGATATAAATATTAAGAATTATGCTATTGGTATATCTAAAATAAACATTTTTACGATTGAGAATTGATAATGGAACAATAGCTTGTGATTATAATAATTTCCCCTATGCCGTTATGCGAAAGGTACTTTACTTTTCTCCCATTTCTTTAATAAACTTATGATCCCAAATTAAATGTGGAAATTTTATTTATGGTGTAATACATAAACTTAAGGGAAATTTTTCTGACGGATATATTTGTAACACAACGCTGAACAAGGGGAAGCACTTGCTCATACTAAAACAATATTAATAACTTTGGTACCAATAACATTTAATGAAAACGAACTTATTTTTTGTCACGTAATATCTGATTGTAGTATATTATTTAAGTCTGTTGAAATCCATATTTAAATTTTAAACTCTTTTAAAGTATAGTTTAAAAATTCATTTCAGAAAACATGAGCCTTTTAAATAACAAGTATAAAAAAATATGTTTCCTTTTTATTCTAAAAAAAATAAAATTAAAGAATGATTAAAAAAAAGTATGATGATCTGGGGGATTGAAACATTTAAATGTATTTTTAATGTTTATTTTTGATATAAAGACCATTAAATCAGTCGAATTTCTACATTAACCAAAATCAAGATAAAATAAAATAAATATATTTAAAAAACTTGTTCACGTTTAAAACTAATCACTGTTCATGTATTAAAACAAAAAAGTTTTTGTATAAATTATGTAGGGTGATCAAATTATTAGAGCTCCATTGTCAAAAAAGAATTTTGTTTTTCAGACAGAAATAAAAGCACACATTGTTATTTTTTTCACTTGGTTTTATTTAAATAAATACCCTAGAGATCAGACAATACCTTTTTGAAATCAATATCGAACAAAAAGATTTGAATTTCATATACTGGAAACTTGTTAACTTCTAAACGTCCAACTTATTATTATTAATATATTTGCAAATAAAGTATCAGACACTGGTTTACTTTGTGTCAGTTATTGGTTCTTCAAAATAGGGTTGGTGTCACTTAATGAAGTTATTGACCATATTTATGAAAAAAAATTAATAATGTAATGCATAAATTTCGAAAAATTTGTCAACAATAATTTTTTATTGTATCTCTACTACCATTTAAGAAAGTAAATAAGTATAAAATGGATTTAAAATTTTGTAATTATTGATTTGAACAAGAAAGATTCCTTAACGTGTCAGTTATTGGGGGTTTCACTCTATGTTTATTAAAGTAAGCATTAATTTTTCATTAAGGAAAAAAATATAATAAATTTTCTCTTAATTATAATTTACAAAAACAAGAAATTGTCTATTATTGAATGTGGATCTAATAGTATGAACACCTAACAAAATTTTATTGTAAATGTATTACACTAAATCATATCTAGAGAATCTCTTTCATAAATTATTTTTTAGTTGTGATTTGCACGTATTAATCCTTTATATGAATAGACTTGTGACTTCTGTGAAAACTACAAATATTTCAATACTTCTAGGATAATTTAGTGCTTGGTACTACAAAATATTTATTGTTATTATTACTTTGTGCGTAATGCTATGTTTATATTATTTTTAATAGTTATTTCAGTGTATTATCAGATAGAAAATGTCTGAAATAGTAAATAGAAATACAAAAATAATAATTGTATTTTGCAACATTAACTCAGGTGTTTGTATTAGATTAAAATACAAATATAATGTTTAAATCGTTTTTTTAATATACTTTATGTTTCATTACGTTTTCGAAAATTAAATTCATTATTTCAGATAATTTACGCAAGTATTATTATATGTAGGTGGAGTAATAATTGAAATTTTATGTCAAGAAAATTATTGCAAACTTTTCATGGTAATTTTTATTTTTCAGTTTAATTTTCAGATAAACAGTAATTAAATTTGCGCCTTTGTTTATGTTATTAAATAACTTATTAACAGAAATTATTATATGCCATGAAAAGAAAAGCCTCACTAAGTAATTATAAAGAAAACAATGCTTTGTATGTGTTTTAAGTCATTACACTAAAAATTAGTTCAACTAGATTATCAATAAAAATCATCATAGTTTACAGAAAAATCTATAAAAGCTACATTTAATAGTTAAGAAAACATAAAGTTCTTAAAAAGAACAGATTTAATTCCTGTGAAATAAAAAGTATTTTATTCTATTTATTCTTTCCCGTCAAAATGTAAAGGATATTTTTTTAAACTGATGTATAAAACAAAAGGTACAGAAGGGATGGTGAAATAATCTAAGAACGTGTAATTTCATTTTTTTAATTAAGTTTTATTATTCTGTACTTATGAAAATTCTTTTTATGTTTTAATTCTACAGAATATTATGTTTTATGTTATAAAATCATTATGTAAATTAATCAGTGTGTTTTTAAAACATTTAATAAAAAATTAAAGTTAGGGCCTTGTTTCAAATTCTCACCTGGACGCCTTTTCACTCATTTGGAAAATTAGAGCTTGCGTGATTTATATACCATTTAGAATAACTGTGTGAAATTAATGAAGTGTAATTAAGCATCCAGCGTTTCATTGGAGTTCCATTACCTGCGATTTATTCTGTTGAGCTGTTTCCGATAACAGACAAGATGTCATTATCCAAAGGTTGTCTGGGTGGATTGTGTCTGCCAGATATATCCAGGATAGTTCAATTGATGGAGAGTTGGCAGCTGAAGCCAAAATTCCCTCATTCAAATCCTGGTCTGGACACTTTTTCACTCAGTTGGAAGATTACAACACGAATAAAAAGTATCTTTTCTTTTTATAAAATTACTCTACCTACTTTAATAAAAAACTATCTAAAGTAAATAAGGTTAGAAAAATATATAAAACTTAAATAATTGTTTAAAATTTTGAATATGAGATGTTTTTGAATATGAGATGTTTTGGTAGATTTATGTGATATTTTTACATCACTTTCGATGTATTTTTGTGCAAGTGTACTTCTGGTATGTGAATTGTTGTGAGTGTCCCTATTATTGCTGTTGACTATGCTTGGAAATGTCTTAGAATTCAATTTGTTAGACGTATAAAAATATTTTAATGTAATCTTGTAAATATCCATTTCTATACTCTTTCAAAATGTAAATGAAAAGCAAAATATCACCAGTGTTCTCAGAATTTCAAAGTTTTTTTTTTTTCTATAATTCAGTATATGATTGTTGTTTTTAAATTATGTATGTGCGATTATTTAAATGTAATGTATATTTCTACGCTTAAATAACATTTATAGGCGTAAATAATATATAATATGTGTACATTGTATGATAGAAATTTTTTTGTAAGATTGTACAGGGAAAATGTTTCGCTTGAACGTTAGCTGAAATCCTTTACTTTGAAATAAAAATATGTTTTTAATAGTCAGAGTATTTGACTGATAAAGATGAGAAAGTTTGTAAGAAGAAATCTATGTAATTTCCCCCCCGTAAAATAGGAACCTGTTTCTTTTTTTCTAACAGACGTCTTAGCTGGTATTTTTCCCCGGAAAATTTACAGATTTATTTTACATAGTAAATGTATTATATATACGAATGAATCGATAAAAATATATACTTTTAATGCGCATATGCATGGCGTAAACTTATTTATTTGGTTGGGAGCATTAAATCCATATTTTACACACGAGGATTAAACAATAATTAACTTTTAAATACGCAGGCAAAATGCTAATTTCTAAGAATAAACCGAGATTTGAATACGGTCCATCTTGACGGGCATTCAGATCGCTATTTACTGGACAAACAATAAGGCTTTTCATAATCGGACAATTTGAAAAATTGGATAGTGCTACGTCAACTTGATGCTATGAAGCTGCGAAGAAAATCAAAATCACTGCTTTCATATTATTCAACAATTAATAAAAATTTTCTACTTTTAATACGCATATTCACGGCATAAACTTAGTTATTTAGTCGGGAGCATTAGGGCCATCTTTTGCACACGAGGATTAAACAAACGTGAACTTTTAAATGTGGAGGTCAACTGCTAATTTCTAAGCATGAATCGAGATTTGAACCCAGCACCGCTTGACTGGTAGTCAGCTCACAAATTATTAGACAAACAGTAAAGCTTTTCATAATTGAGCATTTTGCAATGTTGGAGTGAGCTATGCCATCTTATTTCAATAAATCCCCGAAGAAAATTATAATAATTGATATCATCTTTATTCAATAATTAATAAAAAATATCTACATTTAATCCTCATATGCAAGGCATAATCCCAGTTTTTTGGTTGGGAGCATTACAGCCATATTTTACACATGAGGATGAAACAAACATAAACTTTTAAATTTAACTACTAAATTCTAAGCATGAATCGGTATTTGAACACAGCTCCTCTTGATGGGTAACCAGCTCATTAATTACTAGACAAACAATAAGACTTTTCATAATTTTACAAAGTGGGACTAAGTTGTGCTACATTAATGTAATAAACCTCCGCAGATAATCATAAGCAGTGACGTAATTTGTATTCAATAATTATAAGTTCGACTGTCTAAATAAAAAAAATAACACACAATATAAAACAAATAGAGCCGCTAGTTTTAATAATAAAAATATGAATGAAAACATACAAATTGTGCATTTGCAAATAAATATTTATTAGTGTCTCAATTTTAATATTTTCGTTGTTAAATTTTAAGAGGTTAAAGTACGGTTTTCTGCTACTTTTCGAATAAAACATTTTTAGACAGAATTATAAAAGACAAACCTTTAAACTTACAAAATAAAACACATATAATTTTTTTTTTTTTTTAATTCTTGAAAAGAATACTTTCCATGCTTTGCGTACTAAAATTATTACCTTTATTGTCGTTAATTCAAATTTTAAGTATTCTTATTTTCAGTAAAATTTTCCCAAAACAGTTATGATTAAAAATTCTTTAGCCAGAAAAATGACCAAAAAAAAAATGATTTTTCAAAAACAAATGAATAAAAAACACTAAACATTAATAGATCGTTACACAGGTTTATATTTTTGATATCTTCAAAACTTTTTTCTAATTTAATAAAATATAATTTATAAAAAATACTTAATCATGAAAATATAATTCATTTTAGCAATTTTTCTTCTTTGTAATATATTCTTGAGAACACTGCTGTATATTATATGTATATGTTTTGCTTCTAAAATATATCTGTGCAATATTTTGCTTCATAAAATATATTTAAAAAGTACCTATATTGATAAATATGTAAATAAAACAGCAGTGCAGATAAAAATGGTGTAGATGTACGTGGAGTAAATCTCAGATTATCTTTGTATTTTTCAACTGTTACGATCTAAAAGGGGAAAAAAAGGAAGAGAAAACTTTTATTACTTTTCTGAAATATTTTTTCAGTGAATAAAATATTCATTGATTTATTGAATTAATTAACGGAAAAATATATATCCGTAGAAATTCTTTAATAATTGTTTGTATTGAATTTTATTTTTAGTCCTTTTAATGAAGTTAAAGTAATTTGCGTAAAATGCAAGATAAACCGTTGTTACTCTTGTAAAATAATATTTTCATATAGATTTTCATAAATTATTTAAAAAATTGTAGCATCTTCATAAATTAGAAATTCACAATACCTTTAAAATACACAAAAATATTATAAAGTATCTGCCAATCTTATTATTATTTTATTTTATTTTATTTTATTTTATTTTATTTTTTGCAATAAACTCAAACAATCTCTTTGAACCTTAGATGTGGCTTGTGAAATCAAATTGTAATCAATTTACTACCACATAGAGAAAAGACACGCTTAATTAAATAAGTTTTCTGGTTCAAAGCAGATTTATTTGATTTTTAAAACATCCGAAGGTTGGCAGTTATGTAATATTGATGTTCATATAAAATAATAGGTCTGATTAATATATAAAATTCCTTTTACACCTATTAAAATATTTCATTGGGTAAAAAGGCAAATATGTTAATTATTCTGTTTGAAAGTCTGTGTTTATAGTTATTTATAAACCTTATATGCTAAAGTTTACTGATTATAAAAATTAATTTAAACTTAAACATTGCAATGAATTTTTTTCACCTGCCGTTAATACGTGAGATGCAATTGGTATTTGTTTATTTCGTTATCTAAGTACATGCGTTTTAAATTGCCACATTGTTTTTAAGTTCGGAAAATAAATTTTTTAACGATGTTTCTTTTTCTTTTCTTTCTTTCTTTCATTTTTTATATCTCGCACAGTCAAAAATGTCTCCACTAATCCCTTTTTGCTCAGAAAAGTAGATGAAATTATTGAAACCAATAATAATACCAAAAGAGAATCGTAAAGATAGCATTCACTAATATCACTTCATTAAAAAATGTCCAGAAATAATACATATTTTTTTTTTCGTCTCTATTTTTATGTATCTCGCTCTGAAAGGTTTTTACAATAAAACTAGTTTATTAATGCATTCGAGAATTTCAGTGTGCAACAACAAAAGATTAAAATAATTTTCAAAACCTTCTTTTTCAATCAGTTGTTAAAAAGTGCAGTTCATTATAAGTTAAAATATTGTCCTTAATTTAAAGAATGTAAAACTCCTTATGAACGCACTGCTCAACATAAGTTACATTTACAAAAAAAAAAAAAAAAAAAGTTTATATTTTCAAAAATAAAATATATTCCGGAATATACGATGATAAGGATTATATTGCGTATTTTTATAAGTGTAATAAAACATTTTTGACTTCTATTACCAACTTTAGTTATTTAGTGCAGTTTTTATTTACGAAATGGCTTATAATCATGCTGTTTTTTCAGAATTGTAATAAAATTAATTCATAAAATTGAAATTATTCAAATGATTATGTTGCTTGTTTGAAAAGTTAAATGATATTTTTTGTATATATGAAATTATTTTGTACGGATTCACTTACTTTTGCATCGTACATGATAATGCAATTGAATATATTTATGAAAACATTGCAAAACATTGCTGAAGTATCTTATATGCTGCCAATGAAACATTTTCAATAGCTCATCTTGGGATATGGTATAAAGTTTATTTCTGTTTTCTTTTTTTCTTGAAATGAATCTCTAGTGCCTTGGTTATGAGTGTATATTATCCTATCTGCTACATATCAGTATTGACCGTATATGGTTTGCGTATAGTGAAAAGTGTTATTCTAAAGTAGGGTTGCCATAAAGCTTTTTTCAAATAACTTGATTTTCAAAAGAATCCTAATTTAATTTTACTATGTATGCTTTATTACATGTTTTTTTTTAGAAATTTATGTCACTCATGTGAATCATTTAGAATTTTCTAAATGTTGGTAATTCTGAACTATATTATATTTTCATGGAATTACAATCTAATCTGATAATTGGAAATTGGCAACCTTGCTTTATAAGTAAGCCTTCGTTGTACCGTTTAGAATATAGCTTCAGACAAAGCAGTTGTTGATGTACCACATTAAGTACAAGATTTTAACATTTAGGAATTTTAAAAGTTAAAAAATAAATTACGGAGGATGTCAACTTGCATTTATTGCGCATTAATTATTCATTGTTGCCTGATAATTTCTATTTTATAAATGTTATGATTTGATGATATTTTATTATAGTTATATTCACATGACGCATATAATTGTAGACTAAAAGAAGCAAGTAAAAATATTTTTGCTTTTGTTACTTTCGACAATTCTTAAAGTAGATAGGATGACTGCACTACTTGTTGATCGACCACAGCAGAACTAGAGTGCTTTGAGTGCGCAAAAATGACTTCGAGGAACATATTGGGGTGAACAGCTGATTTTAAGGCACATGATAAACTACATCATGATTTATGTACTAGAAACCAGCAGCGAATCTTACTACTTGTTGATCGACCCCCAGTAGAACCAGGGGGCTTTGAGATTGCGAAAAATTGATTTCGACGAAAATATTCGGAAGAATAGCAGATTTTAAGACATGATAAACTACATCATGGTTTATGAAGTACTAGGAACCAGCAGCGAATCTTATTACTTGTTGATCGACCCCCAAAAAGAACCAGAGTTCTTTGAGATTGCGCAAAATTGATTTCCAGGAAATATTTGGATGGATAGCAGATTTTAAGGCATTATAAAGTATATCATGGTTTATGAAGTACTAGGAACCAACAGCAAATCTTATTACTTGTTGATCGACATAGTTGTTCGACCCCCAGTAGAACAGAGTGCTTTGAGATTGCGCAAAAATGATTTCCAGAAAAATATTGAGGTGAATAGCTGATTTTAGGACACATGATAAACTACATCATGATTTATGATGTAATAAAAGCCAGCAGCGAAATTTACTACCTATTTTTCGATATAGTTGATCGACCCCCAGTAGAACCAAAGTGCTTTGCGATTGCGCAAAAATGATCTCGAGGAAAATATTGGGGTTAATATGTGATTTTAAGACACATGATAAACTACATCATGGTTTATGAAGTACTCGTAACCAACAGCGAATGTTCACTTTATATTTTTAACAGAATCACGAATTAACGACATAGAATAGGCGAATGGGCTGTACTCAGTTCTAAGCGTAGAAACTCATTTAAAATGAAGAAAATCCGTGGTTGGCCATCATTTCTACACCGGTAAGACAGACCAGAAGAAATTTTAAAATCGCTATTTGATCAACTGTTAGTGCAGACACAACATCAAAAGTTTGTAAACTTACTTTTTAATGATGCATATTTTTAAATTTATGTTACTAGCAATATTAAAATAGACTGTATGATAAACTGTATGATAGTGTATGAAATTATTTTCGTACACTTTAGCATTTAAAGATATTTTGATTGTTAAGGTTATTAACCAGAATTTGGAAACCCACTTCTTACCCCCTCTTCTGAAGAACTCGCGTGGGCATCCGCGTTATTGGCGTGTGATACAAAATGCAATATACTGTTAATATTGCCTTATTTTTCGGATATAACGACGCAATAATATTACTACGTAAAATACGATTTAATCAAAATTTTGAATTGAAAGATCTAGAAACATTGTGATCAGTTGTTAATATTATTTAGATAAATGTTCTCTTCTTGTAAAATACTATTTTAGGGCAAATGAAATAAAAAAGAATTTCGACTGCAATAGGCAATACAGTTTCATATTTCAAAAATCCATTTTTTTAAACACTAGAACAACTACAAGGGTCAATTTGACACAATACAAATAAATATTTTCGAGCCACAAACTTTACTTAATAAATAAAATGAAATAGTAACACGCAATATGTTAGGTTACATTTTATTAAACCAAATTTCTCGTTCAATTGATTTTATTTGACCTGGATCATATTGATGCTTAATATCATTCTTGTGTCAAAATATGAAACAAAACTGAGAGAAGGCATAGAAATATTAAACGGGAAATTTTTAAAGCAGCTCTGATTGTTTACATTTAGTGATTGTTTATTTTGGTATATTTGTCATTATTAATTTTTTTCTTACTTTATGTACTTTCCCTCCAATTTCTTAATATTCTATTTAAATTCTATACAACAATTGCAACACATGTCCAGTTTAGTTTTATTTATCGAAATCAATGAAATAGCTTATAAATATTCAATCTTCACATTTACACTTAATAATCAATTAAGTAATATATAAATTATTGGAAAATTTTATCAATATTTTATAAAACATACTTTTCTTGTACAATTCGCACACCTTCAAATTCATTGTCATTGAACACTAGTCACTGTTTAACTGCATGTTCTGCCTTATATACTGCATTTTCTGCAGACAATTGTTTATATCTAGTCACTCACTGTGTACGATGTTTAATGCTGTTTTTATGTGTGATACGTGTATTTCAGCCTAGCTTTTCTTTGCTTCTGTACAACATTGTTCAATTATTTTCAACAAAAATGAAAACTATTATTTTTATTACCTAGAAAAGTTGGAAGCAACGTTTTCCTTGTAACAGAATAAGTTTCGTTGATGTTTTAAATATTTGAAGTGAATTTATCTATGTGTTTCTCGTTCAACAGCGCAATTTGTTGAAAACAAACGAAATTTCATTTTAATTGTTTAAAAAATTTCTGAACCTGAATCATTTTATTTCAGTGAGCTTGGTTTTTAAATTATGTTTATTAATGTGTTTATTCACTAAATATTTTTTATAAGTTAATTATTACTTGTTCTTTAATTTTTAAATTATATTAATTGAAAAAAAAATAGAATTAAGAGTAACTGGAAACTGGAGGAACTAAATGTAATTAAGAGTAAATCAAGTCAGTTAAATCAGATTTTATTTAAATTAAAAAGGTTTAATGTGAGGTACTGTAAAGTATTTAGTAAGTCTCGAATTTACATTTAATACTGTTTTTTCCCCTAAAAATCGTGATGCATAAATAATTTAGAGTTCCTTAATTACAAAATATTTTTCATTGGAAGGAAATGTAATTAAAAGTAACCCTAATATTTTCTGTGGAATATTTTGATACGAAATATACACACTTTCAGCTTTTCAAGTCGATTATTTAAATATTATATATTTTATTTTTTAAAGTTGCTTAATTTAAAAATTATATTCATTGTTATCAAGCAAAATTTTAAATAATTCCAAGTTACTCATCAGTGGACTATATTGATGTGAAATGTATAGTTTCTTACCGTTTTATTATTATCTTTTAAAATTATTGATAGCAAATTAATTTAGTTGCCTTTATTCTTTAATTTCCAAATTACTCTTAATATTGCATGTTCATTAAAATGGGGTTGAAATATTTTAGGGTAATTTAGTTTCCAAATTCAAATTTACATGGAAAAGTACAGAGAGATAAACAATTAAATCAAATTACATTAATGACATTAGTCATTTTTACTGAGGTAATTATATTTATTGTAACGAAAAGTAATTGGAAATAAATGCAGATTACTCTCTTCTAGAATATTTTCATGTAAAAATGTATATTCTTCAATTTTTTCTTCCGAGTTAAAAAAAATATTCAAAGCAATATGTTTTAAATTTTATTATTTTCTAAATGATGTTAGTAATTTTAATAAAAAACAAGTTCGAATTACCACAAACTAATTTAATGTCAAAATTACTTTCAATTGAAAAAATTATACGCAAGGTTTTCAAATGTTAAATTAAAATTATTTTACTTACTTTAGCAATTTCAATGTGAATATTATATTAATTTAAAGACATGTGATTGAAAATAAATGCGGATCACTCTGCTGAAAATTATATTGATGTGAAATATATTTATTATTTTAAATTTTTGTTAGGATCATTTAAAAGCTTCTAGTATAATTTATTTTTGTTTTCCTTTATTTCCAAATTATATTCCTTGAAACGATTAGTAAAAAAACCAAATGTGAGTTGTTTTAGACTTGTTTAATATCCAAATTTCATTCATCGCATTAGTTTCAATTAATTTTTGATAGATAAACTTAGAATGTTATAATAACACTGCTGTAATAAACGTACGGGAAGAGGGGGGGGGGGGTGTATTAATATGAAAAATATTTTCTTCGTTCAAATAATTGACAAATAAAGCTTTTTTAACGAAAAAAAATGGATTTCTTTTTTTAAATAGACTATTATTTTTAGTATATATTCCCATTCCAATATTTCTACATCACCGATATGGTACATTTCAAATATTAATAATGCAATGAAATTATTTCTCACGATATTGGTACTGTATTCCGAAATTTTTCAATGTTTATAGCAATAAATATATTTTTTGGTGCACAGTATTGATGCGATTCTGCAAACTTTTATTATTATATTTTTTTCTTTAATCCGAAAGCATTAATATTGTTTCCACCAATGTACGCACAACATTGACATGATGTCAAAATATTTAATCATACATGCTAATTGCTTCCATCTTTTCTCTAAAATTATGACATGTTCATTGGAAATAGAAAAACTGAATCCAATCACTCAAGGGAAGATGTCATAATTTTATTGTATGTAATTATGAATTCATTTCAGATATTTATTTTGATTATCTGTGACGATTATTTAGTTCTGAAATGTGTTATATGTTTTCATTATTAAGTAATAGGTAAAAAAAAAAGAAAAATCTTGATACTTTAATATACATCATGATATATCATGGATTTCATGATATCAACTCAATGTTGCCAATCCTCTTTCTGTATTTTTTAATGAGATAGCTTTTTTCCTATCACTTATTTGAAAAAATATAATTTAACTTATTTAATTTGTTATTAAATAAGGTAAATTTTACTACTTCAAAAAAGTGGTTGCAATCATGCAATCTGAATAAAAAAAGGAGCGAACTGGCAACACTGATATAGAATGTATTGCAAAATTAAATACTTATTTATGTACTTACGTCGCGTGATTTATTTATTTTACGTTTCATTTTTAAGCATTTTATCCAGCGTATGTGCATGCATTTAGTTTACAGAAAACATTAATCGCATTTTAGTGTCGTGAAAGGTATGAGTCTTCAGAAGAATATCCAAGTTTTCTTTCAGCATTCCACTCGCTCTTCTGTGTATTCAACAAGCCAATCTCTGTATCGTTTTTTCCATCAAGTTTTGTTTGTCTATACATGTTATTTTAAATGTATATTTTTCATTCTTCAATATGGATGTTGATATTTTGACCTTCAAATCACTGTACGAGTGCTTTGAATTTTGATCTAGTTCAGAAGTCATTTCTTCTCCAATGTGTAGCAATAAAAGTAATAAAACATAAAAATCAAGCATGTTTGTCTCATTTATTTTTCTGGTATTATTAGGATGAGCGAAACGGATCCTATACTAGGCTACACACATTACATTTTGTCGTACACTTTACAAAAAAACTATTCAGTATTGAATTCAGTTCAGTATGAAATTGAACATAAAAATAAATTATGATATGGAGATTTGCACAATATTATTTTTATTACAGAATAGCGTGAAAAAAAATTTATTATTTTAATTAATTTATTTTACATGTTTTACATGTTTTACGGACTCATTTTTGCAAATAAAAAATGAAACATGTATATTTTCAGAAGAAAAAATAAATCATGGAGCTACGTTTCATTTTTAAAATACCTTTTTTATGAAAATTGCAGCATATTTTTAATAAATTAAAATTTGTGAAAATTCAATATTTACATTCAATTATAAAAGTATTTTTCAGTGTTAAGACTAACGTCAGACGGGCGTCTTCTTTGCTGCTTTTTTGCTTATGTATTATCCTTAAGCAAAAAAGCAGCAAAAAAGACGACCGTCTGACATTGGTCTTAGAATTCAAATACACAATTTATTCTTATTATGAGAAATCATTTACGCAGACGATACTTACGCATTTTAAAAGAATTATATTATGATTTTTTTGTGGCAACAAAAGAATTGCAAACAAATAAAATCAATTACATAAATATTTTGCAAATACATAAATATTTTGCGTTACATAAATATTTTGCAAAATTTTGCTTTGCAAATATTTTTATTGGTACCAGTCTTATATCATAAATAAAAAATTCCGAGGAAATTCTTAGATATTTGGCTGAATTTACATTTCTAAAATTAAAATGCGCCAAAACAGAAAATAACGTTTTTGCTTAATAAAGATGCAATAATAATATAAAAAAATATTGTTACTTTCAAATATTTATCTTATTAAATAATGCTTCACAAAATCCAAACAAAGCATTGCTTTTGCTAGTTATTATTATTATTATTATTATTTTAGAATTGCGGTTATGGTAACCGAAAGACTGCACCCTTAATCTGAAACCAGTGGGGAGTAAACTTTTAATTCCAACTGACAACAGAAACTATCCAAACTGAATATGACAATCGTTTAAAGGTGAACATGTGGACATAAAAACGGGCCTAACATAATAGTAATAGTCCGCCACCCCTAAATACGGTATGTAAAATTGGCACTCTCTTGTGCAACCATAAACTAGAACACATAATGTATCTGTGATGTATGAGCCATTCTGATTATCTCTAAAGACAACGTACCTTATCATATAGTATTTTACACCGACAGTATTTAATTCTTAACACTTTGAGGTCTGAGATATTTCAACCGCAAAAAATTGCAATTAATTATAAATTAATGAAAAATGTATCAGAAATTAAATTCAAAGATTGTATTGCGAGAGTGTCGCACGGGTCTGCTGGTTATAAATTAAACACTGTCGGTGTAAAATACTATCTTTATGATAAGATTCCACCCCCTAAATACGGTATGTAAAATTGGCACTCCCTTGTGCAACTATAAACTAGGACACATAATGTATCTGTGATGATGTATGAGCCATTCTGATTATCTCTAAAGACAACGTCCCTTATCATAAAGATATTATTTTACACCGACATTGTTTAATTCTTAACACTTTGAGGTCTGAGATATTTCAACCGCAAAAAATTTAAATTAATTATAAATTAATGAAAAATGTATCAGAAATTAAATTCAAAGATTGCATTGCGAGAGCGTCGCACGGGTCTACTGGTTATAAATTAAACACTGTCGGTGTAAAATACTATCTTTATGATAAGATTCCACCCCCTAAATACGGTATGTAAAATTGGCACTCTCTTGTGCAACCATAAACTAGGACACATAATATATGTATCTGTGATGATGTATGAGCCATTCTGATTATCTCTAAAGACAACGTACCTTATCATAAAGATAATATTTTACACCGACAGTGTTTAATTCTTAAACTTTGAGGTCTGAGATATTTCAACCGCAAAAAATTGCAATTATTTATAAGTTAATGAAAAATGTATCAGAAATTAAATTCAAAGATTGCATTGCGAGAGCGTTGCACGGGTCTATTGGTTATAAATTAAACACTGTCGATGTAAAGTACTATCTTAATGATAAGATTCGTTGCCTGTAGAGATATCATAATGGCTCATTTATCACAGATACATTATGTGTCCTGGTTTATGGTTGCACAAGTAGGTGCCAGTTTTACATGCCCTATTCCAGGGGTGGCTGACTGTTGTGAAATGTTTTATGTTACGCGCGTAAATGCAAAGATTGCATTGCGAAAGCGTCGCACTGGTCTACTGATTAACATCTTGAGGTCTATGCCGGAGCGTCACTCTGGGTGCCGCTTTCGGTGAAGCGAACTAGGGCCGAGAATCTCTCGGGGACAAAATTAACTCTCTGAGCTATAAAAATACCTACTATATGCGTTCGCTGTCTTTTCATATATTATCTACGAACCTTCTATTTTGAAAAAAATATACTGGACTTTGGACTGAGGGTATTTGGTACTTTTCATGATTTTTTAAAAGGCTCTAGGAAGATGTGTATTTTAATAATTTTTTTTTGTTATAAACTTTGAACTGTTCTTATTCATAATCAAGGAACTATTTAAATGTACTAAAAATTAATATTTAATGAGAAATTATTGAAAAAAGCATGTTTTATATTTTTAAAAAGTTCTGCATAAGAAAACATAATTATTTAACATGAAATTTTTCATAGACATGAATAAAAAGTTACTCAAATGTTGTAAAAATATCTGAAAACAGATTTTTTTTGTATATAAACATTATTTAATAAAATTTGCTTTTGTGTGGTACATTTTAAAGCACAAAGAGCAACACCGCGAGTTTCACAATAAGTTCGAATTAAGCTCTGATTCTACATATTTTCAATACTCACTTCTGTTAATGCTTCCATGTATGTTTTTTTTTTCAAAATAAAAGGTTCGTAGATAATATATGAAAAGACAGCGAACGCCTATAGTAGGTATTTTTATAGTTCAGAGAGTCAAATTTGTCCCCGAGAGGTTCTCGGCCCTAGTTCGCTTCACCGAAAGCGGCACCCCGAGTGACGCTCCAGCTTAGACCTCAAGATGTTAATCAGTAGACCCCTGCGACGCTTTCGCAATGCAATCTTTGCATTTACGCGCGTAACATAAAATATTTCACAACAGTCCGCCACCCCTGGAATAGGGCATGTAAAACTGGCACCCTCTTGTGCAGCCATAAACCAGGACACATAATGTATCTGTGATAAATGAGCCATTATGATATCTCTACAGACAACGAATCTTATCATAAAGATAGTATTTTACACCGACAGTGTTTAATTTATAACCAGTAGATCCGTGCGACGCTCTCGCAATGCAATCTTTGAATTTAATTTCTGATGCATTTTTCATTAATTTATAATTAATTGCAATTTTTTAATCAATCTTGACATAGCAAAAGCAACTTTTAATCAACTTGCTTTAAAAAAGTATGACTGTACAGTCTCAAAAGCCCGTTCAAAAAACTTTCGTATAACACCTCGTTCTTTGTTGAGCGCTTTGTATGTGCATAGAAAAGGAGACATTGGCAACAGAAATAATATTTATGATGATACTTAATCTAAAAGTATAATGAAAATTATGTGTGCAATCTATGAGCATAAAATCCTATCTAAGGATATCCCATTCATAGTTATATTCTGCATATTAGTTAAAAATTCAGTATACCATATCAGATGCGTGCAAAAAATCCTGTCATATTAGTTGAGAAAAGAGGATATGAACAACATAAAAAATACAGTGTGTCCGTAAAGTCATAGTGCACATTTGACGGGTCACAGGGAATGAACGAAACAAGACAGAAATGTGAAATCTTCACCAAATAAAAGAAAAACTCTCCAAGTTTCATACTTGTTCAGTGCAGTTCGATGTGGCATCCATTTGAAACAGAGAATCACAGACGTTATTCAATCTGTTACACCAGATGTCCTTAACTGTGTATGGGAAGAACTTCAATATTGTTTGGATGTGTGTAGGGCAACAAATGGAGGCCACATCGAACTGCACTAAACAGGTATGAAACTTGGAGAATTTTTCTTTTATTTGGTGAAGGTTTCACATTTCCATCTTGTTTCGCTGATTTCCTGGGACCGGCCAAAAATGCACCATGACTTTAGGGACACACTGTATATATGATTTCTCTTAATTTTACTTTTACTGCCCGAGAGAGACTGCTCAGACTAGGAAGTAAGTCTGTAGAGTATAGATCCCCCTCCCCGGTCCCCTTTATTGAGGTCTTAAAAAATATACATATATATGTATTACAAATTTCAGCCGAGGCTGAGCCCGCCAATACGCGCGACAGAGGGTGGAGTGACATATATAAGACATAGATAAATGTTACAGTAGAAAAGTTTGTGAAACAACAATAAGGACATTAAATAATGCTATATTATACAAAGTTAGAGAATATTATACAAGTTGCGAATTCTCTGCATTGTCTCCTTATACTAAGTCATACTGCAAATCAATAGTTGAATATATTGCGGCTGCCTAATTTAATGTTCTGTTTCGGGGGTTGCAAAATTTCAAAACGCCAAACGTTGCACTTATAGTTCTCTTCACATGCTATTTCATTTCTAAAAGTCTCTCCGACGCCTAATTCCGATTGCTTCGCTTGTCAATGAAAAATGTCAAAAAAGCATAACTAGGACCTCTGGCTTAACATGTCAATGCCTTATTAATTGTCTTATCCAGAGTGACTCTTACTGGAATAATCCACTCAAAAAATCTGTTGGGAATATCATCCAATCTGAAATATCACGCAGTTCAAATAATGAACTCCATTGGCCATGAATATATAATTGGCCGTAGATGATGTAGTTAGTTTGCCTGGGGAGTTTTTGGCGTCATAATTAATTATTGGCCTGGGCATTTCGCTCAATTAGATTTAAAAACTCTCTCGTAATAATTCATTAGCATATGATTGAGATAAAAAGTAAATTTTAAAAAGCAGGCTGTAAACATTATTGCCTCATTAAATATATAATTTTTAACTACGACTAGGTTTTAGTATGAAGTTCTTATAACAAAATTATTATGACGTTCTTTTTGATAGAGATTTAAAAATTATTTACATTTTTGCCCTGTATGATTAGTTTTGAAAATTGCATTTAGTGCAGCGTGTTTATTACTGGACTTTGTGCCAAAAGACTCTACCTGTGTACATTAATTTATATTTAAGTAAAACGACAGTGTCTAAAATCATATTATATTATTCATATAATATTACTATGTTTCACTTCTTATAATGTTGTTAACTAATGCACAGACTTACAATATTTAGATACAGAATCTCAGTTCTTACTGTATTATAGCTACCATAACGAAAGTTTTCCACCAAACCACCATTAGATAATAGTTATACTATATCAAATTATATACTGTAATATTATATATAACCACCATTCCGCCAAACCTTCATAGTGTCATATGATACAACAGTAGTACCTAAAGCTGTACACATGATTCGGTGACATTTTGTAGATGACATTTTAGGTAGCTTTCATTGCAAAAAGCTACCTATTGCAGCCGTTCGGAGGAAAGCGATTTCAAAAAATTTTGGTATATTTCCATCGATCATGACCCCCAGACCCCGAAACCACCCTCCGTTCAAAAGTTGATATATATATATATATATCTGACCTTTGTCATACTGTAACTCTCCAATTTATGGACCGATTTAGATGTAATTCGGTATGTACATAGTACATACCAATGTCTCGACCGAGTTCGTTGGCCAGCTTCATCCGCCATTTTGTTTCAAAATGGCGGCCATTTAAAAAAATTTTAAAAATTTT
This sequence comes from Maratus speciosus, assembly GCA_963932465.1. Classification (NCBI taxonomy): domain Eukaryota; kingdom Metazoa; phylum Arthropoda; class Arachnida; order Araneae; family Salticidae; genus Maratus; species Maratus speciosus. The sequence continues at coordinate 166,464,683 of OZ010788.1, forward strand.
AAATTTGAAATGTGGTATCAAAGAATTGAAAACGGAAAAATATTTTTTTCTTACGTATTTGACCTTTATACAAAGATTTCGGAGCAGTTTTTGTTTCGTCTATATCTTAAAAAATGGCTGAGTTATAGCATTTTGAATTTCTAGCGTGGCTGACATTTTGAAACGTCCTGAATTTTGTCACGCGATAAAAGGCGTATTTATTAACCGATTTGGATGTAACTTCGTTTGTACATAGTACATACCAATGTCTCGACCGAGTTCGTTGGCCAGCTTCATCCGCCATCTTGTTTAAAAATGGCAGCCATTTAAATTTTTAAGAAAAATTTAAATTTGAAATGTGGTACCAAAAAATTGAAAATTGAAAAAATATTTTTTTCTTATATATTTTACCTTGATACAAAGATTCGGGAGCAGTTTTTGTTTCGGCTATATCTTAAAAAATGGCTCAGTTATAGCATTTTGAATTTCTAGCGTGGCTGACATTTTGAAACGTCCTGATATTTGTCACGTGATAACAGGTGTATTTAAAAACCAATTTGGATGTACCTTGGTGTGTACATAGTACATACAAATATCTCGACCGAGTTCGTTGGCCAGCTTCATCCGCCATCTTGTTTCAAAATAGCGGCCATTTATAAAATTTTAAAAATTTTAAATTTAAAATGAGATACCAAAAAATTGGAAAATGAAAAAGATTTTTTTCGTATGTGTTTGACCTTAATACAAAGATTCCGGAACAGTTTTTGTTTCGTCTATATCTAAAAAAAAATGGCTGAGTTATAGCATTTTGAATTTCTATTGTGGCTGACATTTTAAAACGACCTGATTTTTGTCACGCGATAACAAGCGTATTTATGAGCCGATTTGGATGTTACTTGGTCTGTACATAGTACATACCAATGTCTCGACCGAGTTCGTTGGCCAGCTTCATTCGCCATCTTGTTTCAAAAGGGTTGCCATTTAAAAAAAATTAAATTTAAAATTTAAAATGAGGTTTTAAAAAATTGGAAAATGAAAAAGATTTTTTTGTGTGTTTGGCCTTGATACAAAGATTCCGGAGCAGATTTTGTTTCTGAAAATTTGTTCTTTTGTTCACATCTTAAAAAATGGTTGAATTATAGCACTTTGAATTTCTAGTATGTCTAACATTTTGAAACGATCTTGTATTTGTCACGCGATAACACACGTATTCGGCTATTTCCATGTAAGAAGGCATGTGGATAGTATACATCAACATCTCAGCCAAATATAAGTTACTTTAAATAAAAGCAGCTTGGATAAAGCTGACTAATTTCGCGAAATTTTCATTCATAATGATTTAGTATTGAATCTCGTATATTTGGTTTCCACTAAATTGAGCTTCGTGTGTTTGAATAATATAAGTTGGCTTTTTTAAAATAAGGAATTTGAAAGCTACCTCTTCCTCCCGGCACTGGCCGGAAGGACATTTTTAATGTGATATATTTTGTTTCCTTAAAAAGTCCGCGAAAATTTTTATTAAAGCTATAATGAGATTCTTCTGGCGCATTCTTCTGTAGCTCATCTTTCATATTATTTTCATGTACTTATCCTTTGTCAGTAATGGTTGGTTCCTTAGATTTTCGCCACTTATCTTCATCTTTTATTTCTTCTTTCTCAACCTGGGCCTGTCTTTTTCTATTTTCTCCAGTCTTAATTTCTGAAGATTTTTCTTCTAATGTGGTATGTTTTGTTTCCTTAAAAAGTCCGCGAAAATTTTTATTAACGTTATACTGAGATTCTTCTGGCGCATTCTTCTGAAATTCATCTTTCATATTATTTTCATGTACTTCTCCTTTGTCAGTAATGGTCGGTTCCTCGGATGTTGATTCTAACATTTTTTTTATCTTTTAGGTAGCTTTCTTTACAAAAAAGCTACCTATTGCAGCCGTTCGGAGGAAAGCGATTTCAAAAAAATTTGGTATATTTTCATCGATCATGAACCCCAGACCCCGAAACCACCCTCCGTTCAAAATTGATATATATATATATATATATATATATCTGACCTATGTCACACTGTAACTCCCGTAATTATCAACCGATTTCGATGTAATTCGGTGTGTACATAGTACATACCAATGTCTCGACCGAGTTCGTTGGCCAGCTTCATCCGCCGTTTTGTTTCAAAATGGCGGCAATTTAAAATTTTTAAAAAAATTTAAAACTTGAAATGTGGTACCATAAAATTAAAAATGGAAAAATATTTTTTTCTTATGTATTTGACCTTTATACAAAGATTCTGGAGCAGTTTTTGTTTCGTCTATATCTTAAAAAATGGCTGAGTTATAGCATTTTGAATTTCTAGCGTGGCTGACATTTTGAAATGTCCTGAATTTTGTCACGCGATAAAAGGCGTATTTATGAACCGATTTGGATGTAATTCGGTGTGTACATAGTATATACCAATCTGTCGACCGAGTTCGTTGGCCAGCTTCATCCGCCATTTTGTTTCAAAATGGCGGCCATTTAAAAATTTTTTAAAAATTTAAAATTTGAAATGTGGTACCAAAAAATTGAAAATGGAAAAATATTTTTTTCTTATGTATTTGACCTTTATACAAAAATTTCGGAGCAGTTTTTGTTTCGTCTATATCTTAAAAAAGTCCTTCCGGCCAGTGCCGGGAGGAAGAGGTAGCTTTCATATTCCTTATTTTAAAAAAGCCAACTTATATTATTCAAACACACGAAGCTCAATTTAGTGGAAACGGAATATAGGAGATTCAATACTAATTTTTATCAAAACTAAATAATTATGAATGAGAATTTCGCGAAATTAGTCAGCTTTATCCAAGCTGCTTTTATTTAAAGTAACTTATATTTGGCTGCCAAATTCGGTGATTTCTTAAAGTGCCTGCCATTTTAAGACAACATGGTGGATGAGGCTAACCAGTGAACTTGGTCGAGACCTTAGTAATTGCTGTGCACATGCTCACTCACATCGGAATCGGTTGATATATACAAGTGCTGTCGCAGGAAAGAAATCAGATTTTTCAAAATGTCACCCACATTAGAAATTGAAACTGCTATATCTGAGCCATTTTTTAAGATAAAGACAAACAAAAAATTCGCCTGAATCCTTATATCAAGGTCAAACACTTAAGAAAGAAACATTTTTCAATTTCTAATTTTTTTGCACTTCACTTTAAATATAACTTTTTTTAATTTAATGACCGCCATTTTGAAACAATATGGCTGAGGAAGCTGGCCAGCGAACTTGGTCGAGATATTGATGTATACTTTCCACATGCCTTCTTACATCGAAATAGGCGAATACGTGTGTCATCGCGTGACAAATACAAGATCGTTTCAAAATGTTAGCCATGCTAGAAATTCAAAGTGCTATAGTTCAACCATTTTTTAAGATATAAACAAAAGAACAAATTTTCAGAAACAAAAACTGCTCCGGAATCTTTGTATCAAGGCCAAACACATAAAAAAAATCTTTTTCATTTTCCAAATTTTTAATACCTCATTTTAAATTTTATATTTAATTATTTAATGGCAACCCTATTGAAACAAGATGACGAATGAAGCTGGCCAACGAATAAAATAAAATAGCTACCAAAAAGAACATTCGAAATAAGATAAAGATCGGAAATGGAACAAATAAAATATGAATAATAATATATAAATAATGAATAAATATGAATAAAAGTAACATAATGCATTTCTTAGCATACATTTAAGGGAGGCCAAACTCGTCGCCAAATTAATTTAAAATAACCTTTTCTAAAATATTAAAAAAAAATATATTTGTTATGATTAAAATTTGAGTTGCCATCATTAGGAAAAAGTATTTCAAATTAGAAAAAAAATTAATATTTCGAAAACTAATTCTAATTTTAAAATTCTAATACCAGTTTTTAGATCTGTGGATCAATACGGATTTTTGGTGTTAAATTCATCGCAAAGTATTCCATATTTTAGGAGAAATAGTAATCAGTTGTTTAATCAGTCGTTTCATAGAATCGTTACATAAATTCGTTTGAATTCAGTCGTTTCATTAGTATTTTATATATATAGGGTAGATAAGAAAGTTATAACCATACTGGAGATACTGTCTTGCAGATGAATTTATTTATATTTGTGAAGTAATGATAAAAAATATATATATTAAATGTTCAGCGAACTAGTTCAACTGAAAAAAAAAAAAAAAACTACAGCCAAGATAGAGAAAATCCTTTATTGGTCTTGACTCCTATAAGGATAATTGCACAAGAAAATTCGATAGTTGAAAAAGTAAATTAAGAGAAAAGTTAGTTTCTCATTTTAAATTCAAATTCTATTGAATATGCACCCGTTTACTTTTAACTAAAATGTGCAACAAAATATATTTCTATAATATAATCAAACCCACTACTTTGGATCTAGCAAGAAAATTGGGGGAAAGTCGAGATAAGGTCCGCTTGAGATACTATAATAAAGAAAAGTCTCATAAAAAATGCATAAAAAGATATATTATTATTTTTTAGTTTAGTCATTTAAAAGTAATGTGCACTATAACATAGCTTAGAAAAAAATCCTGGCGACTGTTAAATGTTGCATTGGATGACAACTTTTATAAAGTTACTGTCCATTTTAAGATCAATATTTTCAGTTGTGTAAAAAGTTAGTAAATAGGTGTTTCTGCTTATTTTACTGTCTATTTTTTTTTTTTTTAATCTGGCAGTTTCAGAAGAAGTGTCAAATGACAATACGCAATATTTTTTTTTAAATGTAAAGACTCAACTGCTAAATGTCAAATCATTCCAGGAATTCCTTATAAAATTCTTTATTTTCAATAAAAGATTATGATTGCTCATGTAAGCAGAAAACAGGAAAATCTGACATCCCAGATAAGAAGTATTTCAAAGAAATGTCTTTGAATAGCCATAGGAAAGTATATTATATTCATGAAACCACATCATATATTTATTCATTGTAATCAAAAGATTGTTTATTAAGATTTTCAAGGTATCAGTGTATCACTATGTAGAGCTTTTTATTCTTGGAACATAAGACATAGCTGTTACTTTACTAATAATGTTTAAATTTGAAATGACTTCAATTTTTTACATAACTGACAGTAATTATTTAATTTAAATTATTTTAAAGGATGTTACATTACTTTTATATCCAACAATGTTTATTTTTATCAATAAATATGCATGTATATGTTATAGGAAAATATATTTTTAAAAAACCCTGTTTAAACAAAAAAAAAAAAAAAACTTTTTTTAAACTCGGTTTTTTTGCCAACCCTGGTTAAAGTAATTCGTTAAATTTATAGAGGAGAGGGCACCTTCCACCGCTTCCTCGGGTTCCACCGGCCCGATTTCAACGGGAATAGGGTCATTCAACTTATATTACGATTTAGCTACTTTCTGCATTATGAAAGTTTATCTTGGACTTCTGTTACCATAATTTTCGAATATTAACGGGGTTTTCTTTTCTCGGTTTCTGTGTGCCCAATTTCAACGGAAATTGGTTAATTCAATTTAGCTTACGATAGTTTTACAGATTTTAGTTCCATCTTCCACCGCCAAGGGGCACATTCGTATTTCCGGTTCTATGGGGCCAATTATTACCGATTATTACCCGATTTGACCCGAGTTTGTGTCATTCAGCTCGTTTTTCGATTATCTTCAGTATACGCTGCCGCAGGCAACGCTGAACTAGGTCACAGGTTCGTTCAGAAAAGGTTTGTTGAGAACACACTAGACACTGCCGAAGCATTGGGCCCCCGGAAACTAAGTTCATTTGAAACACTCTATGATGCCAAAGACACTGAGGCCCCGATTTTCCGAAGATATAAAATCATACAAACTTCAATTTTCTTTAAGTTTATTATAACGGGCCTGGGCAACTCCAGGCGGGTCAGCTAGTAATTAATAGTTTATTATTGAACAAGTTTTGTTATTGCATTGTAAGTGTTCATACTTTTTCCGTCTCAAAGAAATTATCCATATCCAGATCAAAAATGACACACGATAATCAAATATATCATGACTGTCAAAGACAATTACTCACATAGTTTTCCTCAATATGAATTTTTTCCGTTTTAGCAGATGTTTCGCTAATCTCAGTTTTGGAAGTGCCACTTTTGCATGTTTGGGGCAATTTCTTATGGTATTCGCTATTAAGACAAACCTATATACAAATTAGTTAATTAAATTGGTGTTTAAAAAAATATATTTACATAAAAATGCAATGAAGATGATTATAAAACAACTCGCGAAGCTTCGAACTCTTTTTATATCCATAAAGCATTTGTCATTCTTTGAACCCAGCTGTGTAACGAAAAGGGGAAAAATATAATTTAATTTGGTTATAATGGATGAATTTATTTGATTTCTGAAATTGTTTTATTAAAACAGGAAATTAAAATTTCAAGCAAGATAATGGGATGTAGTGCGGGCCGCTGCAGCCCCATGCATTATAACTCCATCTATTTATATCTTATTTCATGTCATAAAGGAGCCAAAAACGAAAAGCAGCGAAAAGAGGTTTTGAATATCAGCAGATATTAAAATATTGTCTCCTTAGTTTTATTATTTACCTTGGTTTGAATTATCATTTATGTTCTTAAAAAATAGAAAGGAAAATATGATACATAATTTTAACACATTTATCCGTCACAGTGTTTAAGTTTATGTAAAATAATCCGATGTAATTTGAATATGAAATGAATTTTGTGTAATTAATCCTTAACAATTTGAATACATTTTAATTAATTTGTAATTATTATTGTAATTAAGTTTTGGATATCTATTATTTTTAAATTATAAATATACCCAATTTTGAAAGATGGAAGGGCCCCAAAAAGTTCCAGTGAGAGAGGTCCCTCACTTCATAAATACGCCCCCGACTGCGGTGCATTCCTCTTATCTTTTTTTTTTTTTTTTTTTTTTTTTTTACAGACCGCTAGAGTGACGTCATGCTCTTTTCTTACACCTGCATTGGAGCATCACGTAACTTCAGCGGTCTGCAAAAAAAGATACACGTAAAGTACCGTGGTAGCTTTTCTTTTTCGTTAGCCTCCATATGAACATTGTGACGAGCCAAATGTTTACTTGTAAAGGTATTGCAGCATAGGCTGCTTATACGGAACACATAGTTAATAAATTCAGTATTTTTAATGCAATGATTAACAAAGAAACAAGTTAGGATTTTCCTGTATATTGGAATAAGCCATTAATTCAGTGAAATTTAGATATAAAAAAATAATTCATTTAAGTGACACGTTCTGAATCAGAGGAAAAAATACATTTTTTATTTTAGCCATTTTTAGTTTATCACAGATTCAATATTTAACTTGTATTCATACAAGTTGCATTAAAATTGAATTAATAATTTATTAATGAGATTTTTCTTTAGTAGATCAATTTAGATTGATTTATACCTGGCTCATTTTCTTTTGATTCTTATAAAGATTATAGCCAAAAATTGGGTCCGCATGCCACCTATTTTATGAAATTTAGTTGAAGAAATAAAGCTTTTTTAATTCATATTGAAATGCAGTACAATTACCGCATGTCCCCTACATTATGAAATTTATTTGAAGAAATAAAGCTTTTTAAATTCACATTGAAATACTGTACATTTACACTTTGTTGTATAGCATTATAGTTAAAGAAAATATTTTAATGTGCTAATTCATGCAAAAATAATTGAAATTAATATTTTCGAAGTGCGGGAGCTAGATAGCCTTAAAATTTCCCAATCTTTTCTTACCGAACTTTTCCTAAAATGTCTCATTAAAATAGTTTCCAGTTCTAACACTAGATAGCAGCACCACATTTACGAGATATTGTGCGGTTTTGACTGCGTTTGAAATATAGCCGTTTTATCTAACGATATGATTAATTTATAAAATTCAGGCAAGGTAATTTCATATAAAATAAATTAAAAATGTTTTAAGAGAACGATTCAAAAGATAATCTGAAAAATACTGTTTATTTTATTTTGTTTTATTGAACTGAATTTGTTATTATTATTATTAATTTAATCTGTCGATCTTTAAATGCATAACCAACATTTTTTTTATGTGACAAAATTCCCCTATATATATGTGCGCATATAAATTTTAAAGATAAAATTAAACTTTATTAATGAAGAAGAAAGTTTTATTACGCTTTAAAACCTAGATAGTATTATATATATCTTTTTATATCTCCCTCTTATTTATACTTTTTGTATTTGCTATTGAATCAGTGGAGAAATCAGTGGCAAATATATCAGATATTCTTAATAAAACTGTATGTTAATACAGCAATAAAATATATAAATATTTATTAAATGACGAATGAAAATAATTGATTCCGTAGAGGGCTGGTTACGGAGCAGTTTTCTTTTTCAATCTAGACTCACATGTGATCCCATCACTTGCAAGTTTAGTTTTGAACAAGGAAAATTTCTTGGTAGTTTCTCTTGAAAAATATTCCCTGTAATTTGAGCTGCAAAAATATTACAAGTGCTTGCAGAAACAGTCAAATAAATGTTAATTAAAAGTACAACTTTTCTTTGATCATATATTTAATAAATATACTTTTGTTTTACTCTCTTATTTCAAAATTAAGAGTTTTCCAGCAAGTATCGCCATCTTTGAACTTAAATATGCACTAAAAAGCTTATCAATTGAGTAATTGTTAAAGCCAATGAAAATACATTACGTATTGCAGCGTGAACTTAAAGCAATTATTAATTTTTTTTTTTATTTAAAAAGTATTATTATATTCATCATAAATGTATACGGGATAAGGATTTATACATTTCTACTAAAATATTGCATTTTTTTCAAACAGCTTTTTTTAAACAATTTTCCCAAAATAAATTTGGAAATTCGTTTAAAAGGTTTGAATTTTCATAAATAGGTTTGGAAATTTTCGAACAATTTTATGTTATTCAGATATTTAGAACATGTTCCATTTTGAAAATGTTGTATACAGGGTCGTACTGGCCCACCGGGCAACGAGGCAAATGCAGTGGTGTAGTCCTGGAAAAAAAAGTGGGGGGACGCTCATAGTTTCGAACATTAGGGCCTGTATCACCCATTCGGGCAAACTTTATTTTGAATCTTGGTTTTCATTTTCAATTGCAGAAAAAAATAATTAAAAAATTAAATTTACATTTAAAAATTTTAAATGTAAATTTAATTTAAATTAGTTTAATTAAAGTTCCTGGATCTGTTGGACATTAAATAGCTTGCTATAAAATTAAAAAAAAAATTAAAACCTTATTTCATGTCTGAAAATTTTTGGAATAGAATTCGTAATTCAGAAACACTAATTCAAACAACGAAAATTTTATTAGAATTTGTTCTGCATTATTCATTTTGGAAATAGTTATAAAATAACTGATTCCACTCAGAACAATGAAAATTGTTGCATTTTTACTTTAGTCAGATATATAGTGTAATGAATTGATTGTAATCATGGCAAAGAAAAATAAGACTATGTAAAATTTTGGCATATCTTTACTTTTTGAAGACCCCTGAATCCATTTTGTCTATTTTTACAACAATTCTCTATTTATGTGCATATACATGTCTGTATGTTGCTATTTCCTTTCAGTCTCCCAATTTTTTTTTTTTTTTTTTTTTTTTTTTTTTTACATAATAGCGTACAAACGGTGTTTTCGACTGGGCTGGGCTCAGATTTATACATGATGAATAGACTATTTAATATTCTGAGATTACATGCCACTGTTCAAACTGTAATTTAGGAGAAATTCGACACGTTTTTCCCATGTAGGCATTTTTAAAACCATTTTTTGAGCAGAAGTAACAAATAAATACTATTTATGTGAGAAAATTATCAAAAAATGTGGTCAAGGCCGAAAATAATCGGTAATGTTTTTGATTGCCCCGAAGAATACGTTTAGTACTCAAATGCAGGCCGAAATCGGATTTTTTAAAAATATGAATTTTAAAAAGGAGAGATAGATAGATATCCTTCTACAGAACTCTTCCAAAAATTGCGTTTCATCAAGATTTCTGTAAAAAAAAAAACTTCAGATAGTAACTATAAATTAGTAACTAGGTTGCTTCTAATCTGTAAATGCAATACTTGATTCTTTTTTCTTCAATAATTAGGATTTTTGCGTTGTGAAATGCGAAAGAAACATTCTAAAATTTCAGTTTCGTCACGATTTCTCAAGAAATTTAAAACATGGTACTTATGTACTTTTAGGACTTACATGCTTGCTTAAAACTTTTTTTTAATTCAAATTTTAATACGCTGAATTCATGGGAAAATCCTCTAAAATCGTCTCATCGCGTTTTATCTGAAGCTGTTTTTTTTACAAGAAACTTGAAAATACACGTACAGTAGTAACCATTAGCATGTAAATGCTCACGAAGAACGGCTTTTAAAAAATTAGAAATTTTAAGTTATGAAATAAGCTGTAAACCTCCTAAAATTGCTATTCTTCTGAAACTATCAGGGCTAGAAACTTTAAATCTGACATAGAAGTTATTGTTAATGTGTAATTATTCTGATTGAAAGAATGAAAAACGATTGAAATTTGAATGTGTGAATCGGCGCAACGAATGTTACCACATTATTAAGAAGAGTAAAATCTACTCTAATTATAAAGTTATTTGAATTGATGGCCTTCTACTTTTACTTTTTTACTTGTTGAAGATAAATAGTTAATATAAGATGCAAAAACGCTTAAATTAAGGTAGGGAATATGCGGAGGGGGAGGGGATGATGACTATAATAACAAATTCGAAAAGCTACGCAATATGACAAGAAAGAGGTAACGGGAGGTGATATGCATATATGCAGTTAACCTTTAAGGCTGTTCTCAAATCCAAAAGGTCAACTTCGTGACATAAGTTTTAATTTATTTTTTGTTCGAAAATGCACGAAACTACCTGGTGTTGTTGTTCAGAAACTATGTCATCAAGCTATTTTTTTCATTTTTTTTTTTCTGCAAACGCAATAGATCTTTCAGAAATGAGTGTCAAAGTGGACGTTTTGAACCGAATTTCCGCGCGAAAGTAGAAAAATCACTCAAGAGCTGGCGAAAAACGGGTTTATCACGTGATCGAAATCGCTTATAACTCAATGGTTAATGGATGGATCCAAAAAATGGAAAAAAACAGTTCCATTCCAAATCGCTTCCATGGCCAGGCTTTCCAATTTTACATCTTTCCGTTTAAAAATGAATTTGTAAATGTGCCAGAACGTTTTGCGCTTGTTGAGCAGAGCAGTTAAGAACAGCCTTAAATAAATGATAATCGATGGCCTTTTAGTGATAAAGAAATCTAAAATATTTACAAATGCGGAGCTGAAGGAATATAGTTAGAGAATGCTTAGCTAGTTATTATTATTTTTATTTATGTTTCTAAGTTTTAAAACTACATTGTCTCTTTACAATTGCAGCCCGTGTAGCTTTTTATTTAAATATTATTGCAATGCATTTTTTTTTTATATACTTGTTATTATTTAATTTTTTTTCTGAAAATGCTATCGCCATTATGTATTACTTCCAATTTTCGTTGATGAAATAATATTTAAATGGTTCGTAAAAGTTGTATAAGTCAGCTTTCTTTCTTATTTTTTAATTTTAAAGATTAGGTTAGTAGTTTTTAAATGGTTTTGTTACAGCAAAAATAAATTTTACTAACTGACAAATTTTGAATAGAAGAGTCGTATAAAAGTTTTTTTACAAAATGTACGCATTTTTAAAAAATTAACGAGAATATTATTTCACTGTCAAACATATCAATATTATTTTATTTTATGTATTTTTAAAAATTGCATTACCGACTTACCTCCAAAACGTAAAAAGTGAAAGTCAATCTTTATTATACACCCTGTATAGCGGCCAATATAGTAACTATTCACAAATGTTTTTAAAATCAATTTTAGAGCAATAATGTGTGATGGAAAAGCATGTGCAGCATTTTTTATCAAAAATAACATTTCTTTCAGTTTAAATACACATCAAGCAATAATTGCTTATAAATGGTAATGCATTCATTTGAATTATTTTGAGTGGCCATATATAAAAATTAATAATTATACACGCATCACATAAAAAACTAAAATTTAAACCAGCTGTAAATTGTATTTCAAGAAATATCTGGCCATAGATGGTAGTGTATTTGAATATTTTTGTGTGACTGTATACAAATATCATTTACATACCATGTTCAGCATAATATAAAAAAAATACATAAAATGTATAATGCAGAGCTGCCAAATGGTGCCCTTTCGCGCTTAAAGTTATCTTTTTAGAAAAAGACCCCCTTCGGTCCACTTCGTCCTTTTTCGGTGACTGAAAAAAAATTTCAAAAAATTTATTAATGTGGAAAAATCCTCGCAAAACGCCAAAAACTCGTTATAAGTTTAAAAATCGTAGGGGACAAAATTTAGTGGGCTAAAGCATTATAACCGAATTTTTTTTACGAATATCAAAAAATGGCCACGAAATGCGGAAAAACGTTAAACTCAATGAAAATGCATTAAAAATCACAAAAAATTCGGAAATCGCAGAGGACAAAATTTACTACATTGAACTACCTAGTCCTGATAATATAATCGAAAACATATTTAAGCAACTGAACCCATAGATAGCAATGTGATAGATTCTTTTGTGTGGCCTTGAAAAAGTACGCGCATCGTTTTCCATAATATCGTTTCCCATAGTTTTCCATGCATTTCAAATAATTATCGTTGTTAAGGCTGTTCTCAACTGCTCTGCTCAACAAGCGCAAAACCTTTTGATACATTTACAAATTCATTTTTTTAAGGGAAAGATATAAAATTGGAGAGCTTGACCATGGAAGCGATTTAGAATCGAACTGTGTTTTCCATTTTTTGACAAATAAATTACCTATTGAGTTATAAGCGATTTTGATCACGTGGCAAAGACGTTTTTCACCCTTCACTGAGTTGTTGTTCTTCTTTCGCGCGGAAAATTCGGTTCTAAACGCCTACTTTGACACTATTTTCTGAAAGATCTATCGTGTTTCGCAAAAAAATGGAGAAAACAGTTGGATTACATAGTTTCTGAACAACAACACCTGCTAGTTTCATGCAATTCCGAACAAAAATAAATTAAAACTTATGTCATAAAGTTGCCCTTTTGGATTTGAGAACAGCCTTAAAGTATCATGGTGTGTGAAATATTTTTTAATGTTCTGTTAAACGAACGATAAATGCTATTTCCGATGGGAACATGTAACGAATTTCAAGTATCATTTTCGTTATATTTAAAATATTATCACTTCATAAATGTCTATTTCAAACAACTGATACCAATAAAGCGTAATATGAAAGAACTCTCTAAGCAAAATACTGATGATAAACATATCATTTACAATAGTGATATATTTATTACATTGAACCTCAAAAAGATACATAAAAATGTGCCGCAATCCATGCAAACTTATAGAAGTTAAAATGTGAATAGGTGAAGCAGCATAGCAAACACTTTTCAACTTTGTTGAAAAGTATATTAAAAACCAATACCTTATTTCTAAAATTGTTAATTTATTGGTGTGTTAAATTTTTTTTTTAATAAGTTCGGAAAGTCTGTGTCCTACCACGTCTCTAGCGTCACCCTTGAAAATATAATGTAAGGGGACGCTCGAGATAAAATAAAAAAGTGAGGGAACGCCGTCCCTCGCGACCCCCCTCGACTACACCACTGGGCAAATGCTCGGTGCGCCCACCGTCACTTTTCTTTTAAAGCACGCTTAAAGTTGTGCATTCTGAAAGGCATAAAATTTTCAAAGATTTTTATTTCGAAAATTAAAAAGTAATGCTTTTTATTTTTTAAAGTATAGCATAAGCAAACTATGTGTGATCAAAGACAATTAGATAACCCAATTTCGAGATAACATAAGTTATCGACAATCAGATATGCCATTGTTACATATGGTACTCTGGACCAGTTTCAAAGCCTGTACTAATGTACCTCTGTAAAAATGCTTTTCAAAAAACTATTAACGTGTTTTTTTAATCATGGCGCCCCTGGACAAATTTTTTTCAGCGCCTCTGTAGAAAAAAAAAAAACTATATCGTGTTTTTGTAATCATGGCGCCCTGGGCCAGATTTTTTTTCAGCGCCTCTGTAAAAATAAGTTTAAAAAAATTAATATCGTGTTTTTCTAATCATGGCGCCCCTGGTCAGATTTTTTTCAGCGCTTCTGTAAAAATGCCTTTCAAAAAACTGTTATCGTGTTTCTCTAATTATGGCGCCCTTGGAGAGATTTTTTTCAGCACCTCTGTAAAAATGCTTTTCAAAAAACTATTATCCTGTTTTTCTAATCATGGCGCCCTTGGACAGATTTTTTTCAGCGCCTCTGTAAAAATTCCTTTCAAAAGCTATTACCGTGTTTTTCTAATCATGGCGCCCTTGTTCAGATTTTTTTTCAGAGCCTCTGTAAAAATACCTTTCAAAAACTATTATCGTGTTTCTCTAATTATGGCGTCCTTGGACAGATTTTTTTCAACGCCTCTGTAAAAATGCCTTTCAAAAAACTATTATCGTGTTTCTCTAATTATGGCGCCCTTGGACAGATTTTTTTCAGCGCCTCTGTAAAAATACCTTTCAAAAACTATTATCGTGTTTCTCTAATTATGGCGTCCTTGGACAGATTTTTTTCAACGCCTCTGTAAAAATGCTTTTCAAAAAAATATTATCGTGTTTTTTTAATCATGGCGCCCTTGGACAGATTTTTTTCAGCGCCTCTGTAAAAATAAATTTAAAAAAAATATATATCGTGTTTTTGTAATCATTGCGACCTGGGCCAGATTTTTTCAGCGCCTCTGTAAAAATAAGTTAAAAAAATTAATATCGTGTTTTTCTAATCATGGCGCCCTTGATCAGATATTTTTCAGCGCCTTTGTAAAAATGCATTTCAAAAGGTATTACCGCGTTTTTCTAATCATGGGGCCCCTGGTCAGTTATTTTTTCGCCTCTGTAAAAATGCCTTTCAAAAAACTATTATCGTGTTTCTCTAATTATGGCGCCCTTAAACAGATTTTTTTCAGCGCCTCTGTAAAAATGCTTTTCAAAAAACTATTATCGTGTTTTTCTAATCATGGCGCACTTGGACAGATTTTTATCAACGCCTCTGTAAAAATGCCTTTCAAAAGCTATTACCGTGTTTTTCTAATCATGGCGCCCTTGTTCAGATTTTTTTCAGCGCCTCTGTAAAAATGCCTTTCAAAAAACTATTATCGTGTTTCTCTAATTATGGCGCCCTTGGACAGATTTTTTTCAGCGCCTCTGTAAAAATGCTTTTCAAAAAACTATTATCGTGTTTCTCTAATTATGGCGCCCTTGGCCAGATTTTTTTCAGAGCCTCTGTAAAAATGCCTTTCAAAAGCTATTACGGCGTTTTTCTAATCATGACGCCCCTGGTCAGATTTTTTTCAGCGCTTCTGTAAAAATGCCTTTCAAAAAACTATTATCGTGTTTTTCTAATCATGGCGCCATTGGACAGATTATTTTTCAGTGCCTCTGTAAAAATGCTTTTCAAAAAGCTATTATCGTGTTTTTCTAATCGGCGCCCTTGGACAGATTTTTTTCAGCGTCTCTGTAAAAATAAATTAAAATATATATATATATATCGTGTTTCTGTAATCATCGCGCCCTTGGACAGATTTTTTCAGCGCCTCTGTAAAAATGGCTTTAAAAAAGGTATTACGGTGCTTTTCTAATCATGGCGCCCATGTTCAGTTTTTTTTCAGCGCCTCTGTAAAAATGCCTTTCAAAAAACTATTAACGTGTTTGTCTAATCATGGCGCCCTTGGACAGATTTTCTCAGCGCCTCTGTAAAAATAACTTTAAAAAAACTAATATCGTGTTTTTGTAATCATAGCGCCTTTGGTCAGATTTTTTTTTCAGTGCCTGTGTAAAAATAAATTTCCAAAAACTAATATCGAGTTTTTGTAGTCATGGTAATGTAGCCTTGGTCATATTTATTTTCAGCGCCTCTGTAAAAATAACTTTAAAAAATCTAATGTCGTGTTTTCGCAATCATGATGCACTTGGTGAGATTTTTTCAGCGCTCCTGTAAAAATAGCTTTCAAAAACCTAAATCATGCTTTTGTAATCATGGCGCCCTTGGTCAGATTTTTTCAGCGCCTCTGTAAAAATAACTTTGAAAAAACTAATATCGTGTTTTTGTAATGATTGCGCGTGTTTTTCTATCGTGTTTTTGTAATAGCAACCCTCCCCACACCCCACGCACACACGCGCGCGCACGCACACACATACACACACGCACGCTCCCCACAAACACACACATAAATTGATGCTCTTGAGCATTTCATAATTTCTTAATGATAACATAAGTTAGACCGCCAAGACTAATTCTTCACGAGATTTTGCAATGGAAACTTATGTAAATTTTGCTTTTGAAATAAGAAAATGTTAATTTTTCATATTCATTAAAAAATTCGATAATATTTTTAGCATCCGAAAATGTCAATATCTAAAAACGTTTTTTTTTTAACCGCATCTGCTTAACCACTTTAAACTTCAAACACCACCCCGATTTATAAATTGAAAAATACGCATGTAATTAAAATAAATAGATAAACCACTAAAATTGTAAAAGTCGTTTTACAAAAGAATGGATGAATATAAGTAAAAAGAAGCGCACATGTGCGTGTGTTCAGTTTTCAATGCTGTTAGTCAATAACGTGGGAGTTCCTAAGAAGACAAATTACCATTTCGGCGGTGTTTCAAATAACTAGATAGGGTTATATCGTTGCCATCGAAATACTCAAGGGCTGAGGACACGAGCTGTGACGTCATCACTAATTGACCGACTTCTCACTAGTGTTGGATCTCACACCGGAAATTTTCGAATAGCAATTTCCTTTTCTTTTATTTGTGTAATATCTATCATCTTATAAAACAATACCAACTATTTAAACTTACTGGTGAGAATTCGGAATCCCTAAATAAAAATTCAGCTAGATGCGGAATGTCACAGTGTTGCCTCATCTGGCTGATTTGTTATTGAGGGATTCCAAATTCTCACCAGTAAATTTAAATAGTTAGTATTGTTTTATAAGATGATACATATTCCATAAATAAATTAAAATAAAATTGCTATTCAAATTTTTCCGGTGAGAATTACAACAAAGGTGAGAATTCGGTCGATTAGTGATGACGTCACAACTCGTGTCCTCAGGCCTTGAGTATTTCGACGACAACGGTTCTATAGATACCCAGTGGTTTCTGCAGTAATACCAGATGTGACAATTTTTATTGATTATATCGTATTCTGAGATTTCTGGAGCTCTGTATCTTTCTGGAGAAAATAGAAATCGGATGTGAAGGTATTTTTCCATGAAATACTAATTAACATACGGCACACGCTCGGCATACAGGCATCTGCGCAGAAAGAATCGTTAAAAACGAAAAAATAAAATATTGAATAAGCAACTGTTATAGCAGTTTTATAATGTTTTGTGTAATAAAAGTGGTGTATTACACAAAATTCCTCTCCAGTCGAGAATAATTAATTGTTTTACATCTTTTTAGCTGTCCAAAACTTTTGACGATATTAGTAAATAATTTTCATTGATACATACATAAAATTTTTAAAAATTCCCATTAAGGTGAAAACAAAAATAACTTTGCCAATAAACCTTATAATTTTTTATATACATTTCTTTTTTTCAAGATATCGAGTAAAAAATAACTGGAAAATAATGAACACATATAAGCTTAATTGTGGTAGGAAAAAAAAACGTGTTATTCTTCTTCTTTTCAATTTTTTCCACAATACGCAATTAAGGGGGGCTGGTCACTCATCTTCCTATTTCCCCTCACTAATGTAAAGTCTATGGGCATTTGATGCATTCGTAGATTTAAGATATCTTCTCGGGAAATTCATATTTTTAACTTCTATTTTTTGTGTACACTTCCTAAAAGATGTCTTAAAATCTTACTTATAGTTCACCCGTTTTTAACACATAAAATATTAAATTCAGCATGGATTTTAGAAATACTTTAAAAACTAAGAAAAAAAGGAGACATCCTTTAACCCCTTGGGGGCGAGCGACCGGTATTCGTGCCGCGTAATGTGCTCAGAATCAGTGATTATTCTCACCAGTAAATTTTTATTGTTAATTTTGCCTTATTTAATACGAGCATTTTCCCGATTCAATGAGACAAAAATTACTGTTTTAAAAAACCGGTGATAAAAGATTAAAAATTCTGTAAAAGACGCTCGTCTCGAATGGGTTAAGAAGAGTACACAGAAAAAATATGTTAAAAATGTGAATTTTCCTAGAAGATATTTTAAATATACGAATGCATCAAAAGTCCATAGACATTTACGGAGGAAAATTTCGAAGCTGAGTGACCAGACCCCTTAAGTATTTCTATTTTCTTTGACTTTGTTTTTTATTTTGTAGTACAATGCTTAAACATAATTTTGATACATATTACTCTTAAAAAATGAAAATATTTTTGAAGCTATTGCCGCTCTTCTGGTGCGATTTTCTTTTCTTTTCTTTCTTTTTTCTTTTTCTTTTTTCTTTTTTTTTCTTTTTTCTTTTTTCTTTTTTTTTTTTGTGCGTGTGGGTTGCGGCGACCATTAAACAGTAATTTTTAATTAAATATGACTCATTTAGTGACTAGACGAGACAAAGGGTGGAACTTATGAAAAGCTCTTTTTATTTATTTATTATTATATATATTTTTAAATGCTGATTATTGAAGAGGGTATTCAACTTTTATCGTAGAAAATACGGATTTTTGATGATTAAAAAAAAAGTTCTTAATGCACTGCATAATTATATAAGAAAAAAATGCTGACAAAATTAGAAGTGAAACAATCCAGTATTATTAAAGTAATCGTGTCGTGGTCATCTATTTAAAAATGCAATTTTGCGAAAAACTAGTTTCAATTTTATGTTATGATTATAATAGAATGCTTACTGCATATTTTTTTCATTTTTTTTTTTTTTTTACTCTCATAGAATCGTCTATTCCAGATTCTGGCCACATAAAGAAGTCTTAATTCCGTTGATAAAGCCGCTAAAATAAAAACTCGATTTTCCGAAATTTATAAGTTATGATTACGTGTAAATCCTTAAAGCGGTTCCAAAAAAACATTTTTTAACGTTCAATAATGCGAAAATTTCTGCTCGTTTACAAACATAAAAATAGTGTTCGACAGAAACCGAATTTCGGTTGCCTTCCTAGTTTCGACCGAAAACGAAAGCGAAACTGTTTTAAAAATAAATTCAAAGTAATTAACATAAACATACATATATGCATGTTGTCTGAATAATGTTTTGAATAGAAACGGCAGTACATAATTATTAATTAAAAAATAGCTTGATTTAAATAAAATTAATTAAATATAAGGTGCTATAAACATAAAAAATTATTAAAAAATAATTTAATTTAAATATAACGAATTTAATCAATATTTCTAATACCTTCTAGATTTATCCCCTTATATGTAAATACATAGAATGTGTGCTCTTTGGATGGGAGTGCCGTTTGGGGGAGGCTAGGGAGGGGCAGTTATAGTAATACCGAATATTCGGCAGTATTTTCGCCGAAACTAAGATTTTGGGCTGAAAACGAAAATGAAACCGAATATTCGGCCAAATTCTACATAATAGAATGAGACTTGCAGGTTTGGTTATTGGAGTGATTTGTA
This sequence comes from Maratus speciosus, assembly GCA_963932465.1. Taxonomy (NCBI): domain Eukaryota; kingdom Metazoa; phylum Arthropoda; class Arachnida; order Araneae; family Salticidae; genus Maratus; species Maratus speciosus. The sequence goes on from OZ010788.1 coordinate 166,484,339, forward strand.
ATACAATAGATTCTTTTCCTTAAATTAATTACATCTTGAGTTAAAATTGAAGTTAAAGTTTTCTTCCTCTTCCCACACTGTCGCGTCCGGAAATTCGGTTCAAAACGCCACCTTTGACAGCATCTTCTGAAAGATCTTTTGCTTTTCTCAAAAAATATAAAAGTCAGTTCGATTACAAAGTTTCTGATGGGCAATAAAAAATAGCTGGTATTTTCGGCCACGTAAAGCAGTTAGTAGTTGTAATGAAATTTAATGAAAACCTTTAAAACAAAACTGTCATGCAATAAAATTCAAGTAATACTACTTTTCAAAATAATACTTTCAACCTAATATCTTTAAAGAATTATTACTTTTCCGAAGATTTTCTCCCCCCCCCCTCTCCTCCCTGCATTGCGTACACACATGAGTCGCGGTAAAAAAAAAAAAATAGAACAAAATCTTTCGAGAAACAGAAATAACTCCATTATTGGGAATAGCCTTTGTAAGCTTGCTCATTTTAAAGGAAACTGAAATACATTATGTCCCAGGGAAAAGAGAGTACCGAAATCAGCCATCTATTGTCCACTCCACAGAAAGCGGAAATGCATGCTTTTCTAACTTTCAACCGATAGCCGGTATAAAAAGTGCCCCTGATGTGAAATCTGCTTCGATTGCCTCGTTCTATCCAGTGTTAAAGAACTACTCCGTCTTTATATTATTTCCCTGTGTCCTGAGTTATTTACTTATTTTTGTGTAATTTTAAACATTTTTCTTATAGTAAGCTTGTGCTTCATACTTTTAAAAAAATAGGGTACAGTGTTCAGAATTATAAAATATCATCACCATCACAGCTCAGATATGCTGATGTTGCATCTTCAGGGATCTGTCCAGACTTTTCTCATAGGGTCCTGTTTTTGTGAAATTGTGAAGTTTTTCTTATATTTGTGAAAATTCTAATCGTAATTTTGTGAATTTGAAATTATCGATATATTCAGGTTCTATTATATCAGGTTCTTCATATATAAAAAAGCTAAGCAATATGTTCTTTGATGAGTTCAGCTGTTTTGTTACAGGACAGATTTTATTTTTAAATGATTAAATTTGTGTAAAGTTGAATTTGAAGTTGGAAAAATTCTGTGAAAAATCTGTTTAAAAGAAAAATAATTTTGTGAAGGGTCCTGTTTTGGGATAAAAAGTTTTGTGAAGGGTCCTGTTTTGGGATAAAAAATTTTGTGAAGGCTCATGTTTTAGGATAAAAAAATTTGTGGAGGGTCCTTTAAAGGACCTAAATTTTTCCTAAACATATCCCTGATCTTGCAGAACAAGAACTGTGAATTGTCCATGGAAAAACAATATAAGGTAAGATTACTTATTATTATTATTTTTTTTTAAATTTTTGTATCTTTCACAAGAGTGTTTATTAGTTTGAATTTTTGCGAAATCTTCAAAATTTGTTGAATGTATTTCTTTCTTTTCTCTTTATAATTGTTGTGGGGAAAAACATATCTGGGATGAAAATTAAATGATATTTTTAATATTTCCCGAAATATGATTTATTTGTTGCTACGAACTAAATTGAATAACAGCGAAAACTGTAGTAATACTGTTAAAGAATATTTTTCTTTCATGCAATTTCAGACTATATATATATATATATAAACTGTTTAAATAGCGGGATTCAAACCAAACGCTTCTCTATGATATCTTTTTAATGTTGAAAAAATAAAGAAATAAAATATTTTTTTTAAAATAATTCACGTAAAATAGATGTCATTCTTGCCCTGAACGAAATTAATTTTTCTGAAATTTTTTACGCTATAATTAGTATCTGTATCCTAGAGATTGCATTATATAAAATATTATTGAATTGTATAAAATAATGTTTTGCACTTTTGAGTTTTGACTCAACGGAATTGTTTTTGTATCTTTTATTTTAATATTTTATTTTCCATTTGGAGATAATTGTATGGAGATTGTTATTCGGATATTCTGGGTACAGTTTAAATTAACTCATTAGATAAGGTGATCGGAATTTGAAAATGGAGATAGCTTTTTTAGAAAAGTGTGGTGGAAAAAAATACCTCTAAATTGGCAACACTGGTCTAACATCAGATTTTTTTAAGTGCAATGTTTTCGGGGAACTATTACATTTCTATAGTATAAAATACTAATTTGGGTGTCATAATTATTTTAGGAATAATGTTTTCGCTATAGCAATATACTCGTATATATTTTTAAAGTAATTTTTTATACGTAATTTATATAGCCTGTGTGTGTGTGTGTGTGTATGTATATATATAAGCATTTGCGGACTTTTGTAAGGCAATCGGCGCCCTTCCCTCATAGCATGCATGGTCACAGTGACGTCACTGTGAGTCACTGTGGTCACGTCACATCTGTGACCGAAATGCCACCACTCAGTGATGTCACATTGTGACTGAGATGTGAACTTCTTAGAAAACTTTAAAAAATTACAAAAATTCTTCAAAACATGTTGTTACTGTAAAAGTTTATTTTTCTGGCAATAAAAAAGAATTGTTATGTCACTGCATGTAACGTAGGTCACGTCACACTCACAAAAGAAAAATACAATATTGTAAAACACAGTGTAAGAAAAATATGAACTTCAAAAATCTTTGAAAATGAAGAGAAATGTTTTAAAAAGGCCCGAGTTACAGCGGCATAAGGAATGAAAATATATTAGTGGATAGCAAATAGTAAATTCAGACACGAAAAGATGGTAGGGGGGGGGGCATATAAAGGAAAATGCATGGTACAATTATCAACAAACTAGATTTTCATGCTATATTTTATCAATTTGATATCTAAGAGAGTGAAAGTGTACTTTTTTCCTGGTTTCAATTTTATCTAGTATTGCAATTTAATATAATAATCCTTCTCTTATTCTTATTATTATAAAAGTGTTTCTCGGAAAAATGGTACGTGCTGGAGCAATTTGGATAACATATTTAGAATTAGGAATATTAAATATATGCACTTTACATATTTAGTTTGCAGGAAGGAAAATTTTTAATTTATTTTTAACGACCACTGATATTCGAAACACTTTTGTGGCTTCAAACTAAAAAATTTCTATTATAGTTAAGTCTGCAGCTTTTAATGAGCACGTAGAAAGAGTCTTCAGAGTTTAGTCATACATACATGTCTTGCTTTATAATTTGCATTCAAGTCATATTTTTTCCTGTTAGTGTACCTATTTTAAGTAACTATTTTTTTTTAAATTCTACTTCTTTCAGACTTTTAAAATAAAATTAGCATTTTCCGAATAAAAAAAAATACAAAATTTACGCAAAACCCATGATATAATTTATTATTCGTATTTAAAAAAAAGTTATTTTACGAATTGTTTTATTCTACAGGAAATTAACATGAAAAGAATCACTGACAAAGAAAATTTTTTTATCCTCGATATTTATTTATATCTTATTATTTTTTAGGAAGATATTTTGTATTTATTATGTGTGAAACAATCTTTACTTAGAAAAAGGGAGGGGGGGATTAAAACTGATAAAAGAAAAGGTAAAATACATTGGAAAACAGAAATTTAAATACAGACAGTCTCATAAAATGATTGCACATGTAAGTTCCAAATCTGTTTATATAAAAGCAAATAAACTAACACCTGCCCAAAATCGTCTGCCACGATCCCGCAGGGTAAACAGAGAACTTTTTGTTCTAACAGATGCGGTAAGTTACTAGTCTAAAATGTAAGATTTGCGTGTGCTTTTTTTAATGGAAGAAAAAGACGTCGCCATTTTCGGATACACGCGGATATTAATAATTAATTTATGGAGCTTAAAAAGTAGGTCTTATTTAATTTAAATTGTTTATTCCTGTTTTGTATATTTGGTGAGATGAGTTAAATAGTTTTATATTATACCTATAGAAAGAGACTGATCTGGAATTGTTTTTCAGATTAGAAATTCACATTATACTGAATGGGAAATGTCGTTTTACATACTATAGTAGAGAAACTTTTGAAAGACTTTTTTTCATTGCTAATAATATTTTAAATTATTATTTAAAATCCTAAATCTTCTTTTTCAGATTTAACATTTGCCAAAATTATAAAATAATAGGAATTCCTTGTAACATATGGAGAGATTTTTGAGAAATTGTTAAATCTAATAATACATTTAATTCATCTATTGTACTTTGTTGTTGTTTAATAGTACAATTATAAATACTAATCATTTAGTGTTTTTCAAATTGGTATATTTATTTTTTTAAATTGTATGTAAGCACGTTTTTACTATTCGTGATTTTAATCAAACATTTAATTGTAGACATTCAGAATCAGTTATTAAATTTTCTTCGATTGTAACTCATTTTCTACGTTTTCGATACACGTTCGATACTTCACATTAAAAAATAAAATATGACATTTAAGCATTGAAATAAAGTGTTTTTTATGCCTGATAACAAGTTTATAGATTAAACTGCTTTATTATACTTTTTAAAATTTGATATTTATAATATTTATAAAAAAATATTTATAATTTATGATATTTATAAAAGTTGATATTGTACTGTTCATTAGCGCCCTCCGACTGCCTTGGAAAAGGGCAAAATTGTAATGTTATTTTCTCTGCATTTTGTTTTAAATGCTAAAAAAAAAAATGATTCTTTGAACATTTTATAAAAAAAAAACTTAATAACGAATATGAATGCAATCCTTGGAAGTATTAATCATTGTTCAATGTATTAGAAATACATTAAATCAATAGAATTATATTACTTTAAATATTGCTTGTATTGCAGTGAAACCTGGAGCTTAGTGAACGTATTAACACGGGCTTGTCAGTGAGGAGGTTAATTATAATATGCACTTTTATGATTCTCTATATTTATGCATAGTATATGGTGTATATAAAAGCTATAATTCATATACAGGGCTACACAAAAGTATACGTAAGAGTTAAGGGGTATGGTCGCAAATTGCTTAAAGGTGTTTTTTAGATGAGTTATGGATTTTTATGTTGAACTGCATTTAATTTACTAAGAAATGTTTGTAGAATATGGATAAAATGATACGCAGGGTCACGCAAGGAAATGGATATATGACCGTCTATAAATTATAATTTCTGGAAATGTGATTTCAGCAGTTTTAAGAGTGTTTTAATTTGAATTAAATTTTAACTAAATAGTGGCGTGTAATAAAGATTCTAGGTAAACTACAGGGTTGTACAAAAGTATTCAAGTATGTTTTCATATATTAGTATAAATTTCTGAATGAGAATTTCAACCTGTTATGCGTTTTCTTGCTAAACTAAATTTTCACATTATATACTAGTATATATCAACCTACAGATTAAATACAGGGCTATTCAAAAGAATTGGAAAACATATTTGGCTATGGACGGTAACTGCTGAAATCAGTTTTTCAAATGTTTTATGCGTTTTCTAAAATATTTACTTAGTTATCTTATTTACGTTATTTCCTTAAATTACGATGTCTAGTTAAAGCATTCAGGAAGCGTTGGAAATTGCTTTATAATCTATGCTTAACGCATGATTTTTCTTACTCGTTTTTTTCTATTTCCCAGATCAGTCATTTCCTATAAATCATACCAAATCTATTTAGCTCATATTAACAAAATACAATATACACGGGAATAAAAAATTTAAATAAATATGGCTTATCTTATTCTTCTTTAAATAGGAAATATATTAATATCCATTAGACTCCATGTTCGTATTTAATAAAATAATAACAAATCACAACACATAAAAACTTACACATTCTTAATATAAAGCTTGAACTCAAGATCAAGCTTAGAACTTAATAAAAAAGGATGCCAGTTGATAAGCATTGTTTTTTTCAGTGTAAAAATTAAAAGTATTTTAGAAGAATAGGACTCCAAAATAGCGATACTTTGCTAAAAAGTACGGTAAAAAGATAATATTGTATATTTCAAACAAAACTTTATTTTAAAATTCATCACAGTGTTTATAACAAGAATAATCACAGTATTAATGCTTGGAAATTTTTCCAGAGAGAAACATTCGCCTTGCAAACAATATTTCAAATGGAAATCAAATTTCAAATTGATTGCTTAAAAGGCGCAAAAGCCAACATAGTGAAAAAAAATCCATAACGGTACTTGAATCCGGGCCATCAGTATAGCGCACTGACATTCTACCGACTAAACCACACGGAACGAGACCCAGCCTGGAAAATGTCTTGCTATTACATGTTGGCAAGGCTACAAACTCAGCGAAAGATGGAATTTTTATCATGAGCCACCGACATGGGGCAAACACGAAACTTAATTAAATCCAGCAGCGATTCAAACTATATAAATACTTGGAAATTTTTCCAGAGAGAAACATTCGCCTTGCATATTTCAAATGAAAATCAAATTTCAAATTAAAATTGCATTTTAAGCAATTAATTTGAAATTTGATTTTCATTTGAAATATTGTATGCAAGGCGAATGGTTCTCTATGGAAAAATTTCCAAGTATTTATATAGTTTGAATCGATGCTGGATTTAATTAAGTTTCGTGTTTACCCGATGTTGGCGGCTCACGATAAATATTCCATCTTGTTCTGCGTTTGTAGCCTTGCAAACATGTACTAGTAAGAAATTTTGCAGGCTGGGTCTCGTTCCATGTGGTTTAGTCGGTAGAATGTCAGTGCGCTACACTGATGGCCCGGATTCGAGTCCCGGCTTGGAATCTTTTTCTCTATGTTGACCTTTGCCCTTGTAAGCAATTAATTTGAAATTTGATTTTCATTTGAAATTATCACATTGTTTATGACAAGTTCGTCACAAATGACACATATTTCACAAATTAGTCACAGTGTGACGTCAAAGCATTGCCGCTGTCGTCACAGGTTCGTCACAAAGTTAATGCCAAAATAGTCACAAATGACACACTTGTGACTTTTTGTTGTGAAATTTGTCATACCGTGACTTCACAGAGTGGTCACAATGTGACGTCACAATCGACCTCTAAAACGGCCATAACGACCTCGCATTCTAGTCACTATGACGTCACATCGACGGTCACAAAATCACAGTGTGACTTCACAACGACGTCGCCGTGACGTCACCATGCCTTACGAGTTTTTATCCATTTTGCCACCGCCCTCTCAGTTATGCTAATACGACCCTGGTTGTATATGTGTAGCACGTACGTTTATCGTACGCTTACAGGAACACATAAAAAGTATTCCTACGCATGATGGACAACTAAGCGGGCGGCACATTTTGTGGTACAATTTAATGACATAACAAATTTATAGTGCTTCACATGTTTCGAAATCGATTTACGTTATTCGTATGCACTAAAACTACTTTCTCAAAAGAAAATAATGTACGTACATATTTTATCTGCTTTATAATATATAGACCAATTTGGATACAGGTGTTGTAGATAGATGCTTCTTTCAATGATGTTATAAAGCAAATGACGTTTTAAGGAAAACGTTAAGGATAAGGCCATTTACGGAAAACGTTACTTTTTGAGCTTAAAAATTTCAATAAGAAATGAACAAAAATTGTCTTAATATTTTTAATACATCTCAACTCTTTAAAAATTTACTTTATTTTTTTTTATACTTTTTTTCGGAATTTTTTACTCTGAATTTTAAATTTTTTACCATTATTTAGATTTTTTAGATGCCAAAAATGCTGAGTTATTTAAGTACATCTTATTTCAGTGTTCTAAGATAACATTATTGAGAATGCAACTAACGACTGTAAAGAAATTTGTTTAAATTTCAAATCACAGTCACCACATTAATAATTGTTTGAATTGAAATTATATATATATAAATTGTGTGCATAAATTGTGTGATTATTGATGATAAGCAGGGTTCAATGGAAAGTTTGCCTTCACAATTCATCAGATATATCACTATTAGACATTTACGATTCGCTTCCGTCTTTTCCTTAAGTCACTACTAGTTTCATTATTTCTTTTTCTATAACAATTTAATGAACATTTAAAACATATCTTATGAAAATTCATTTTTTGTTTCTAAAATAATGATATGATATTCACATTATTAATTTCTTTGTTCGTGATTTTTTTTAAAAATATTTATAGGAATTAGTTTAATTAATATCCAATTCCATATTTATCTTTAAAAAAATAATTTATACAAATATAAGATATCACAAAAAATAGAATTTAGTTAAAAAATATTTTTTATAAAAATGAAGCAAATCGGATATTTCTATCAATAGTTATCGCGTTACGTACATACATACATGCGTAGGTACATACGTGCATACAGAAACTGCGGGCACATTAGCTCTCAGGCTTATTTGATAGCCTGTGAACTAAAAAGGTAAAATTTATAATTTATTTGAATAATTACAAATTAAATAAATTTATAATTAAAGAAAATTATAAATTAATAGAAAATTTAAAATTAAAAATATTGTAAAATTAAAAAATATGTTGAATTTAAAAAGTAATAAATTTATTAAAGTTATTTGGATTTTTTTCCCCTTATCTTTGTAATGAAGTTGCTAATTTGTAGTTACAGTAAATAATCTTATCATATAAATCTCCCCTCCTCTGAAATCTTCCCTTCGCCGCCTTTTCTCCTCCAACATATATGCGTAAAATTATATATATACTAAATATTTTCTTCTTTCTTTTTCTGTAGTAATAATAATTATATAATTCACACACCCTCCTCATAAAAAAATAGCAAAAGGCTATCGAAACGCAGATGACACCGCCCTCCCCTCCTTTCTCATTAGTTAATGGAAATTATCTTCTTTCTGTAAAAATTCACTTTTTCCATTGACCACGCAAAAATAAATAAATAAAAAATAAATAAATAAAAAAAAAAATAAATAAATAATAATAATAATAATAATAAAGCAATTTAACAAATTACAACGACCCTTTGGAAAATGATTTTTTCAAAGACTAAAATTTAAGACATAAAAAATCGCACGGAGTTGATCATACATTTGGTACGCCATGGATTAAACATTAACATTCCTGGACCCATCATGAACAAATTTTAAAAGAAATTTCAGTGTTACAATTTTCAGTACTGTAAATTTTTAAACTTCTACGGAGCTGGTCATACATTACGTACGCCATGGATTAAACATTAATATTCCTGGACCAATTTTAAATGAAATTTCATTTTTAAACTTCTAAACATCCCACAATATTACTTTTTACACCGTCGTATAGAGAAAAAAATTTACTTTAAAATGCAATTTGTTTGAAAGCTGTATCTCAATTTGTTTCTGAGTTATTAATTTTTTTTGTAGTTTTTTGTAGTTTTTATTACTATTTTGCCATAGTGGCAACAGAAGTATCTATCTCTGTTGAAAATAAAGGGAAAATACAGATTACTGTATAGACCAATCAGAACATGAATAAAATCCGGGATTCAACTAATAAAACGCTTCGGATATGTTTTTGATTTCCTACCCTGACCGAGGACAATAACCATTTTTCCAAATGCATAAAAAAAAAAAAAAAAAAAAAAAAAAAAAAAAAAAAAAAAAAACAGAAAACATAAGTTTATCGAAATGCAGAGGATTCTTCCCTTTAACCGCCCATCCTATCTAAAAGCTCTGTACTTTCATGGTTTTCGCCACGCACAATAAACGCTAAGAAAAATCAGACAGCTCTGATCAATGCGACGGTAACTACCCAGACATTCATTGGTTCATTTCCAAATCGTATGGCTCAGTTCCAAATCGTTACTTTTATATATATATAGAAGGATATATTGATACAAAGTTGAACGGAAATCCTTTAACCCTTTCAAGGGCAGTGGTTCAGTTTTGGACCACCTAATTTTAATCCCTAAACTCCACATTGACACCAAAATATTTGTAAGAAAATTTTCCTTTTATTAAGAACGTGAACAAAAGTTTTTGCTTATTTTGAAATGAATTTTCTTGTAAATTCTGGTGTCAATCACTCATTTCAGTATTTTGCGAATAGAAGTACCTTGCCCCAGAAAGGTTCAATGTGAATTTGCCTGTCATTCTTTTTAAGAGTGAACTTTCCACTTCTCCCAATTTTAGAGTATAAGTAGAATATAAATAATACAAACAATGGAATTGTAATAAACTATAAGATATATATATATAACCTAACAACATTTGTCTCATTTCGATGCCCATTACAAAGAAGCAGCGAAGTCGTGAATGCTATGCAAATCGAACACCTTTGCACGTGAACAAGAACAATGTTGGATAAGTTTTAGCCATGAGCCCTTCTTCAATGAACTCATTATTATTTTTAATTGAACACATATATCTGACTTGTGTACATCAGATATCCGCTTATAAGTCATCGTCAATGTACAGTCGTGGAAAACAAAAAGTAAACACCCCCTACTATAACTCCTCAACAAATTATTGTAGACAAAAGTTACTGGTACCGAACGATTGGAAATAAAGTCTACTTTTAAATGATGTATATAAAATTTGCTTAGGGGGGCATCTACATATTAAAACGAATCAAAACTTCATTTTTTCAATGGATATACCCAATTTTAACCAGATATTTCAAATCTTTGGTTAAAAGTATGCCTAGGCACCAAATTTCAAGTCATTTGAATGATAAGTTTTTGAATTATAAACATTGAAATTTGAGTGCGTCTAATGTTAAATTACATTTTCATATTTTTATTTATATCTCCTGAAATTATGCTCTTAATGTGCTAATTTTTTGTGTAGCAATAATACTAATATACCCAAACATAAATACGTTGAATTTGAAATTTTTTATAATTTTACGATATGAATTATGAAATTAATATTCGAAAAAATTATGAATTGCAACCTACAGTTTCTTTGGTGGATTTAGTTTTATTAAGTCCTGCTTTATGAAAATTCAAAATTTCACAATTTTCTTCCAAGTAGTTTTCAAATTATGCTTAAAAAACGGCAAAAGGATGTTTTAAGAGGCGTCTGTGATAGAAATGACAAGATATTTTGAAATTTCTTCTGCTGTCTTGTAATCTAGCAGGCTTCATTGACTGCTTGAGTGGTGCTTAAGGTGCCTTGATCAAGAAGGGGGCTCTCTCGGTTAACAATCGAGTACGGAACTTCAATTTGGATACAGCCCTTAAAATACGCTCGTTTTAAAATAATTAATTTCTCGGAAACTTATGGTATGAATGGCATAAAAAATTGTTTTTAGGCTAATTGAAGGGTGTAGAGTTTAGAGTTCGTTTATGCTGCCAGAATTGTGTACTGCTATTGACAAAAACAAAGTTATGGTTCGTTTTAATAAGTACATGGCCCCTAAGCAAATTTTATACACAACGTTTAAAAGTAGACTTTATTTCCAATCGTTCGGTACCAGTAACTTTCTTCTACGATAATTTGTTGAGGATCTAGTAGGGGGTGTTTACTTTTTTTTTCCACACTGTACGAAGTGAACTCATTTATAGGAGCAATATCCTGTCCCAGCAAGGTTATGTTGCCAGTCACTAACTGTTGGATTAGCTCATCTTCATTTAACTGTACACAAGATTGCAGAAAATAAGTCGGCAGAAAATTCATCGGTATTCTGGATTTCATTTGAGGCTTGTGCGCTAGAATCCCGAGTAATTAACTGTATGGTATCTCCATTATACGCATTGATGCTTCATCAACCTCACTATCTTGATAGTTCCTATTATTTCTTTAAATCCAAATACGAGGATTTCGTACTTTAGAAATTCTAACTTTCAGAGAAAAAAATACCATCTTGTAACCGTTTGGCTATCGAGTGATTCCATACAAAATGAGTAAATCAGCTATGGCTGACACGTCACAGATTTTAATGAAAATCGGTACATAAATAGATCATATTTATTTATGAGTAGATGGAAAATAGCAGATTTCAGGATCTTTTATTTAAGTTTCAAAATTCACATTCAAAGTTGACACAAAATCGATGTTTTGTCTATATGTTAAGAATTTCAATTTTCAATTTTCAATTTTGCCTTAGGAATGGAAAGACTATATCAAAATTATTTTCTTATTAAGAATGAATAATAAGTAGGCGTTAGGCGTAATTTTGCAATTGTATTTTTTATCCTTAATAAAAAAAAATATATATATGATGAAAAAATTTGAGAGAAAACTCAATATTTCTCTTACTTGTTTGAACATGAAAAAAAGGTCTTAAATTTTTTTAATTATTTGACGCTATAGCTAAAAGTAAATATATTAAATACAAAAATTTTCATTTCGGCCGTTTTACTCCTTAATTAGAAAAAAAATAAATACTGAAAAATTTAAAGGCGAAAATGTAATATTTCTATTACTTGTTTCAACATAATGGAAAGCTTTTAAAATTTTAAAATTATTTGACATTACAGATAAAAGTATATATTTTAATAAAAGAAACATTCCTTCTTGCCTTCAGTATATTTTTGCCAACTCTACATTAAAATATTCTTGAACAAGAAACTTTTAAAATAGAGTAGAATTGATAAATAATAAAATAGTAATCCTAAATCTATATAGATGGCAGCACTATTTTGTTTAGGAAATCAAGTATAAGATTGTGAAAAACACGCACATTTTGAAGTGCAATCAATGGCTTATAGAATGTAACAAATGTTAGCTTTTTGAATCCAATTCTGTTGTGTTAGGAATCAAACGGCAAACTTGAATTTTTTTGAGCATATCATGGGTTAATTTATCTTTATACCTATGCAATATTTTGTATGTTTCCTTCAGTTGACTTTTGTGCCTACATAGAGGGAAAATTGTGATTTTTTTTTTTTTTAAGTTTCTGAGTTATTTTGAAGATAAAGGAAATAAATGGCAACTACTAAATTTGAGCAATTAGATTATTATGTGTAACACTACATCAGGTATCCATTTCACAGAAGTTTTTAAATTCTTTTGATTTTTATAACGTTTTTAATTTTCTCAAAATTTATAATTTTTCATTTTTTACAACCAATTTAACATTAACCATAGTATTATCAAATTCTTATTAATAAATAAATTTGAAGAAAAATTTCAAGTCGTTAGAATATTAAATTTTGTTTTTAAATTTATGTTAAATAGTTTTCAAGATACGGAACTTCAAGCATGCAAATTTGAACGATTGAACACATGCCATTATATATCACTTTTAAATGTCCAGAACCGCCAAAATATTTTATTTTTTGTTAAGTTATTTTGCATAGCTTTATTTAAATATGAATTGAATCTGTGTACCAAATGTTATTAAAATCGGTTACTATGGGGCCACGACCTGTTTTAAAAATATTGCTGATTTTTTATGTAATGACTCTATCTTAATAATTGCATTGGCAGCTTAATGTAAAAAGTCATTAAATCTTAATGAAAATGGACGTTTATATATCTGCAAATCAACCCTTATAACGGAGATTAATTAGGTGGAGATGAAAGTTGAATACATTTTGCTAACAGAGTGAAAAATATTTAGGCAAGCATTCGAACCTCGGACTTCAGCTAAAGTCGCCAATTCTCTGACACTAATATAGACAGATAATATCCGGCATTAAATTATTATCCATGCTCATGCAGTTTCCATGTGTAATATGTTTTCATCGGTAATGCTGCGGGTTCTGAGATTTGAGGATAATAATAAGTGAGTGAATTTTGTTAAGCCGGATATTATCTGTAAAGCTCACTCAATTGCAGAAAAGTGTCGCGTATAATCCGAGGCCTCAGATTTGAACCCTGGTCTAGATACTTTTCACTCTGTTAGAAAAATTTATTCAACTTTCACCTCCGCTTAATTAATATAGGAAATTGATGACTTCCTTTCTGGAATCGCCTCTTATACTGCAAAGACAAACAACTGGATAAACACACACGATCAACATTTCTGGAATAGGGCTTAGGTCTTTCCATTCATCAGGGACTGGTCGATGTTATTAAATGAGGTAAATTTTTCGTTTGGATTTTTCTCTTTCTTCTGGTTGCGAGGAGACAGAAAGAATTAGATTTTACTTCACTTGTTGCTTGAATTCGCTTTCACAGCATCAGCGCTTCAAAAATTACAATATAAAGTGCAGGAAAAATCCCTGTATTTTACAACAAAAGGTGCTGGCATCCCGGCTGTCAACACAGCTGATGTAAAATTTACAAGCTGCTGTCTTTAACACAGCTGTAAAATTTCTCAAGTCTGGGAACAGTCGCGCGATTGACTGCGTGGAACATGTGTCAGAAAGAATTCTAGTTTTATTTCACTTCTTGCTTGAATTCACTTTCACTGCCTCGGTGCTTTAAAACTTATAGCATAAAGTGCAGGAAAAGTCACAATTTAAAAAAAAAAGTATAGTGATATCTAAAAACCGACATTAGATGTTGTGTCCTACATTATATCTCAGCTGTCTGTAATGGCTGAATGTTGATTAAAGATGTTTCTCTTGTTTTGAACATTTGTGGTTCAGTGGTAAAATACGTGACTGCTAAGGGATGTTAGCCGAGTTTGCGTCCGGTTATTATAATTTAATGCACACACTGAATCATTTTCATTTTCTTCGCTCAAAAAAAAATAAAAAAAAGAATTCAAAAATCGTCGCTCATATTGTAATCAGAATGTACAAAGCTATCTTCGTGTAAAGCTTATTTATGGAAATGTTTTTGCCATGATCCGTCACTGAACTAACACAAACATCAGCTAGCGCTAATTTTCAACAACAACAAAAAAATGTTCGAAGGATTTTTATTTTGAAATAACAATTTTAAATTCCTGATGATATTCTTTTATTGAATAAGATTTATTTACATCTGTTTCCTATGTCTACAGGGTGATTATGAATAAACAATCTTACTTTAAAATTGTCTACAGACAAAGCTGTTGTTCATAAAATCGTAAAATTTGCCGAAAGACATAATAAAGAAATGGAAATTTGTTTCAGCCAAAAAAAAAAAAAAAAAAAAAAAAAGGTTAAAAATTTTGCCACTAGAGGGCGATTTTAAATAAATTACACATTTAGCATTACGATAGTTTTAAATTTTCATTTATTAACTTAGCCTGATTCCAAAGACAACATTTCACGACATTTTTCCTAGCATTCCCCAGAACACAGTCCTGTCAACTGTGGAATATGCTATCTTTCGATTCCAAATGGTATCTGAAAATGATGACCGTCAGGCAGAACATGTTTGGTTATAACAAATTTCGTTAAACTATTGCAAATGCATGCTAAATGCGTAATTCGTTAAAAAACGAACTCTTAAATTTTTTTTCGCTCAAAGTAATTTCCATGCCTTCACAACATTCTGAAAAATAGTTTCGTCTGTAGACAGTTTTAAAATAGTGTCGTTTAATTATGGCCACCATGTAAATAAAATTTCTAAACTAACGTAGTCTTAAATGTGTGGTTTATTAAAAATCGCCCTCTGGTGGCACAATTTTGAACTTTTTTTTTTTTTTTTTGCTTAAACAAATTCCCATCCCTTTATTGGGCCTTTCAACAAATTTCACAACTTTATGAACAATAGTTTTGTCTGTAGGCAATTTTAAAGTAGTGTCGTTTAATTATGGGCACCCTGTATATGTTTATATCATTTAAAATGAATCATTATTTTTCTCATTCTCATTATTCTTGATGATATTGTTTTTCTTCGGTAAATTTTACCTGGTGATTTAAACTGTTTTCTAACCAATAAATTATTTTAAAATATTTAAATACAAATTATTCCTTTTGGTTAACTTCATAAAAAATTACCTTAATAAGTTTAATTAGCTTAATTAATAATTTTTATGAAATTTGTAACAAACTCATTTCCTAATTACTTTAAAGTTTGCTGCTTTCGAATCTTCAGAAAATTCGAAAATTAGATATTTCTCCGAAAAGTAACATAGAAAAATGGCAAAACTGAATCATAATTATAATTTTGTACTAGAGAAAAAGAATAAAAGCTAATTATATGTATTTTAACAAAAATAGAAGAATTTAGTTAGGAAAATACATCTTTTTCTTTCTTGTGTTTTCTTTTAAGGGTTTCGTTCATCTGACGAAACCATATTCGTCTCACTCATCAGTCTGTCTGTCTGCCCGTCCGTCACAGAGCCCGTTCTCAGAAACTATACATGTTGGAGACATGAAAGTTTGCATACTTATAGCTGATCACCTCACATCAAACGATAAATCATAAAATTTTGATAAAGTCTTATATTTAACTCTCTGGGCTCTAACTTGTGTATTTTAATCTTTTTTTTTCTAACTGAGCCCCTAATTAAGTTGAAGACTTGAAATTCTGAATACTTATAGCTGAACACTTACGATCAGAAGACAAATCATAAAAATTTCAAAAAGTCTGATATTTACCCCTCAGGTCTCTAACTTGTGTATTTTAAGCAATTTTTCTAAATCAGCCCCCTAATTAAGTTGGAATTTTGAAATTTTGCATGCTTAAAGCTGAACACTTGCGATCACACGACAAATCATAAAAATTTCAAAAAGGCTTATATTTACCCCTCCGGTCTCAAACTTGTGTATATTAAGCAATTTTTCTCACTCAGGCACTAATTAAGTTGTGGACATGAAATTTTGCGCACTTATAGCAGAACACTTGCGATCACACGAAAAATCATAAAATTTTCAAAAAGTCTTATATTATTTGCCCCTCCGGGCTCTAACTTGTGTATTTTAAGCAATTTTTCTAAATCAGCCCCCTAATTAAGTTGGAATTTTGAAATTTTGCATGCTTAAAGCTGAACACTTGCGATCACACGACAAATCATAAAAAATTCAAAAAGGCTTATATTTACCCCTCCGGTCTCAAACTTGTGTATATTAAGCAATTTTTCTCACTCAGGCACTAATTAAGTTGTGGACATGAAATTTTGCGCACTTATAGCAGAACACTTGCGATCACACGAAAAATCATAAAATTTTCAAAAAGTCTTATATTATTTGCCCCTCCGGGCTCTAACTTGTGTATTTTAAGCAATTTTTCTAAATCAGCCCCCTAATTAAGTTGGAATTTTGAAATTTTGCATGCTTAAAGCTGAACACTTGCGATCACACGACAAATCATAAAAAATTCAAAAAGGCTTATATTTCCCCTCCGGTCTCAAACTTGTGTATATTAAGCAATTTTTCTCACTCAGGCACTAATTAAGTTGTGGACATGAAATTTTGCGCACTTATAGCAGAACACTTGCGATCACACGAAAAATCATAAAATTTTCAAAAAGTCTTATATTATTTGCCCCTCCGGGCTCTAACTTGTGTATTTTAAGCAATTTTTCTAAATCAGCCCCCTAATTAAGTTGGAATTTTGAAATTTTGCATGCTTAAAGCTGAACACTTGCGATCACACGACAAATCATAAAAAATTCAAAAAGGCTTATATTTACCCCTCCGGTCTCAAACTTGTGTATATTAAGCAATTTTTCTCACTCAGGCACTAATTAAGTTGTGGACATGAAATTTTGCGCACTTATAGCAGAACACTTGCGATCACACGAAAAATCATAAAATTTTCAAAAAGTCTTATATTATTTGCCCCTCCGGGCTCTAACTTGTGTATTTTAAGCAATTCTTTATCCCCCCTTTCACCCGGAGGGCACTTTTCTAACTTTTGCCGACACCCCTTTGTCGGTAAACTGTCTCTTTTTTGTGTTTTCTTTTTTTCTGTATTTTATAATTTAAAAAAATTACAAAATTTCTTCTTATTTAAAAATGCACAAAATGTTTTATTTGAAAATATGGCAAAATGTACGGCATATTGTTTTAGTTTTTCTGGAAATGGAGTTTAAGAAAAACTTCGTAAAATTGGTAGCTTTCCTATGTAAATGCTATGTTGCTCTATCTTAAAAAAAAAAAAAAAAAAAAAAAAAAAAAAAAAAATCAATGTAGATCCCGGATTATCCGACACTTATGGAACCAAGGTTAACCCCTTGGGTACACATTTGTTTCAGGTCTGCCACTACAGTTTTTTTTTATTATATTCCATCTTGCACCACTTTCTCAAAACAAAACTCTTTCATATGCCCTTTGACAACGTATGCAAGAGAAATATGCTACGAATTTTATTTTCAGTAAATAGTGGTTTGAATAAAATATAAAAATAGACTCAAGTGGCCAAATGCATGACGAGTCTCAGTCTTCAAATGTACCCAATGGGTTAAGGATTTTGGTTGAAATCGTCAGATATGTGGGAGGTTATATTATCATTCTTCTGGCAACAGTTGTAATTGCGTTAAGTTGCCAATGTTTTTATTCTAACTGACACCGATGTTTGCATATTGAAGGAATTCTCATCACTATAAATTTCATTGTCTGTAACATCTAATTCATTTTTAAATTGAAGAACAAATGTTCTCTTTTATTCCTAGGCAACCTCATGAACAAAGTTTCTGTACTACGAATTACACTAAGCCTTTTGCTGTTTATTTACCGACCTGTTACACACTCGTTCTTGACATCCTTCTGCGCTGAAACTGACCGCTTATAATAGTTTTGTGAATCATGTTTTTAACATTTGTTCTGATGATCAGCTCCTCATTTCTAAAATCTAGTTACTTATAGCCGTGAATATTGACAGAGGATTTAATTTCTCCGTGGTTTAGTCATTTAATCCGCTTCTCAGGATTTGCCCCCAAAACATATTTTCGAGATTCGTACCACTATTTGCGAAAATAAATATTTCGCTTTTTTAATGGCAGACCTTTGAAATTAAATAAAGCGAAAGTTTATATTTAAAACTAACGGCACTCAAAATCCGTGCGAATAATGTTTTTGGTACCTATGTCAGGTACATACGATGTAAAAACAAAAGCAAATCATATTGCTAGTAATTTGTATCTATCCTTTATTACGTTAGCTTTCGTTTTCTGGAAAAACATAATTACTTGCTTTGGTGTTGTCCATTAACTTTCACTTCATTTGAGCATGCTGTTTTCCGTTGGCATCATTTACAACAATGTAGTCACAAATTTGATTTTTCACTATCTTCTTTTTCAATTTCTTGCAATGGTTCAATTTACTTTTTTAAATAGATGGGGAAATATTTTGAGGAGCCTGTATTAATGAAACCAACAATGCTTAAATAACCCGTGGGAGTCTAAATCTCTTATTTCAACATGGATTTTCTTCACAGTACTATTTTAAAATGCACAATTTATCAAACTATTTAGATTTATATAGCTTTATATTAGACTTATAAGCTTTTTATTTTAAAATATTTTTGTTCTCAAACGATATCTCCCCTTTGATTTTTAAGATGAGCAATTTCAGTCTCATCTTTGTACTGTAACTGCATATAAACCCTTGGGTTAGGCGTTCGGCATAACTCTTGGAACACACCACCTGGAACATATGTGTACCGTCGGTAGTCTAAGATAGGGATTCTGACAGTGTAAAAAAAATGCTGTGATTTTTCCTGCCCTTTATGTTGTAATTTTCAAGCAACGATGCTGTGAAATGTAATTCAAGCACCAATGCTGTGAAAGCAAATTCAAGCAAAAAGAGATGTAAAAATCGTAATCTTTCTGTCAGGTTCACCACACGCATCCAATTAGAAACGCGACACTTTCCCCAGTTAAAAAAAAAAAAAAAATACAGCACTCTTAAAGACAGCAGTTTGTAAATTTTACAGCAACTGTGTGTCAATAATAAATAGCTACTCGCTTTTTTTAGAAAGTAATGATAGCAACTGGTTTTATTGAATATATTAATCAAAAATAAAACATGGAACAGAGTATTTTATAAGAAATATATTTCTCCTTAATAAAATTGTAATAATTTTATTGCATAATTTTTGCGTTGAATAATTTTTACAAAGTTTAAAACCTTTAAGCAGCAATGTAAAACCTGAGCTTCTTTTGTATTGCATATTAGATCTATGTTTGACTCTTCGCATGCCGCTTCCACACGCAAGTGATTCTCTAAATTAGGATGATTTCGCTTTCTTAATTCATTGCTTTCTTCCTACACGTAGATAATCTAGTTATAAATATTTTATTTTTCTTGTGAGTCATAACAAATTAATCGACTTATAAAAACACAATAAGCCATCTCTTACTCTTTAAATTTTTTCCCCCGAGATAAACTACATTATTTATAAACCTTTCCGGTCATTAAAGATTCATTAAACAATCTAAAAGCTTTACTTTTCTACAATTAATGGAACTGGAAAAAATGCCGTTGGCTCGCGCTTCATCTGCAAGTACTCTACACATCCTAAAGGAGGCGCACTACTCCTGTTGGGAATTACTAGTCTAAGGGATAATGCTTTCAAATTATCTAAATACGATTACCACAATCTGTTTATATCTGTTATTATCTGTTTATTGTGAAATATCAACATGAACTTTTTTTGCTGAAATATAATTTTGTAAATACAGATCACGGAATTTGCATGATCCAGAATGTAAAAGTAAAATAAAATAAAACAATTTATATTATTTATCTTATCCCTTTACTGCACCACGTGCCACATCTGGCACATACCTAAAAACACAATAATTGTTATTATGTGCCATGAAATTGGCCAAGATGATCTCTATCCTTGATCAAGAACAGTCCAAAGAATGGAATAACACTTATTTTGTCCATGCCAGATGGCTGCATTTGGCAAAAAATTAGAATTTGTTCTTCGGAAACAAAACAAAATTCGATCAAGCTATTATGGTAAAATTTATTTTATTATTTTTAGTGAATACTTAAATATATTAACATAAAAAAAAGTTGCAGAGTGTTGAGCAGATAAAATTAATTAATTTATGATCATTTAGTTGTAAAATATAGCAAATAATTAACAATATAAGCAAATAATAAGCAAATAAACAATATTTTAAAACCATAATTGTATACATAGTGTATACGCCATAAAATATCAAATTTTAGCTGAAAATTTGAAATTTAATTTTTTTTACTATTTTCCCCATTATTAGACCAATATATACATTTCAAATAATTTGTTTTCATGCAAATAGAAAAAAATCTTGCAGTGAAGGTCTAATATCCATATCTAAGTAAAAACTGCGTCATTTCTTTTCTTATAAAATTAAGTAAAAATCTTTCAATACAAGTAACATTCATGTTACAAAACCTCTAATAATAAATTTTATTTTAATCAAAATGGTATTTAAAGAACATTGCTTATTTGGCGCAAAAAATAAATTCTATAACATATTTCTGTACTTTCGAAAATAACTTTTTAATAGGTATTTCATAAAAGAGAGAAATGTATCATAAAATATTACGTGAAAATGTGTCACACGGTGTCTTTCATAGAAAGAAATTAGTTGTTTTTCATACTTCAGTTGCAACAAGACACTTCCCAGCGACTGTTTCCTCATCCATCACAGTTAAATAGCACCGGCGCGTCAGTACGTCGCCTACTAGGATTCAGTTTTGTGTCACTTTGATGGATGAGTTACCGATGAATTTGAGAAGATAAATATTATATGTAGTGTAATAAAGGCATACAAAAGTCAGTTTTTAGATGCCACTGTTCAATGAAGTTTCATTAAATTATTTATGTATCTAGTCTGCTTTTGTTATCTTTATTAGTGCTTTAAAATTAATTTTGAAAATAATTTGACAAGTATTTATTTTCAAAAAGTATCCGGCTGTAAACCTTCCTTTTTTTTTAAATCTATAGTATCTTTCTACATCAATCTACCTATCTATCTGTTCATCTGTCTATCCATCTTTTTCTATATGTATGTGTGTGCAGTGTGACTTATGGAAACCATTCTTGAGCAAAGATATATTATGTATTTTGTAAACGAATACAAAACAGGTATAAGTTAAACATGAAACATTTTTTAATTGTTTCTGACAAGTGAAACTACATTATCGCGAACTTCCTATATCATAATTAAGTGCACCTGCACGTGAACTTTAGAAAACGCATTTATTAAATAACAAAATAGGTGCGACCTACAAGTCGAATCGCCATTATACAACTTAAAATCATAAACAAACTCGCTTCTTTTTTTACACGAGACAACAGTACACTTTTGCGTGCAAGAAGCATAAGAGACTAGCGAGAAATGGATGAGCTGCTTCTGTTGTCCAATGTATCAAACGCCCGAATCCTTCCGTAGTCGCTGATTGATGAAACGATCTGATCTATCCAACTCAAGGAAACAAGCTTTTAAATATATCCTGTGATGTCGTTTGTGATCGGGGTAAACTTTCCAACAGTACTGCAGGGGGCTTCTGACTCAACGAGAAAGGGCGATGTTTGGGAATGAAGAAGAAAATAAGTTGTCTTCCAAGATAGTAATGGATAAGGTCGGAGTCGCCTGGGTTAGACCGATGGATTGGGGTGTTTAATATATCGGACGATCGCGGTGGTCTTGAACTTATTCATTGATTACACATTGCCTACTCATGCTTGACCGAAATGCTTGACCGAAATTACTCGCGGAACAGCGGAACCGCGCCCCTCTTCAAGACGAGAAGTGCCCTGATCAGGGAAGATCCTACAGGAAAAATCCAAAAGCAAAATTCATTAAGTTGAAGACATAGAGCTGAGGTTTCGATGTGTCTGGGACAATTAATACATCGTCTGACCGCGGCGACTTCGTCCTTATTCATTGTACACGATGCTTTAAACGTATGAGTTGATGTCCCGCACACACACACACATACACATATATTATACACTGTAAAAAAACCACTGTAAATTTGCCAGAACAAACTGTGCTGTTAATTTTTACGCAACTACTGTATTTTTCATGTTTATATAATCAGGAAACCAAAAAAAGATACAGCACATTCACTGTGATCGAGTTTGTGCGCGAGATGAACAGTACTTTGTACTGTAAAAATGTCGTTTTTTTTTTTACAGTGTAGGGAATATAACTTGCATTTTTTAAGCAATATTTTGTCAAATAGAGTTTTCTAAAACATTGAAACGTTTTGATCGACAGTTTGTAGATAACACTATTGACCAGGGGGTACTCACTCTTCTGGCTTTTCAGGTCACTTTTTATTTCGAGCTGCACGCATACTGTACTAATACTATTGAAACTGGCTAGGTAAAAATGTTACTACAAGTAATTAAATATGTCCAGGGTTAAGTCTGCGTGAATTCATATTTTATAAAATTAACAAATAAACGTTTCTATAAAAAAATAATATAGAAGATCAGGGCATGTAATACCGCATTAAATAAGACTAACACTTGAAATATTAAACTTATGTATATTAAACGTTAAACACAATATGTACAAAATATACAGTAGAGCGCCGATTATCCGAACAAGTCGGGACCGACCCTAGTTCGGATAAGCAAAAGTTCGGATAAATGGACAGATAATTTAAGGGATATTCCTGACTGTACTAAAACATTCACCCTTTATCCAGGCTTAGGACTGCCAGCATTAGTTGTTGCTGTTGTGTTTAAAAATTGTTTTTTATTTATTTATTTTTATCTATTTTTTTTGTCTTTTCAAAAAAAATCTTTAACTTTAAATTTTTTTTCTTCTCTTTTTATCATTTTCTGAACTCCAGAGATTATAATTTAAGCAAAAAAACTTTCGAGTGATGTTTGCTTCAAATAAGACATTTTTAATGCTGCCATATCTTGGAATTCTTCTTAAATACGTTAGTTGAATAGAATCAGCGTTCTTCTGCCGTTCGAGCCATTTCATAGCTGTTTCCAAACATTTAAAGGTTTCGTTATGTGAGGGACCTGGATCATTTTCAGAGCATTTGTTTTCTTTTTCTTCAGTTTCTTTTTCCTCTTGAATCTCATCATCATTTAAAATATGATATATAGGGTACGTCACTATTTAACCACTCGTTAATTTCATTTTCTTCATAGCTCAGGATTATATCCATCTCTTTTACTGTTTTACATTCCTCATTTTCTAATCTACTATCAGTTTTTTTTTTATTTAAAAGTTTATTCCAAGCCTTTTTTAATGTTGAGGATTTTTCTAGATCATAGGAATCGGCAGCCATTATTCAACAATCTTTCAAATCAATTTTTATGGTATCTTGGAAATCAGGCTCTTCTGTTTCTTCTGATAAAAGGAGCATTTTTAGCGTTTGCTTTCTATAAAATCATTTGAATGTCTCTATCGCACTTTCATGCATAGATTGGATTACGGATGTAACATTAGGTGGAAAGAACTTTACCCGAAAAAGGAAAAAATAGTGTCTGGATAAGTTCGGTTAAATTCTTTTGAGAGAAATAGGCTGTTCGGATAATTGAAAGTTTGGTTAAAAAGATTTTTTGAGAGAAATTTGCTGTTCGGATAATTGGAAGTTCGATTAATTGGAGCTCGGATAATCGGCGCTCTACTGTATATACATTCCGTTATATACACGGATTAAAACTTCGTGGGCGTCTTAAACAAACATATTTCATTAATCTCCGTTCTTCAGTTCTCCGCACAAAAAACAGCAACATTCTTCTACTCGCCGTCGTTCACCACCACTCAGTTCAGTTCGCATTTTCACTCTCAAAAGGAACGTCTCTCGATTCGAAGTCCGATACAGCGCATGTGTGCTGTATCTCTCGTGTATCAGTTCATGGGGGGAAAAGTCAAACAGGATGAGGGCGCTTTGACCGATAGTTACTAAAAGGGCAGGCACGTAGTGGCGCCTTGAATCACAGAGTACACATTTTATATCACGAAAACACATTTTATATCATGAAAACATCTCTCTAATTTTCAACATACACTGCTCAAAAAATTAGGGGAGTAAGCAAAAAAGTGAAGTGAACAGTGCAAAACAGCAATGTATGGGCATAAAATGGATAGTACACGTGTAGCAATACGCAATACATAAAAAAGACGCAAAAAATGATAAAGGAGCTTTTATTTTTTGAAAAGATGAAAAGAACACGAAAGGATGGTTTAGAGCAACAATTTGGTTTCATGTAAATCATAAAAAGAGTATTCTTTAGAAATAATGCAAGATTTTTAATATGGCGTGTGGTCTCCTCGAACAGCTAAGACTGCTCCACACCGGTTTTCCATGGATGCGTTAAGGTTATCGATAAGACTTGGGGAATACTGTTCCACTGTTCAAGAATTGCAATCTCCATGTCCCAGACAGTAACAGGAGGCATCGGTCTCGCAGCAATGCGTCGTCTGTGTATGTCCCAAACATGCTCGATCGGATTTAGGTCAGAAGAGCATGCTGGTCATTTCATACGCTGTATTGTTTTAGCTTCAAGCATGTTTTCCACAAGACGAACTGTATATAAAGTCTGGTATTATCATGCATGGAAAAAAGAAATCACTAATTACTGCACCATAAAATACGACATGAAGTCTCCGTATCTCGTCTGTATTACTCCGGACCGCCAAAGGGCCATTCCGAATGATATGCAGGCCTGTACGTCCACCTATGCTGATTCCAGCCAAAAGCATCAACCCACCTCGTCTGTAATGTGATCTTTCACGAACGAATGTGGGATTATTTTGAGTGCCTCTTTCTCTACATGCCAAAACACATCAGATGTCACATCCAGACTGAATCGGAACTGAACAACGATGCCTCCAAACTCGATGTTCAGTTATCGATCTTCTATGGGCCGCACAGTGGCTTGAGGCCAACGGAATACAGACGATTGGCTTACGAGTATAGAGACCACCTTGATGAACTCTATTTCGGGCGGTTTGGCTGGACACCCTTTATCCTGTGGCCAAGAACAACTGTGTTTGCAGCTGAGTAGCATTGTTCGTTCCGTCTCGACGAGCTGTTAACAGGATTTATCGGCCATCAGTTTCTGTGTTAGCACATTTTCGACCTTGCACTTGTCGACGACTACCATTCCATGTGTCTTGGAATCGATTCCACAGCCTTTCATGGACACTTCTTAAGACTCCAACAGCGTCCACTACACTTCGTTGTGTTTCCCCAAATTCAACTGTCCCAATAACACACCAATCCATGGATTTCGTTAAATCACATCGTTGTGACATTTTCAAGTCACCTTTTCTCAAAACACGAGCAGAGCAATTGAATTTTACGACTGAGGTAGTGAATAGACATTGCTGCAAAATCCCGATTTCTGCACTTATCACCTTTTCCAGTTTTTGACGTCATAAACTTTAATTTATGTGTGAAGTTTTCTTTATCTGTTTTCTACAGCACTTTAAATTATGTATGTTTTATTTTGAGTTACTTATCGGTGTAAATATTTGCGTAATTTCGTTAAAACCATGTGCTCCCCTAATTGTTTTGAGCAGTGTAATTTACTAATGGTCTCTTTTTCTGGTACTTCTTGTTCTAATTTATCTTCTTAAGATATTATTGCGATTTTCGACTTCGTTTTACTGACAAGAATGCTTCTTTTAAATCGATTACATCTAATTCTAGCAATTGATATTTCTTTCAACTTCTTTAACTTGGGAAGTTAAATTTTCATTTTGCAGGCGAAATTCTTTAATTCCTGAGTTGGAATAGTGCAATTGATGAAAAGGCAAACATTTGGTTTGCTTTGGAATTTGTGCGTTTCTATTGTACAATGTGGGAGAATAAGGGTTACATTTAGAATTTACAGTTAATTCACTTGCGTTTATAACATTTACTAAGAAATTATTCAGACATTTATTTATCTTAACATCATTACCAGAAACAATTAATGAACCTTGCTGCATAATATCGGCACCAATAATTAAATCATATTCTATAGATTTGTCATCAATAACAAAAGTAGATATTTGAAATTTAGAATAATCAATTTCGATTTCAACTTCAAAGAAACCGATTGGTCTGAATGATTTTTTACCTAATCTAGTTAAAAGCATATTCATTTGTTCTAAATTTACATAATCTTTAATTTTATAAAAATTATTTTTTTAGAATAGTTCTTTGACTTCCTGTACCAATTAATGAAATGAAATTTAATGAATGCAATTTTACATTTTTAAGAATCAAATTCTGAGAAAAGATTAGAACCTTTACTTGGGAATCATTGGAAATTTTTGCATCTTTCGTTTTACCACATTCGAATGATTTGTGGCCATACAAATTATAAGTAAAACAGAGGGGACCTGTATCTTTATTTCGAAACATTACTTTTGGGGTTTCTATCGCCACAAATATAACAACAAATATCAGTTTTAATAGGTCTAGATTTGTTTTTAGTTTCAACTTCTGGTTTCATTTTAGGCCTAACATCAACATCGGATTTAAGATTATCATAATCGACATGCAATTTATCATA
The DNA here is from genome assembly GCA_963932465.1 of Maratus speciosus. NCBI lineage: Eukaryota > Metazoa > Arthropoda > Arachnida > Araneae > Salticidae > Maratus > Maratus speciosus. Next base: position 166,511,418 of record OZ010788.1, read on the forward strand.
AATCTTCAGTTTTTGTTTAAATTCAACACTATTGGGGAATCCATACAAAAATGATTTTTTAAAAAACAGGATTATTTATTCCATTAATCAGATACTGAATAAGTGCAGAATCTTCTATGTTGTCTTTAGAATACAATTGTTTCATATTTAAAAAATATTCGTCTAAAGATTCATTTTGTTTCATTTTCCTTTCACATAACAAATCATTTAATTAAACTGAATTGCACGTTTGCCCAAATTCAGAAATAATTAATGCTTTCATTTTAGACCACGAATTTATTTTTGTCTCACTGTCAATAAACAGTTTAGTTCTACTTGTCATACGACGTTTAGCCAAAATCAATTTGTGCAAATCACTAACATTAAACAAAGAAACAATGTCTTCAAAGTCGGAAAGCCATTTTTTTACATTTTGGAATTGGCTACCATCAAATTCCGCCAGCATATTTTCAATGTCATTAATGGAAATAATAATAGATAACATAATCAGGAATTAGAATTTTCTGAATTTCATTATTTTTACAGCTACCAAATCATTTTTCAAATTACTATCAGAAACACTTGAAGTACCATTAATTTTATTAGCAATGTTATTAGAATTATTATCGTTCTCATCATCGCTAAGAGCGTTTTCGACAGGAATAAGGTTAGATGTTGATAGATTAAAATCACATAAATAAGAAATTATTCTAGCAGCAATTTTATCGAAAGTTCCGAATTATTTATACACAAAACATTAAAAATCGTTATCAAATCATTTACTGAAACATTATCTTTACTTCTTGTAATTTTGATTTATATTCACTATTTTTGATTTATATTTATATATTTTGATTTGTATCAATTTCAAAACCAAATCCAGTAAAATTCCGAATTCTGCGTTTATATTATTTCTGTCACCGGCATCTCCAAACATAAATTTATGTAATGTCTTAATGCTCGATGACTTTTCCAATTTCAACGAAACTTCTAATTCCTTAAAATCAACCGAATTTGACATAATTGAACAAGAAAAAATAAACTCACTTCTTAGAATGGGTATCCAACTTTAGAATATTCACTGTTTTGCACAAGCCAGGATTCTTTTTTAAACCACAGCATTAAATTTATTCAAAGCTGTCATCACACTTAAACAGCGCCCTCATATCAACACTTTAAATTTTTGTGGGTTTAGAATTCTTATCACAGTTCTGTACACCACTTATAGAAGACCGGGGTGTGTAATTCCGCATTAAATGAGACTAACACTTGAAATATTAAACTTGTGTATATTAAATGTTAAAAACAGTATGTAAAAAATACATATACATTCCGTTATATACACGGATTAAAACATAATTTAAATCTTTACCTCGTTCGTAGGCATCTTAAACAAACATATTTCATTAATCTCCGTTCTACAGTTCTCTGCGCGAAAAACAACATTCTTCTACTCGCCGTCGTTCTCCTTCACTCAGTTCAGTTCGCATTTTCACTCCCAAAAGGAATGTCTCTCGATTCGAAGTATGTACTTCGAGCGCATGCGCGCTGTATCTCTCGTGTATCAGTTCATGAGGAAAAAACTCAAACAGGATGAGGACGCTTTCCAGTTACTAAAAGGACAGTCAGGCAGTGGCGCTTTGAATTTCAGAGTGCACTTGTGGAACTAAATGCATACTCCACAAGAATATGTGATTGGATTCCAGTACAAAATATAGGATTATCAGGAAACAATCACCCGATTACAAAATTTATATTTTTTCCATAATTACACATAGAAAATAAAAAGAATATTGCCCAGTTAAACTGATGGCATTGAGCTCACAGGCTATCCACACTAATTGTATATTATACTTTTATTTCAAAGAATACTGCCCCTCGAAAAATAAATGAAGGGGTTAGCCACCGTTTCCCCCTTTTATAATTAACCAAAGAACCTCCAAATCTAATTAGGGAAGCTCTTTAACATAATAAACTGGCATACCAAATTTGAAGCAAATTAGATAATTCTTCATGAAAAAAACCATTTCGCTAAATTAAACGGGGTATTAGCTCCCACATTTCTCCCTATGCTGACTTAATGAATCTTCAAATCTAATCAGAAAAGGTATAAGAATGAATCTAGAGAAAAAAAATTAACTAAATTAGATAATTCGGCATGAAAACCCATTTATCTAAATTAAGGGGAGGGGACACTTGCCCCCCTTTCCCCCTTTTATACTTAACCAATGAACCTCCAAACCAAATGAAGAAAGCCATATCGGAATAAACTGCTATATCAAATTTGAAGCAAATCGAATAATTCTGCATGAAAAACCCATTTAACTAAATTAAAAGGCGGACTAGCCCCCTTCCCTCTTTATACTTAACCAATTAACCTCCAAATCTAACCAAGGGAGCTCCTTAACATAATAAACCGGTACACGAAATTTGGAGCAAATCGAATAACTCTGCATGAAAAACCCATTTATCTAAATTAAGGGGAGTTGGTAGCCCTCTTTCCTCCCTTTATATGTAACTAATGAACCTCCAAATCTAATCAAGGAAGCTCCTTAACATATAAACTGGTATACCAAATTTGGAGCAAATAGAATAATTCTACATGAAAAACCCATTTATCTAAATTAAAGGGGAGGGGGGCCCCTTTGTACTTAACTAATGAACCTCCAAATCTGATCAGGGAAGCTCCTTAACATAATAAAACGTATACGAAATTTAGAGCAAATCTACTAATTCTGCATGAAAAACCCATTTATCTAAATTAAGGGGGACTAGACCCCCTTTCCTCCTTTTATACTTAACTAATGAACCTCCAAATCTAATCAAAGCAGCTCCTTAACATAATAAACCGGTATACCAAATTTGGAAGACTTCCAAATCTAATCAGGGAAGCTCCTTAACATAATTAACAGCTATACCAAATTTGGAGCAAATTGGATATTTTTACATGAAACACCCATTTATCTAAATTAAGGAGGGGGGACTAGCCCCCTTTTCCCCGTTTATCCTTAACCAATGAACCCCCAGGGAAGCGCCTTATCAGAATGAAAATAGAAAAAAAAATTGAAGTAAATCGGATATTTCTATCGAAAGTTATCAAGTTACGTACGTACATACAGAACCGGCGGGCCCATAAGCTTTCAGGCTTTGATAGCCTGTGAGCTAATTATAATTAATGTGTCATTGTAAAGAAAAAAAATGTTAAATGTTTTTCACAAGTATTCGATATGAGTTCATCACCCGTATAGTATGAGGTGTCACCGGTATAATACCATTGTGATGTGCCAATTCTTGCCAAACTTGTAACGTTTCACTATTAACTGTTTGTAAAGCATCACAAATGCGTCATGTATGTCCGGGGAAACTTGTAGGCAAAGGTGGTATGAACACAAGATCTCTGACATATCCCAAAAGGAAGAAGGCGCAAGGGTTACTGGGAAGTACAAGGAAAGTCTGGTTACCTGGACCCTGGTAAACAGCTGGTTGCCCTGGACCAACACCTTTTTTTTTTTTTTATGAACGTGTATTGACGCTGAGAATAGTTTCAATCCTGACACCGTGTTTAGTGTCACAGGAAGGTTTTATTAAACGTACGTAAATTGTACAATTTTAATCATTGCATATTAATACACGATATGCAGATAGAAAGATCGACCCGCTATCTAGATTGCAGATATTATGATATAATACTAGATTATCAGCAAAAATGTTGGTATGCTAGGTGTTTTCGCTATAAATAAATAAATAACTAGATAAAAATAACCATCTTTACTATAAAAATATTTGATTTTGTAACTTCAACGTGAAAATATAAAAACTAACTTCAAGAACAGTACAATACACAGATTAAATAATTTAGCATAAACCAGGGAAGGTGAACATTTTCACATACGAGCTCTAAATTTTCCTCAAAAAATATTTTACATGATAATGATGCGCTAACAAAGAATAAATTTATTGGTTGATATCATAATGAATTAAAATTACTTAAAATTACGTTTTTAGGATATGAAAAATACAGATAAAATTTGATGTTGCACTTTAGAAATTTTAAAAATTGTTGTTTCTGTTATTGCGTCTCAGATGCCAAATGATTGATATCAGATTCGTAATTTTAAAGGAATGTAATATGAACTAAAGTATTCTGACTTTTTATTGTTCGTTTCCGAAAATAATGGTTCGCAGAAAGAAATTGCAAAATGACAATTACTTGCTTCTTTAAACATTTCTTGGCGTCTGGAATGGAATTTCAGAAAATAATGTCACCATCGCTAATTTAGCTCTTTTATTCCCTTATAGACTTTCTTTTTCAATAATTGATTAATCCTCTCTTAATCTGAAAATTTGTTTAAGATTATATTGAAATATACTGGAAGTCATTTAGTTGCATTTCAGTTTTTTCCAATCTGTGTGAGAGATTCGATCAATTTATTTTAAACGAACTCAACTAATCTAAATTTATACATTTTTTGCCACTTTACTATACTTTGATTTAGAATCAGAATCTATATCCTAAAGAAAGTAACCTGGTTCAGCAACCTATGGCACACGTGTCATAGGCTCGCAATCCATTTCATACACTATTTTAAAGGTTTAATAAAACGAGACCTCTCATCAAAACATTGAGAAACGTAATAACCAACACTGTGTTCGCGCTAGAGAGAAGGATCGCACAATTCCTTTAAAGAATCTCATTCTTCAAATGTCCCACTTCAAATAACCGCAATCATCAGACGTTTCCCTCTTTTAATAGTTCAAACTCTCGAGCTTCCCACTTGAACGTACTACTTTTTTTTTTCTTTCAGAAAATTTTACTGTACGTATGAACGTACTACTTTTTTTTTTTCTTTGAGAAAATTTTACTGCCTTGAAAGAGTTAAATTCGGAAGAATTTTCTCTGCCTTATTTTGATTAAAATAATAAATTATTAGATGGTTTAAGTTTGCTTTTCAGCTGCATATATTTAGCATTTCAAATTTGTGATATAAATTTCTTTCTTCTTTTTTCCCTCAAAAATACGAACATGAACCTATCATTGGTCAATTAAAATAATATATGTATAACAGACAAAATTTAATAGTAAAACGTATTATTAAGGCTGTTCTTAACTGCTCTGCTGAACAAGCGCAAAATGTTTTGACACATTTACAAATTCATTTTTTAGCGGAAAGATATAAAATTGGAAAGCCTGGCCATGGAAGCGATTTGAAATAGAACTGTTTTTTTCCATTTTTGAATTAATAAATTACCTATTGAGTTATAAGCAATTTTGGTCACGTGACTAAGATGATTTTTGCCCTTCACGGACTGGTTTTTCTGCTTTCTTCGGAAACTTCGGTTCAAAACGTCATTTTTGACACTGTTTTCTGAAAGATCTATTGCGTTTGCAAAAAAACGGAAAAAATAGCTCGATTACATAGTTTCTGAACAACAACACCTGCTAGTTTCATGCATTTCCGAACAAAAATAAATTAAAACTTCTGTCAAAAAGTTGCCCTTTTGGATTTGAGAGCACCCTTAAATTAAAGCTTTGTAATTTTTGGGGACATTAAAATTGATGGGTTTTCGGGGTCATGCACCTTCATTGCGACATGCTGGGAAAATATTAAAAATCTGCCTCATCTGCATTTATTGATAAAGCGCTCATTTATACATGAAACGCATTGGTGTGAGATAACTTGACGATACTAATTTGACTCGAAAACCTCTCTATTAACTCGTTTATTTGACCGCTCCATCTTACAGCCAACTTCGCTAGTTCGAACGGAGAGCCCGCGAGTCATTTACAGTTATTTTCGGGACTTACATGGTCGGAGGTTATGCAGGCTTCTTAAACTTGCAAAATGAATATCTTTTTCGCTAGGAGTTCTTCCTAATATTTTGATGCTTGTAATATTTTCCAGCAGATGGCAAATATGTCAATCTGGGAGAAATATTTAATTGGCTAAATAGCTCTTGATTGATATCTGGCGCTTTATGGCGAATCTGGACTAAGCCAAGACCCGGCTGCATCACTGACCACACACGCCTACAAGAAGTACTAACTCAGCAATTTTCCACTTAAGGATATCCGAAATTGAAGTTAGAAAGTAATAAAGGCCGTGTTGGGAAACAAAGTTATTAGGTACAAAATGGGTTTTGAAAATAAGATTTAAAGTTAAGAAAAAGCACTTTGGGATTTTAATAAAAAAAATTATGATTAAAATAATTTGAAATGTAATTTCACTTTTGAATTTTAAAAGGGTTCTATTTCTTATCCTTTCGTATGCATTTATAATTATTTTTATTCAGCAACCCATCTGCTTTACGAAATGACAGAAAAAAAATTAATTCTGCCTCATCTGGATGTTGTAGCGATATTTCTTCACGAAGGGTTTGCACAAAATATATTCTTAAAATAAAAACTAGTCGGATGTGGCAATACCAAAACTTTCTTTTATCTCATGCATGTTAATACTTACTGAAAAATGCAGCCTAGCAGCGTCACTGGTTAGGTGACTTACATCAAAATCTAATTAGCAACAACTTAGTAAACTTCTAACTGGATCTGAAGTTTGATGAAAATCCGTGCATTAGTTTTTGAAATAAGCTATTTTGGAAATTGTAAAAAATTCTGCATAACAGCGCCACATATTGGGCGATTTACACCAAAAACTAATCAGAACGAATTTATATTAGGAACTAACGGAATCTGAAGTTTGATGAAAATTTATGCATTACTTCTTTAGATACAGTGTGGGGCCTCAGATGAGGGCGGTAGCGTGACGTAAACTCCTCAGAGGCGTGATGACAAAGGTTTTAGTTAAGATGAAAAATTAAAGGTTTTATTCTCGCAAAACAACAAGAAATCTTGGCTAAATACAATGTCTACACTAACACAAAAATTACTTAGGAAATTAATTTGATGAAATAAAGTCTTGTAAGGTAGGAATATCTAAAGTTGTCCTTGACCGGATAACAAATCAGAGTCTAGATTAGTTATATTCAAGAGTCTCTGGGAAACACTATGGTCCCTTCTAAGTAATCAAATGTCCGTTAAAGGTGCGAACTAACGTTCGCCCGTGCGTTCAGCTTTTCCACTGATGCTACCAGCTGTGGCTCAGCTGATCGGCTATTGTTGCCATTGAGAGAAACAAGTCTCCCCTCTCCTCGGAGCGACCTCCGAAAAATAATCCCGTGAAAATCCTGGAGAGAAACTTTTCTCTCCTTCAGGTTGAAGAACCTCTTTTCACGTTTAGCTTCTGCTAAACTCTTCTAAAAGCCAACTCATCCCCACGATCTCCTCAGAGATCTCGTATATATCCTTCATTTCTCTCTCGGAAAACAATGCTAGTTTCCAACATCCGCTGTTATTGGTTCGCCCGTCAAGACCCTTTTGACAGCCGACCTTCTAGTGGCTGGTCGGGGAGCCCTTCCCCCTTTTTGCACACGGCACTCTCCTGTCAAAGTATGCGATGTCAAAAAGCACTTAGCGGCATATTTCGGTGTTACAAAGTGGGAACCAGTGGTCCTCTTTTTATGTACTATGTTCCAAAGTGTCATCTTCATAAGATCGATCGGGCTGAAGTTATTTACTTTTAAGTTACCGGCAAACTCTGAGACTTAGACGAATTTTCTAGTGTCACTCCCGAATACATGGAGTTTCCATAGGCCGTGATTCTGTAGCATTTGTGAGGGTTTTTATGTGTGGAAACTGTGAAAAGGCTAAGTTTCCACAACCCCCCCCCCCTTTTAGATAATATTCTGGCCGCAGGACTGAATATTTTGAACACAAAGGGTAGCTCAAAAAAATATTTTTGAGTGGCTCACATAAAAAAACCTATATTTAACTGCCTACCTGTTCGTTTCTTAAAATTTTACAGAATTCCTTCCGACAATTTTTTTTTTTTTTTTTTTTTTTTTTTTACAAAATTCTATATGCTAATACCATTTTTAATACACATTACAAAACACAAGAAAATTATAAAAGTTTTACTATATACAATTAATTTGTCCCTTTTTTCTGTATACTATTCTGGCCTGCTCCAGAAGTCCACATGAGCTATTTCTTTGCCAGGCCTATATTTAATTGCATACTGGTAGGGTTGCAAGGTTAATGCCCACCTGAGAAGACGAGGATTATTTCCTGATTTGTTTTTTAGGAACGTTAATGGGTTATGATCGCTCTCGATCAGAAATTTTTGTCCGTCAATGTAATGCATCAATTTTTTTATGGCAAAAATTATCGCTGCACATTCCCTTTCTCTCGCGCTGAATTTTTTTTCCGTTTCCGTAAATTTTCTGCTCAAATAAATAATGGGATGCTCCTCTGAATTTTGTCTCTGCGCGAGTACTGCTCCTGCCTCTGAATTTGACGCATCTGTCTGAATTATAAATTCTGCGTTATAGTTGGGGGCACACAATACAGGCCCCTCTGTAAGTTTTTCTTTCAGAGTGTCAAATGCCCTGTTCATTTCCTCGCTCCATACTATTTTTTCTTTTTTCTTTTTTCCCTTTAGTGCCCTTGTAAGTGGTTCTACAATCGAGGCATAATTTTTTATGTAGCGCGAATAATAACCTGCCATTCCTAAACATCTGCGGATTTCTGTTTTCGTTTTTGGTGGCTGTAATTCGGTGATCGCTTTGATTTTCGCTTCGGCCGGCCGCCGTTGCCCTTCTCCCACTATGTGCCCTAAATACTTCACAGTCTTTTGCGCGAATTTGCACTTCGCTATTTTTACCGTTAGCTTTGCTTCTCTTCTAGTAAGTACCGCTCTAAGATGCTCCAGGTGCTCTTCCCATGTCTCTGAGAAAATCGCCATATCATCGAGATAGGGCAGACAAAACTTCTCTAACACTCTCAGCATTTTTGCCATGAATTTAGAAAATCTGAATGACGCATTGATCAACTCAAATGGCATCTTCAGTGGGAAATATGTCCCAGTATTTGTAACAAATGCGGCTAATTTTTGATTTTGGGGCGTCATCGGTATTTGGCAATATCCTTTGGTCAGATCGAGCACCGTTATGTACTTAGCTGCTGAAACTCTTTCTACTCTGTCCTCAATATTAGGGAGTGGATAATATTCAACTTTTGTTACAGAGTTCAATTTTCGTTAGTCTATGCAACAGTGAGGATCCTTACCAGCTGATTGCACAAGGATCATGGGCGAATAGTGGTCTAATTCCCCTTCCCCTATAATATTTAATTCCAGCATTCTTTTTATTTCCTTTTCTAAAATTTCCTCCTGTCTGCGGGACATTCTATAGGGTCTTATTCTTATAGGTTTGTTATCTGTGACTTCAATATCATGGATTTCCATGTGCGTAGTCCCTGGGTTATTCGAAAAAATCTCCCTGAACTCCCCCAGTAAAATTTCTAATTGCTGCAATTGTTCGGGTTGCATCTCTCTTTTAATTTGCTATCCTCTACAATTTATCCGAAGTTATAACTGTGTGGCTCATCTAAAGGAAATGCTATTTCCATCTCTTGTAAGTCCTCTAAATTATCACATTCGTGTGTTAATATATTTATTTTTTCTACTCTCTGTACATATGGTTTCAGTAGATTTACATGAAAAATTTGCGATTTTTCGCGCCTACCTGGGACATCTACGATATAATTTGTATCCGAAATCTTAGCGGTAATTTTACCTGGTCCCGTCCAATTCGCTGACATCTTATTTGCTTTGTTAGTTACTAATACGAGTACCTGGTCCCCTGGTTTAAATTCCCTTTCGACCGCCTTCTTATCGTACCAAGCTTTGCGTTTTTCCCTGCTTACTACCATATTTTCGTCCGCCAGCTCCTGACATCTTTTTAGCCGATTCATTAGTTCAAAACCATATTCTGTGACTAGCTCAGGCTCCTGACTGTCACCTGTCCACTGCTCGTATAATAATGTTTCCGGTGTTCTCAAATTTTTACCGAAAACGAGCTCCGCTGGGCTGAAACCTGTTGAGTTGCTGACCGCATTTCTCAATGCTAGTAGTGCGTGGGGCAAATTCTCTTCCCAATCCTTTCCATTTTCTGTGCACATGACTTTTAACAGCCGTTTGATTGTCCTGTGTGTCCGTTCAACGTTATTTGAGGCCGGATGGCATACACTTGAATGCCTTAGCTTGACTCCAAATTTCTCTAAAAATGATGTCGTAAGACATGACGTAAAGGACCGACCTAAATCTGTTTGTACCTCTTTTGCCTAGCCTAGTCTGCAAAAGATTTGCATAAGCGCCTCCACTACAGATTCTGAGAGCATATTTTCTAACGGGATCGCCTCTGGAAATTTCGAAAATACACATAACGCCGTTAGGAAATATTTGTTTCCTTTTTTGGACTTTGGTAGGGGTCCAACTAAATCAATTGATAGCTTTGAAAAAGGTTCTGGTATGACTGGTACACGTGTCAAAGGGGCCTTTTTTTCTCTCCCGACTTTCCAACTATTTGACAGTGGTGACATGATTTCACGAATTCTTCCGTTTGCCTTATGACGTTTGGCCAAAAGAAATATCTCAAAATCTTGTCCTTCGTTTTTTTTTCTCCCAAATGGGACGCTGTATTCTCATGACAAGCGCTAAGAATAGCCTGTCTGAACTTCGTTGGTACAACTAATTGAAATCTTTCTAAGCCTCTATGATCGGTTGCTTTTCTTATTATTAAGGAGTTTCTGTACTCGAAGAACGACTTTTTTTTAAGACCTTTTTCCTTAATCTCATTCAGGGTATTATCTGTCTTTTGCTCGTTCGCAAATTCTTTCTTCCCCACCTTACTTAAAGAAAAGGCTTCATCTACGATTAGGTCCGGAAGCAAAATTGGCTGCTCCGTCCCCCCTTCACCTGAATTGTCCGATTCTGCTCTATTGTTATCTACCGTTTCTGCACTCTCTGTGGGGCCTTGCCCATTGTCCGGTGATGGATCTTTATCCAGCTGATTCGCGTCCTGAAATTGACAGCTTGGGCCTTCGCTTTCCATCTGAGTTTTGGTTCTACTCCGTGTCATTACGGCATTTATAATTTCGGGTTTTGTACTCTTATTTGATTCGATTAATTTTTGGGTTTCATTCCCTAAGATATAATAATTTATGTCGGAATCTTTGTCTGCCACTAATGCTGTCGTCTTAACAGTGATTTCATCGGGTAATTCTAGCGTTATTTCTGCTATAGGAAGACAGCGCAGATCCTGAATTAATGGCCGCCTTACCCAGCTGACCTGACATTTATTCGGACAAATGTCCACGGTCGAACCGGCATCTCTTAATATAATGATTTCTTCGCCGTTTATTTTACCCCGACTCAGATACGGTTCAAAACCTTTCTCTAAGTTTATCTCCTTACTGATATTATGCACAGTCTTGTGTGAGTTTTCACTTTTTTTTAATTCTGGGCAATTCCGTTTATAATGTTTTGGACTTGAGCAATTAAAACAAGTATTTTTCCTAGGCTTATCAAATATCTTTTCCCTTTCTTTATTCTCATTTTTATCCCTCCAATTTAATTTAATTTCCGGGTTTTTTTCTGCCTCTTTTTCGGCGTATCTGGGCCTTTCAAATCTTTTTTCGATGGGGGGCCTACTATTCCATGGTTTTCTGGAGATACCCTTTATCGTTTCATACCCGTCCAAATCTTTGACTAAGCTGTCCGGATTCTTGTACGAAGCCCAAGAGTCGATGAAATGTTCTTTCATTTCGGTCGGCACTCTTCTTTTTATTTGCTCCGTAATTAGTAAGCTTTTGAGCTCTTCTATCGTATTTATCTGTAACCCATTGAGCCACCTCTCTTGAAAGCTGTTTAGCTCAAATATTAGATCTTTCCATGGACTGGTCGGATTTTTTTGATGCCGAAGCAGTTTTACGCGATAAGCTTCAGCGCTTAATCTATATCTTGTCAATAGGACTGATTTGACATAATTAAAACTGTCTACTTTTTCTTTGTCCTCTCGTATGATAAGTTCAGCTACATCAATTGGCAATAATGCTAAAAGATGCGTGACTAAATCCTCTGATTCAATACCAGACCTTTCTGCCTGTCTTTCGAATAAATTCAGAAAAAGCGTAATGTCAGATTTCTCTGGGTCAAAATTATGCATGATAGATTTGATTTGGATTTCAGGGCCTCTGTCGGATCTATTGCTAGCACTCGAACTACTTCGCTCCGCGCCTTGCGTTAACCGCAAACACTCTAACTCGAATTCCCTGTCAAGTTTTGCTTTCTCATACTTTCTCTCTTTCTCTCTCTCCTCTCTTTTTAGCCTCTCATTTTCTTTTTCTCTAGCCGTAGTTTCCTCCCTGTCCTGAACAATGTACCCAGCTTGCGTCACTGCCAGTTCTTCGTCGTAGTCATTTGCCTGCTCAATTTTTTGAATAATTATTGCCATCGTGTCGCCTTCCTCAATTTTTACCCCCAGCTCGTCTGCTAATTTTTGCAAATCAATCTTTCTACAATATTTTAGTGCCATAATTTTTGCCATATTGTACACACTTGAGTTTTACTCAAATTATAACAATAATATCAAAGAGAATTTAATCCTGTCACCTGACATGTAAAAAAAAATAAGATAATAATAATTTCGACCTATCTAGTTTAAATTATGCTATGGGTACTTTTATAAACACCTTTTGAATACAAACAGTAACATAGAGAATAAATTTGATATATACTATAAAATTATTTGAATGCCTTCTCTTTCTGTTAAATATGCAAGATAAATTCAGCTCTGAAATCCCTATGCACACAAAATGAAACAAAGTATCTGAAAATTTTATACCAATTGTACATATAACTTTTTGAAAAAATCTTAAATTTCCTCAAGATTGAGCACACCGTGCAATCCTGATCCAGTGCTACCAATACTTTTCATAAATTCAGAAAATTTCTTTATATAATAACCAACAATTAATAAAATATTTTCCTGCACGAATCTATAAATAATATTGTATCCTTGCACATCTAATTTAAAAAGCTCTTCCCTTTGGGTTTTTTTCCCCACCCCTAAGCTCAATTTAATCCTGAAAATTTTCTATTCTTAGTACTAGAAAAAAAAGATTTCCCCTTTATTCTTCCCGAATAAATCCTAGATTCTAAATCTGATTAATAGGCTAGGCTACTTAAGTTAACTTTAACTCTTCTTAGCTTAATGCTTTTTTTTTTTTGAAGACACACAATAAATTTTTGCCTGAAAACTTTAGCTATTTACTTGACACATTTAAACAATTCTAACAATAAGAGCCACTGAAATTTTTTTTTTTTATGAGCTTACCTCCCCTGTTGCGTCGACTTGCCATCAACTGAACTGCCGGTTGTGGGCTGATCGGAACACCGTTGATCATCAGTTGTGGGCCACTGCTGAATCTTAGTGCACTGTCGTTGAAGCACCTGTCTTCCTCGCTGTCCGTCTCGCGTTAGGCCTTTTCCAGGGGATCTGGCTCCGGTCTGCTTGCTCCGGGCTTGTTCTTTAGGCTCCCAGTGGATCTCTTGGAGTTCCGTCCGCCTTTTCTTGGAGAGCTTGATTGCTGTGTCCTTTGCCGCAGCTGTTTTTTCGTCCTGCTGTCCGCTGGTTAGCACACGGGTCTTTCAATATCAGATTTCCACTGCCTCACCGCCACTTTATTTTAGTATCAAAGTTCTTTTTAGCTGCCACCAGTTGTGGGGCCTCAGATGAGGTCGGTAGCGTGACGTAAACTCCTCAGAGGCGTGATGACAAAGGTTTTAGTTAAGATGAAAAATTAAAGGTTTTATTCTCGCAAAACAACAAGAAATCTTGGCTAAATACAATGTCTACACTAACACAACAAATACTTAGGAAATTAATTTGATGAAATAAAGTCTTGTAAGGTAGGAATATCTAAAATTGTCCTTGACCGGATAACAAATCAGAGTACAGATTAGTTATATTCAAGAGTCTCTGGGAAACACTATGGTCCCTTCTAAGTAATCAAATGTCCGTTAAAGGTGCGGACTAACGTTCGCCCGTGCGTTCAGCTCTTCCGCTGATGCTACCAGTTGTGGCTCAGCTGATCGGCTATTGTTGCCGTTGAGAATCGGCTATTGTTGCCGTTGAGAGAAGCAAGTCTCCCCTCTCCTCGGAGCGACCTCCGAAAAATAATCCCGTGAAAAGTCTGGAGAGAAACTTTTCTCTCCTTCAGGTTGAAGAACCTCTTTTCACGTTTAGCTTCTGCTAAACTCTTCTAAAAGTCAACTCATCCCCCTGATCTCCTCAGAGATCTCGTATATATCCTTCCTTTCTCTCTCGAAAAACAATGCTAGTTTCCAACATCCGCTGTTATTGGTTCGCCCGACAAGATCCTTTTGACAGCCGACCTTCTAGTGGCTGGTCGGGGGGCGGCATATTTCGGTGTTACAAAGTGGGAACCAGTGGTCCTCTTTTTATGTACTATGTTCCAAAGTGTCATCTTCATAAGATCGATCGGGCTGAAGTTATTTACTTTTAAGTTACCGGCAAACTCTGAGACTTAGACGAATTTTCTAGTGTCACTCCCGATTACATGGAGTTTCCATAGGCCGTGATTCTGTAGCATTTGTGAGGGTTTTTAAGTGTGGAAACTGTGAAAAGGCTAAGTTTCCACAACAGCTATTGCGGAAATCGTGAAAAATGCAGCATAGCAGCGCCACCTGTTGGAAAATTTATACCAAAAACTAAACAACACTAATTCATATCAGAGACTAACTGAATCTGCAGTTTTATGAAAATTCGTACATTAGTTCTTGGGATATAGCTATTGCGTAAATTGTAAGAATGCAGCATAGCAGTGCCACCTGTTGGCGATTTACACCAAAAAGTAATCAGTACCAATTATTATCAGGGATTAACTGAATCTAGAGTTTTATTAAATTCCGTTCGTTAGTTTTCGAGATACAGTACCCACAAAATTTGTGTTACATACATACAAACAGACAGAGTCACAGACTCACAGACAGACATTTTGTAAAAACATGTTTTTCGGAATCTCTGGCACCTAAAACGTGTAAATCCTTCAAAAACCGGAATTCGAAAATTTTTACGAATCCAATACTTTCTTCTTGTGAAGATAAGTAATAAAGAATTCATTCAGAAGAATAGAATAATTTTCGACACTGAGGCACGTAAATAAAATCTGTCAGTAAGACAACAAAATAGGCATATTCTTGGGAATTTCCAAGGAGTATTACACAATTACTTCTTATTAGAAAACTTCTATTTACTTTTTAAATCACAGAATTTGTAATAATCTTATGTAACTGCAGAATTATTATCTATTAGCCTACGATATATACATGAAACTTTCTTTGTTAAAACAGAAAAAAAAAACATTTATAATAAAAGTCTTTCCGGCCAGTGCCGGGAGGAAGAGGTAGCTTTCATATTCCTTATTTTAAAAAAGCCAACTTATATCATTCAAACACACGAAGCTCAATTTACTGGAAACCGAATGTAGGAGATTCAATACTAATTTTTATCAATATAATGAATAAGAATTTCGCGAAATTAGTCAGCTTTATCCAAGCTGCTTTTCTTTAAAGTAACTTATATTTGGCTGCCAAATTCGGCGATTTCTTAAAGTGCCTGCCATTTTAAGACAACATGGTGGATGAGGCTAACCAGTGAACTTGGTCGAGACCTTAGTAATTGCTGTGCACGTACTCACTCACATCGGAATCGGTTGATATATACGAGTGCTGTCGCATGCAAAAAATCAGATTTTTCAAAATGTCGCCCACAATAGAAATTGAAACTGCTATATCTGAGCCATTTTTTTAGGTAAAGACAAACAAAAAATGCTCCTGAATCCTTATATCAAGGTCAAACACTTAAGAGAGAAACCTTTTTCAATTTCTAATTTTTTTGCACCTCACTTTAAATATATGTATTTTTTTTAATTTAATGGCCGCCATTTTGAAACAAGATGGCTGATGAATCTGGCCAGCGAACTTGGTCGAGGTATTGTGTATACTATCCACATGCCTTCTTACATCGAAAAAGGCGAATACGTGTGTTATCGCGTGACAAATACAAGATCGTTTCAAAATGTTAGCCATGCTAGAAATTCAAAGTGCTATAATTCAACCATTTTTTTAAGATATAAACAAAAGAACAAATTTTTAGAAACAAAAACTGCTCCGGAATCTTTGTATCAAGGCCAAACACATAAAAAAACTTTTTCATTTTCCAATTTTTTAATACCTCATTTTAAGTTTTAAATTTAATTTTTTTTAAAAGGCAACCCTTTTGAAACAAGATGGCGAATGAAGCTGGCCAACGAACTCGGTCGAGACATTGGTATGTACTATGTACAGACCAAGTTACATCCAAATCGCTTCATAAATACGCCTGTTATCGCGTGACAAAAATCAGGTCGTTTTAAAATGTCAGCCACAATGAAATTCAAAATGCTATTACTCAGCCATTTCTTAAGATAAAGACGAAACAAAAACTGTTCCGGAATCTTTGTATTAAGGTCAAACACATACGAAAAAAATCTTTTTCATTTTCTGATTTCTTGGTATCTCATTTTAATTTTTTTATTTTTAAAATTTTTTTAAATGGCCGTCATTGTGAAACAAGATGGCGGATGAAGCTGGACAACGAACTCGGTCGAGATATTTGTATGTACTATGTACACACCAAGGTACATCCAAATCGGTTCATAAATACGCCTGTTATTACGTGACAAATATCAGGACGTTTCAAAATGTCAGCCACGCTAGAAATTCAAAATGCTATAACTCAGCCATTTCTTAAGATATAGACGAAACAAAAACTGCTCCCGAATCTTTTTATCAAGGTCAAACACATAAGAAGCAAATTTTTTTCAATTTTCTGGTACCACATTTCAAATTTAAATTTTTCTTAAAAATTTAAATAGCTGCCATTTTTAAACAAGATGGCGGATGAAGCTGGCCAACGAACCCGGTCGAGACATTGGTATGTACTATGTATAAACGAAGTTACATCCAATTCGGTTCATAAATACGCCTTTTATCGCGTGACAAAATTCAGGACGTTTCAAAATGTCAGCCACGCTAGAAATTCAAAATGCTGCAACTCAGCCATTTTTTAAGATATAGACGAAAGAAAAACTGCTCCGAAATCTTTGTATAAAGGTAAAATACATTAGAAAAAAGTATTTTTCCATTTTCAATTTTTTGGTACCACATTTCAAATTTTAATTTTTTTTAAAAATTTTAAATGGCCGCCATTTTGAAACAAAATGGCGGATGAAACTGGTCAACAAACTCGGTCGAGACATTGGTATGTACTATGTACACACCGAATTACATCGAAATCGGTTCATAAATACGCCTTTTATCGCGTGACAAAATTCAGGACGTTTCAAAATGTCAGCCACGCTAGAAATTCAAAATGCTATAACTCAGCCTTTTTTTAAAGATATAGACGAAACAAAAACTGCTCCGGAATCTTTGTATAAAGGTCAGATACATAAGAAAAAAATATTTTTCCATTTTTAATTTTTTGGTACCACATTTCAAATTTTAAATTTTTTTAAAAATTTTAAATGGCCGCCATTTTGAAACAAAACGGCGGATGAAGCTGGCCAACGAACTCGGTAGAGACATTGGTATGTACTATGTACACACCGAATAACATCGAAATCGGTTCATAATTACGAGAGTTACAGTGTGACATAGGTCAGATATATATATATATATATCAATTTTGAACGGAGGGTGGTTTCGGGGTCTGGGGGTCATGATCGATGAAAATATACAAAAATTTTTTGAAATCGCTTTCCTCCGAACGGCTGCAATAGGTAGCTTTTTGTAATGAAAGCTACCTAATAGACATAAAAGCTCATCTTGAATTAGAATTAAATGTTGTGCATAACATATAAAATGTAATACGAAAAGATAATTTAAAGCTCTGCAATTTTGTAGGACATTTTAATTGACCAATAATGAGTTAATGTTAGTGCTTTTGAAGGGAAAAAAAGAAAAAAAGAAAGTTACATCATAAGTAAGAAGACAGAGATATCCTAATTTTAACTGCTCAAAGGCGTAAATTAAAACTTTAAAAACAGTAAAAATAGACTTATTCAACCGTTTATAAGTTTAAATGTTTCCACTCTACCCATGACATACGATTGAATCAACTTAAATTTATGAATTTTTTTTACCCGACTGCCAAGAAGGGTTATGTGTTTCAGGCGTATCTGGGTATGTGGATTTCTTTATACCCTCGAAACATCCCAATGGCTGGGGGATTCTAATGAATGAGGTCTCTATCAATTTGTCTTGACCGCCCGATGGTTATAGGCTAGGTTTTGTTTTTATAAATTCAAAATGGCGGCCGTAAACTGCAAAATGGCGGTAGAGACGAAATTTTTTTTTACCCACCATATTAAATGGCATATCATTGGATAGGTCTTTTAAAATGAAGAATATGTTTCATTGACGATTTTACAGTCAGAAGCTCCGTTTAAATATTACACAACCTGGAAGTTGTGTAGGTAGGATTTCTAGCTTTACTGCAACTCTAACCTTCATAGACATCTAAAGGCCTCATCTAAACACTGTTTATAGATAGGAACTAACAATTAAACACAACTTAAATGTAATCATTACAAGTAAATAATAAAAAAAAATAGGTAAGTAATATAAAAAATTGTTTCACATTGCTGAGAAATAATTTATTACCACTTTAGTACATTTTATTTAGAATCTGAATTTATGTCGTGTACAAAATTTATTTATATTGCCAATATTAATGGCAATAATGCTTTTAAAGCTTATGTAAATGAACATTTCATTCACATGTTCAGTGGTAGCGAAATCTGCGCTCTCTATGTTGAAACCGCTACAAATTGCATGAAATCTCCAGTTTTCATTACCTTTTAAATAATATTAATAATATCTATGCGACGTAGAGAATGAAAGTGGATAAAGCTCATTTTATTGTTCAACCGAGTTTGACATGAATACTTTTTTTATGGCAATAATGTACCCGGTTCAGTAATAAACCATATTCTAATATCCAAACACCAGAGCACTTTTTATATAGTTATACAAACTGAGATATATTTAAATTCCTATTGCTATTTATCATACTAAAATTATGAATAACATTAACTGCCTTGGACTTGGATGTATTGCGTAAAAACATTAACTATTTTATTCTAAAAAATATACTTTTAAATAAAAGAACTAGACAACAGGAATTCTGCTTTTCAGAATGTAATGTCGCCCCCGATGAAAAAAAAAATATATGTATATATAAATAGTACAAAACATATTTCAATTTTAAGGCTTACAGCACACGCTTTTACTTCATGTAAAATGACGTCATTTGCATCCGCTTAAGAATTCCACATACGATCCACTCTTCAACATCTAAAGTAAAGTATTCATAGGACGTCACTAAAATAATACACAAATGCAGCAAAACGATGCCGTCATTAAAGGAACTTGACACACACACACACACACACACAAAAGGGGGGGGGGCTGTTTAATGATTCATAGGCTTTCATTTGTTTGTAACATTAATATATGCACTTAAAATTAAATATAGTTTATAATAGCTCCATGTTTTAACAGAAATCATTCGTTTATATTTTTTCAAAATAGCACGAATTTTAATTATATTTTTTTTCGTCTGTTATGAAAAAATGACAACAAAAATATTGATTAATATTTTACAACTATTTTTCCTTTACTTTCTACAGAAATGGAGTTACCAATATTAAGCAAATGACTCCAAAAACTACAAAAAAATTAATATTTCAAAAATAAATGTAGATGCAGTTTTCAAACAAATTGCATTTAAAAGTACTTTTTTTCCCCAATACGACGGTATAAAAATTGAAAATGTGTGATGTTTAGAAGTTTAAAAAGTTGCTGTTGAGTATTTAATCGTACTGCTTTATTTTACGACTGGCTTCTGTAAGGTAACGTTATTTTTTGGAGATGTCACAAAATAAGCTGGGAGAAAGAAATAGCATACCGTTCCGGTGGTTAAAAAGTCTCATTCCCGTATAACCACGTTCGAACGTTCATAGGATGTTTCAGTGCTACTCGGGATCTTTATGCGAGTTTTACTATTTTTAAATGAAGATTTATTTAATAGTGAGCAGTTTTTATAGGTAATCTGAAGATTATAATTCAGAGTATAAGCAATAGACATGGAAATTTTCTGGGAACGTCACTTTTATTTAAATTAATTTTGTAAAATTATATGTAATATTGTAAAATATTATGTAATTTTAGAAAGGTGATTTATTCCATTCATTAGTGAAAGTTTGGAGAGCAACAGTCATGGCTTCGATTCCTACAATGTGTATACCTGCCATAGTTCGTTACCCTCTGCTAAAAAATTCTATCTTCTCCATTATTTCGACACCAACCTAAAGAAGCCTCATGAATCCCCGAGGATAAATACAGGAAACGAAATATCCATTTAAACATAATCTCCACAGTACTGTGATAAAGAACGTAGAGTACCAAAGTGAATTAAGTTCATTCTATTTTTCAACTGAGTTTGATATGAATACTTTTCTTTTGGCAATAATTTATTCGGTTCTGTAATAAACAAAATTCTAAGTAGTAAATGTGAGCAATAAATAACCCTTAGTTTTCTATGATTCTAAATGATTCTAAATTAAGTGCTATTAGACAGAAACTTTACACATAGATGTATCGAAATAATATGTTATGGCTTGATTTTTTGATTATTAACACTGCATACAAAAAATACAAATGTTGCAAAATAAAAATGTAATGAGCTTTCTTTTTATTATACGAAGTTTCAAATGATATAACTCTTCTTTTATATGTGTATGCATACATATTTCGTTATATGTTCTAAAAAAGAATAATAATTGAATATTTTTATAGTAAAGAATTTTGCGACATAAGTCTTAGATGTAATACCAAATTGAAATTCAAGATACTTCTTGAATTCTATACGCTTATGGGATAACGGATTAAAATAATCTATAACATTAAACTTACGCCAAAATTTTTAAGTATTCTCTCCTATAATAAACTATTGATGTAGTCATCACTCGAATTTAAGATTAAAGCACAAAATATACCTAAACTAATTAAAGGATTAATAAAATATACTTATAAATGAGAAAAGTAATAGACAAATATATTTTCAAAATTCGTAGATGTATGTTGCTTTTAAAGCTTATGTAAATTAATCTTTCATTCACATGTTCAGTGGTAACGAAAATCTCCGTTCTCTGTGCGGAAACAGTTATAAATTTGCATGAAATACCCAGTTATCATTACCTTTTAATTAACTGCACCATTGATGAAACTGTTTGTTAATACTTTAATTGCAAATAATATGGTAGTTTCATATGAACTTTATATGAGCTTTTATAATTTATAAAAGGAATTTGTGTAACCTTTGTTTCCTAGAAGCAAATCAGCATTGTGCTAATTATTAGGTTCTATATTACGTCAATTTGAATCTAAAATTATTCACAATCTATTTTAAATATTAAACAATTATTAGCTTTAAAATGCTGATATTTCCATAAATCAAACATTTTACAAGTACTGATTTCGTCAATATTGGACATATTACCAGCATAGCTGAAATAATGTGTTGTGTCTATAGCAATTGCAAAAAATTGACAAAAACTACAATTATTAAAGAATTATTAACTTTAAATTACTTATATTTCTGATCTATTCCGATTATTTTACAAATTCTGACTTTGGCTGCAATTAAATAGTATAACACATAAGTAAGTGTTCTTATTTTTAAATATCTTCGAGAACTAAGTTAATACTTTCTAAAAGTAATAAAAATGCACTTACAAGGCAAATAAATACCTTTATTCACATTGACATGTTACAACGCTCCAACGGCGATATTATCAAGATCTATAACGATACAAATATTTTCGCAAAAAGATTTTAAATTTAAAACTGTGAAAAAAAAGTCACGAAATCTCATGTATAATGAAATCAAGTGCAATGATAAAAATTGCTATTTGTGAACGTGAATTATTTTATACTATTGTTTCTTATTCAGCAGGGCATCTCTTTCCAAATTTTAGGCAACTCCGTGAAGGTTGAATCATTGCATATATTCTCAATGCGTAAAAAGTATGTAAAATGCATTCTCAATGCGTCTCTACTGATTATCGGATAATGTATGGCAAATAAAATCTTGAGGGATAAATTATTCTACTATTTTTGAAATCAATATTTAAATGTTCTTTGTCCTACACTCTGTCGAAAGTTGTAGTTTTCTTGTTGTATTTGATGTCTGCTATATATTCTTTGATCCTAGTTTTAAGCTTTCTTTCTGTATCATTACAGATCTTGATATTATCGCCGTCTGAGCTATGAAAAAGCCGCCTGAGCCAAAGTACAGCCAAATTTCTCAAGTTATCAGTCATCAGCAACGAATCATGGGTATTTTTATAGAATCAATAATTTATGAAATCTCTAGCACAGAGTGGAATGTTACACCGTAACTATTGATTTTCCAGAAAAAAATAGACACAAAGACTATTTACACAAATTGCCTTAGATATAAAAAAAAATAAACTTTGATTGATTTAATCATTCTTTCTGTGCTTCTAAATTGGCATTTTTGTTTTGCATGCGCAGTACTAATACGAAACCTTTTTAGGTGCGTTCGTAATTATATAAATACGTAGCATCTATAGTCGTCGTTCAGTCCGTCTGTCCGTCCGTCCGCCCGCATATAACAGAGCAAAAACTACCCGATTGAATGGTCTGAAATTTTAAATATATGATTGTTGCAAAATTTTGTCGAGCCATTTAAATTTTATGAAAATCGGATGTATAGTTTAATTACAGGGACAGTCAAAAGTTTTTCTTTACATTACGGCCAATGGGAAAAATTATTGCAAGCGTATTTTAATGATGTTACAGCCTTCCAAATGGTTTTAAATTTTAAATATATAATTTTTTCAAAATTTTGTCGAGCCATTTCAAATTTTATGAAAATCGGACGTATAGTTTAATTACAGGGACAGTCAACAGTTTTCCGTTACGTTACGGGGAATGGGAAAAAAATTATTGCAAGTTCATTTTAATGATGTTACAGACTATGCACTTATGAAGCGCAAACAAATATACATTCAGTACAATATGGGGTGCAAAAAATAATTATAAAACTAGTTATAGTACAAACGCACCTCATTTGCCACGTTTGACGAGCAATTTCCAACTTGTGTTGTAATGTAGTTGTATGTATAAACTTATAAAATGTAGTTATAAAAACTTCGTGGATTCAAGAAAAATATTCAGTGGGCGCGTGACCATTCAGTGACCATTATAGACTGACGCAATGTGTATGGATTTTCCTAAAATAATTTCAAATTTTATAATCAAATTTTTTATTCTGAAATCGTCAAAATAATACCCAGTTGCATAAATGACCAAAAAAAAAAAAAACGCGACCATTACTATATCAAATTTAGATACACTAAACAAAATAGGAAAAAAATTATTAATTCTTTCCTTTACTTAACAACCATTTATTTTTAGTTAATTGGAATATACTTTGAATTAGTAAAAGATATATGCCAGCAACGAAAGAGTTGTATATTCATTTTTTATTTCTATAATTATCCTGAAAGAATGCAATTAAGTGGTTTTAAATAATGACTAAATGAGTAGAAAAAACATTGATTATATCAGATGCAATAAATTGTTATTCTTATTAGTTCTTTGAAAAGAAACGTGGTTTCATTTAACAACTAATTTGATCATTCTTTTTAAAAGATGATAATTTTCTCTGAAATAATCTAATTTGAAAGACACACGTGGACCTCATTATCTAAATATCAACATAAAACATTTTTTCAGTTATTATTGAGTGTTTTTCTTTCACTATTAATTTTTAAAATAAATAAAGGAAAAACGAATTTAAATAGAATATAAATATTAATGTAAAATAATTTCACAAGGCAATTTAATAATGACAAATCTATTAGTTTATTATTTATTTGTTTTTATTGGTATGTTCCATCTCTTTCGTAATATTTCCCCTGTTATAATTATTAGGTTGAGAAAAAAGTTCTGCGAAATTTTTAATCTAATAATTGCCAGAATTTGTATCGTATATAGGAATACTAATGGTATATTTATAGGAGTTCAGGAACATTGGCTCCAAAATGCCTATTGAACAGTATGATTTGCGTGTGTTGACCCAGCATTATTAGAGAAAAGGCCTAACGATTCTGAAAGCCGTCGATGAGATTAATGAGGATGAAGGTGCTGGTAACGGCGACAAACTTAGCCAACAAATCCGGAATCTGGCAGAACGGTGGCAGAAAGTCGTGGACTATGATGGTCTCTACTTTAAAGAATAGTCCTTGTTGCTTTTGTTGTTAATTGGCGCATAACAACGCAGTTTTCACAATTTTCCCAGAACTTTTTGCTCAACCTAGTATTACTATTCTCTGGTGAAATACTGCTATATTTCCTTAAACTGCAATTATAATTTTAAATTACATTATGTATATATATATATTTATTTATTTTAACGGATTTTATCTGAACAATTAATCTTGAAAAATGAGTTTCATTCTTAAGAATTAAAAATGGCAATTTCGGTACATAAAGAAGTAATTAACTAAAAGATATTTTCTTAACCAAAATGATTGACCAAAATTAAATTCCATATCTTTGTTGTGTATACCGAATTATCGCCCGACCTCTAAAAATTTATTTTAAAAATCGGTATGCACGTGATACATAATATTTGGAAACTGCCAAATTTTTGCATGCATAACCATTGGTCAATTCATAAAATAGTTGGGTGGAAATTGCATATTGAAATTTACTAAACTATTAAGCAATACGCTGTGAATAATTATGTGATTCTAGCATACTTTTAGATAATGGAATAAAATCCATTTAAAATGTTTTATTCCGACTTTTATCCAGATTTTCCTCATTTTGTAATTAAGTATTAACAAAAACGAAAAATCTTGAATCAGACATAAAATTCTGAAACACTTTACAACACTAACAGAATAGTACTAAGAAATTTCCTTTTCCTATCTATACTGCGAGATGAGACATATAAATAATAAATTTAAATAAAATGCATCGCAAAAGATTCCCCCCCCCCCCCCCCCCCCGTAGATTATAACGTAACTAAATTCTTTTGTGTGTCCTTGTTAATAAACAATAAATGTTACACACGTCATTTTCAATAGCGAAAATATAATGAACCTCATTAACATACAATGTGTCCGTAAAGTTATGGTGCACATTCGACCAGTCACAGGAAATCAACGAAACAAGATGGAAATGTGAAATCTTCACCAAATAATAAAAAAACTCAAGCTTCATACCTGTTTCGTGCAGTTTGATCAGGTCTCCATTTGTTGCGCTACACACATATAAACAATTTTCAAGTAGTCTCCATACACAGTTAAGGACGTCTGGTGTAACAGAGAGTATAACGTCTGTGATTCTCTGTTTCAAATGGAGGCCACACCGAACTGCACTGAACATGTATGAAACTTCGGGAGTTTTACTTTTATTTATTGAAGATTTCACATTTCCATCTTGTTTCTTTGATTTCCTGTGACCGGTCAAATGTGCACCATACCTTTATGGACACACTGTATAAAAATACGTGTAAATCGGAGTTTATTTACGCGAGTTTGAGCACATACAGGCGTACAGACAGACAAAATGAACTCATAAGCACGTTTCAACTATGTTGAGTTTTTGCTGTCAAATAATTGGTTATGTAATGGTACGGGGATGCGGACATTTCTGACTGCGAGATACTGTGGAATGACAATCCGCCAATGTTGGCCCAACTATTTTGTGTTACTTGGGCATAGTATTTATGCAAATTCAAACACTGAAAACGCTTGTGTGATACAATAAAAGCATAAAAACCTCTTAATAACATCATAAAAATAAGGAATTCTTAATCTTATGTTAATGTTTTTATACCTCTAAAGTTGCCAATAAAGGGATTACCGCCAAAATACGGCACCCTTTTGGCGATGAAAGTAAAAGATGTTGGAGTCAAAACCATGCCTAAAGAACAATGGAATTGGGCCTCTACTTCTATCTTTACTCTGAGGCTACTAGTAGTTGAGAGCGTTGAGGAAGTGGGAACTCAAATAAGAGAAAAATCCCCGGTGGGGGGAATGGAGGGAGAGGGGGTGCAAGTGCTTTTTGACAAATGATTAGTTAAGTGTACTGGAGTAATTGGTCAAAAATTTGGTCTGGTACATGAGGCAGGAACTTAATTTAAGAATTTGCTGAAATTACTGTTCGGATATAATGGTAACTACTACTCATAAATTAACTTTAAGACTGTGAAAGGTACTATCTTCCCAGCAAATTTTGTAGCTCTACCTGCAGCACTCTCTTCAGAGCACTGTCGACACAATTATACACAAACTTCTTTCCTTATTATTATAGATTTAATATTATTATTATTATTATTATTATTATTATTATTATTTTACAAAATATTACATTTAAAAGAATAAGCATTGTAAAAATGTTATGTATATATGTTTAGTGATAAATTATAAAGGAAGTGAATAAAAAAAGATAAATGATCTATATAAGTTTTTTCTCTGAATTTTTTTTTTTTTTATCTTTAGATGGATAAAAGTAATTTTCTTTCAGCACATACAAAATAAAAAAAAACAAAACAAAAAAACTTCTGGATATTATTTTATAGTAGAAGTAAACATATTTTTAAAAGCATGTTTTCGATTTTTGAAAAATAAGAATTTTATTTATATGATAAATGACTTGTTATTGTGATGAATCTTCAATCTTTAATTCTGAATTTAATGGTTCATTTCGAAGCAATTTATAATAAGTAGACCTAAATGTAGAACATTTTTTATCTTTTAAATATTTTTTACGCTTAGAAATGCAAGTAATATCAAAATTTCAAATGTTTTATTATCATAAATTTTAATATTATTTAAATTAATGTTGTATTTTTATAACATTATCATAAGCAAAACATTTGCCTTATTACATTTAATTCAATCTTCGCGTACTTTGAATTTCGTTGAAAGAAGAACTTTTTTGTGAAATTTTTGAAGAAATGTTGATATATAAGAAGATATTTGTTTATCAGTGCAAATGGTGAAACTGAATAATAAGAAAGATTTTCTATAAAATATGTAGTTTTCGACATAAATATACTACAAATCTTTTGGTTGGACCTCTATTTTATGTTCAATCATATGTCACAGAAAAATAAGGTAAGGAAAATTGTTTCTCTTACCTGATGTCCCGATGTCGAAAAGATCCGCCACACGAGTCAAGATGTATTCCACAGCATTCCTTCTTCTCATTGCGGAGAGGAGATGTCAAAAATTTATTTCAAGAGAAAAAAATGTGAAATATTAATTTAGATAAATATGAAGATTTCCCGTTTTAATAATTTGGAGAGTCAGGAGCATCTTGAATAATATATTTACTATAACTTTTCACATGACAAAAAGAGGGACGGGGCAGACTTATATAAACGTCGTTACAGATGCAATGATTAAAGGTTACTGACAGTGTGTCAAACAGGGAGGGAAAAGCCGAGGCATGTACTATGCCTGTACATTAAAACCACAGGTAACTGCAAAAATTAATGACCAAAGGAAAAAACACATACACTGGGATAGAAATAGAAGATAAAAGTCAGACCAAGTTCAAATATTTCAGTTCTTGTTTTCCTTGACTAAAAGTTTTAAAGTTTTTGCTAAGAAGGGGTTCATTTATTAACACTTTTTAGTAATATTAACTGAACGCTTTTTCTGTGAGACCACGAGTTTTATATTTTTTTATTTTTACAGTGTATTGTAATTGAAATCTTAATCCACTTTGAAAATAAGTTATTAAGAATTTGAAAATGTACTCATTTTTGATTAATGTTTCGAATTATAATAGCTCTTTTTAAGTCTCATATTTGAAAAGACACAAACATACGATTTGAGTAGGTATATACTTACCTTTTGTATAAGGGGCATTCTCACAATCTTTTGACTTTTGAGAAAAAAAATCTGGCGAAATTAAACTTGCTAAAATAACATTTTAATCTGATAGACGAATGATATAATGATTCAAAATAAAGAAAAAATGGTCAGCAGCGAAAAAAAAAAAATTATTTAACTGAGGTTTAAGTTAAACTGGCGAGTTTAATTTTCCTTACCATTTTACCACTATAACTTTTCATTTTCTTCTCATTTTTTACTTATAATGAATTTGCATAGTACCCACAGGACATTCAAATGAGAAATAATGACAATGTAGTATTTTTAGTGCAAAATTTTGGTATAACATTGTCTTAAAGGGGTGTTAAAGAAGGGACGGTAATGTAAAAAAAAAAAGGGGGGGGGATGGTACAGGAAAAAAGAGACAAAATGGGGAAAAAAGAACAAAATGGGGAAAAAAGGAACAAAATGGGGGAAAAAGAACAAAATGGGGAAACAAGGGACAAAATTGGGAAAAAAGGGACGGTAAGGATGGAACAGCAAGGAAACTTACCACCTATTTTAGGCAGATCATGTTAAGACTAAGTGGTAGCGAAAATGTTCATTGATTTTTAGAAACAGTTACTTACATTGGATTAAATTAAAAAAAATAATTAATTTACCTCGAAAATTTCCGGATTAAGCCTTGCGGACGGTAAGACTACCAATAAAGCCACGGTGCTTGAAATTGATATTTAAATGCTTATTTATATTCTGCAGTAAATTTCCTGTCAAAGAATTTTAGATATTCTTTCTCTAGCATACCTCTGCATGAGCAAAGACTTGAAAAAATTCCGTCGCTGCATCTGAAGTGATTTTCTGTATCATTTTAGAAGAGGGATGGTGAAAAAATCTAAAACCCAGGGACAGAGTTAAAAAAATAACATCAACTCTAAAAATGTGTGCAGGTTAATTTTTAGCTACATATTTATATAAAACAATAGTTCCAGTTTCAGAAAAAAATACATTGAATTATTTTCATTGAAACAATTTTATCCAGACAGCTCCAAACTTCAAAATCAGCATCAGGGACACGGGACGGTAGATGAATTTTCCATGTGTTTGGACCCCCAACATCATCTAAAACTTATTTATATCGTTAATATTGTTGTGCAATAATGCATTGGGATGTTCCCAAGGATATGAAATAAAAAAAACCACAAAAAATTGTATTAAATAAAAAATTATTATTCAGGGACAGGGACATGAAAGTTAAAAGATTGTGAGAATGCCCCATAACTCTGCAACTGCAAAACTTTGGTGCTATGAATACGACCTGACCATGATTAATCACTGCGCCATAAGAAATGTTAATAAATTGAGGCACATATTGCCACACATATACTAATGTACTCTTTGGTATAACTTTGCATGTGCAAAACTTTGCTATTACGAATACGACTATGATTAATCCTTTACGCACTGCATTATGAATTGATAAAAAATTTATTCTTCTAAAGCATTTTCGTGAATTGTTTAAACTACATTAGAAGATTTACATAATCATTTAATAATTTTTAGGAGGATTGAAGGACTTAGACGGATTGAGTAAATTTGAATTTATAGAGATTTTGTGTAGTATTTATATACCCACTCAAATATTTTAAGCACTTTTCTTAGTATTTTTTAGAATTAGGAAATGTACAAACATAATACTCTTACAATAGAAATATAAAAATATTTCCGAACTGAAAATTTTCCCTCCACCCCCAACGCCAAGAAAGATGAAAAGATGCAAAGGCAAAAGAAATCATCCTTTTAAAAATATTTTTGTTTTGTGCAGCCCATAATGCTTTTGGAATAAGATAAAGTAATGTATCTATAACCCATTCTAAACCGAATTACAACTAATAGATGTATTAAATGAATTTTATAGCAAGTTATTTTAATGGTACTTATAAGTACCGGCAGTAGATAAAGGGTTAATCACTGCGCTACATGTTATATTAATAAATGAGGAACATACCGTCACACATATTCAATATACCCTTTTGTGTAACTTTGCATTTGCAAAATTTGTTATCAATAATACGAAGTTATTGGTGTATTTTTGTCCGTGTTTATATCATATTTTTGTAGATTACGATTTCATTTGTCATTTTTTAGAATCTTCAGTGATATCTCGGCTAAAGAACCTGGCAAAGATTATTTTTGGCGTGTTTCTACTTCGGCTAACGAATATAATTCGATTAACGAATGCTTTATAAGATATGGCAGCTTCCATAATGGAGCTTCGGCGTTGCATTTTATTAGAAGGTAAATCATGTTTTGGTTAGTGAGTTTTTGATTAGCTAGTATTTTGGTTAGCAAATGTTATTTCGGAACGAATTATCTTTTTTAGCTGAGAGATTACTGTATATGTATGGTAAAATTGCTTAAGTGAAAATCAGTTGAAAAAAATGCATTGAATACATATATTATATAAATAAAAAATTTGTTTTTGAACTTACAAATAAAAGTAAAAGTAACTCCACAGAAATATATTAATTTCGGCGTATATGTTTTAAATCAACACAAGTCTGTATCCAAACGAAAACTAGTGTTTAATCTATGCTTTCCGTTGTTTAAATAATGGATGACATTAAGTTATTGCTGATAATTATTTTCCATGATTGAAGATAATTACATTGCATTTCAATAATATTGATGACTGTCTAGTTAATTAAATAGCATACTCGAAACCCACTTGTGTAATTAAATGCATAGTTTTGGGTAAGTATGACAAAAATTAAAGTGTAAGATTATTTTGCTATTGATTATATTTCAGGCATTTTGAAGGGTCTCAAAGTTAATTAAGTTATAATTTCGGAACCAGAGTAATTATGAAATATCGCGTTGAAAGCTTCGAGATTATTGGAAAGAGGAAAGGAATTAAATCATGTTTTATTTTGATGTAAGCGTTGATTACTGGAGTTAAAAAAGAATTTCAGTCAAATTTATTTTCCTTTAAGTATAAGTTAATAGTATTAAATTAATAACATGCTTCTGTGTTATTTGGAAGTTATCAATTGTTATTTTATTTATATATTCCGTAGCTGCTGCAGGGGTTCGAATCCTCGGTTAAGACATGGATGTATTTGTGAGAGTCCGTTTGTAGTGATATAAATATGTAATGGAAAAAGAAATAAAAATTTGTTGTGACTTGTTGTTTCTCTGCATAATAAGAATCATTCGAGGCGAAAATCCATAGTTGCCATAGGCCCCAAAGCATTCTCCACTACGGTGGACTTCAATGTGAATGTCCGTATGTATTTCTGAATTTATGAATAATTATTGAAGAAAACAAATTTAAGACGCAAATTCCAGTAAAAATAAAATGTTTCGAATTCCAGATTTTCTAGTTTATGAAAAGTTTATCAAAATAATAATAATTATAACTTTTACAAAACAATGCAAAGTGCATTTCATAAATAAACATGGAAAGGTTTTATTTATAAAATTGAGCTTTTTTTGTACCTTTATTACGTTTTATTACATTTTATCAGATATTAAAAAAAATAGTCTAAAGTAATCACCTAAGCTTACTGTCTCACTATAATTAAAGCAACTGACATTGGAAGAAATTACTACGTTACAGCAAAAGAAGGCAGCTGACATGCAATATACAGAGAAGAAGAATATTAATTAATAAAAAACAAATAGTTCCGCTTATCATATTAATCAGCGATTAGAGTTGTCTACATGTGTAGAACTCACATGCCAACTAATAGCGATAATAGTACACATTGGGCTGAAAACCCACATAAACTTAAAAAAAAAATTATAACAAAGAACATTAAGAGCAAGAATCTGAGAAAGTGACGCACCTACCATTATGGGGTGATTCAATCATCTCAGATTTTCTCCAAAAAATTAGCAGTTGTTACTTATGTTGTTAAAAGACCAAATCTGGAATTTTTTGGGCCACCAAAGGTCATCATGCGGTTCGAAAAATTGAGTGTTTTTTTTTAAGACATGGCCAATGCCATTGCCCACAATTCCTTGCGCACACAACTTGCCACCAAATTATTTCTATATATGGAACGTAAGAGGGTTGAACTTTATGTAATAGATGAGAAGTCTGTGGCAAATTGTTGCCATAAGGTCACTGAAGGTCATAAAAAGATTTATTTTCGCTGTTTTTTACCATTTTTAAGGTTCAATAACAGCCTGCGCCTTCCAGTTGTCATAGCAAAAGAGGTGTTATTTGAAAGACATTCATTGCCATTTTTAAAAATGTATATATACATGAGGCAAGTTGAATGCGTTTTTAGTTACAGAGTGCCAAAATCTGAAAAATGTCACATTTGACTGATATTCACTGTGGGTTTACTGTGAGTTTCTAGGAAAAAAAGTTTCAGTGAGAAGACATAATTTAAAGCAAAGATTGTGTGAATCATGCAGAAAGAAATTAGAGTAAAATGCATAAATTAGTTTTATTAAAACTATTTAAAATATTTTAAAAACAGTTAAAAATTAATTACATTATTACTGAAAAATATGCCCATTATATTGAACAAAAACTAACATACTTGTTTTTAAAGAGTTATAAACAAATGTGAACACTTAACGCGCACACACACACACACACAAAAATAATAATCAACAGCACTAGGTGGAATAAAATTGAAGGTTAAACAGACTTTCTTGAACTATTTCACAACGTGAGGCTACGGTGTAGAGTGGTTTTATACACAACAGGGTGGCGCCATATTAGGAAATCAACCGGAACGTCTATAGACAAAAATGAATCGACAAGCATTTTCAAGCGATGCATCACAAGATTTGTATTTTCGCGAAGGTAATGTTTGGTGATTTGTCTAAAGTATGTAATGGAACTCGTTCCATTAAATACCGATAATTTCTTGACTAAGGGTTTCCATAGTTTGGACAAAATTTCAATCTAAGCATACATTATTATGGTGTAGTATATTATCAATTTGAAATGGAGAGAGTTTTTGTACCAAGCCGTGAAATCGTACATATCTGATATATTATCACATTTTGCGTTAACACCGCAAAGGCACCAATCCTGAAAAAATGAGAGAATGCTGAAAAATCAAATACTCAATAATTCACAGTTCGACTCCATGGAAAGACTTTTATTTGGTGAGTAAGATGAGGTGGCCCCCCGCCAGAATTGCTAATTACGACATCTCAGATGCAAGAATAGAGCAATAGTGACGCTTACAAAATCAAAAAACATTTTCCAAATCGAGTCATGGTGCGCCAACAAAAATGTACGTTACGAAGAAATGCATTCTAAAATTTAAAACAAAAACTGCCAAGGGTCAACCAGAATTGGCGACGTCATCATTAACCAACATATTGGGGCAATGACAGGCAGCCCTAAATTAAAGCAGCTGAAAACATCGCAGATATGTCATAATAACTTTATTTATTTCTTTTGTTGTTATGATAACCGCAGTACGATATGAAGGCATTATAAGTGAAACTGTAGATAATATAAAAAGTAATTTCCTTTTATGATTGTAAAACCCATAAATCTATCAAATTTATTTTCTAAAACGAGTTAAATTAACACATCTGCCTGAAAGAATGACTTTTTTTTAACTAGGATAAAAATAGAGTAAAATATATTGAATTTTGACAGAGCAAAAGCGTGTTTTCGCTAAAATAAAAAGACTGAAGGAATAAACATTAAAAGAGAGGGGAATTAATTACTTTTTAATACATTTAAATTAATAAATTAGGCCAAATATATGATTACATCATATATATCTCCCCCGAGACAGGAAATGAAAAGAAAAAAGCTAACCATGGCTCGATATCCATACATATGTAAAGTAACACAAGGAGCTTACATATACAAACAGTTCTTACGACTTGGGAGACCACCATACACATACAGGAATATCATGATATCATTTTTTTTATATAATAATTAAATTGGTATACCTTTCAATTTTGTCATATATAGATGACAATGTATTATGTTTCATTTATAGAAACGGCTGCAGCAAAATAAAATTTTTAGTGAACATTTATGTCACTTAACGTCCTTCATAGGCCTGTATTGATTATATATATATTTATTTGAATGACGAGGCCTCATTTTCAGGTCAAATTATGCCAACTGGCATTGAGTTCTAAATTGCCAAAATCTTCGGCAAAAACTGAATTAAAGTATCAGGAAGAACAAACATTGTTAATATAAAATTCAAGCAAAACTAAATATATCAAACATGAATACAATATGCAAGTACACAAAAATACTGGAACTGAATGAAAAATCTTAACATTTCCATAACGTAACAAGCTTGAAACATTCTGTTTTATTTTTGAAACATATACAACATTCCTTAACTTTACAAAGTCAAACATGTGGGTATGAGAGATTACGTAAACACTGCCAAAAATAATTAATGCTAAAATGCAATCAGCATTTGTGTTGTTTCAATGTAACTGAACTTTTACCTGTATCCTTATATAACATTTTCTTAACTTTAAATGTCAAAAGAAAAATCTTTGTTATATATATATTTATTTTTTTTACAACAATACCTACTTATGTGTACCTATATGTATATATATTGTAAGAAATACCATTACAATATGAGAATAATGTTGTGTCTACCATGAATATTATAATAAAATTTAGAAAATGATACCTAGCAAACTCGACAAATAATAACGGCTGGTGTCTAGAAGCGAGAGTGGATGAAAATGAAAGTAAACTAACGTATAATACTCTTTTTTTTTATCTACCAAATTGTAAAAAAATGTGACAATAATGACGTGAAACATAATGAACCTGCAAAAAGTAAAATTTAGAAGGTATGTGAACCTTGCTGATAAAAGAATTACCAAATGAATGCCTTAGAAATGAAGAAATAAGTACACTAGGCACCATGACAGTACAGAAAGCACGTGTGTAAAAAATAATCGTTGACCGTTGACACTTGTTGCTTGCAATTGGGTTAAAAAAAAGTGCCTCTGTACGCCATGAGTATCCCAATGCCACAACTTAAGTATAAAAAATTAAATTCCTTTAAAAAGGTGTGGAGAATGCATGGCGATATGTAAAAACTTCCACTGTCTCCTTGTACATATCCCTGCCACTAGTGAAAAATCATGTTTGTGTGAGGAAAAAAAATATAAACCACAATGTACCTGTGTAAACTTCAAAAGCAAAAACAGAGAAACAAATCTAAAAAATACCGTTAAAATAATCTAACCTTTACTTATTACAACACTTCAAATTCTCTCTCTCTCTCTCTCTCTTTTTTACTTTCTTCTATCTTCAATAGAAGAAAGTATTGTAATCGAAATTTTTTTCGACTTCCGGTTTTCGACGGATTTGCATGTTTTAGGGGTCAGAGATTCCAAAAAACATGCTTATAGAAAATGTCTGTCTGTCTGTGTGTCCGTCTGTCCGTCTGTCCGTCTGTCTGTCGCCATTGTACCATCAAAAAGTGTATGAAGTTATGTATAGAATTAAACCAAAATTTTATTATAAGTTTTTGGTTATGGCAAGCAGGTCCTCCCGGAATTTGGAAAAAATTCGCCGGTAGGGGGCGCTGATATAACAATTTTTATGCGATTTTGAATATTGTACCATCCAAAAGTGTATGGAGTTATGCATAGAATTGAACCAAATTTTTATTTTAAGTTTTTGGATATGACAAGCAGGTCCTCCCTGAATTTGGAAAAAATTCGCCCGTAGGGGGCGCTGTAAATGCGACTTTTGTGCGATTTTGAATATTGTACCATCGAAAAGTGTATGAAATTATGCATAGAACTGAACGAAATTTTTATTTTAAGTTTTTGGCTATGGCAAGCAGGTCGTCCCTGAATTTGGAAAAAATTCGCCGGTAGGGGGCGCTGTAATAGCGAGTTTTGTGCGATTTTGAATATTGTACCGTCCAAAAGTGTATGAAGTTATGCATAGAATTAAACCAAATTTTTATTTTAAGTTTTTGGATATGGCAAGCAGGTCCTCCCTGAATTTGGAAAAAAATCGCCGGTAGGGGGCGCTGTAATAGCGATTTTTGTGCGATTTTGAATATTGCACCATCGAAAAGTGTATGAAGTTATGCATAGAATTGAACCAAAAGAAAAAAAATAAGTTCTTGGCTATGGCAAGGAGGTCCTCCCTTAATTTGTAAAAAAATCGCTCGTAGAGGGCGCTGTAATAGCGATTTTTGTACGATTTTTGTGTCATTTTGAATATTGTACCGTCGAAAAGTGTATGAAGTTATGCATAGAATTGAACCAAATTTTATGTGTTTATTTTTGGTCATGTCACGAAGGTTCTTCCTGAATTTGGAAAAATTCTGCCGGTAGGGGGCACTATAATTGCGATGTCTGTACAATTTTCATTATTGTACCATCGAAAAGTGTATGAAGTTATCCATATAATTGAACCAAATTTTTTGTGCATGTTTCTGGCTATGGCAAACAAGTCCTCCCTGAACTTGAAAAAATTCCGAAAGAAGGGGGAGCTATAATTCCGATCTCTGTGCCATTTTCATTATTGTACCATCGAACAGCGTATAAAATTATGCATACAATTGAACCAAAATGTTTATGCTTGTTTTTGGCTTTGGCCAACAGGTCCTCCTTGAATTTGGAAATATTGCGCGGTAAAGGGGCTCCGTGTTAGCGATTTTTGTATACTTTTATGGTTTTTCGTAGTTCTATTGTGCATCGGCGACTCATGCAGCGGCGGGAACTCGCTTCCTGCTAAGCCGGCTATTCGCAAACAGCTGATAACAACAGAATAAGGAAAAATTAATAATTTTAACAAATATCATGATATAGATTAACTCGTTTTTAGTCCGTTTAATTGACTTGAGCAGAAATTTAAGATGAAAATCAAAGTTAGTATAGTATTGAACTAATAATATTGAAGTATTAACATGTGTAACTAGGTTTTGAAATATTAAGATGTATAAGATAGAAGAAAGTTTTGGGATTGGCACATCCAACTAGTTTTTTTTTATAAACACTGAAATGGAATCACCAGCCCATATAATCCGAAGCAACATGTAGTATTGCTAAGTGTAGAATAATTTCTATGACATGGATTTAAAATTGTATGTCTAAGAATAATGTATCATAAATGTATAAATAGAAAAATGCGTAAATAAAGTGTGACTTGATAAGAACAAAAAGGAAAAATGTAAATTGAGACTCAAATATTTAAAACCATCAAATGAATCTTGTTACCTATCTCCCAAAAATTTATTGAACAAAATAAGTATTAACATAAGTACAAAAAAAAAAAAAAAAAAAAAAAAAACTATCTAGAAACATTATCGCACCATGTAAAAATTTCAAAATCCAATATGCCAGTAGTATAAATTTGAAAATGAAAAACGCAACAGTGTGTGTGTACAAAAGCTATGCAAAACCTTTGACTACAAGAGCGTCAGAATTCGCATGAACTACGTGTGAAAGTGAAAATAAAATCCTCTGACTATAAGAAAGTCAGAATTACCATGAACAATGCGAGAAAGTATAAAGAAAATCCTCTGACTACAAGAAAGTCAGAATTACCATGAACTATGTGAGAAAATATAAAAAAAATACTGTTGAATCTTTCATTAAGAAATGCCAAATGTGATATAGAATTAAAAAAAAATTACTGTCAAATCTAAAGTGCAATTGCTATTTAATAAAAAGGATGCTGCTATCTAAATGAACAATTCCACAAGCAGTACCTATGAATAACCATTGTAAGAATAAACCTTTGTAATAAGTAATTGCTTGCAAAACCGCACAAAAAGAAAAAAAATAAAAAAATATTCACTAATGCTCAACTAGAAAAACTTTTAAGTTTAACACCATTGTAAATTAAGCACCAGCAAAATAGCTAGCAGATGCAACAAACGGTACAATGGGCAAAAATAAAATTTAAGTTAATTTTAAATGGCAAGCCTAGAAAAATAAATTGTAAAATTTAGAAAGCATAAAACCGAGTAGTCCCAAAATATTAATCGTCAAGACATATTCAAACATGGCGTGTGTAAATCGTGGAAAATCGTTGAAAGCCTCTCTTGTAATAATTGTGTTTGTGTAGCCGGTAAAAGCCATGTTGAATGAATGACACCGATAAAATTGGAAAAACAGGAGTAAAATGCACATGCACAAGAAATAATGTAAACCCCATGTAAACCATATCGGCATGCCCCACCGATATATGGACCAGCCATATATAATATGCAAATACCAATTCACATAAGGTTAAAATTAC
Organism: Maratus speciosus; assembly: GCA_963932465.1. NCBI lineage: Eukaryota > Metazoa > Arthropoda > Arachnida > Araneae > Salticidae > Maratus > Maratus speciosus. The sequence goes on from OZ010788.1 coordinate 166,549,541, forward strand.
CCGCAATTTCATCCAATTATAACTGTAACCTAAAAAAATTCAATTATTATCTTTAAACAAACTGACTTTCTACGAAAATGCAAAGTGTGCGAAAATTATGCAAAAAAAAAAAAAAAAAAAAAAAAAACAACAAAAAAAAAAACAATCATATATAAAATATAAAGAAGCTGAAAATTAACTAGAATAACGTAAAAATATAGTAACGACACCCTAAAATCCTAAACTGGCTGTGATACAGAAAATTTGACCAATGTGAATAAAAGAAAATTAAAAATGTCTAATAAAAATCTAATCTAATTAAACTTCGCAAAAATCCCAACAATATGTGAGATGTCTGTAGCTGAAATATCTAATTGATAATTAAAATACATGTTATCTAATAAAATGTTGATACTGGAAAAGATAAAGGCAACAAGACACCATTGACTAACTAAAATAGTACAAGTTGTGAAAATTGTTCCTCGAAATTGTAAAATTTTATGACTTCAAAACGTTGAAATTTTATTTTTTTTATAAATGTTACCTAAATAGAATTAAAACATTTGAAAAGCTAAAATTTTACAAACAGTAGAAAACACTGGCAGTGTTACGTTCGTGGTCGTACATCAATGACAAGCAATACACCTACCTTATGCTGAACTTTGAATGAAATTTCTCAACTGTTATTTAATCAAGGATATGCAAATAAAACAATATAGAATAACTATACTAAATATATATACACTACAAATAGAAATTATAGATGGCATGAATAAAGTTATAAATTGAATTCGTAAGCTAACTCTTCTGCCCATATTTTCATAGGCTAAAAAAAAAAAAAAAAAAAAAAAAAAAATGGATATCATAGAATAATGCCAAGAAAATGCAAACATATAAAATATTATGGAAATTTTTTTTTTAAATAGAAAATTGAAATCTTTGATATTGACATGACAAAATATGACCTGCACATTATTTATTTTATTTTATTGCATCTAACCTGCAAACGTCCTTACTATCTTTCTGTATAAAATCGACACTAATATTAGCATCAAAAGAAATTAAAATACCAGAAATCAACTTTGTTGGAAAATTATAATCATAGGAAAATAATTCCACATAAAATACATTTAACTTTATATTCTGAAAGCACCATATATATACTTTTAAATAAATCTAATACCAACCTTTAAGTCTATGATCAAGATTATAACATTAATACCAAAGATAAAATTAACTGGGAACTTAAATGCATTTGACATACCATTAAGTATGAGGAAATCCTGCACATGAAAATAATGATTGGCCAGCCGAAAGAACAATGTGCAGAAAAACCTGCAACAAAAACACATGGACGGAAACTTGTCCGGATCAAGACAGTCCATGTTTGTCAAACGCATTCAAAATACATGACCTTTAGGCCATGAAAAAAATGTACATGATAATAAAGTGATTTTGGTATTGTAAGTAAAATTGCATAAATGATGGTGCCTAGAATTATCAATGTTAAAAATAAATAAAATATTTACTTCTCCGGCAAAAATATAACACCTAATGTATGCACAGATACAGAAAAATTACCTGTTGATATATAATGACCTGACACATTAAATTATTAAATAAAAACATAAAATATTAATATCAGGAAATTTTTAAATTACAAGGGACCTTTTCTAAAGTTTTCATATGAGCTGAAATACGACGCTTTGCGTACATTGAAAAATATATATCTACTATAAATATTCAAGACTATAAAATTTTACCCTTATGAAAATATCACAAGATACAAGTTATTACCGTCCATCTATATTTATTTTGTCTATCAAACAATTTTATTTTATTATACATTAAACGACCTGTCAAATGAAAAACTATGCATTTAGCAATTAAGAAGCAAAAAGATTCAACGTAATGTAAAAAAAAATCAATCAAAACCACAGTATAAAATATATGCATGCATGACACATATATTGCAATATGACATTCAAAAATTTTTTTAGGTTATCTGTTACCTTATCTAAATAACACAAAAATCTTCTTCCTATTATAATTATTAAAACAAAATCTTGTATAGTAAATTTCAAGCATTAAAATAAAGTAATGTCCTGCCTACATACTACTTTAAAAAAAAAAAATTCTTACTTCAATACATGAAAAAAAAAATTCTTACTTCAATATATGAAACACGAAGAAGCAACAAATAATAATTATTACGCATTATTGTGACACTGGGTGATTTAACAGTCTTGGCCTTTTCGTTATCATACCACAACGAGTGAGAAAGATCTTTCTGTTTATTCATTTTAAATATCTAAGAACGATGAACGCGCACAAGGGGCAAGCTGCAATAAATCACTTACTTCCGGTAACGAAATGCGCGATGAAAACTTGAAGTAAACATTCGCGAATATTATACCACGACATTCGAAGAAAACAAACATTTGTAATTGAGGCAGCAATTCACGGGTCCATTTCCGTCGGAACAGTATATATTGAAAGGGATGTACTGGGTTCGGGACACATAGACATGTAACGGTCGAAGATTATTTTTCACAAATATTCACACGGAATTTTGTGCATAGCGACACCATTTCATCTTATCCACTGCGTTAATTCCGGAAAAGCACGGCAACGTTCTTTTTTTAAAAAAATGCTTCCATAACCGTATATAATGGTGCATAAATTTGACATAAGCAGTATGTCCAAATCCACAAAAAGAATCAGTTGGTAGTCATGGAAAATCACTTCAAAAAATTGAGACGAAAAACCATCCTTATACGAAATAATTTGACATGCTTCATAATGAAAATAGGAGTCACGAATAATCCAGGCTTCCATAGTCCACCTGCGAAAAATGCGGCGATTCCGTAACTCTGATGCGTCGATCAGGGTGGCTGACAATTTCCTTTCCATGCAAAAAAGGTTTGCTGATTAATAATATTTAAAATTTTAGGGGGACCACCTCTTTGAAGCATTCTCGCTTTTATTTAAAGGCACCAGTGTATGGTGTAGTATATTATCAATTTGAAATGGAGAGAGTTTTTGTACCAAGCCGTGAAATCGTACATATCTGATATATTATCACATTTTGCGTTAAGACCGCAAAGCCTCCAATCCTGGGAAAATGAGAGAATGCTAAAAAATCAAATACTCAATAATTCACAGTTCGCCTCCATGGAAAGACTTTTATTTGATGAGTAAGATGAGGTCACCCCCCCCCCCCCGCCAGAATTGCTAATTAAGACCTCTCAGATGCAAGAATAGAGGAATAGTGACGCTTACAAAATCAAAAAACATTTTCCAAATCGAGTCATGGTGCGCCAACAAAAATGTACGTTACGAAGAAATGCATTCTAAAATTTAAAACAAAAACTGCCAAGGTTCAACCAGAATTGGCGACGTCATCATTAACCAACATATTGGAGCAATGACAGACAACCCTAAATTAAAGCAGCTGAAAACATCGCAGATATGTCATAATAACTTTATTTATTTCTTTTGTTGTTATGATAACCGCTGTACGTTATGCAGGCATTATAAGTGAAACTGAAGATAATATAAAAAGTAATTTCTTTTTATGATTGCAAAACCCATAAATTTATCAAATTGATTTTCTAAAATGAGTTAAATTAACACATCTGCCTGAAAGAATGACCTTTTTAACTGGGATAAAAATAGAGTAAAAGATATTGAATTTTGACAGAGCAAAAGCGTGTTTTTGCTAAAATAAAAAGACTGAAGGAATAAACATTAAAAGAGAGGGGAATTAATTACTTTTTAATATATTTAAATTAATAAATTAGGCCAAATATATGATTACATCATAATTATCTCACTACTTTCTTCCATAAAGGCACTCTGCCTGTTCGAAGGTTTGTGTATGTAGCTCCATCTATCAGACAGTTTCCTCTCTACTTTTTTTAATCAGCTTAAATAAAATTTTCGAGCACGAGAATAATTCTCTTCCGTACGCAAATTATTGGATTTTTAATTGATTTTTAAAATGAAAGACTTTTGGCGCCGCCTTGTATATTGTAAAGATATAACGTAAAGTTTGTGACTTTTTATTTTATCTCGAAATTTATTCTTTAATATGAAAAAGAAAAAGAGTAATTCGTTTCATGTATAATGATTTCGAAAAGACATGAAATTTGAATGTTTTTGCATATTTATTAAAGAATTAATTTGAACGGACAATTTTCAATGGAAAACATATTTTAAAGTTTTTTTTTCTAAAGAGGAAACAAAATACTTTATCACTCACTCTATTTGGAAATGTCTAAAGCATATGATTATCTCAATGGAATTGAATAACAAATGATTTTTCAAAAAAGCCATTTGTCATTCGCAGTTCATTAAAATACTTTGAAAAACTTGCACTCGAATCAAAAATTGAAAAAGAAAAAGAATGACTTTGTCATTAATCATAAATAAAATTGAGTGCTTAAGTGACATCATTTCATACAAATTAGTTTGAAAATTTTGAGGAATAAAAATGTAATGCTTTTCTTCGTAACAATTTGCATCTGTTAGTCAAAAACCATAGAATAAAAAATACGATTGTTGTTACGATATTATTATTGTAATAAATTATAAAAACGAGTATTTAAAGTTATGTACGTGAGACTGGGGAGGAGTGACCATATGGTAGGCTTGACCCACCTTTCAGTTTTCATATTTAAAAGAATTTCAGAGTTCTGCCAATAGGTGGCAACCAAACCTACTGAAATGCTCAAACAATAGTCTTTGTTTCATGCACATAATTGAAACAGGTGTGGAAAAATCAATTCTGAAGAGTTTTCAGCTTAACCCTTTAGCGGGCGGTGTCCACAGGATAGGACACCTAATTTTAAGTGCACTGACACCTGGAATATTTAATTAAATTTTTCCCTTTATGAAGTACGGGAAATTAAACAAGTTTTTATTTTCTAATAAGTTCATTTGTAAATTCCGGTGTCACCCCATCATTTCATCATTTTACAAATAGAATTATTCCGCGCCTGAAAGGGTTAAAATGTGTATTTTTTTAGAAACATTTTGTAAGATTTTCCCAGATAAAATATATCATAGAAATTTAAGTAAGCAGTTTTTAACTAATCCCGAAATGTTCAGCTTTCATTCCAGGCATAAAGATTGAACAGTAAACTAGGCTAAACATAATCACGTGCTATATTTTAAAAGTAGCTATGTGGGGAGGGTGGACCAGATGTCAAAGCTCCCTTAATTATTATTTTTTGAAAATCTTTTTATTAAACAATGTACATAATGAAGGATTACACGTTATATATCTTATATATTGTTATAAGATAATGAAAATTTATCCTGTAAAGCTACAGTAAAATGGGACAATAGAAAAGAAAATGCTTAAAATTTAATGAATTTTTTTTAATAAAAATTCTTTAAAGGAAGATGTGAAAAATTGTTACAGAAGCAAGAACAAATATAATGAAACATAAATTGGAAAGTTGATAGGAATTTTTATTTCATTTAAATAGTACCCATAGTAGGTAAATAGCAAAAATGGAAAAGACTAGAAAGGATGAAAGCAGCTGCCTTGAAAAGTCATCACATTGATCAAAACACTTTAGAAATGTATGTATACAAATTTCACCAAGGTGAAGACAATGAGATGAAAACAAACTAAGTGGCAACTAATGTTGTCAGGCCAAGTGTCACAAAAGATGAGCTTTTAAAACGGAATTTTTCTCCTATGCATTGAATTCCGTTTAAAGTTATTCTGCCTTTTTTAATCTGATTTTTTTTCCTTTAGCAAATATTTCAAGATAAAATAAAGTGGGTTAGGGCTTCCATATGTGGGGAGTCTTGATCTATTATTTTCTGATGATTAAATCAATCATTTTTCAAGTTTCTTATATATTACGCTTGTGTTGCAATTTTATTTTGTTAACTGATTTTATAACGAATAAAATGGTACATGAAACTTTATTCTAGGTTCAATATTTAAAAAATAAAAAAATCATTTTTTAAAAAATGGGCCTTCCCAATCTCCCTTACCTATTTTTGTGTATTTTTCGAGTTAAAATATATTTCACAAATTTTTGATAAACACATTTAACTGTTTTTTTAAATATGTACTTTGCTTTTATGTAACTTAGCAACTATAAAACTTCCCTTTTTCGAATGCATTTTTGCATATACACGCGAGCATGATAAATCATTTCCCTACATTTAACTATTTTTTTTTTAATATATACTTTGCTTTTATGTAACTTAGCAGGTATAAATCTTCACTTTTATGACTGCGTTTTTGCGTACACACGCGTGCATGATAAGTCACTGTACAAGAAAATATGCAAATGAAATGTGACACATATGGTCACAAACGCATTTGATATATTCGTATACGAAATACCTCGATGAACTTGAAATGCGCAATTTTTTCCCCCTAAAACAATTTGGACAAGAAATTTTCAAATTGTACATGCTTATTTATTTAAATAAAAGTTCTTAAAAGTTTCACACGTAAAATCTTTTATTGTTAGATTTATCACTCATATTGTTTTTAAATGTTATTGGGTTTAAAAAGCGTGTAGTTTAAGGTTCTTTTTTAAGTTTTATTTTCGTGTCAGTTCAGTGTCAGTTCAGTGTCAGTTTCCGATTCAGTGTATAAGCTATGTTTCATATTTATTTTTAACATTTTAAGACTGAATGCCTGAAAATGCCTATTAGAAAATTAATTTTCATTTATCGATTTTTTTTTTTAATTTTAAGTCAAGTAAAAAGAAGTTTATGTAACAAAAAATATTTAGTTTTAAAAAAGTCCTTTTTTATTATACAGTATTGGTATAATCATTTCATGTTGATATTTCAATATTTTAAAAGGATCTTAATTAATTTGTATGCATGGAGTTAAAATTTACTTTTGTGCGTGATAAATGGGAGAATTTTGTTTTTCATTGCATAATAAATATCGTAAAAGGATGAAAATGTTTTCTAGCAATTAATACATAAAAATTTAAAAACTCATATTTATTTCGTAATTCAAAAATATTATTAGTTCCACTTTTATGAATCAAAATGGAAGAGTATCTATAATTAAAAGTTCAATTAAGATCATTATGACATCAAATTAACAGTAACAAATTATCTGTAGTTGTTCAAGTTTCACAGGTCTTTCGCTTCTCCTAGATTTGCAACTTCTTCCGAGCCTGAGTTATGGTCACACTTTTGAAGCTTTCAACAGGGGGATGAACAGGGATGACCACCCCGAGAACCCAACTTTCGCTTTACAGTATAAGTGCAATCGCGGGGGGGGGGGGGGGGGTGAAACTTTCAACAACAAATCACACTCTTCTCTGACTCATTCAGAGCTATCCTATCCATCAAAGGATTATAAGATAAACTACGGATTTTTACAGATGGCTCAAAAACAGAAGACGGCACAAATGCTGTTTTTGTGTTTTTAAAATCAAAGAACATTTCTATTCTCGTCGAGACCGTTTGTTTACAGAGAATACGGTTGAACCATGCTGTGGACTTGTTTGACTTCAGAAAATCTTTTTTTTGTTTCCTCGGCAGCTTATCAGGTCTTATAGCCTTAAACAAGTTCAATAATAAAAAATTGTTAATCCATAAAATTTTATAGATATTGGAAAACTCCGAAAAATCTTTATTTACCAAATGAGGACCGGGTGATTCAGAAATTTAGGCTAGCATGATGACAGATCAGTTGACCAAATCAGCTGTTATAATAATAATAAGTTATCATTAAATTTCTGCCATACCCAATCTGCTCTCTCAAGTCTATCTGAAAATATTCATTTCTTCTGTATTAACAGGAACGCTGGTATTTTCAATAGCTAGAAGATATTCATACAATCTTATTTCCCAAGTTTCAACTGCACTCTTCATTAACAATATGTAGATATAAATATCTGAGACTATCAAATGACTACATTAATCACAAGAAATAGGCGATTCTTACTGGTTTTATGTATTGGCAAAAAAAGCCACCTCTGTTTTGCGCAGTAGGACACGCGTTCTAATATTTAGATATTTAAATCTGTCTAAATCTGGCCTTTCATAATAAATCAAACAATTGAATAATATAGGTAAATTTCTTACCTTTATATTTCTGGCACAGCAATTAATGGTTTCAGTGTATGGGCCGCTTTATCCAAGTTGTGTATTTAATCCTTGTTGAAATTCATAATTTAATTTTAATACTGAAGTGTAAAAATATAAAGGTTTGTATTATATCAATTCTTGAACACATGAAGAAAATTCACTGATTTTTGTTATTCTTGGTTATATGATAATTATATATTTATATTTAAGATACACAATTACGCTGCATCTTACGGCAGCTTTTACTTATATTTTTTTACAGTACGATTTTTTATTCAGTACGAAATCTAACAGCATAATAAAACATAATAATAAAAATGTCTTAGAGTCATTTTCAGTTTTTTTTTTCGGTAGTGACAAAAGTCTCCTGCATCATGCGTGGGAAGGAATAAACAGGTTTTATTTATGGATAATACTGTTCGCTTTTTATAAACATAATTTAGATATTTGAAACAGTTCGATGATTGTATAAGGATGGATTACAGTCTAATTTATTTGATTAGAATTAAAAAGAGCTATTGTCCTTAAAAATTATGGTTTCAATTTCCTGTATTCGTTGTTTATTGCTTATCTGAGTATGGTTATATTTCCACCATTATGCTTGTATTCTATTTACACGATAGTATTTACAAGAGAAGAGGCTGTTTACAAAATAATAACTAATGCGTCTTAAATTCATACATGCATACATTTGCGGACATACTTTCCTATGTAAAATCGGTTTCCTTACGTATTCCCTACCTCCCCACGAAATTTGAACGATAAGTTTTAAATCACCCCGTATATGCATTTAAAAGAAGGTAACCTTTCATAATCGGTTTCGCTTGATAATAGAACTGTTCCACGTACACTGTAAAAAAAATCTGACCAGGTTTCCTGTAGTAATCAGAAAAATAGTTGCCCTTATCGTACCGGAAAATTTTCCGATCCAGCTCGGAATAAAATCCGTAAAAAAAGGAAATAGCCAATAAAACGGCATTTTAAGGATTTTATTCCGATTTTACGGATTTTATTCCGAGCTGGGTCGGGAATTTGTCCGGTACGATAAGGGCAATTATTTTTCCGATTCCTACAGGAAAGCTGGTCGTATTTTTTTACAGTGTAGTTGTAGAACTAATCAACGTTAAAAGATATGTTTTATACTAAAACCATCTTTGAAAAATTGTCTAACCGAGCATATCCGAGCAAAATCAGTTCAGTTCCATCTGAATTATAAACGGCGAGAATGAAATATGAGTTTGCAATATATACATATATGTATAACATATGTTTAATCAAAATCAGTAATAAAATCTTACTTACAAAACGGTTTAACTTAAGCTTTTTTTTGTTATATCGATATTTTTAATATTATTGTTTTTATTGAAATTATTTCAATATAAATTTTGATTGTAATAATCTAGCAACTAATTCAAATTAAAATCTTTAGACTTGAGGAAAAATGTTTTGTGAATTATAAAGCCTAAATAACAATCAACGTTTTCCCAGAAGAATTATCATTTTTTATTTTCGAATTCCGTACCGTTATTGTATCATGAATGACATTGTTAACTTTCTTATTTTATTATCTTTTGAATTTTTTTAGAGCTATTGAATATTAATTAATATGAATTATATATTATTTTTAATCTTCACATTTTGTTGAAAGAATAGGCTATCCTTCATAGTTCAAAATTTTAATATTATTACTTATTTTTTATTTAGTATATACAATAAACATAAATTTATCAAAAAGTTATAAATTATTCTTTGAATGTTTTTTCTTCTGCAAGTTCAAATATAAATATAGTATAAGAATGAATATGCTGATCAAATATTCTTCTTCTATTTTATAGCTCTTCAAATAAAATAATTTCTCCTTTTTGCGCTATGTACAAAATATTTTTTAAATAACAAACATTCATGCAAACGTTACAAATAATTTTTTTGCAGTGTGAAATATTTGCAGTTAATTACTCAATTTTCTAGAAGATTACAGAACGGTATTTTGTACTCAACAGTAGTGGAAAAGATACACAGCAGTGTGCTGATTGTCACCGCTAAATTTTAATAGTATTCTTCGCCTTACTTAATGGCAAAAATTCTGAGATATAATAAGGCGAAGAATGTACTATTAAAATTTAGTGGTGACATATTTTAATTTGCTCTATGAGAGAGTTTAAGCTTTGTATATACAGGGTCATTCAAAACTTATCAGGATGGTTCAAAACACACCTTTTCCACCCCTGACTCAGTGTTTTAAAATGATTTTTCTGCTTCGTGCATGAAAAATTAAAACAAATCGTTATAAGAACAAACCATACTTTTATGAGATTTATAAAACTTATTACAATATACAGGGTCATTCAAAATTTATCGTTCAAATTTCGTGGGTATGTAGGAAACACGTCAGGAAACCCATTTTACATGGGAAAGTATGGCTACAAATATACGCATGTAGAGGGCTCTGTGTGTACCCAACCTTCCACTGCGTGCCAATAATTGTTTTGGCTTTCCTAAAGCTAGTATTACTTCTTGTCCTATTTCCACTTCTCATTTGGACTTCAACGAAGCCTTTATATCTTTAAAAAATCCAACAATCTCGTTATTGGCCTTTATTCAAGGAGAAATGGACCTTGTTGCACGAACAGTGCCGCCGCAAGCATTGTCTGTGATATGCTAGGCGTTTTTGAAAACGTTGCAACGTCTCTGTGAATCCCGTGTTCGTGCAAATGGTCGCAATTTTCAGCCCCTACTGTGAGGATGTACTTCACCTTATTGGAATAAAAGTCACATTCGTTACTTCTGTCTCCTTGCGTTCACTTTACTTGTCCACTTTTTTCATCTAGATGACGTTTACGGACATGCTTTCCTATGAAAACTTGTTTTACTGCCGTATTCCCTACCTGTCCACGAAATTCGAACGCTAAGTTTTGAATCACTCTGTGTATTGTAATAAATTTTATAAATATCATAAAAGTATGGTTTGTTCTTATAACGATTTGTTTTAATTTTTCATCCACGAAATCCAGAAAATTCATTTTAAAACACTGAGTCAGGGGTAGAAAAGATGCGTTTTGAATCATCCTGATAAGTTTTGAATCATCCTGTACATACAAAGCTTAAACTCTCTCATAGTGCAAATTTAAGATTCTCCGATGCAAATAATTACATTTGCATTGAATAATTTTCTGTATAACTTACAATCGTAAATATTTCATTTCCGTTTATATGGAAGACCAACTATCTTAACTTCGCTAATGTAAGTATTGTGTAGAATTTATTACATGTCACTGATTTAAATTAATATTTCGACATCTTAATGCATACCTTTTAACATATCTGCATTTAGCCAGTTGCGCTTCAAAGCATTTCTCTGTAAGTATTTTACATTCCATCTAGAATTTAACTTTAAACTTAAGATACAAAGCGCTTTTATGATTCTGACATAATTCTCATTTCGTTTCCACATTCAAGAACAACGGAAACATGTAAATGTCAGATGAAAGCCTTTAACTATGCTTTTAGTGTAAGCAGTGTTTAAGGTCTTAAGAGGATTTGACAGATCAATACACTCGGCACTGAATTAGAATTGCAACGATACATCATGAGTATCTATAATTACGAAACTGAATAAGGAGCATCTATCAAATTAAAATCTGAATGATTGATTGTATTCCCAACTGCTACTGCTTGAATATGGAATGCAGTGAGACGAAATGAACACCAGTTAACCAAGGTTGTCATATAAGCTCTCAGAATTTAAAAATTTGATTTAGTTTCCGATATATTCTTTTTTGTGATTTTTAATGACATATATGAAATGATGGCGGATAAATTCCATGAAAAAAAAAAAGAAAGTCAGAGCAAAAGGTAATGGGATATCGTCTGCTTTTAAAATTCATGATCAAATACCTTGGGTTTTGTTTTGCTTCCATAAATAAATTTAATGATTTTGAGTTTAAAACAATGTAATAGTGTAAGGGATATTCATGTGGCTTTACTAGTGCTGAACGATTTAACTATTAATAATTTTAAATATTAATGCTGATAAATTTAAAGCTAATAAATTTAAAAATTATTAAAGCCAGTAAATTTAAATATTAAAGCTGAACGATTTAAATATTATTGATCCGTATGAAATAATATTTTCGAAATTTATTTAAAATGTAGATCAATGGAATGGGATAGAACATGAAGTTTTGAGCTGGAATCTGAATATATGTACAGGACGTATGCTGAGTTTATAAGTTTTGGTTCAAAGCGTAACAACCTACATTAAAAAACAAAGTTTTTAAAGTGAAAAGAGATATTACGTCTGTTCATAATTAATTAAAAGCTATTACAAAAATACAAACAATTTAATTGAATAGTCTGTTCTTTTTAATTATTTAATTAAATTGTCTCTTCTTTTTTGTAATTGTTTTTAACAAAGTTTTTGTTCCAAGACCACCGATGGAATTTTGTTGCCCGTATATTACCATTTTCTTATAAATGCATTCTACTATAATTGGATCAAAATCACGTAACTTTCAAAATTTAATTTTCAGTTAATTTACATTATAAATATGATTTATTGCTCATAATAAGGAATTTAAATAACATTAATATCATACATATTCTTTAACCCGTGGACTGCACGCTAGTGCGAATTCGCACCTACCAAAGTTTCAATTGTCTGCCTTTATTGAAAACATGCTTTCATAAATTTGCATCTTACATTGGTAAAATGAAATTTTTGATAAAAACAAATGTCACAGAATGATTTTTCAGTAAATTTGGTATATGAATCACGTGTTATATTTCAGTATCACTGTATTGGTAAAAACAGTTTAGGCAGTTGAAGTTCGCAATCCCAAAATGCACCAGTTTGAAGCTTGTAGATGCTGAACCGAAATCCACGGGTTAAAATTACAGTGTAAAATGGAATCCAACGACTTTTACAAGTATAATACTGCACAATTATAGGGAGTATCCCTGAAAAATGTATTTTTTTCAAAAAAATTTACATGAATAAGCATTTCACTAGACTATAATTGCACAAGACCTTGTTTAAAGTGACGATTTTAAAACTTCGGAAGTCGAATAATTTTATATGTTTATAAATAGATACAACTTAAAAAAATTAAATTGTCGATTGCGGGATATTAAATATTCTGCAAAGTGCAATTAAATAGTAATGACTTGCAGAGCTGACAATGAGACCCTTGTGCTACACGGTCTAATTATTATTTAAAAATATTAGAGAAAATGTGGTGTGTAAACACTGCTTAGACAGAATTCAAGGTATAGGAGGAAAATTCCGCTTTAAACACCCTTTTTTTTTACACTCGATCTGGTAACACTAGTTGCCACAGAGTTTGGCTTCATCTCATCACTTTTATCTTGGTGAAATTTGTCTACATATATTCCTAAAGTGTTTTGATCAATG